>OZ010794.1:152027026-152748026 GCA_963932465.1 Maratus speciosus | reverse complement strand
ATACTCGTGGTAGTGTCCTTACAAAATGGGGCGTGGCTTAATAGCGTGCGAACCCTGTATCTATTACATTCCAAACCAAAATCTTCAGGATTTCTCTAAGTAAAACATGGCTGGCAATATATTTAAAAAAAATGCGGTCATTGATATGGTTTTACTCTTTATATGATTAAAGTTATTTAAAGCCTGTTAAATACGAAAACATTTTAATGGTATTAAAATACATTAAATGTCTGTTGAAATAAATAATATCCTTCAGGTATTAACACATTATATACTGAATTATTAATTCCTGAAAATTTTACAGGGGTCCCAGCGCTGCGTCAGAAATGGCCGATTGCTACCACTAAATTTTAATAGTATTTTTTGACTTATTTAATGACAGAATTTATGACCATTTAAATAAGGACAAGAATGCTAATAAAATTTAGTGGTAGCAATCGGCCATTTCTGGCGCAGCGCTGGCACCCCTGATTTTATCATCTAACGTATTTTTCGTGAAATTTTGAAGATTAAATTAGAAGATCTACATAATTATTTAACACATTTTAGAAGGATAAATTAAATTTGAGTATATAGGAATTTTGTGCAATATAACCACACTCAAATAAATTTATTTTAAGTATTTTTTTTTTATAGTATTTCGTAGAATTAGGAAATGTGTACAACTATTGGGTCGTCCGGAAATTCGCGTCCGTTTGAGAAAATCGATTCTTACCGGAAAATTCTGCCCACTAATTATTAGACGTTAGATATCGGAATCAATGTCTAATAATTAAATGATAGAATTTTCCGGTACAAATAGATTTTCCCAAACGGACGCGACTTTCCTAACGACGCAATACAATGTTCTTACAAGAGAAATATAGCAATATTTCGAAATTGAAAAGTTCCCGCCCCGGTCCCCAACGCCAAGAAAGCTAAAACGAAGAAAAGGCAAAAGAAATTATCATTTTAAAAATATTTTTGTTTTGTGTAACCATTAATGCTTTTGGAAGAAGATAAAGTAACGCATGTATAACTCATTCTAAACTGTGCCAGTACTAATCGATGTATTAACCCTTTAATCGTCGCGCCCGTGACTGCCACGGGCGGCGTAGGCTCCTTTTCTGTTATTCAGATTGTTTTATTCCCACCAGTTTTTTAAATAATGCAATTGGCTTTATTCTCTCGACATTTTATCTGCCATTAAATGAAGAGAATATTTCAACTTAAGAAAAGTGGTGGCAATCAAACAATCTGAATTTGAAAAGAGTATTTGACACTTATCAGGCGCGACGATTAAGGGGTTAAATGAATTTTAAAAAAGAGTTGTTTTACTGGTATTTATAAGTATCGTCAGTAGATAAAGGGTTAAAGGATATGAATTTAAAAATGAAACGATAAACATGCTGTTTTTCTTAATGAAAATATTCATATTTCAGGCACGAATAAAAATGTGTTTTTCTCATTATAGCAGATGTTAATACAAAAAAGTGTTAAAACATTCTTCTTCTTCTTCTTATTATTATTATTATCATATCGATTGATTTTCATTTTTGTTTTATTTTTAAATATTCCAAAATGTTCTTGTTGAAAGCAGTAAAAAGTAATTTGCAACAAAATATTCAGTTTTTCTATTTTTTAATATATATATTATTGAGGAACAATGCTTTATAATGTTATTTTGTTTTAAATAAAATCAACCTATATATATATATATATATATATATATTTGCTTATAACAGATATTATGAAAATTTATCAATTCTAAAACTGGATACATTTTTATGCAACTTTTTTTCCATATTTTTCAAAATATTCTTCTAATTCCGAAAGAGCAGTCGAACTAAAATTTACAATACTTTTTTTATATTTATGTTTCGTATATGAATAAAACTTTGATCCGTTTGCCGACATATTTCAAAATAGGCTCTTGAAGGTAATATTTTTCTGTAAAACTTTTAAGGAACGTCAAAATGAGTGGCATAAATGACAAAAAATCTAAAATATCTTTACGCAAAATATTATATTGAATAGTTCCTTGAGGAGATCATAAAATTTTAACCCTCTCACCATTTTTTTTTTTTTTTGGCTAAATATTTGAATTCAGCTTTATCTTCAAAGGTATGTTTCAGCTAATGGCATCTTAAGGGCTTTAGTCTACAATTAACATATAAAAGTTCCTTTTTTAAAAAAAAAGAGCCATATAAGTTTGATCCGCTTTCCGAAAAATTTTAAAATAGGCTCTTGATGTAAATGTTTTTCTTTTCAACTTTTAAATAACATCAAAATGAGTGGCATGAATGATAAAAAATCAAAAATATCTTTACGCGAAATATATTGAATAGTTCCCTGAGCAGATCATAAGATTTTAACCCTTTCACCGTTTGTTTTTTGTTAAATATTTGAATTCATCTTTATCTTCAAAGGTATGTTTCAGCTAAAGACATCTTAAGGGCTTTATTCTACAATTAACAGATAAAAGTACTTTTTTAACCCTAGATCTACCGGGAATTTTATTCAAGTTTTAATAAAACGTTCTACACCAGAATTTTTATTTAAAACTATTTAACTTATTTATTTACCTTATTTTTGTCTGGTTTATATACTTAGTTTATTTTAAAGAAATTTCTGGTTTGAATGAATATTTTGTATGTACCTGTCGGGTCCAATGGACCCGTCTGGTAGACGGAGGGTTAAAAATAAAATGAGCCATATATATTTTTAAACTAATGAAAAACTTTTATAAACAAATCTTTTATATTTCCAAATTCAAACATAACCATTTTCAAATGTAACTTAAATATTCGAATTCCGTTTTTGTCATCCTGTTTGAGTAGATACGTTACCGAATTTTTAAACTTTTGATTACGCTGTTGGGACACCATAAGTCCCAGCGATCGATTTTTGTTTTAGTCGTACCACGATTTGAAACTTTATCAAATCGAAAACTGGATACATTTTTATGTACCATTTGTCTACATTTTTCAAAATACTCTTCTAATTCCGAAAAAGAAGTCGAACAAAAATGAGCACTACATTTTTTTTTTTTTTTTTTTTTTTTTTTTTTATGTCCCGTATATGAATAAAACTTTGATCGGCTTTCCGACATATTTCAAAATAAACTCTTGAAGGTAGTATATTTTTTTTTCAACTTTTAAGGAACATCAAAATGAGTGGCATAAAGGAAAAAAAAATCAAAAATATCTTTACGCAAAAAATATTAAATAGTTCCCTGAGGAGATCATACGATTTTAACACTTTCACCGTTCATTTTTTGTTAAATATTTTAATTCTACTTTATCTTCAAATATATGTTTCAGTTAAAGACATCTTAATGTTCTTATTGCACAATTAACAGATAAAAGTGCATTTTTAGAAAAAAAAGAGCGGCTTTCCGACAATTTTTCAAAATAGGCTGTTGAAGTAAATATTTTAATACGTTTAAGGAACATCAAAATGAGTGGCATAAATGGCAAAAAATCAAAAATATCTTTACGCGAAATATATTGAATAGTTCCCTGAATAGATCATAAGACTTGAACCCTTTCACCGTTTGTTTTTTGTTAAATACTTGAATTCCGATTTATCTTCAAAGATATGTTTCAGCTAAAAACATCTTAAAGGCTTTATTTTACAATTAACAGATAAAAGTAAAATTTTTTTTAAGAGCCATATATCTTTTTAAACTAATGAAAAACTTTTATAAACGAAACTGTTATATTTCCAAATTAAAATTTAACCCTTTTCATATTTAACATAAATATTCGAATTAAATTTTTGTCATGCTTTTTAAGTAGAGACTTTACTAAATGTTTAAACTTTTCTTTAAGGAGTTGGGACACCATATGTCTCAGCGATCGTTTTTTGTTTTAGTCGTACCACTATTAGAAAAAAAATGCATTTTGGGATATTTTAAGGCGACATTTGCCACAAAAATGCATTGTAAATTGTGGTTCGGTTGAATATAAAATTAGCGTTATTCTTGGACCGTAATCAAAAGGTAAATTAGATATTATGCAACTGATTTCACATCTGAGAGTTATATGCAATGAGAATTATAGTGCACTGAAATTATGGATATTCAGTTAAGAAAGATCGACATCAAAAACGAATTTTGATAATTTACAAATTCAACAAATTAGGCATTTTAAAAAGATCTGGTGAAATTTAAACCAGTTTAAATTTTTAGAACTTCCTTAACCATTTTAAAGTTACAAGCGTAAATAATGTAATGTTTAGATAACACTACTTTTAGATTTGTTCTGGTTAATCTTCTTGCTTTCAAAAATTTATCCGCCTAATGCGGAGCATTAGGGGTCAGGGCGGGTGGGTCAACCGCCGTTGCGAGCGGCATCTAATCGTCAGCAGCCATTTATTCTTCTACTTAGACCGACTCTTTTGCGGAAGCTAGGTTCATAGGTCCCCAGCCACGTCCCGAGTATAAAAGATTCTAGCGGAAGCCAGGTTTAAAAAAAAACAAAAATTGAAACCGGACAAATTTGAAAGGGAAATTATACAAATTGAAGACACCGAAAAGCGTCAAGGGAGGGCTTGGGAGAGCTATAAAGCTACCAACCAACAACTGCTGCTTCCAGCTTATTATTAGTTTAAGCATATCTCTAGAAACGGAATCCCACTGACAATCGAAAAGTATTTAATTTGAAACTGAAATTGAATAACTATGAGAATCACCTGGGATATATCTTCAGACTTGTGAGCACACACAACGCATTCTAACGCGTATTTTGTACGTTACCAAATTTTATAAATCTCGATCTGTCTTGCTGTATATGTAGAATTTGTCTCATTTTTCGCAAAAGTTGACCGTACTAACTAGTATCCAGCAACAATCAGAAATATTAAATTTAGCAACAAAAATGAAATGACATTATCAACAAGACAGCATTAGACTATTATGTACACACGGCGAATTTTAACTCGTATTTCGAGAGTTGGCAAATTTTATAAATTTTGATCTTTGTTATTCCAACTGTATAAATGGTATTTATGTTTGATTTTTCACAAAAGTTTGCCCTAGTAACTACAGTTCAGCCAGAGCAACACTAGATACTGGGCTTGTTCATTCATTATCATGACGTCACAAATGGTGGCTGTTCGATATCAACAACATACACCAATTGGTACAAAATGATGTGCGCGCTGATTTGTGACTGGTCAGTCACCGTTTGCGACGTCATGATAATGAATGAGAAAACCCGGTATCTAGTGTTGCTCTGTTCAAATGCCAATCAAAAAATATCAAATTTTGTAACTGAAATTAAAAGTCATCAGCTACAAGATATCTTTACATTTATGTGTACGCACGACGCATTCTAATGTGCGTCTAATATGAGTATTTCAAAAGTTAACATTTTTATAAGTTTAGTATTTCTTGTTACATGGGCAGAAAGTATATTTTCTTATTTTTCTTAACCCCTTCGGGACGGGAGCCTTTCACGAAATTTTTAATCTTTTGTCACCGTTTTTTAAAAACAGAAATTTGTGTCTTCTTGAATCGGGAAAATTCGCTGATTAAATAAGGGAAATTTTACAGTAAAATTTTACTGGTGCGAAAAAACAAGGATTCTGAGCGCTTCATGCGGCACGTATACGTGTCGCTCGTCCCCAAGGGGTTAAAAGGGGGCCATAGGAACTGCAGTCTAGCATCAAACACAAAATTATTAATTTATTTAAATGAACTAATTCAAAGATTCAGCTACTAGATACATTTAACCTTGTGTGCACAATGCACAATGCACAATACAAGAGTACTTTAGTTTTACATATTTGGATCTTCCTTGTCAGATCCTTCCTTGCAGATATAGTATTTTTCTCTCTATTTTTAAAGTTTGCTTGCAATCGAAAGACCAACAACAACAAGAAAATAATTTTGTAACTAGAACTGAAAGAGATCATCTACTGGAAATCTTTTGGTCTGTGTGTAAAGAGGACGCTTTCTAATGAGTATTTCAAAAGTCTGCAAATTTTATAAATTTTGATATCCTTGGTTGCATATTCAACAAGTTGGAAATTGCTCGTCAAACGTGGCAAATGAGGTGCGTTCGTACTATAACTAGCTTTATAATTATTTTTTGCCTCCGATACTGTACTGAATGTATATTTTTTGCGCCTCATAAGTGCATAGTCTGTAACGTCATTAAAATGCACTTGCAATAATGTTTTTCCCATCCCCTGTAATGTAACGGAAAACTTTGGACTCTCCCTGTCATTAAACTATACATCCGATTTTCATAAAATTTGTAATGGCTCCACAAAATTTTGCAACAATTATATATTTAAAATTTCAGACCATTCGGAAGGCTGTAACATCATTAAAATGCGATTGCAATAATTTTTTTTTCCCATTCACCGAAATGTAACGGAAAACTTTTGACTGTCCCTGTAATTAAACTATACATCCGATTTTCATAAAATTGGAAATGGCTCGACAAAATTTTGCAGCAATTATATATTTAAAATTTCATACCATTCGGAAGGTTGTAACATCATTAAAATTCACTTGCAATAATTTTTCCCATTGGCCGTAATGTGTAGAAAAAATTTGACTTTCCCTGTAATTAAACTATACATCCGATTTTCATAAAATTGGAAATAGCTTGACAAAATTCTGCAACAATTATATATTTAAAATTTCAGACCATTCGGAAGGCTGTAACATCATTAAAATTCACTTGCAATAATTTTTTCCATTGGCCGTAATGTAAAGAAAAATTTTGACTGTCCCTGTAATTAAACTATACATCCGATTTTCATAAAATTGGAAATGGCTAGACAAAATTTTGAAACAATCATATATTTAAAATTTCAGACCATTCGGTTGTGTAGTTTTTGCTCTCTGTTACATGCGGACAGACAGACAGACGGACTGAACGACGAATATAGGTGCTACGTATTTATATAATTACGAACGCACCTAAAAATGTTATTTTTGCCTAATTTTTCACAAAAGTTGGCTTAACTGCTAAAGCTTAATGACATCATGTACTACATAGCTTTAGACTTATGTCTACACGTGACTTATTATAATGAATATTTCGAGAATTAACAATCTATTTTGTAATTTCACTCTTTCTTGTTCCATATGCATAAATGGTATTTTTCTCTCATTTTTTTTCAAAAACTGGCCGTATGCACTTATTTAATTTTTTTTCAGAAATAATTCAATAACATCACCTAATAGGCATGTTTAGATTTTTTTGCACACATAACACAGTGTTAAAGGATTTTTAGAGGTGAAAAACTAGTTTATTTTTGTCTATTTTTATTTAAGCATTTTTTTTAAAACTAAAGCAGTTGAAACCTTACTTATACGGAAGCAATGACATTTAGAGTTAAGGTGCAATTAAATCTAGTGGATAAGGGTAAAATTCTCATAGTCTCATATTTTCGTTAAGTAAAAAGAACCATATGAAGTATATATAAATAATAATAAATAAAAGGATTTTGATCACTGAAATACAACTAACTGACGCATCTTTCTTAGTCTAATTAACTTAATAATTCAAGCAATTGCATGTTGGACTTTTTTAATCAACGTAAAAAAAGTATCATTTTCAGGTATAACCAATAATAAAACATTAAGTCCCTTGTGACGGATGCACACGATAGTGAAATATTTAAAAATTATTCATGCTTGAAAATTATTATTTTAAACATAAAAAACAGTTATTTATGTTACATTTTTGACTTGGGTCATACTTGGGTTTACAATTCCTTTCCTTTTCGACAATGGAAAATTGGACAATGGATCATTTTTTTTTTTTTTTTTTTTTTTTTAATATACATTTATTCAAGTGTTAAATTTGTGGGTTTTTTTTTCATTTCATTTTATTTATTACTTGACGAAGTTTTTATTTCGTAATGGAAAATTAACCGTAAACAAATCGTGAAATATATGTATATTCTTTTCTAAGGAAGTGTATTAATATTATTCCGTAAAGGAGCGTACACGATGAAGATGTGTGCAAAACAGTTATGTTAGAAAATTATTTATAGTTAGAAATATTTATATTCTTTTCTGAGCAAGTGGATTAATATTATTCCGTAAAGGAGCCTACACGATGAAGATGTGTGTAAAACAGTTATGTTAGAAAATTATTTTAAAAACCACAATGGTAAAAGAAATTGCGATACACTTTTTAATCAAAATGTATTAAAAATTATCGTTTTATCCCAATACGACGATATAAATATTAAAAATATGCGTTGTTTATAAGTTTAAGAAAACTGCAGTAGAAAAATTACAAACACAAACGTCAGTGTTGACAACGGACATGTTTGGCCTTTGTAATATAGAAAGTTGTACATTTTATTTATGCTGGAATGACGTAGAATTCTATCAGTATTAAACAGTCACATTACAGTTTAAATTGTTGATTAATTTCTAATCATTGTTTTTTTCTAAATTCTTCTTAGATCGAATATACGAAATTTATTTAACCCTTTATATAATAACGGTACTTTTATGTACCATTAAAGAAAATTCAATGTAAAATTTATTTAAATTCGTCGACTAATAAAAGTAGATTGCACTTTTCATACAAAATAATTTGCTCAATCATATTGAGAAACAGTGAAACAGTCGAGTGTAAATGATTTTTTTTTCCTAGGAAGTACCTAGGTTTTCCTAGGAAACCTAGGAAGTAGCTTTTATCCTATTAAAAAATGTTATTCAAAAAACTTGCTATTACAAAACACTTCTCTGTTACAGATAGGATCGCAATACATTTATTTACATTGTTCTCATAAGAATTGTGAGACTTCCATAACAATATTTTTTACCCGACTAAAAAGAAGGGTTATGTGTTTCATGCGAATCTGTGTATGTGGATTTCTTTATACCCTCGAAACATCCCAACGGCTTGATGGATTTTAATGAATGAGGTCAATATCGATTCGTCTTAATTGTCAGAGGGTTATAGGCTAGGTTTTTTTTTTATAAATTCAAAATGGCCGACGTAAAATACAAAATGGCGGTAGAGACGATAAAAGATTATGCACCCTATTGAGTGACGTATCATTGGAAAGGTCTTTAAAAATGAAGACGATGTTTCATTGACTATTTTACAGTCAAAAGCTCCGTTACACAACCTGAAAGTTGTGTAGGTAGAATCTCTAGCTTTACTGCAACTTTCACCATCATAGAGATCTATAGGCCTCATTAAAACAGTGTTTATAGGTAGGAAATAACAATTAAACCCAACTTAACAGTCATCAATACAAGTAAATAAAAAAATATAGGTATGTAATATAAAAAAAAATAGTTTCACATTGATGGGAAATAATTGATTAGTTCGCTTTTTACGCAGTCGGGTTTTTTGATTTTTTTAAATTTAATTGGTTATTTTCAAATGAAAATCAAATTTCAAATTAATTGCTTAAAAGGCGTAAAGGCCAACCTAGTGAAAAAGATTCCATGCCGGGACTCGATCCCGGGCAATGAGTATAGCGCTTCTGACATCCTCCCGAATAAACAACATGGAACGGTACCCAGCCTGGAAATCCTCACTATTACATGTTGGCAAGGCATGCACAAACGCAGCACAAGACGGAATATTTTTCCGTGAGCCACCGACATGAGGCAAACACGAAGCTAAATTAAATCCAGCATCGATTGAAGCTTGAGGCATTTTCACTAGGTTGGATTTGCGCCTTTTAAGCAATTAATTTGAAATTTGAGTTTCATATGAAATATTGTATGCAAGGCGAATGTTTTCTCTCTGGAAAACATTTTCAAGTATTAATTAGTGTCAATCGATGCTGGATTTAATTTAGTTTCGTGTTTGCCCCATGTCGGTGGCTCACGTAAAAATATTCCATCTTGTTCTGCGTTTGTAGCCTTGCCAACATGTAATTGTGAGAAGTTTCAGGCTGGGTATCGTTCGTTCCATGTGGTTTAATCGGTAGAATGTCAGTGCGCTATACTGATGGCCCAGGTCCGACTCCCGGCATGGAATGTTTTTCACTAGGTTGGCATTTGCACCTTTTAAGCAATTAATTTGAAATTTGATTTACATTTGATATGTTGTATGCAAAGCGAATGTTTTCTCACTGGAAAAAAAAAATTCCAAGTATTAATATAGTATTTTTTTGTTAATTAATCTAATTATTCTTGTAAATATTTTGAAAAATTGCTCTAACTACTGATTTATTAAACCAGTTTTAATTCAAATAAATATTTAAAAGCCAAATTGTTATTATACTTGTTATTCTGGATATCTTAGACATAATCGTAAATAATTATCCAAGTAGGGCAATTTTTTAATTCAAAATTCAGTATATAAAGTGTTAACATTGACCACATTTTAGCATATTACTATAAGTGGAATATTTTCGGAATCAGTTGCTTTATGAGTAGATTTCATTCCGCAATATCTTAACAAAATTCTATAAAGATTTGTTTTCAAGAGCAAGTTTCATTTAAATAAATAAAAATAATCAGTTTCTTTATGACAAATTTATATTTTTTATCCGTAAAAATAAGTAAAATATATGTACAATTTTCACATTTTCTATAGAAAAAACTTCTCTAATTGAAATAAAAATTATATTGAAGGAAATATGTTAATCTAAAACAGCTTTTACAGCTTTTAGAGATTATTATTCGCAAGAAAGATTTTTTTTGTTTGCTTTCAAAGACTTATTAAAAAAAAAATAATTTCATTACAGACATTTGTGTTTATTTTATTTATGAAATAGCTTGATTTTCTTTAATAAGATGCGATGAATTTATATATACAGTTGTTTTAAACGAAATATAAATTTTCATTTGCAAAGATTCTTCTTAGTGAAATAAGTAATTGATGTTATGATAAATATTTACTTTTGAATTTTAAAATTTTCAGAAAACATATTATTAATTTACAGAAATAGTTTAATTGCTCAAAACAGTTTTCTCTGGCGGCTGTAAGCTAAAAATATGTGTACCTTTTTGAAGCTGATAAAAATGACAAATAACGACTGCGAAAAGTTTTCGAAAAATATTTACTTACTTTTGTTTCACAAATATTTTAACTTCAGCAAACAAATTTTTTCAAAGGTATACATTTTTTTTTTTTTTGAGTGACTTAAGTTTAGGGAGAAATGTCTTAATATTTGAATTAATAAATTCCCTCATTCGCTGCAGTGTTAGTTTAAATTAATCAAATTCATTTTTAAAAATTGCCGTACTATACTATATACTATCAGTGCCGCATCTACTGATATTTTAAAGCATTTCAATAAAGTTCAACTCACCGTTTAACACAAAAACGTTCCAAATAGCTAAAAACATTTCTAGTTAATAGTTTCTGTCAATATTAGGGATAAAGTTCATCATTAAATATAAATATATGTATTTCATATTTTAGTTTAATTTATTTTATGTATAAAATATGGCATTCTATTAAATGAAAAATTTGGCAATTTTTTTTTATTAAAAATAAATTCTAAATTAGTTTCAATGATTAAATGTAAATGTATGGTAATAATATATAATCTGATAAATATTTCTAAATTCTTATTACAAGCAATAGTTTTCCAAATCATAATACATACAACAGTTCTGATATGCAAATACTCTGTTACGGATTCGGGAACCTTTTATTTATGAAGGAATGGAGTTAATAGAAGAGCGGTCAGTTTCTCCACACAACTCCTTTGTCTACCTATGACAAAAAAAATGTATTTCGTACATTTTTAATAGTCAGAATAATAAGGTAATTTCCATGGATTTTGCTGTGTACGTCACATAGCCGATTACTGCTATACTTGTTAAGCACCGTTATTTTCGAAAGGTTTGCATGGCCTTATTCATTTAATGGGTTATCTCCCATAAAATAAGTCTCATTTTTCCATCCTAAAGCAAATAATCACAGCATGTGACTAAAGCTGCAAGTACTTATAGAAATAGCCTACAGTAAATGTGGTTAAGAAAATAGAATATCCTATACATTGTAAATCACCAAATTGTCACATTAGACCACGGAAATAATGATTCAACTAAAAGTTTGACTCTTTTCTATCCATGAAAAAAAAAATGGCTGTTTTTCTGAAAAACTCTGAGATGTATAATATGAAAAGTAAATATATTTTGACAGCATATTTGTCTCCTTTGGTTCCTTTTCCATTCTAGTGCTAAACAGGAAGTTGTTTGGTCGAATAGCTTAGGACATGAGTTATTATAGCTAAGAACTCGATACATTATATTCTTTTGCAATCGATGCAAAACAAATTGCAATCTGTGTAGTTTTTAAAGCGTAACTCAAAAACTACTTGTTGGAAGGATCAGTAATTTTAGATTCATATATTTAAAGCTTTTAGAAATTGATTTTTATCAATTAAATTATAGTTTACAAATCATATTCGTTTGATAATCAATTTCAGAAATCGTTCCAAGATGCACAAAATTAATTTTCATTGAAAATATAAATTGGTACCTATGATTTTATTTCAAACAAAAATCGATTTCAATTTTGGACACTTTAAATGTGCGAATCAGACATTAAGTTTATTCTACTTTTTTTTTGTTGTTGTTGCGTCATGCTTGAAAGCTATCCACATTGCATTATGTTTTGCAGCGATTACAAATTAATTTAAAATAGTAAATTGTGAACTTTTTTATGCATCGGTAATGCACACACTATTTGACTATTTGAGTTATTCCTCGTTTGGAATGGTAACATAAAATGAAATAATATACAATTATAAAACTGGTGTTCGTATTGGAAATTTAAGAATTTTGTACAATGATGATACTTAAACGGTCCAACAACAGTATTGCCAAATAGGGGGGTGTTTTGTCCCCAGATTGTTGATTGTCACCGCATTTTTGAAATAGAAATATTCGACCTATTAATAATAGATTAAAAATTCTGAAAAATAAGCGAATTATACTTTTTGAAAAAAGTGGTGACAGTCAAATAATCTGCTTAAAAAAAGTCTCATATCTGGAAATACTGTCCAACAAACATATTTTTAAAAATATAATTGAAAGAAGATGTCACTTTTTTTTTCTTTTTAGCCGGCTGTGCACATTGAATTGGTGAGTGATATAAATAAATAGTACTGATGCTAAATTAGCAGATGTTAATATCTAGTTTCTAGAAAACTTAACAAAAAACATTTTCTTGGGAAATTGCTCTCCAATCAAGATTCTATGTCAGAGTCACTGATGAGAGAGAACTACTCACATATGACTGTAATCACTTAATACTCACATCTGACTGTTTTTATTTTCCGAAGATGATCAATGGATATTTAGCTGTATCACCCTCCAAAAATATTGATCAATATCCTTCCAACCAATTTTTTTGTCTTGCTAGCTTTTGGACACTTCTATCTATTCACATCAGGTGTGTAGTTATGGAGCCACATTAGATCTAGTGTTAAGGAACATTGTAAAAATTCATTTGGATTGCACTGGCACTAGTCCAAGCCACTTCCTGAATTATAGACCTGTTACTGTTTTTTTTCTTTTTTTTTAGACCGCAGTACCCACCTTACACAAAGCTTTTTAGGTGCGTTCGTAATTATATAAATACGTAGCACCTATAGTCGTCGTTCAGTCCGTCCGTCTGTCCGTCTGTCCGCATGTAACAGAGCAAAAACTACCCAACCGAATAGTCTGAAATTTCAAATATGTGATTGTTGCAAAATTTTGTCGAGCCATTTCAAATTTTATGAGAATCGGATGTATAGTTTAATTACAGGGACAGTCAAAAGTTTTTCTTTTCATTACGGCCAATGGGGAAAATTATTGCAAGTGGATTTTAATGATATTAGAGCCTTCCGAATGATCTGAAATTTTAAAGATATAATTGTTGCAAAATTTTGTAGAGCCATTTCAATTTTTAGGAAAATCGGACGTATAGTTTAATTACAGGGACAGTCAAATTGTTTCTTTACATTACGGCCAATGGCAAAAATTATTGCAAGTGGATTTTAATGGTATTAGAGCCTTCCGAATGATCTGAAATTTTAAAGATATAATTGTTGCAAAATTTTGTCGAGCCATTTCAAATTTTAGGAAAATCGGATGTATAGTTTAATTACAGGGACAGCCAAAAGTTTTTCTTTACATTACGGCCAATGGGAAAAATTATTGCAAGTGCATTTTAATGATATTACAGCCTTCCGAATGGTCTGAAATTTTAAAGATATAATTGTTGCAAAATTTTTTTGAGCTATTTCAAATTTTAGGAAAATCGGATGTATAGTTTAATTACAGGGACAGTCAAAAGTGTTCCGAAAAAATTATTGGAAGTGCATTTTAATGATGTATCAGACTATGCACGTTATGAAGTGCAAAAAATTATACATTCAGTACAATATGGGGTGCAAAAAATAATTTTAAAACTAGTTATAGTACGAACGCACCTCATTTGCCACGTTTGACGAGCAATTTCCAACTTGTTAATATACATGTATTTATGTGAACTGTTTCTCACACGTATTTTGTCATCTTATGATGTCTGCCATCTTTCTCCCTTTCTCTCTGGAGTCATTAGAAACAATACGGTTCATTTTTTATGCTTTCTGAAACTTGAATTGTATGTCCAGAACGGACAGCATTTTAGGTGCTTGTGCGACCGCATTTAAAATCTCTAAAACACTGATGTTTCCGATCGCGGAGAGGTGTTGTACTAATTTGCAAGCCATTATTGGTTTTGAACAGTCTTTTCCTTATCCAAAAAACAACATTTAATAAAAACACGAATTGATTTTTTGTTCATTGTTTTCAGAAAAAACAGACAAATGTAGCGACATTTTTACGATCGCAATTCATAAAGTAATTTGATATGATTGTTATGAAAGTTAAGGCTTTAAAAATATCACATGGCTTTTTGGTTAATATTTGGCACATAAGATCAGATTTTGGAAAATTTAAAATCTCAATTATCCGCAATGAAATTATAATTTAATTGCATGTAATTGATTATAGTTACACACATTCAAACGCAGAAATTTTGTCAAATAATGGGATGGGGGCGATTATGGCTACAATGCTGCAAGAATTTTTTGCAGAATGAAATTTTAACTATAATTAATTACATGCAATTAAAATGTAATTACATTGAATATAATTACAATTACAAATTTGCCCAAGTCTGCTTTAGATCTACTGTTATGGGTCGTTGCAAAAAGGCATTCAGATTGCACTGACACTGCTCCAAGCCACTTTCTGAATTACAGACATGTTACTGTTTTTTGTCGGTTTTTACATAACGCAGTATCCATCTCACACAAAGCTTTTTCATATACAAGTATTTATGTGAACTGTTTCTCGCATGTTCTTTTTTCATCTTTATGATATCCGTAATCTTTATCACTTTCTGTCTGCAGTCATCATAAACAATGAGGTTCATTTTTATGCTTTATGAAACTTGAATTGCATGTCTAGAACGGACAGCATTTTAGGTGCTTGTGTGACCGCATTTAAAACCTCTAAAACACTGATGTTTCTGATGGAGGAGATGTGTTGTACTAATTTGCAAGACATTCTTGGTTTTGAACAGTTCTTTCCTTATCCAAAATGCACTATTTAATAAAAACACTAATTTATTTTTGTTCATTATTTTCATTAAAAACAAGTAATATAAAAATTTTGTTTTTAAAGTCAATTCCTACTTAGGCTGTCAAAGAAAAATTTAATATAATCAAGCTAATATTAGTTTTTGTTGCATTAAAATATCTCAATTTGTTGATTTTCTATAACAAGTAGGTTTACAATGGAACTCTATGGGAATTTGGCGAAATATTACAGATATCGCCAAGTTGGCGTCACTTTTGGAGACTCATTTTGGCCGCCAAATTTGGCGATATATCGCCAAGTTGGCGACAAACTTGGCGGTATTTGGCGACAGAACAGGGTCCCCCTATGGTAACCCCTTATTGAAAATACTTTCATTGAACTTCAATAACCAATGGCCACCATTTTGTTTCCCATGCAAAACTAAAATTAATTAATTAAAATTTAATTAATTAATTAATATTTGAAAAAACTGTATTAACATCAATTGTCATCCAGTACAAGTTTAAAAAAATTTATTTCAACTTGATAGGATGAATAATGAGTATTTTATTAACGATTGAAAATTTGAACAAGATAAATATATAAATATATAAATAAATATAGGGAGATTGTGAGCTAATAGTAGGAATTGAAAAATGTAGAGCCATTTTCACGATCCCAAATCATAAAGTAATTTGATATGATTGTTTTGAAAGTTAATGCTTTCGAATAATCACATGGCTATTTGGTTGATGCTGCTATTTAGTATTGAGTCCTGGGATTTTTCACTCAATGTGGTTAATTTAGTTGAGAAAATAAAAATCAGCCAATATTTTATGTAATTGCTACTTTTTATTAATTTATTTCCGAATATCCTTAATAATAGTTTTTGTTTGATCATACAATCTTAAGTTTATGTATGGGAAAACTTAAAAATTTCAACATTTTTTTTTCTATTATGTTACAAATTCGATATTCTTATGAAACTAGTAAATGTCAATTAGAACCGGAGAAGTCGAAATCCTTCTAATGTGTTGAAAATTTAATCCGGATGGAAAGCATTTCATAAGATGTTTTGCTAGTATTAAGTCCTGGAAAATTTTTTAAAAAATGTTTCAATTAAAATAAAATTGCTAATTTTTAATGATAATCACAAAAAAGAAAAAAAAATCTTATATACATGTTGCAGCTGACATATCTTTTAGTAAGCGTATTATTAATAATTCTGTTATAAATTATTATCCTATTAAGTAAGAAAATATGTTAAAGTACATTTACCTAAACGAAGAATTAAAGTAAGTTAAGTTTTTATATAAAATCTTAGTTTTTAAAAAGAGTATCTCACTCTTTTTTTGTTATTTATATTTTTTCTGCTATTTAGTGTTGAAAATATTTTAATATAATTGATCCACAGCCAGTTGGCATGATTTAGCCAGCATAGTTTGGAGCACAGTTAATCTGCTGTATTAATTCTTCCATAGTCCTAACCATAAAGAATATTTTGCTATTTATCACTTGCTTCTGGATAATGGAGGAAAATCCTAAAGTTTATTTATTCATTTTTAATTAGATTCTAAGAATATGAAAATATTTTATTCTGACGAGAAAATGCACCATTGTACATAATATTTTTTAAAAATACCACATCATGAAATGAATGAAAAATGAATTACATAATTATATCATTACACACATGAAACGTGTAAACCTCTGTAGAAGATTGTAAAAAGATATAATATTAAGAAAATCGTATAGTACATAACTTTTTAATTGAAAGTATAACATTTTAATTAAAGTAATAAACATATTTGGAATTGAATGAAACTCAATTATCTTACTCTAAGTTCACTCATTGATAAGTATGGTAATTTTAATAAATATTTAGAACGACATTTCACAAATAGTAACTTTACTATTCAGGAATAGTCGTGCTAAAATTATTTTTCGTACGAGTAGTATAAGTGAGAGGCCATTATTCATTCATTCTATTTATTCCTCAAATAAATAGAAGTTTCCAGACATTTGAGCATGTCTATTTATGAATCTTGTATAAAAGAATGCCTCATAGAATGGCCTCTCACTTATACTACTCGTACGAAAAATAATTTTATCACGACTATTCCTGAATAGTAAAGTTACTATTTGTGAAATGTCGTTCTAAATATTTATTAAAATTACCATACTTATCAATGAGTGAACAGTGTAACATAGTGAACAACTATTAGTAATATTCGTTACCACTATACAGGGTGTCCGGACTATAAGTATCGAAAAGTTATGGCTTATTATTACGGAACTATCCGTTAGAATATAAATAACTTCACCTCCGTGGATTAGAAACCCCTCCAAAATTTTAAAACATTGAAAAAAAGTCCTTCCGGCCAGTGCCGGGAGGAAGAGGTAGCTTTCATAATCCTTATTTAAAAAAAGCCAACTTATATCATGCAAACACACGAAGCTCAATTTAGTGGAAACCGAATATAGGAGATTCAATACTAATTTTTATCAATGTAATGAATGAGAATTTCGCGAAATTAGACAGCTTTATCCAAGCTGCTTTTCTTTAAAGTAACTTATATTTGGCTGCCAAATTCGGCAATTTCTTAAAGTGCCTGTAATTTTAAGACAACATGGTGGATGAGGCTAAGCAGTGAACTTGGTCGAAACCTTAGTAATTGCTGTGCACATGCTCACTCACATCGGAATCGGTTAATATATAGGAGTGCTGTCGCATGCAAAAAATCAGATTTTTCAAAATGTCACCCACAATAGAAATTGAAACTGCTATATCTGAGCCATTTTTTAAGGTAAAGACAAACAAAAAATGCTCCTGAATACTTATATCAAGATCAAATACTTAAGAAAGAAACCTTTTTCAATTTCTAATTTTTTTGCACCTCACTTTAAATATATATATATTTTTTAATTTAATGGCCGCCATTTTGAAACAAGATGGCTGATGAATCTGGCCAGCGAACTTGGTCGAGGTGTTGATGTATACTATCCACATGCCTTCTCACATCGAAATAGGCGAATACGTGTGTTATCGCGTGACAAATACAAGATCGTTTCAAAATGTTAGCCATGCTAGAAATTCAAAGTGCTATAAATCAACCATTTTTTAAGATATCAAAAAAGAACAAATTTTCAGAAACAAAAACTGCTCCGGAATCTTTGTATCAAGGCCAAACACATTAAAAAAATCTTTTTCATTTTCCAATTTTTTAATACCTCATTTTGAATTTTAAATTTAATTTTTTTTAAATGGCAACCCTTTTGAAACAAGATGACGAATGAAGCTGGCCAACGAACTCGGTCGAGACATTGGTATGTACTATGTACAGACCAAGTTACATCCAAATAGGTTCATAAATACGCCTGTTATCGCGTGACAAAAATCAGGTCGTTTTAAAATGTCAGCCACAAGAGAAATTCAAAATGCTATTACTCAGCCATTTTTTTTTAGATATAGACGAAAGAAAAACTGTTCCGGAATCTTTGTATTAAGGTCAAACACATACAAAAAAAAATCTTTTTCATTTTCCAATTTTTTGGTATCTCATTTAAATTTTTTTATTTTTTTATTTTTTTAAATGGCCGCCATTTGGAAACAAGATGGCGGATGAAGCTGGCCAACGAACTCGGTCGAGATATATGTATGTACTATGTACACACCAAGGTACATCCAAGTTGGTTCATAAATACGCCTGTTATTACGTGAGAAAAATCAGGACGTTTCAAAATGTCAGCCACGCTAGAAATTCAAAGTGCTATAACTCAGCCATTTCTTAAGATATAGACGAAACAAAAACTGCTCCCGAATCTTTTTATCAAGGTCAAACACATAAGAAGAAAATATTTTTTCAATTTTCAATTTTTGGTACCACATTTCAAATTTAAATTTTTCTTAAAAATTTAAATGGCCGCCATTTTTAAACAAGATGGCGGGTGAAGCTGGCCAACGAACCCGGTCGAGACATTGGTATGTACTATGTATAAACGAAGTTACATCCAAATCGGTTCATAAATACGCCTTTTATCGCGTGACAAAATTCAGGACGTTTCAAAATGTCAGCCACGCTAGAAATTCAAAATGCTATAACTAAGCCATTTTTTAAGATATAGACGAAACAGAAACTGCTCCGAAATCTTTGTATAAAGGTCAAATACACAAGAAAAAAAATATTTTTCCATTTTCAATTTTTTGGTACCACATTTCAAATTTTAATTTTTTAAAAATATTTTAAATGGCCGCCATTTTGAAACAAAATGGCGGATGAAGCTGGCCAACGAACTCGGTCGAGAGATTGGTATGTACTATGTACACACCGAATTACATCCAAATCGGTTCATAAATACGCCTTTTATCGCGTGACAAAATTCAGGACGTTTCAAAATGTCAGCCACGCTAGAAATTCAAAATGCTATAACTAAGCCATTTTTTAAGATATAGACGAAACAAAAACTGCTCTGGAATCTTTGTATAAAGGTCAAATACATAAGAAAAAAACATTTTTCCATTTTTAATTTTTTGGTGCCACATTTCAAGTTTTAAGTTTTTTTAAAAATTTTAAATGGCCGCCATTTTGAAACAAAACGGCGGATGAAGCTGGCCAACGAACTCGGTCGAGACATTGGTATGTACTATGTACACACCGAATTACATCGAAATCGGTTCATAATTACGGGAGTTACAGTGTGACATAGGTCAGATATATATATATATATATATATATATATATATATATCAATTTTGAACGGAGGGTGGTTTCGGGGTCTGGGGGTCATGATCGATGAAAATATACCAAAATTTTTTGAAACCGCTTTCCTCCGAACGGCTGCAATAGGTAGCTTTTTTGTAAAGAAAGCTACCTAAAAAAACACCATGGATAAGTGGGAAAGGCGTATCATAGGAGCAATTTGTCTAATAACTCCTCATATGCTACGAAATATTTGGGAAGAACTGTATTACCGTTTAGACATTTGTCGGGGTGCCAAATGTGCACACATCGAAGTCTATTCGCATCGAAGGCATGGTGAAGTCACGGCGACATCTTTGTGAAGTCACACTGTGACTTTGTGAGCGTTGATGTGACGTCACGTGACGTCAGTGTGACGTCATAGTGACTAAAATGCGAAGTCGTTATGGCCGTTTTAGAGCTCGTTTGTGACGTCACATTGTAACCACTTTGTGAAGATACCGTGTGACAAATTTGTGAAAAGTGTGTCATTTGTGACGAAATTGTCATTAACATGTGATGGTTCTGTGACGGCAGTGACAATGTTGTGAAGTCACACTGTTGCACACTTATACGTGTTGTAAAATCATTTACATCTATAACGTTATTATAATTTGGCGATACATCGCAATTAAAACTTGTGGCCGCTATAACAAGATTATATCAAAAAATTTTACTGAATAAAAATGCAATGCCACGCAGTTTTCAATCTCTGTTGCACCTTTTTTTTATTATAATGAATGAGAATATTGAAGACGATTACATATTCCATATATCAGAATTTTTTTTCAAAATTATCTATTTGTTCTACTAAAAAGCATAAAACTACCAAAGAAACATTCTTGTTTAAATATTTGAAGCTATATCAATTTAAAATGTAATATAAAAAATATAATATCTTCTAATATATATAGTGCATTTTATATTCTTTAAAGTATAGAAATACGGAATGAAATTAATTTATCACATTTAATACGAATTAACTTCTTAATTCTCGCTCCCGTGATATTCACGGGCTGTGTCTTTTATTCAGATAGTTTTATTCCCACCAGTTTTTTTAAAATAGTGTAATTGGCTTTTCTATGGTATTATTTTACCCGTCATTAAATATGAAGAATATTTCTTTTCAAAAAAGTGGTGCAAATAAGCAATTTGAATTTTTGAACCGTAATTTAATGCGACCCTTAAGGGGTTAAGAACTCTAAGTCACGGATGAAGGTGATTTTTCTCGATTAATACAACATCTAAAAAAGAATTGAAAGATAAAAAGGAATGCCAATATTAATTATATTTTATATGTCTTACGATATTGATTACTATAAAAAAATCTATGTATGATTTTAATGCATACGCATGTTAATTCAAACAAGTTGGGGCAAAAAAGGGTACTTCTTTGTTATAGAGGGCCCCTCTTAATTTGATTATACCAAAGTTGCAATTACGATCTCACTAAGAGCATCGTGAAAATTATGCATGTGCGTCATATATATGTATATTATAATAATATGTATTCTCCAAACGCTTACCATGTTCCATATAGTCATTATATACGTATGATTTACGTCTTTTATGCCACATATATATATACTATATTTATATATGTCATATACATGCACAGATATATATATATATATATCATGTACATCATATACACATGTCATACATATAAATGACTATAACTGTACATTTTATCTCTCGAAATGTTGTTTGTATTGTATCATATATTATTATAAAGTCACATATGCTTTATAATTTGGTTATTCATAATCAGGATCCACTATATCACAAAAGTACCTAAACAAGTTCAAACTATTTCGATTCTAAAATGTACAATGATTTGTCATGCTAGCGCTTTATTCTGGAAAAAAAAAGAAAGACAACAAACGCTGCTGCTTGTGTAATTGCATAGTAAACTTTTAAATACATAAAGAAAACAATCGTATGTAAAAATATCAAAACTGGTAGTTTTATAGCAACATATATGATAAATATGTTGAAACAGTTTTTAAATAGAATAATTATTTTAAGAGCTGTTTAATGTCGAAATTGCTAATATTTACTCTCAATGTTAGAATATGTAATTTTAGGTATCTAAAAAGTGATATAAAACATAAAAATAATAAATTGTTGATTTTTTTAAATATTTGAAATAAGCATAAAATTGCATACACGCAACTGACATACAAGCGCTGCTGCTTCTGTAATTGCATCGCAAACTTTTAACTACATAAAGAAACCTATCGTATGTAAAATTATCAAAACTGGTAGTTTTATAGCAACATATATGATAAATATGTTGAAACAGTTTTTAAATCGAATAATTATTTAAAAAGCTATTTAATGTTGACATTGCTAATATTTACTCTCAATATTACAATATGTAATTTTAGGTATGTAAAAAAAAATGATTTAAAACAAAAAAATAATAAATTGTTAATATTTTTTTCTATTTGAAATAAGCAGAAAATCGCATATTTCTCGTTTACAAATACAAAATGGAAAAATGTATAAACTTACCTTCGTAAATATCTATTCCTGGCTATCTCCAGCAATTTTAATTTTACAAAAATTACGAAGTACATTTTAGCAATAACGTCCTGAACTACTCAAATTATAAATACAAATTTGGTATGAAAAATTAACTCAGTATTGGCAGTATCGGCATGTTGAGAATTCTAAAAACAATTTTGATAAAAATCGGTATATTGGAAGATAAAAATAAATAAAGTCGTATTTTTAAGCTCACTGTAAAAGTAATTGCGACTTTTTAGTATGTTGCAGATATGTAACACGGCAATACAAGGGGTTAATTTATTTTACATCAGGGTTTGTCTGCAGTAAAATACATACAACTTAAAAACTAATTTTTGATTATTAAAAAATAACTTTAATAATTGATTTCCAAAATTACATTTTTATTCACAAAATTATATATTAAAAAAATACCAACTCTTACTATCTTTGGTTTTTTAAACATGATCTTTATTGTTTACATAACAAAACCATTAACATTATTATTATTTTTTTAATTACACGTCCACGATTTGTAATAGTAAACCATAGTAAACCATGTCTTACGTCCAATTCTTTTAATAAGGCTAGTCCGTTGTACCCTTTAAAAACCCTTTTTCTTATAAATTCCTCTTCTTAGCAGATGCAAATTTTGTAAAGAAAAATATGCAATGCAAATTGCAAATTACTTAATACAAAATAAAAGAAAAATTTAAGTTTACAAATAATTGTATTCTATAAAAAGGCTTTTTTAATAAATAATTTAATTATCTTTAAAAGTTAATAATTATATTAACAATTGATTGAAATACTTGTCCATGTACTTCCATATTTATGAAAACATGTGATTTTAACCTGATATTTCAAATAATAAAACAAATAAGTTTAAAATGCAATTTAAGTCATTAACCTGATCAAAATGGTTGATAAGCAAATTATCCATTTCAACAAAATAAATAATAAATGTATGAAACTTATGTTTATAGGCTGACTAAAATCTGAAAATTTAAGAAAAAAAGCAAACAGGGAAAATAATATTCTTTCATACCGATTTTTCCTTGACGTTATTCTTTCTGTACAAATTATTTGCAGCACAAATTAAGTCCGATAATAATTAAAGTAACAAAGGCTGAATCATTTTCACCAAGCCAAAGTCACTGTTATTTTCTCGATCTCATATTTTGTTTCATGTATTAACTTGGAATTGCTTCAATTTTGTAATCCGTGTCAATAATATGCATCCAAGCAGGTCTACGCTGTCAGAAAATCTTCCCGCATCTGTCGCGCTCTAAAAGCTTCTCTATTTACTCTTTGCTGCGGTCGTGTAGTCCACAGACGATTTTAAGTACCTATGCAGGTGTTTTTCGTTTCCGTTTATTTGTTTTTGTATACAACAGATTTTTAACTTAAATGCGTAATAATTTTAGGAGAGTGTTTCTAATTAAAATTTTCTATTTGAAGAATTTTTTTATGCATTTTACCTTTCATTTTTATCGGTTTCATAGATTATAAAGTTTCTTTTTTGTAAATTATAATAATAATAATATTCATAATTCGAGTTTATTAGATAAAACAATGTTTAAAAATTTTAAATGCATAAAAATAAATTTACTAGTGATAATGGAAAACCATTTATTTAAAAAAAAAGTAAGGTTTGTATCACTCGAAATAAACACAAAATATTTCTTGAAAAATAAAAAAAAAGGTTCTCGAGGAGGAAAAGGATCTTCTTTGTCAATCTGTCATTCTTTTCATATTAATTTTCTGCAGAATAAAAACATCTTGTAAAATTACTATTTTTTAAGGGAGTAGGATACCTTTAAACAATGAAAATTTTCGAATTTTTTTAACACATATTTTGATTCCGTAATCATTTCTGAACAATATGCAAAAAACCGCATTAAAAATACCCATTAGTTTACTAATTATGGCAGTTTTATTAGGACTCCATATTTAGACTACATAGGATAATTAAACTTTGCGTTGCGTTTATTCAAAACGATGAATTTTTATACTGCGCGCAGTGTTACTAAAAAACTATGCATGCCAATCAAAAGAAATTTTTACCACATATTCATTTCTGTATTATTTACAACTTAAAACCAGAAAAGGGTAAGATTTTTGTTTTTCTGTTTTTGTACATAGAAAATATTTCCATAAAAGTGAAAATTTTTAAATTTTTTGTTAATTTTTTAATTTAGTCAATATTTTTTACAAATATTCTGCTTTTAGTATAAAGTTAACACTACTATGTATTTATTTTTACCAAAATTTCCTCTTTATATGCATATTTTCAGTTTTATCATTTTTTTCTCTTATTATCATATATTTTTAAACTTGTCATTTCAATATATATTTATGAATTTACAAGTATATATATATTTTTAACTGTAAATTTAAATATGAGCTTTATGTTTAAATGAAGTTTGATTTTAATATTTGACTTATTGCACAAGTTTTGAAGCTTGGAACATAATGATATTTTTTACTTTTTCGACTTATTCAATGATATCCTACCACCTTAAGATATTTGTGGAAAACAAAGAAATGAAAATACGAGTAATAAATTATGCCAAGGGTTTGCTTAAATTTTGGTATACTTATTTTATATTCGGAAAATATTAATTTTATTTAAAAAATCTTAAGGAAGTAGAATTAAAATATATATATAGTTACTTAAAATAGTTAAAACTAACAGGGAAAAAATATGACTTGAATGCAAATTATAAAGCAAGCAATTCATATATGACTAAACTTTGAAGTCACTTTCTAATTGTAATAAAAGCTGCAGACTTAACTGTAATGGAAAATTTTTAGTTTGAAAACGCAAAAGTTTCTCGATTACTCTTTGAGAAACTTGTAGTATAACTCATAATCATTTACAAAAATCATTATAAAAGATAAATCCAGATGTGTATAGTTAAAACATTTTTTAATTAGATAGAATTTGTATAATTAGAAAATACTTTTGTGTCGCTGATGAATTAATTATTTTTATGTTATATAAAATAATAAGTTTTGACCAGAGGCACAGAACCAACTTGGGTCAAGGTTATAATTAATTAATAATTATGTATATTTATGTAAGCATTAATTACTCTTTTTTTTCATTTTCGTTTTCGACCGAAAATAGGAATATTACCGAAATTCGGTTTCGGCATAATACAATATGTTGGTTTTTTTGTCACATATGTGACGTGACGTACGCTACATACCGTGACATTACAGTGACGTCACGATTTTTTTTTAAATTGCCATAAAAATATTTTTTTACAGTAAATATTATGCTTTGAAGAATTTTTTTTAATCTTTTAAAGTTTTCTAAGGAGTTCACATCTCAGTCACAATGTGACATCACTAAGTGGTGGAATCGGTGTTAACAGTTCATTTTCTCCTACTTCTTCTTATTGTTGTTGTTGTTTTTTAAATACTAAAATTTTTATTGTTTTTCTATATTTAAAAATATTCTTGTCAAAGGCAGTTAAGAGAAACCTGAAACAATATTTCATAACAACTGCTATTACGTCATCTACTGGGTCATTCCATACAAAATGAGCAAATCAGCTGTGGCAGACATGTCACAGATTTTAATGAAAATCATTATATAAGTAGGATCATATATATTTATGAGTAAATGTAAATAATAGATTTCAGGATTGTTTATTTAAATATGAAAATTTACATTAAATGTGGATGCAAAATCGAGATTTTGTTAACATGCTAAAAACTTCAATTTTAATTATTAGCCTTAGAAACGGAAATTCTATATTAAAAATTATTTATAATTAGGAATTATGAATAAGCAGCAGATCGGTTAGTAATTGTATTTTCATTCCGTAATTTGAAAAAATAATATTTTTCAAAAATGTTGAGGGAAAAATTCAATATTTCTATTATCCATTTAAACATGAAGGACAGCTTTGACAAGGTTTAAAAATCTTGACGCTATAGGTAAAATATATATTTTAAATATCGAAACTTTCATTCTTGCCTTTTTATTTCTTAATGAGAAAAAAAATGAATAGTAAAAAATGTTGAGGATAAAATGCAATATTTCTATCACTTCTTTTTAAGTGAGGGACAGCTTTATTAAACTTTTAAATTATTTGATATTATAGATAAAAGTGTATGTTTTAAATATAGAAACTTTTATTCTTACTTTCAGTTTATTTTAAAGCATAGTAATATATATATATATATTTCGTTGAACAAAAAATTATATATTTATCCTCTAAATCCATAGATGGCATCACTACATTTTTTTTCCCTTTTAAATCGTGCAATATTGTAAAAAAGCATGCGCGGATTCAAAGATGAAACTCTTGGAATGCAACAAATATTACTTTTTTAACCCAATTTTGTGACTTTAGGAATCAAAAGGTAATCTTGAATTTGTTTTGCATATCATGGACTTATTGATCTTTATGTCTGTACAATAACTGTAATGTCTGACCTTTCCTTCATTATTATTATTATTATTATTATTATTATTATTTTGCCTATCAATAAGAGGAAAAATTACGATGTTGTCATTTTTTTTAAAGTTTCTAATTTTTTTAAAGGTGAATGAAATACATGGCAACTTAAAACCATTAGCAATTCGATCTTAATATGTAACACTACATCAGGCATCAATTTCACAGATGTTTTTGAAATCCTTTAATTTTTATAACGTTTTTAATTTTCTCAAAATTCGCAAATTTTCAATTTTTACGACAAATTTAAGATTAGTCATGACGTTACGAAATTATTATTATTAAATAAATATGAGGATAATTTTCCAGAGATTACAATATTATAAAAATATTTAATTTATGTTAAATAGTTTTAAAGATACGGAACTTCAAACTTGCAACTTTGAACGATTGTACACATGCCATTCTACGTCACAAGCTTTTTAAATGTCCAGAACATCCCAAATTTTTAATTTTTTTTTTTTTTTTGTCGAAACAGTTTGCAATGCTCAATTTAAATATGAATTGAATATGTGTATGAAATTTTATTAAAACCGGTTACTATGCAGCTATGACTTTTTTTTTTTTTAATTTTTGCTCACTTTGTGTCGAATCTCTTTGTGTCGTACTTTATAATAGATGCATGTAATAAAAACCTGTATAAAAATCACTTATAAACAGATCAAGTAAAATAATGCTATAAAAAGTGATAAAATATCTTTATTAAGATTAACGATCGTTTCGTCGCACCAACGGCGACATTTTCAAAATCATTCACGATAGAAAATATTTTCACATAATTTAAAAACAATAAACATAGTAAACAATTTCACGAGTGATAATGAAAAACATTGCAAACATAAAATAAAATAAAAATTAAATTACCTATTTGTAAGCGTGGATTGATTTTCAATCAATTGACTTTCAGTTCTCAATTTAAATATGAATTGAATCTGTATATGAAATTTTATTAAAATCAGTCACTATGTAGCCACGACCTTTTAAAATTTTTTATTTAAATTTAAATTTAAAACAAAAGCTATTTGTGAGCGTGGATTGATTTGCAATCAATTGATTTTAAGTGAAAATCAATCCACGCTCACAAATAGCTAATTTAATTTTAATTTAATTTTATGTTTGCAATGTTTTTCATTATGCATCATGTCTCGTGACATTGTTTACTATGTTTATTGTTTTTAAATTATGTGAAACTATTTTCTATCGTGAATGATTTTGAAAATGTCGCCGTTGGTGCGACGAAACGATCGTCAATCTTGATAAAGATATTTTATCCCTTTTTATAGCATTATTTTACTTGATATGCATGTATTTTTACGTTTCTTTTGCATTTATTTTTTTACAGGCATTTTTGTTTTACTGACTACTTTTAACAAAATGTTATTCAAAATGTTAAACTATAATCCGTTGAAAATAATTTGTAAAGTTTTTACATTTTCAAAAATATTATACAGTGGCGGTCAAAAGTTTCCGGCCAGCATAAAATTTTAGGTTAATTTGTAAGTATACCCATACGAAGAGGAATCTCAAAGTAATACTTATACACTTTATTGACATAACAGTTAAGAACTTATTTATGGAATAAAAATTAAATATTAATAAATTTAATTGACAAAATTAATTGCAAAAGAAAACGCATGTTCTCAAAAGTTTCCGGCCACCTTGGCAAGTTTGGAAAAAAAAATGGTGTTATAACAGAAAATAACAGTGATCAATAACGTTTACAATTAGTATTTTGTATTCATACATTTAGCAATAAGTACTGCGGCGTGACAACGTGGCATCGATTCAATGAATGGTTGTAGATCATTAATGTTAAGTTTTGTTCACGATTCTTGCAATTTCTGTGAAAATGCTGCTGAATTGGAATATTTATAATTCAACACGCGTTTTCAAATTAGATTCAAAGATTTTCTATCGGATTCAGATTAGATGATTGGGCTGTCCATTTCAAAAACGGAATTTTTTTGTGCGAAAGCCACTGCTTGACGAGCTTGCGTGTATGCTTTTGGTCGTTATCATGATGAAACAAATAGTTGCGACCACCATTTTTTCTTCAATAAGGCAGCAAACGATCTTGCAAGATATCCTTATGCATTGCACTATTTATCTTGCCGCGTATTTCAAATAACGGACAGGCACATTTTCCAGAAAATGCTCCCCACTGGATAACGTGTCCTCCGCCATACTTCATTGTAGGAATAATATATCTAGCATCTTATCTTTTGTTTTTAGGTCGTCGGTTGTAATGTCTTTTATCACTCTCAAAAAGATTGAACGTCGATTCATTGGAAAATAGTACTTTTTTCCAGTTTTCACTTCACCAGTCTTCGTATTACTTGAAAAAAACCAGTCGGAACCTCTGAATTTTTTTACTTATGAAAGGTTTTTTAACACCGACTCTCCCATAAATTTCTACGTCACATAAGAGTCTTCACACAGCAGACAGATTTTTTTCAGCAATATTTTAACACCGTGAATCGCGTGGAATTGCTGCGGCATTTTTATGCGGGTCATCAACTGCTTTTCTTCTGATAATTCTGTCCACAAGAATAGTCGTTTTCCGAGGTCTCCAGGATCGTGGCAAGTTCCGAAGGTCATGACCATCTTTATATATATATTTTTTAAATATCGTTTGCAGCAAATTTTCCTATCCACAACTTTGCCCCAATCTCACGAGAGGATTGTCCCTTTAGTGACAAACAAATCACTCGTTTAGGAACAATAAATTGTTAAACTTTTCTTTTTTGAATTTCAAATACTTTATTCACGTTGATTAATTAACAAACATGGCCAACAAAACACTTTAGCGATAGCAAAAACTAATGGATGACGAATGGCCGGAAACTTTTGCACGCGCGAATTTCGAATTCCTCCCCTTTGCATCAAGTATCTTAAGTATCCAATGAAAATGATCACGTGGTCAGAGGTAATTTGCTTATTCCTAACTTTTGGAGCAATTGTGCTTCTTCTTCGCTGAAACGTTCTGTCAAACAAATCAAAGAAACTAACTGGCCAGAAACTTTTGACCCCCACTATATATTCCATATTTCAAACTGTCTGGACTATTGAAATATCGTTTTTTCTGAATATACTTATTTACCTGTCATACAACAGGAGAACATCGAGACGCATTCTGACATATTTCAAAATATGGTCTTGAAATAAATATCTTTAATTTTAAACTTTTATGGAACATCAAAATGAGTGGTATAACTGTCATTAAATAAAAATTATATTAAAGCGATAAATATTGAATGATTCCTTGAAGTACTCGTGATATTGTAAACCTTCTATGTTAGAAATTTTATTGTTATATCGGATAAATGCGTTTCAAAACTCTTAAAAGTGTATTACTGTTTAGGACATTTGAATTCAAGTGCATGACATTTGCTTTCAAGTGGACGACATTTGAATATCTCTCTATTCTAAAAAAAAGTAACTACCGCTGTCACCGCCGCCGCCGGTTTTGAATTTTTTGTGACCGGAGGTGTTTCTTCGTTAATATTGAGAAAAATAATGCATACAAAAATATGAAAATCAGTGGTTTTATACAGAAATGTTTGATAAACACGCTGATGCAGACAGTTTTCAAATCGAAGAATTATTTTAAGAGATATTTAATGCTAAAGTTGGACAAAATCGTTCCACTAAAAAAGTTTTATAGCAGCAAAAACTATACACGGCAGTGTAATCATTTTTAGATCATTTTATGCGTTAGAATTTGCCGGAGTGCAGATTGCATTAATTTTTTTATTTTGACTCATTTTTTCAGGTTTTATTTCTATTTTAAATTCAAATTTTCAGCATTTCTAGAGATATTTTTTACAGATTTCAGAAAATTGTACTAATTTAAACTGTTGCCAACTGTATAAAAAGCGCAAGCAATAATGTTTGCTTCAAATTAAAAATTTATTTACACGTGACTATTATGAACAGGAAAAAAACTTTCAAATTAGAATTAAATAATTATGTATAAAAAGCAGGAACTTATTAAAAATTACGTCATAAAAAGTATACACGTGAATTTTAAAAGAGAAAGGATATTGTAAAATAATAAATTCATTAAATGCGTTAGAAGTCTTAGGAGAAATTACGTCATATTTACGTCACATTATAGTTATTACATAAAATGAACACAAAATAATATTGCAAAAAGTTTAAATTTAGAAATTGCGCTAGACATTTATTTAATATTTTGAGAAAATATTTTCAACTATTTTTGTTAGGAAAGCGCAAATAATATTTCATTGCTAACAAAAGTACTTTCACGCGATTATTTAAAAGAGAAAGAATAGCTTGGTAAAAATTACGTCAGATTAAAAACGATTAATTTAAAATGTCTCATTTAAAAGAACTTTCTTTTCGCTTTGTTAAAAAATACCAGGAGACAAAGACTCTGTTTACTTTATTCCTTTTATATTAGCTGATTTTGAAATGTTGTTACACGTGTCTACGTCATCAAGTTATTTTTATTTTGACGTTTTATTTGTATTTTTATTAATGTTGTACGAATTTATTTGTTCTTTCGTTATTTAAAATAAAAATTATGTCAATTTGTATAATTTGGCGAGTGGTTTGGCGATTTATATAATTTGGCGAAATTGGTCGACGGGATAATCAAGTAGTACCGCAGCGGATTTGGCGTTAAAATTCCCCAATCAAAGAGAAATGAATAGAAATTCGTTTATAGGGAGATCGCCACTGTTTTTTAAATTATAATTCAATCTTTCGAAATATTTTTAAAGCCTATCAAATTAGCGTGCATTTAGAGCCTGCGGTGTCTGGACGGGGTTGGCGAGCGTAGCTCGTAGGGGGCCGAGCCCCCTAGTAGAATAAAAAATGCACCACCCATAAATTACACAGAAATGCGTACACGCACTCACAATTTGCGCTTTCAATGGAATATAAATTGCTGTCAAAATTGTTAGAATGATGTCGTTGTTCAATTCTCTACGTGTAAACATTTTTGTGATATTCTTGAAAGATTCTTGATTTTACTGAATTTGATTTTGTTATATAATATTTTTGTCATTATTATTTTTTAATTTAGTCTATATATATGAAATTGTCATATGTTTGAAATATATTACATTATGCATATATTGTATTATAGGTTTATCATTCGATCTGTTCGATAGTATTCGTTCGTCGATATGAACGGCAATTAAGAATGTAAATATTAATAAAGAGGCACTGACATTCCTTAAATCAGAGGAGCTTCTTCTGTAACCTTTTTTGCATAGGTTGATTACCGACAGGGAAAACTTCCACCAGTAAATTAAAATAATTTTTTCTCCTTATTTAAACGTTTTATTAATACAAAATTTTAATCATAAATAATGGAACAGAAATATATTCATATTTACTGGTGGAAGTTTACCTTGGCAATAGTCAGATGATGCGTTTCTGCCATATTGCGACATCCTAACATTTCTCTCCGTGTCGAAGAATAAAAAAGAAGTATAATACCTGGGAAAAATGACACTAGTGAAAATAATTAGAAATCTTCACCGTAATTGTTAGAAAATATTCCAGTAAATAATTTGCATAAACAAGACGAAATTTCGTATTCAAATTTACTGTTTCGAAGTTTGCTCCAGCTGTAATCAAAAACTGTTCTTCCGATTAAAAAAAAAAAAAAAAAAAAAGCATCTACCATCTTGTGACAACCTCTTCAATAACTTCACTTGTAACTGGTAGACTGTGCACTATATGCCAACTCTTCTTTATACATAACTCCATTCATTTAAGTCATCACGTATATATTTGAATAAATGCACTTCCGTATTCTTAAACGTGGACTGTATTGAATTCAAGTGGAAAACATTGAATTCAATATAAAAAAAGAAACCACCCACAAAGGATACCGAAATGTGTACACGGACTCACAATTCATGTTTTTAATTGAAAATAAATTGCTGTCAAAATTGTTAGAATTATGTTATTCTACATATATTTCTGTATGTCTAATCTGCTTTCTGATATACTGGAAAGATTGTTGACTACCGAATTTGGTTTTGCTATATGTGTAATGTTGTTATTTTTTAGTTAGTTGCCGAAACGTCAGTGAAGGCTTACTGTGGAGACACGAAAAACTTTGGTTTCCGTTAGTCTGTCTGTTAGTCTGTTTCTCTGTCTGTCTGTTCCGCGATAACTGCCGCAAAAAGCATTCGATTAGCTGGAATTTAAGTGGGTATGTTAGTGAAGTACCCGTATTTAGCTGTATAGTTTTTTGTTATATTTGGTTCATTCGTTCGGAAAGTATAGAATATTTTATTTTGCGCAATAATGCTTTTCTATAGCAATTCAGACGATTTTTCCATTTTTAGGTGCGTTCGTAATTATATAAATACGTAGCACCTATAGTCGTCGTTCAGTCCGTCCGTCTGTCCGTCCGTCCGTCCGTCTGTCCGTCTGTCCGTCTGTCCGTCCGTCTGTCCGTCTGTCCGTCCGTCTGTCCGTCTGTCCGTCTGTCCGTCCGTCTGTCCGTCTGTCCGTCCGTCTGTCCGTCCGTCTGTCCGCATGTAACAGAGCAAAAACTACCCAACCGAATGGTCTGAAATTTCAAATATATGATTGTTGCAAAATTTTGTCAAGCCATTTCAAATTTTATGAAAATCGGATGTATAGTTTAATTACAGGGACAGTCAAAAGTTTTTCTTTACATTACGGCCAATGGGAAAAATTATTGCAAGTGCATTTTAATGATATTACAGCCTTCCGAATGATCTGAAATTTTAAAGATATAACTGTTGCAAAAGTTTGTCGAGCCCTTTCAAATTTTAGGAAAATCGGATGTATAGTTTAATTACAGGGACAGTCAAAAGTTTTTCTTTACATTACGGCCAATGGGAAAAATTATTGCAAGTGCATTTTAATGATATGAGAGCCTTCCGAATGATCTGAAATTTTAAAGATATAACTGTTGCAAAATTTTGTCGAGCCCTTTCAAATTTTAGAAAAATCGGATGTATAGTTTAATTACAGGGACAGTCAAAATTTTTTCTTTACATTACAGCCAATGGGAAAAATTATTGCAAGTGGATTTTAATGATATTAGAGCCTTCCGAATGACTGAAATTTTAAAGATATAACTGTTGCAAAATTTTGTCGAGCCCTTTCAAATTTTAGGAAAATCGGATGCATAGTTTAATTACAGGGACAGTCAAAAGTTTTTCTTTACATTACGGCCAATGGGAAAAATTATTGCAAGTGCATTTTAATGATATTACAGCCTTCCGAATGGTCTGAAATTTTAAAGATATAATTGTTGCAAAATTTTGTTGAGCTATTTCAAATTTTAGGAAAATCGGATGTATAGTTTAATTACAGGGACAGTCAAAAGTGTTCCGTTACATTACGGGGAATGGGAAAAAATATTGGAAGTGCATTTTAATGATGTATCAGACTATGCGCTTTATGAAGTGCAAAAAATTATACATTCAGTACAATATGGGGTGCAAAAAATAATTATAAAACTAGTTATAGTACGAACGCACCTCATTTGCCACGTTTGACGAGCAATTTCCAACTTGTTATTTGTTGAAAGGAAATGGCTCATATGATTGAAGGATTTAAATGGTGAATTATGGATAATGAAATTTCCTAATTAGAACCATGCATTATTCATATTAGTTTGAAATTTTGTCCATACATTTGTCAGAGTTTTTAAATTCGGTGTATAACTTATGGAGGCATTTTATATATGTGTTCCAATAATATCAAATATTTTCTTTTACAAATTTTCTTTTTTTTAATGCAGATAATTCATTGTTTTAATTTTCTTTTAACTGTTGCCTACCAACGGAACTACACCTAAAAATATCGTAAATGTGAAAGTATGTGTAACTGTTTGGAGTCAAATCAACGCCAAAAGGGATGAATTAATGCCTTTTGCGTCTTTACATATAGATGGAATTTACCCCAGAAGTAAAGAAAGGCTGTGTTCGATTTATTTTGCTCAAATATTTTTTTTTTATTAAAAAGTTCATTATTTTCATAAGGAATAAATTGACATTTTGCTATAAAATTTAGAAATCATTTTTTTTTACTGTTGCCAAGAAAATCAGATCACGGAATAATAATTTATCTTAAACAGTTAATTTTGATTTGAAAGATTTTCATGTGCAAGAGGAAAAGGATATAAAAAATAGACATGAATATGTCTTCATATTGGAAATAAAACAAAAATACGAAAAGAAGGTGAATTTGACCTCATATATCAAAAATAATACGATTACCCTTTGAGGTTGAAATAAAAGGGCCTTGTGTTATATTAATTCTTATTATTAAAAAGAATGTTACCAATATCTCACGGTTTATCGTCTGCAAACGGCTAACGGAAATGTTTAATTTTTAATCGAAAATTTCAAAGAGAAAAGAAAAAAAAAACTTTTGGAAAGCAAACAGATCGTAAATGTCAAAATTATGCACCGCAAAATTATCTCTGTTGAAAATGACATCATTGTATCGGGAAATAAATATTTTCATTCTTAAAAACCAAACATTAACTAGATTGCCTGAAAAAATATTTTTTGACGAGTGTTACTGCTTAATGTCGGCTCATTTCCGAAAATAAGAATGAAAATTATTTTATTTTTGAAAGGAAATTACATTGTCGTTCATAAAACCTAGTATAAAAAGAAATCTAAGATTTACAATAAGCATTAGCGAAATCATTAAAATGTTACATATGTAAATTTAGTGAGACCACGAGGGGTTCAGTGAGGCTCCGCCCCTTGAAGAAATCTATTTTATTATCTAAAAATATACCAGAATTAGTAGCTCATGAAAATTTCAAAATATCCTTACATAACAACGTTTTTAATTTAATGCTTCTAATGTCTGAAAACATCGTATTTTTTTTATTCTTATAAATAATTACGTAATTTGAAAACTTTAAATTGCGGTTTGAAGGGTATTTAATAAAGAATGACTTGCAGAATTGACGTTGAGGCTCTTGATCTGCAGATTTACTAGTTGCTATATATATGGCATTGTCATGTGTTTGAAATGTATTGCATTCTGTATATACTTTAAAACAGGTTTGCCATTGGAACTGTTGAATAGTAGTTTTGGTTCATCCATAGACTCGGCATTTAATCCAGCATGTATTTTCCGGTCAAGAGGTTCTTGGCACGTGTTCACGTTCTGTCCTTTTCACTTTCTTCTTGCCATTAGTAATTGCGTTTTCAGTGATTTAGTTGGGAGTGGTATTTTTCCAAAAAAACTCGTTTAAATTATTGTGATGTATATATCAGTGTATCTTGTTTCATTTGTATGCATGGATATTAAAATATCATTTATTCTCAATAATATTACTTAGCTTTCATACAAACAGTAAAACATCAAGTCATTTTATGATATGTCTCAAAATTTGCTATTAAAGTACATATCTGCCATTTTGAACTTTTAAGGAACATCAAAATAAATGGCGCATCTCTCAGTAAATCAAAAATATCTTTGTAAAACAAATATTGAATACTGTATGAGGAGTTCGTGATATTTTAACGTTGCTATGGTTAGTATTTTTATTTTTATGTATTTGAATAAATGCACTTCAAAACTCTTAAACGTGCTTTGCAGCGAGATTATTCGAATTCATGTGGATAACATTCGAATGAAAAAGAAATAAAATATAGCCCAGAAATTATATATAAATATGGCCCGGAGACATTATCTGAATTTTTTATACGTTTCAGGTCATTAGAATATATATTTTTATATATACACACACACACACATATATATATATATATATATATATACATTCAGATAGATGCATTTCAAAAGCTTTAACCCTTTGAGTGGCGTTGGTTTATATTGCATCCCATTTAATTTTAATGCAGATTTCTATTAGCATATTTTTATTAAATTTTACTTTTATAGCTTTGGCGAAAAAACAGTTGTAAATTTGCACTTTCTCAATTAAAAATAGTTTTTTTCTGGAAATTCTGGTATGAATGTAATGTTACAGAAACACAATGACTTGCCTCTGAAAGGGTTAAACTTGGTTTGCAGCTAGGACATTTGCATTCAAGTGGAGAACATTTGAATTCAATATGTAAATAAAGGACCGCCCACAAATAATATGGAAATATGTTGGAATTGGCTGAAATTTTCATATTTTGTTGGTCATATGATGACGACCAAGTGCCTCGATATCCATAATCCTGAAAATGGTTAGTTTTGACGCTATGCGTACCGGGAAATAATAATTCATATCACACAGCTGCTCATTCACCGGCATTTTTAACCCCATCGGGTCGAGCGTCTTTTACAGAATTTTTATTCTTTTATCACCGGTTTTTTAAAGCATACAATTTTTAGTTCATTGAATCGGGAAAATGCTCGGATTAAGTAAGGCAAAATTTACAATAAAAATTTTCTGGTGAGAATAATCACTGATTCTGAGCACCGTACGCGGCACGAATACCGGTCGCTCGTCCCCAAGGGGTTAAAGTCAAATATTCGCAATATAAATCAGGAAAAAATATTTTATTGAAATGCTTTTCCATAGGAACCATGGAACAATATAAACACATTAACGGACTTCCTAATTTTGGTGCAACTTAATATTCACACAACATGTAAAAAAATGCAGATACCTTTAAAACATTAAGGATAACTGTAGTAAAAAAAAAAAAAAAAAAAAAAAAAAAAACTATATAAAAATAAATAACTTAAAAAATAACATACAGATATAACAAAAAGATAAAGAAAAAAACTAAGCGGAAGAATAAATTAGTTAAAGTGACGTTTACAACACATATGAAATTAAAATGCAAACTTAACTGCAACCTAACAACTGCAACCTAAGAAAAGCACCATCTCATCAAAAAATGAACTTTTTCTGTGACCATACATTTTAATAAAGAATATTCTATATTAGATAACGTATATTAGATAACGATAATAAAGAAACACTCTTAAATTAAACGTTAAAGCAATTCAAAAATAGAAAAGTTTAAAGTTAAAGTTAAAGAGAGAAACAACTCACGTTTCTTCTCTTACAAGCAAGGCAATTCTAAAGCGTCAATGCTTAGCGGATTCAGATACTTATTTGTCTGGTAACTAACAAATGAGTTCATTTGGAGTATTAAACACATTGTTTAACAATCTTTACTAACTTGATTAATTCTTTTTTCTAAGGGACGTGGTACAAAGATCTCAGCGAAGTGTAGCCTTTCCTGAGTATCGATGATCATTTCTAATAACTCGTAAGTTTATATTGTGGATTTTATACAAATATCGAGATTAGTATTACTGGCAAAAATCCAGAACGGACAAAAATAGTTAACAACTGAACGAATGTAAGTATTATAAGCAAGGAGTTTAAAGTTAACTCAGGAGGACGTGCGCCTTGGCATGCCAAACCCAGACTGCATATGTTTTTTACAATTGTCACCATTATCTTTTTTAAAGTAATCTGCAAGTTATTTTATTGCAAAATTTTTAAAAATTGTCTCCGACTAAATAAGGTGATGGTTACAATTTGTATTTATTGGTGACAAAGTAAAAAACATTCATAAACCTGTTTATGCGCGCGTTCTCCCGGGTGAAGTAAAATGTAGTACTGTAGAAGAGCATGCAGGAATTTAGAGGATACAAGGGTTTTGAAATGTCGGCGTTATTACCACTGTTCTCATGGATAAGTTTCTTCTGGTAAGTCGTGTATCGAGGATCCCCCACTGATAATTTGTATTTACAGTAAGTTAACTATTCTTATAGAAATAAACTGCCCAGTTTTATTTGCATTAAGATTAATTTGCCGCAGGATACACCAGCTTTATGGATATGTCAATGTGATTTGGAAGATAAATGTATAAGTTGTATGGGTGATGAGCAGAGGCGCAGCTTTTAGAATTTCTTTTAGAAAATAATAAAAATATATAGTATTACTTGATGATGGATCAGTTTTTCCAGTTACGCTATTATATTTCAATTAAAATTGTTTAATTTCTTGCACTTTTTTTGAAATTGTATATTTCGTCTCATTTAATCTATCATTAAATTAGGCAAATAGTATTATTTGAGTGACAGAAATTAAGCAATCTTACTTACAAAAAGCGGCGAACTATCAGTACTTTGAACAAATGCCGCCATGTCAAAATGAAATACCAAAATGTCAAAATGTTAACTTTGAACAAAGCTTTAGCTTTCATTACTATTTTAATTTGAATTTTCAAAATCAAATACCCAGCTAATAACATTTTAACATGCTAGCTTTTTGTTTCTGAGAAATAAAACATTACATTTTTAGAACACACATATATCATCTTTATGCCTTTAATATAATGGTATTACGTTCTTAAATAGCCTAATATTCAAACTAATTCTACAATTTTATAAAAATTCATTCCCTTTAAATTAACTTTTTAAAATATTAATCAGTTTAGTGTTAATCAGTTTATTTAAATAGCTACGTCCTAAGATATTAAGTTACCTCTAAAACTTTAATTAGAATTTTAGATTTAAAAACAGCAAGTTTCTTTCATTAAAAATAAATTGAAACAGAACGTATTATCGCCATTTTGAATAAAAATGTTTATTAAGACGGGTTTTATACTACCACATAAATTTCTTAATCTATCTTTATCACGTCTGATATAAAATCATCGTTTTAGAGTCACGAAAAAATATTTCTGTTTCCTTATGTATCCATTAGAATTAAATCTGAAAATTAGAATGTGCATAATTTATCATAATAATAATAATTGTGTTATTATTCTTTTATTAAATAGTAATAAATTAATCATATTTAAAAATACAAAAGGCTGCGCCGTTTATCCCCTTAAGGGGAAAGCAATTACGTTTGCGAAATGCTGAATTCCCACCGGAAACTTTGAAAAATTCTATTTCAAAATAAATAAAAGTAATTTCTCGGCCCCTTTTTTCCACCAAAGTTAGAAAAGTAAAATTTAATATTTTTTTTCTGGTGTAAAACTTTATTAATCGTAGGTGGTATATAATATATACCGGTGCCCTTCAAGGGGTTAAAGCAGAGTTACTCAATTAGAAAGATAGGATTCCAAGGCTATGATGTGGCGACTAAATTTTTGGTAAATACATTTTCAGAATGTCAAAGCATAAATATACAAAATGCATATATTATTAATTCAGCACCATTTATATTTATGTGTATATGAAAATTGTTCTGACCTTTTATTTTCTATATTCTAGAACATTAAAGTAAGTTATAATGCGTGGATAACTTCTTAAACTCGGTTTTCATTTAATTGTAATAAGGAAGAAATGTCTATATAGTAATAAATGGTAAAACAGTATTTCATTTTAGTATAATCAGAATATAATTGCAAAAAATACATCTATGTATTTGAAAATTTGAATTTAGGTTACGCAATTAAGAATATATTTTCAACATTATATAAATAAAATTGATTTATTCGATATTGTACATTTTGTTATGTTTCCTCTAGCCTAATATTTAAATTGAGGAAGAAATTTATAATTCTTTTAAGAAATCGTTTGATAAAAGACTACTTAAATATGTTATTATATTACAACAATGGAATATCAGTCTGTGTCTATTTTTCAGCTTAAAACATATATACGAACAAAAAATGTAATTATATTGTTAAAGAAGACGGCGGCATTTTTCCACTAGAAAAATTTTAAAAACATATTTAAAAAAATCAATATATGAATAATTATTGTTCTGAATAAGCATTGTACTAATCGGATATCATTTCTGTCTATATGTCATTATCTCCTCCACCCTCTATGATGCACACATACGTACTCTATCTGCCTGTCTATATATAGGGAATAAGAGAGAATAAACTCCAAATCATATTTGCCAGCACGCGTTATGTCTCTACAATATAACATTAAAAGATTATATAAATTGCATATGTAGAACCATGACATGTAAGGTCTAATAAAGTATAGTAATTTCTAATAGAGTCTATTAAGTTCTAGTGGTATACTCTCATGTGTATACATGATGAATTATATTTACAAAATAGAATTATATTGTAGAATTACATTTACAAAATAGAATTATCTTCATTGTAGGTATACACAATTTTTGATCTCGTAAATTTATTTACTATGTCAACGCATGAAAAATATAATAGCTTCTTTTGTGATATACATACTTGAAAGATTCACTAATATTGTCACATTACATAGTCTGAAAATTGCCATAACAAAATCACGTTGATAAAAATCATTCAAAGATAAATTTATACTCAATTGTTTAAAGGGATATTCGATTTTAAAACAAAACTCATGTATAGCTGCCGTTGCATTGCATCTATCTGAGACTCTCTGCTTAGGAATATATACAAGCGCCAACTTATAATACAATATTATTTAAATGACAGGAAACAACATATCGGACAAATGGGTCCAATAGTCTAAATAAAGGGTGCATCTGAAAAATGGGCAAAACTTTACGAGGTGATAGAACGCAGCTGGTCGGAACGGAAGCAGTGAGAAGTTAAAAAGTAGTTTTCCACTGTCCCAGGGCAATGGATTTTAAGTGGTTGTCCAATAGCTTGGCCACAAAGATCACCGGATCTCTCGTGTTTGCACTTTTCCCTGTGGGTCCATATGAAAAGCCTAATCTACGAGTGCCCCATTGAATTCGATACGAATCTCGTCGCCAGGATTGACGTTGTTTTGTGCTATATACCGGAAATGCCTGGTCTTTTCGCAAATATGCATCAGTCCCTATCCCGCAGGTATGAATCGTGCATTGCAGCTGGCGGCAGATCTTTTGAGCAATTTCTTTGAGCATGCACATTAATTACATTCCTGTTAATGTTTTCTGAAGTGTCTCCTCTCATTCTTGTGATAATTATTTAATTCCGATAGTGGAAAACTACCATTTAATTTCTGACCCCTTGCGTTCTGACCATTGCTCATATAGCTGCGTTCTATCACCTGTAAAGTTTTGCCCTATTTTTAAGATCATCTCTGTATTATTATTCTTTATCTAAATAGAGTTAATCATCCATCACTAGGATATTCATGGTAACTACTTTTTATGTAAACAGACATGTTTGTCTCACTTTAATTACAAAATATTTTTTTTTTATATTATGAATCAAATTGAAACAAGGGTTAGTTATAGTTAGTAATAATTTTTATTTAAAAAATTCATTTTATAATGTCTTTTATAACGGTAGTATTACCTAACAGGTATGTCAAACTTATACTACAATAATAGTTAAATAAATGCCAGTTATATTAACACCATGATTTAAATTCATACTAATAGCACTTATTAATTATATTTTCTAATTATTTTGCATATTGTATGTTGCTATTTAATTTTACATGTTTCTTTAATGCCACACATATTTCTATTAAACATTTTTAGTTTTGAAAAATACGTTAATTCCATGCAATAATTATACATAGAATAGAGCAATGACGCTGACACGCTTCAAGATTAAATTAATTACGTACTCAATTAATTTTATCGTAAATTAAAAGCGTTGAAAAAAGATTATTTAACACTGGATAATTAGAATATGTTTAATTATTGCCGTATACTAAAGTAACTTGCGCTGTCAGCGTATGCGTGTAGATTTTTAATCAATAACTTATAATTAAACATGGATTTTATAAATTGATCCAAATCCCTCTATAAAGTACTTTTTTTCTCTTTGTAAAACATATGTTTAATATTTATTCACCTTGAAGTATTTTAAAATATTTCTAAAAATGATATTGAAATTCTTTATTGTACATGAAATTATACATGATAATCTGAAGAAATTTTAGTTTAAAACATTTGTCTCGTTTTTAAAAAAAAATTAATATTAATAACTAGATGAAATATGAAAATTATATAGAGAGCAAAAGATGTACTGGAAATATAATATAAATTTAAAATAAATATTGATTTTTAATGTAAACTTTCATTGTACTGAAAACGCTTCCTAAAAAACGGAATAAACAAAACACGTGTAAAATGAAGTACAATTATTGATATTATTTGCGTATATTAGTTTAAAACACGATTATTTAAATAAATAATTAAAAAAAAAAGATTATGTAAATTACAAAAATATCGGACATTTAATACGTTCACGCCGGCGCCAATATTTATGTTTTTCGCTGCGAGGCGGTGCTCGAATGCTTGTTTTGCTTCATCTGGCGGCGTGGTATTTTCGCTTATTCAGACACTGTGTGTAATGACACGCCCCTCTCATATTTACCGAATTGAACTATAATATAAAAAGCAGAGTTGATTATGAATGTCTGAAATTTCGTAAGGAGTAAGCAAATTACTTAGACATGATTTTATTGAATACATATGTACGAATTTAATATAAAATGTCGTACAATATAGAGAAATATGCACAACAGGATATAAATGCATTTTCTGTAAAGTAGAAGCCGCGCCCTTAGTGAATGATATTTTTTGAATGAAAACGAGAATTTTCGTTTCCCGTCGTGAATGTATTAAGTTTATAATATTGAATAGTTTTTATTATTTAATTTTCGAATATCCAAGTGTGACCCGCCTGTAGTGCACGCCGTCTATGGTATTCTCGAGTGTCACCCAACTGCACGCCTTCTATTTAACAGTGGAGTGTGTGTCGTGTAGAAATCTACACAACAAGGCTTGTTATTAATTTAACTAATTAAACATTTTTCGCACGATCCAATAACATTTAAAAATAATTGAATTCTCGGAAAATAATTCTTTAGTAATTAATTTATACAATAAATTAAAATAACATAAAAAATACGTAAGAAAAATAAAAATATATATTTTCTTTGGTATTGGTATGTTTAGAAAAAAATAAGGAATATGAATTGTGAATTTATTTTGTATTAATATTGAAAATTAAAAATTTCAAATTGTAAATATTTATATGTGCAAAAACAGAGTAATAAAATAAAACTCCCCAAATAAGACCAGACAGAAAATAGGAAATTACAGATAAAGCGAACAGTACTGACGCCAGACTTGGACAGAAAATGTACAGCGAAAGAATAGAAAATTTACGATCAGTTAAGATGGTTTTACAACACTCGACGTGGGTGGTGATTCCCATGAGGAACCTGATGCAAGGGGCAAAAAATTAAGTTAATGCTATGCAGTGAAAAATAAATTGGCACACCCATAGATGGGGATGTTTAGAGTACCAATAAGGGACCAGGAGTAGCCTCCAATCAGAATGACAGCTCTGGGTTAATTTAGCCCTCCCCCCCCCCCCAAAAAAAAAATAATTGGATCTTGGAAGGTGGAATGAGAGAAGATAATTAAGTCTTGTGTCTCGTCCTCAAGAGGTTCTATAATTTTTTAAGATCTGACTTCCTCTAAGACGATCCAGATACTTCAAAATTTTACATCAAGTTCCTTCGCAGCAAATTTTAAGGACAATACAAAAATTAGCGATTGAAATGAATGCTGAAAGCAGATAAGTCTATGTCACAAAAAAATGATTGATGCAGAAAAAAAGGAAATGATGATGAAAATTAATGCTGAGAGTAGACCTGTCCTTGTCATGATCTGTTGACGAAGATCGCTGAGAGCAGACAAGTCTTTCAAAATAAATTGATGCAGAATTTTACAGAAGAATTCACCTGATGTGGAGATATAAGCAAAGTGGATAGTAGAGAGATGTATGAAGTGTCTGCAGATTTTGCCAATGAAAGAGTACATTGTGGAGTTGGAGCTCGGATAATTTTCATGCGTCATAGAGTGCTTAAAGGAAGTGAAATTGGTTGGTGAAAGATCCCCATGAACTCTACATATATAAAAGAAAGAAAAAAAATTATGCCCAGATGAACTTACTTGTGTTTAGGATTCCATGAACTATGAGTGAACTGTATAATTTGGATGATTACAGAAAAGATCGAAGTCTATTTGGGTGAGAAATTCCTTATATTTATTTCAATATATACTCGTGGCTATTGTTTTCATGTCTTCTTATAATGTGTACATTTAATATTAAGCAACTAATTTTCTAAATTTTCACTAAAGTACATAATCTTATGTCATTGAATATTATGATTGTTTATGATAAAGATTTTTATGATAACGGGAATATTATGTTTCCACAAATAAAATTTTGATTAAAATTTAGGCAAAAGCCCCATCATCGGATCGTTTTGTGAACGAAAGGGCAAGTATAGGATAACATAAATTAATAATAAAAAAAAAGTAACAAAATATAATTTTGATGAAAGTTTTGCTGTTCTAATGAGAATGGAACTATGTTATATTCTGATAAAATAATAGATAATTTAATTATTAATTTGAAAAGATTATTGTGATATAACAAATCATATTTGAGTTATGAATTTTATATAAATGAAAATAAAGTTTGTTTATGTATGTATACTTATATGTCTTTCCTTTGAACTCCTTCCTTGTTCCCTTTTAGATAATATTCATAATTTATGGTATCTAAAGAACTAATATTTTGAAATTATTAGAATTGGACGTTTCTCTATGCAACCTACAGGTTCGATATTTCCATTTCAACGTTAAATAAGGCGTCCTTGAGTTATTGTCAAAATTAATTTTATTCCAAAATTTTCTTCTCTCCTAATTCATTAATTAACATTATCCCATTTGATCTTTTCACAACGCATATCGGGATAACTGTTTCTATTGTGCTAACCATTTTACTGTCGCGTGACCCTGTGTGTTATGACGTCCAAATCGTCACAACATACTCAAATTTAATGGTGCTAATACCAGGTGTTAGTAATGGAATTTAGGACTTAAAATTAAATGGTTGCAATGATTTAACTTATAAAAAAAAGAATTTTTATTATTATTTTCCTCTCATATGTTTATTTTTCTTCTCACTTACCAAGGTTCGCACACTCCTTGGAATTTCCAAGGACTCTTGCACCACTATTAATGATAAGGAAATTTACATTTAAATTTAAAACACAGCATTCTCAACCACCACCTTTATTCACAGATTTTGCAATATTTTTCTGTAGTGAAATACTTTGAAAATACTGTAAAAATTTAGTGGTAGAACTGTGCGAACCCTGCTTACTAACAAAATTATTTTCTTATGTTATATGAAAAAATTATTTATGTGTATAACAAAAAGAAAAACTAAGGAAAGTAGTAGTGGATTCACAGCACATTATTTATTGAAATTATCAATCATAATTATTATAATTAAGGATTTTGAAAAACAAATATTTTTAAGTATTATGATTCTGTATTTATATATGTACATGGGGTAGAAATTTCTGTAGTATGAGTTAAAACTTAAACTTATTTTACGAAATATTCAAAAATATAAAACTCTAACTAAAATTTTTTCAACATGACTGGACGTGGCAAAGGCAGACAAAAATCTCCTGAGAGGGAAAAATTCACAATTGGTGTAGACACGCTAATAAACGCTCTAACTAATTTTGAGGACAAACCAGAACAGGACATCACGCAATTTTTCGATGAATTCGAAGAACTGGCTGAAGCTGCACAATTTCCCGATGATTTACAATTAGTCCTAGCAAAATCAAAATTTAAGGGACAAGCACGGGAAATGATAAAAAATACCCAGGAACTACATAAGGCCGACGATTACAAGACATTTAAAGAAAAAGCTATCAAACATTTTCAAAAGGAAAAATCATTTGCGAAAGCACAATCACAATTCATAAATGCCAAACAAACAGCGAACCAGACAATCGAAGACTTTACAAAAAAATTTAACATCGAAGCTCAAAAATATCTAACATTATCAGGCCATGCAACGGAAAACGGTGCTAGAGATTTTTTAGAAACTATGAAAGTGACTAAATACCTTGAAACTATAAGACCAGATATTTCCTTTGAATTAAAAAAAGATCCACCAACAAAATTTGACGATGCAGTAAAAAGGGCAAAAAACATTGAATTAGCAATAAATACTAAATGTGTAGGGGAAGTTAATAATATAACGCAAACGAGTGAAAACAGATTATCCGAGGCACTGATAAATATGTCACAAGATCAGAAGGCAGAAATTAAAGAATTGAAAGAAAAGATAAACAATTTAACACTTGACACACAGGAAAGTGAACACAATAAGGTTGAGAAGAATCACATCACGCAGCAATTTTGCCATATATGTAATAAACGAAATCACTTAACGCAACTTTAACAAAAAAAGCGCAAATCTTAATCACCCTAGAGCAGCGCAACTGAACAGAGTTAGGCCAAGATTTCAGAGAAATTATCGTAATAATAATTATGGAAATTTTCAAAGACTCCCACAAAATTACACGCCTAATTTCAAACACCACAAGCATTCAATTCTTTCAGACCACAGTACAACCAATTTAGACCTAATTATGGTCACAATGAGATGCCCTATTATCCAAACGGATATCAACAACAAATAGGAACTAATGGAATTTATCAGGGAAATTATAATATGCAATACACTGTCCCGATACAAAACACTGGTTTTTCACAAGGGCAAAATCCACAAATAGAATATACAGGGCAACATCAAGGTGGCACAAATATTCAAAATAGTCAAAGTAATGGTTATCAAAATAATCATACAAATATTGATACACAGCCCACAGTAACTTTCCCTAGAGAAAATAATAACAGAAGGGGAAAACAGAATAATACGTTTAGAAGAGGACACAATCATTTCAACCGGTAAGGGGATCTGAAAATCTAGCACAAAGGCAAACCCGCAGATCCCATAAAATAGAAAAAAAACAGGGTTATAATATAAAAGCAAAATTTAACAAAAAATTGAAAAAAAAAAGAAACATGAACATGAAAAAAGCAACGTGTTTGAGGCTAAGGAAAATCAAAATTCTAAGGTTAAAGAAAAATTGATAGCAAGTTGCAACTCAGGAAGAAAAAATTAATTACCAATATGGAATTTAAAGATAAAAAAGGAACTAATTATACCCAGTTTAGTAGATAGTGGAGCAAGTATTAGCCTACTGTCCCCAGAAATTTTTGAAAAAATAAAACAGACAGATGTAAAAATTAAATATTTAACCAATTCAATTAAAATTACAACTTTGTCAAATAAAACGATTCCGTTCAAAAACTGCGTAAAATTTAAATTTAAAAATGAGAATAATTTCCTAAATGGGACATTTTATGTCACAAAAGAAGAATTTGACCGCGATTACAACATCATTTTAGGATACGATTTTTTAAAAAATAGCAAAATAATTATGGACTTGGAAAACAACATTTTAAAATTTAACAATACGGTAATAAAATTAAATTCCAATGAAAATCAATTTACAGAAGCTAGCAGGATTAAAGAAACACAATAAAACGACAATTTTCAAACTGCACCTAAACAAATTAATTCTAATGATTATTATAATTCAAAGAATAACATAACAGCATTTGTAGAAAACAAAATTACTCTAAGACCTAAAGAATCGAAATTAGTAAATTTAATTTTCGACGGAGTTTTAGAAAAAGACCAACAATTTTTTTTTCAACCCAAATACAATAATAAAAAATTAGCAATTCAGAATTCTGTTCATAAAAATAAAGAATCCGACAATAATTCATTTCAAATTATAGTACAGAATCTCTCCAACAAATATTTAAAATTATACAAGGATCAAGAAATGGGGAAGATTACAGCTGATTTTTCTATTAAAGAACAAAATGAAACAAATACTGACAATATTTATGAAGTTAACAATTTAAATATAACACAAATTAGAGAATTGCGAAGAAAGGAATTGTCAAGAGAGGATTTCAAAGTAGATCATTTACCACCGAAGGTGCAAAAGGAAGTTTTGGATATTGTAATGAGACATGCGACAGCATTCAGTAAATCTTATAAAACGCTAGGAGCGACGGATGTAATTAAACCTAAAATTAAATTACAGCATGACTTTCCGATCCAAACCAAACCTTTTAAATTAGCACACGATATAAAGAAGAGTGCAGAAAAAGAAATAAGAGATCTATTAGACGCAGGTATGATAGAACCTACGAATTCCAGCTATGCATTTCCAGTAATTTTCGTGAAAAAAAATTTCCACATCAAAAACTAACGACAAAAATTTAATCAAAGTAAGACTGGCTTTGGATTTTAGATCGCTTAATGATATAGTAGAGAGCGACCCATATCCTGTGCCAAATACAAAAAAGATTTTACAAAGCATGTCAGGAAAGAAAATATACACGGTGTTAGATTTACACTCAGCGTTTTTTCAAATCAAGCTGAGGGAAGAAGACAAGCACAAATTGGCTTTCGTTACGGAAAACAATCACTTTCAAATGACTCGTTTAGCATTTTAATTAAAATTTTCGACGAATTTATTTGCTCGCTTAATGGACATAGTTCTAAATGACTTAAAAAAAAAATATGACATTGAATATTTCATCGATGATATCTTTCTTGGAGCTCAAAATATAGAACAAATGCATGAAATACTTGAAGTACTAAAAAGATTAGAAAAATTCAATTTAACTATAGAACCTACAAAACTAAAACTATATATGCCGGAAATTGAATTTTTAGGCTATAAAATCAGCGAAAAGGGTTATGCACCCTCAGAAAAAAATATAAAGAAAATTACTAACTTTGCAAGACCCACATCTCAAAAAACGGTGAGAGCATTCATAGGTCTATGCACATATTTTAAATCAACCATACAAAATTATGCGCAAATTATTGCACCTCTGACAGATCTTACGAGAAGTAACCAGAAATTCAGATGGAATGAAAGGGCACAACAAGCATTTGAAAAAATACAACAAATAATAATGGCACAACCGACAATTCAGCCACCAGATTACACAAAAACTTTCTATGTAATCACAGTTGGATCCAAAATCGCAACATCAGGTATATGGGCACAAAAGCAAGGTGATAAAATGATACGAATTGAATTTACAGGAAGAAAGTTAAGAGAGTCAGAAAAGAAATATCCAAGTCTACAAATCGAGCTCTTGGCAATATGTGAAACAATCACCTATTTTCGAAACATCCTATTGGGAAAAAAATATTTTGCTGACAGATTCAAAAGCCCTAACGTATCATTTACAGTTAGAAAAACAGTCTGAGATTGTTGCAAGATGGTTACTTAAACTCCAAGACTACGACTATGAGATATCTCACATTTCTGGAAATAACAACCCAGCAGATTTCAATAGTCGTTGCTTACACAATTTAACAATTGCAGATAATTTAAATAAACACCTTTTCACGGTGAATAAAAATTTAACTGGGGATAATATAAAAAAAGAACAAATGAAAGACCCTAAAATAAAAGAAATTATAGAAGCTTTACAGCAACAGAAGAAAGCAAAGAAGTACGATAACTACACTTTAAATAAAAACGGGATTCTAATTTTAAAAAATTCACAAAATTCCAGTAATGATGACTTATAGATTGCACCACAAAGTTTGAAAGAAGACATTTTAAATAGTGCACATGTACCACATTTTGCTTTTCTAAAAACTTATCGAATAATAAAAGAAAGATTTTTCTGGTATAGAATGTATCAGGAGATAAAAACATTCTCTATGAAATGTATAACATGCAATACCTTTAAACAAAATAAGACGATAAAAGTACCATTAAAAAATGGATATGGATTATTTAGCAGGGGAAAGGTTAACAATAGATATTGTTGGACCTTTGGTTGTATCATTAAAACAAAATAAATATATTTTAACAGTAATTGATACGGCTACACGCTTTCTACAAGTATTTCCACTCAGATCAACAGACACTAAGGTCATAATTAACGCTTTGAACTAATATTTTAGTGCATACGGTTTAGCACGATATATTGCAAGCGATAATGGACCTTATTTTAGGTCAAAAGATTTCAAAGATTATATGCAGAATCTAAATATCGAGCTAATAAGGTCAAGTATCTATAATCCACAAAGTCAAGGGATTGTAGAGAGAGTCCATCTTGATTTAAAAAATTCTATAGCATCCATGTGTACTAAAACGTAAGAATGGGACATTAGACTTCCATATTTTGTGCTTATGCACAATACAACAAAAAATCGAATAACGGATTTTACACCAAGCATGTTATTTTTTGCACGGTAAATAAAAACGCCATTCAAAAATTTCACAACACACGAAATGGACTCGTACAGCACTTATGTGCAAAATAAATTAAAACATATGTACGAAATCAGACACAAGGTCATGAAAAACCAAGAAAAATCGGATCAAGAATTAAATAAAAACTCAAAATTAAAACACAAACAGCTACAAGTAGGTGATGAAGTTTATTTAAAGCTTCTAATAAAACCTAAAGCGTTACACCAAAAATTTTCAGGACCATATTTTGTCGAAAGAATTTTTAGAAACGACAATTACCTAATCAAAAACAGGGACAAACCGGAATTGAAACCAGTCACGATACATATTTCAAAGTTATTTGCGCCCAACACCGCAAACAAAAAAAAATAAAGAAAGAAACAAGAAATCATAAAGAGATACAATTTGCCGCATTGAAAAAAAAAAAAAAAAAAAAAAAAAAAAAAAAAAAAAAAAAAAAAAAAAAAAAACGTAAACAGAAAAATACCGAAATCAGCGCAAGTGGGTAAAACAAAAACATAGCAAAAATTCAAAATTTTTTCAACGGCAACACGGAATTAATAATAATAATAATAATAATAATAATAATTAATATACTTATATTTGCTTAGATTAGATTATTTTAATAAAATAGTCAATATTGGAAAATTATTATGAATGAAGAAGCAAAATTTAAATTTTGAATAAAATTTATGGAGCCATGATGTGTATTTTATACCATGAAAATAAAATGTTATGCGGTAGAAAATTTTGGTAGAAAATGTGGTAATAATAATAATAAATAATTTTAATAAACATGTAGTAAAGCATAAATGTGTTCAAATTTCGTTTTCCCTCAATAAAATAAAATTCAACCAAGTTGGACAAATACTGCCCAAGAAATTCACATGTTAGAAAAATATTTTGTGCAAAAATTCTGGACATATAAAGGAAGTCCTTTTGAAATATTACCCCAAAATAAATCAAAGGTAAATAGTAAAATAAATAAAATAACAATATAATATTTTGTCACAGTAATAGGAATGATTTTTGCAAACAAATAAAACAGATAATTTTTTCTTTCATACATCGCTCCACAAAAACAAAATAATATTATATACACAAACAGAATTTATTACATTATACACAGGTAAGCATGACATAAAAAAATAATTTACTAAAATAAACAAATGTAAATATTGGTATACGACGACAGCAATCAAACGGAAAAGAGAAGCGCTAAGTACGAGTAGCATCTCAAAAGATAAGGAAGATAATTGTCGCTTGGAGAAATGAAGAGATGAATGAAAACCTCTTTTCCGCATCCCGTATAGCAAGGCAGCGGAGTACCCCTTCCCCCCATCCTTTTATCTCTTCCACCTGTTACCAGCGGAACGAGCCAGCTAAGGCAAACCTGTTCCCATAGCAAAGTGCGAACGTTCAAGGAGGAAATGTGAAAGAGAAAGAAATGCTTCACCAAAACTGGTTTGGGCTAATCCCGGCTTCCTAGCAATTCAGGGGAGATGAACAGCAGCTGATACAAGAGGGAGTGACTATACTACCTTCAGCAGAGCGGTTAGGGTCACGAATGAGTATTTAAAAATACTGATTGATATAAGAAGGGAATAAATAAAGAATTTTCTCACCAACCCGGCATAGTAGCAGAATTCCGGTAGAACCAATGCGGTTTTTTTTTACTCAGGAGTTGAGAGCGTTAGCTTGGCTGCGTATTAGTCAAATATTATCCTGGATGTGTAGTTGAATTGGCATCAAGCAGTTGTTTCCATGGGCAATCTTTTCACGGATGGCAAATTTTTCACGACACACAACGGATTGCAAATTGTTGATTGCGTAAGTTGAGCTGACAACACAGCTAAATAATTGAATGACAAAATTAATATTGAATTACATATTAATTACAAAGGCTGGAAAAGAAATATTTTGAGTGAGTAAACATGAAGTATAACATGAATGCCGAAAGCAGATAAGTCTCTGTCACAAAAAAATGATTGATGCAGAAAAAAAGGAAATGATGATGAAAATTAATGCTGAGAGTAGACCTGTCCTTGTCATGATCTTTTGACGAAGATCGCTGAGAGCAGACAAGTCTTTCAAAATAAATTGATGCAGAATTTTACAGAAGAATTCACCTGATGTGGAGATATAAGCTAAGTGGATAGTAGAGAGATGTATGAAGTGTCTGCAGATTTTGCCAATGAAAGAGTACATTGTGGAGTTGGAGCTCGGATAATTTTCATGCGTCATAGAGTGCTTAAAGGAAGTGAAATTGGTTGGTGAAAGATCCCCATGAACTCTACATATATAAAAGAAAAAAAAATTATGCCCAGATGAACTTACTTGTGTTTAGGATTCCATGAACTATGAGTGAACTGTATAATTTGGATGATTACAGAAAAGATCGAAGTCTATTTGGGTGAGAAATTCCTTATATTTATTTCAATATATACTCGTGGCTATTGTTTTCATGTCTTCTTATAATGTGTACATTTAATATTAAGCAACTAATTTTCTAAATTTTCACTAAAGTACATAATCTTATGTCATTGAATATTATGATTGTTTATGATAAAGATTTTTATGATAACGGGAATATTATGTATCCACAAATAAAATTTTGATTAAAATTTAGGCAAAAGCCCCATCATCGGATCGTGCTGTGAACGAAAGGGCAAGTATAGGATAACATAAATTAAGAAAAAATAAAGTAACAAAATATAATTTTGATGAAAGTTTTGCTGTTCTAATGAGAATGGAACTATGTTATATTCTGATAAAATAATAGATAATTTGAATCTTAATTTGAAAAGATTATTGTGATATAACAAATCATATTTGAGTTATGAATTTTATATAAATGAAAATAAAGTTTGTTTATGCATGTATACTTATATGTATTTCCTTTGAACTCCTTCCTTGTTCCCTTTTAGATAATATTCATAATTTATGGTATCTAAAGAACTAATATTTTGAAATTATTAGAATTGGACGTTTCTCTATGCAACCTACAGGTTCGATATTTCCATTTCAACTTTAAATAAGGCGTCCTTGAGTTATTGTCAAAATTTATTTTATTCCAAAATTTTCTTCTCTCCTAATTTATTAATTAACATTATCCCATTTGATCTTTTCACAACGCAGATCGGGATAACTGTTTCTATTGTGCTAACCATTTTACTGTCGCGTGACCCTGTGTGTTATGACGTCCAAATCGTCACAACAGTGTGACCCACCGGTGATGCACGCCGACTGATGCGACAGTCAAGCGTCACCCACTTGTGATGCACGCCGCCCGATGGGACAGTCAAACGTGACCCACCGGAGGTGCACGCCGGCGTGAACGTGTTAAAGCTATTATGAAATTTCTCAAGCATGTATAATCAGTTACTTTCTATGTACTGTACGTATTCCAATAAAGTGTTATGCAATAAATACCTTAATAGTGAAAGCATATCATTATTTTAGAGATTTTTAAGGAAGTATTGCAAAAAAGTACATTTTAGAATGTATTATTGAAAGAATATGGCGATAAAAGGTGTTTTTTTCATAATAAATTTGCATAATATATCATATATTTTGACGACCGATATAACACATTCTGTTATATGTATAGCGACATATCAAGGAATTCATAATGATAAAACCCCGCATTTTTATTTAAAAATAGTTGGATGTGCCAATCCCAAAACTTTCTTCTATCTTATACATCTTAATATTTCAAAAACTAGTTACACATGTTAATACTTCAATATTATTAGTTCATTACTATACCAACTTTGATTTTCATCTTAAATTTATGCTTCAGTCAATTAAAAGAACTAAAAACGAGTTAATCTATATCATGATATTTGTTAAAATTAATAGTTTTTCCTTATTCTGTTATTATCAGATGTTTGCGAATAGCCGGCTTAGCAGGAAGTGAGTTCCCACCTTTGCACGAGCCGCCGATGGACAATAGAACTACGAAAAAGCAAGAAAAGTATACAAAAATCGCTATCACAGAGACCCTTTACAGCGCGATCTTTCCAAATTCAAGGAGGACCTGTTGGCCAAAGCCAAAAACATGAACAAAAAATTTGGTTCAATTGTATGCATAATTTTATACACTTTTCGATTGTACGACAAAGAAAATGGTACAGACATCGTAATTATAGCGCCCCCTTCCCGCGGAATTCTTCCAAATTCAGGGAGGACCTTCATGCCATGACAAAAAGAAACACAAAAAATTTGGCTCAATTCTATGCATAACTTCACACAATTTTCGATGGTACAATATTCAAAATGGCACAAAAATCGCTATTACAGCGCCCTCTAATCGGCGAATTTTTTGCAAATTTAGAAAGGACCTGCTTGCCATAGCCAAGAACTTAAAATAAAAATTTGGTTCATTTCTATGCATAACTTCATACACTTTTCGATGGTACAATATGCAAAATCGCTATTACAGCGCCTCGTAGCGGCAATTTTTTTTCCAAATTGAGGGAGGACCTGCTTGTCATAGCCATAAACTTAAAATAAAAATGTGGTTCAATTCTTTGCATAACTTCATACACTTTTGGATGGTAAAATATTCAAAATCGCACAAAAATCGCTGTTACAGCGCCCCCTACCGGCGAATGTTTTCAAAATTCAGGGAGGATCTGCTTGTTAAAGACAAAAACTTAAAATAAAAATTTGGTTCAAATCTATGCATAACTTCATACACTTTTCGATGGTGCAATATGCAAAATCGCTATTTCAGAGCCCCGTAGCGGCAATTTTTTTCGAAATTCAGGGAGGACCTGCTTGTCACAGATATAAACTTAAAATAAAAATGTGGTTAAATTCTATGCATAACTTCATGCACTTTTGGATGATACAATACTCAAAATCGCACAAAAATCGCTGTTACAGCGCCCTCTACCGGCGATTTTTTTCCAAATTTAGGGAGGATCTCCTTGCCAAAGCCATAAACTTAAAATGAAATTTGGTTCAATTCTATGCATAACTTCATACACTTTTGGAAGGTACAATATTCAAAATCGCACAAAAATCGCTATTACAGCGCCCCTACCGGCGAATTTTTTCCAAATTCATGGAGGATCTGCTTGCCATAGCCAAATACTTAAAAAAAATTGGTTCAATTCTATGCAAAACTTCATACACTTTTTGATGGTACAATATCGACAGACAGACGGACAGACAGACATTTTCTATAAACATGTTTTTTGGGATCTGTGACCCCTAAAACATGTAAATCCGTTGAAAACCGGAAGTCGAAAAAAAATTCGATTACTATACTTTCTTCTATTGAAGATAGAAAAAAGTAAAATTAGCTTTATTTATGCCATTAATTAAATACGGAGATTTTGTTTTAAGAAAATACTGGTAATTTTATGAACAATTCCCTGATATGCTGTCACCTGTATATTTTTACTCTCTTCTATCTTTACAAGAAGAAAGTATTGGATTCGTGAAAAATTTCGACTTCCGGTTTTCGACGGATTTATACGTTTTAGAATGCCCAGAACACGATTTGATGGTTTTTAGAAAATGTCTGTCTGTGAGTCTTTCTGTCACTCTGTCACTCTGTCAATCTGTATGTGACAAAAATATTTTGGGCGCTCTATCTCAAGAACTAATGCACGGAATTTCAGAAAACTTTATATTTAGTTAGGCCTTGATACAAACTGGACCTGATTAGATTTTGGTGAAAATCGCCCAACAGGTGGCGCTGCTATGCGGCATTTTTCACGATTACTGCAATAGCTATATCTCAAGAACTACTGCACGGATTTTTATAAAACTTCAGATTTAGTTAGTCCAGGACATAGTTTGGTGCTGATTACTTTTTTGCGAAAATCGCCCAACAGGTGGCGGTGCTATGCTGCATTATTCATGATTATCGCAATAGCTCTAACTCCAGAAAAAATGCACGAATTTTCATCAAACATCAGATTCAGTTAGTCCCTGATATAAATTAGTGCTGTTTAAGTTTTGGTGTAAATCGCCCAACAGGTGGCGCTGCTGTGCAGCATTTTTCACGATTCCCGCACGAGCTGTATCTCAAGAACTATTGCACGGATTTTCATCAATTTTCAGATTTAGTTAGTCCTTGTCATTAATTGACGTATAAATTAGTGCTGTTTAATTTTTGGTGTAAATCGCTCAATAGGTGGCGCTGCTATGCTGTGTTTTTTGCGATTTCCTCAATAGCTTTATCTCAAGAACTAATGCTTGGATTTTCAACAAACTTCAGATGCAGGTATACCTTGATATCATTTAGTGCTGCTTATTTTTTGTGTAAATCGCTCAACAGATGGCGCTGCTATGCTACATTTTTCAGAATTTCCGCTATAGCTCTATCTCAAGAACTAATGCACGAATTTTCATCCAACTTCAAATTCAGATATACTTTGATATGAATTGTTGCTAAATCGTTGTTATTTCTTGTACTATTTAAATGATTTAATTGACGTTATTTATATAGAAGAAAGTTTTGTGACGGCCACAACATACTAGTGTTCTTATTGCAGATATGCTCTTTTGAATGACTGCATGGATGCATGACTTAATTGGGATATATTCTATTCCGTATGCAGTACACAAAAATTTGAAATATTAAATATTATAATGAAATATATCATGAATAAGGTTTCAGAAAACTAACAATTGAATCATTTAATGGAAGTGATATACGTTTTTCTTGATCTATAATTCAATAGTTTAAAATCTTACTTATTTCATTTTAAACATAAAATTTTGCATAGTTAAAAAAATTTAAATGTTGAATTAAACTTTCAAAATATTTATCCCTAATTTCCCAATAAAACTCAAAAAAGTAATTTTGAGTTGAAATATTTATTTATTTGTTTTTATTATAGAAATACTTTTTTTTTTTTACTTTCTTCTATCTTTACAAGAAGAAAGTATTGGTTTCATGAAAATTTTCGAATTCCAGTTTTCGACGGATTTACACGTTTTATGGGTCAGAGATTCCAAAAAACATGTTTTTACAAAATGTCTGTCTGTGAGTCTGTGAGTCTGACTCTGTCTGTCTGTCTGTCTTTCTGTCTGTCTGTATGTGACACAAATTTTGTGGGCGCTCTATCTCAAGAACTAATGCACGGAATTTAATAAAAAAATATATTCAGGTAGTCCCTGAGATAGATTGGTGTTGATTAGTTTTTGGTGTACATCGCCCTGCAGGTGGCGCTGCTATGCAGCATTTTGCAGGATTTCCGTAAAAGCTCTATCTCAAGAACTAATGCACGGATTTTTATAATACTTCAGATTCCTTTAGTCCTTGACATGAATGGATGTTGTTTACGTCTTGGTGTAAATCGTTCAATAGGTGGCGCTGGTGTGATGCATTTTGAACTATTTCCTCAATAGCTCTATCTCAAGAACTAATGCACGAATTTTCATCAAACTTCAGATTTAAGTATAACTTGTTTAATATTGCTGCTGATTATGTGTTGTTGCAAATCGCTCAACAGGTGGCGCTTCTATGCTGCATTTGTCATGATTTGCGCAATATCTCTGTCTCAAGAACTAATGCACGGATTTTCCTCAAACTTCATATTCAGTTAGACGTTGACTTAAGTTGGTGATAATTGGGTTCTGGTGTAAATAACCCAATAGCTGCCGCTGCTATGCTGCATTTTGCTGGATTTACACGATTTCAGCGGCAGCCATACTTCGAGAACTAATGGACGGAAATTCATATTTTTAGAATTCTCATGATGAACACAAATTGCCATTTAATTTGGCACTGAAATAGTGAATTTTGAAGTATTGACATGCATGAGATAGAAGAAAGTTTTGTGATGGCCACAACATATTAGTTTAATAATAGGCAATATTATAGCATCAAAATGTATCGCTAAGGTTGATTTAATTATATTAAAGATTATTCAAAGGGAAATTTATTACTTTCAGTTAAACATTTTTTCAGATAAAAGCAGAACATACAGTATATAATTCTTTAAATTATCTATCACTTTATCACTAATTATATATATATACTAGAAAGGTAGCCCGTCAAAAATGACGGAAATTTAGATATAAAGATATATACAACTCATGTGCAAGAATATGAGTTTTCTCGTTTGTTCCGCAGTGGTAGATGAAAATAACACATTTTAAGAACGAAACACGTTTATGAAAAACTGTGTACAGTAGAAGACCACTAATCTGCACAGTTTGGTTCCAAGTGTTATGCAGATTTGAGGCTCTTTGCGGTCATGTCTATTCAATCTTTGTTTACATTTTTTTAAATTCATGTATTGGACAATTTAGATTGTTAAGCCTTAAAAATAAATAAATTACACACTGGAAGTGAGGTAAAAACTATTAAATTATCGTATACGATTTCATGAAATGGTATTATATGGTATTATATGTGTGTGCTTCACGATCTTGGTTACGACTTTGGCGAAATTGGCTGCAACTTGTCATAATTCTAATAGTGTGGGCCTCTATAACAAAAAATTAACCAATTTTTAGTAAAATTTCTGATATAAAGTAATTTTCAAAAACTTGTGTAAAATTGCAGGCCGTTCTCATGTTATGCCAGTCCTAGGAATAATATTTCTAACACTGAAGAGTTTCCATGTATATGTGCAATTTGGAAAAGCTTCTCCAAAAGAAAGGTCCTGAAATGACATTGTAATTCCTCTAACTTCAAAGTTTAATCGGGCCCTGATGTTGTTTACTGAAATCTAATAAATACAGTTATTTTGAATATTACAACAGAATTAAACAGCTAAACTTATTTAACTTAAACTCGCTGTTACTTCACGATGATATTTTTTAGTATTAAGAAAGAAAATTATTTAAATTTTTCAAATCATGCACATTTATAATTTTTTTCCGTCTTTAATAACGAAATAATGAAAAAATATGCTTTTGTTCTGAGCTCATAAATATAACAATAAAATAATGTAACTAAGAGACATTGCAAAATTAAATCTTTGTGATTTCAAACCATAAACAAATGATACCGCCACCATTTTACCTACTACGACGTCATTAGAATATTGTCCATTGATTGTTGGAGAACTTATTTTGTGAATGATTACCTCAATGATTTAATATTTTTTACGGTTCGCGATGGGTACAAACACAATGAATCCCTTGTGTTTGTTTAGGTTTATGGAATGAGATATTAAGCCGTGAACCTAATTTCAACTAAAGTTATCCAAGGATATATGTATTTTTAATCGAAATTAAAAACAATGCTTTGATCTCGAAATAAAAAGTTTTAGTTTGTATAATTGGTTATTTCTGTTAATTATTTATTTAGGTACTTTTCCATTATAGCACATTTTTAAAAAAAGCTTGGCATAATTCGGGCATCAGAAAGTGAGATATGTTGCCAAAATATATAAACAGCTATGAAAACAAATCTAATGAACTTTTATTTTTGTTTATATATGCACTTATATACATAAAAAAAATCGTTTCTGAATATATATATAATATTTTTTTATATACAAATTACGACACAGATTTCAGATATGAACCGGGATACCTAACTGGCGCTAAAATGGTGTTATTTTGCCTGCTATGGTAACCCGGCTATTGTTTTTTATTTATTAATAAATTGTTTATTTACTTTTATTTTCTGTTTTTAAATTATATAAACTGTTTTGTTCTATAGTTATTATTCAAACTTTTATTTATTTATAGTTATTTCCTTTTCAAAATGATCGCACATAATTTAAAAATATATAAGTAACTGGTATTCGAAAGCGAGATTTCTGCCGAATTGGCGTCAGAGAAAAATCACGCCAACCCCGATGCGTATATGACATCTGAGCAAAAATTACTTCTGTTTCTTTATAAAAATGGGTAAATAGCTTTTTTACATTAAATAAATTGTATACATATGCAAAAAATTGCTTGTGAGTATGAAGCAGTAAATAGGTTGTCAGAAAATACGTTGGCAAACTTCTTTCTCGCCAAGAAACTTTTCTCCGAAGTATTGTACATAAGCAATGATTGCTAGAAATGCATTTTTAATTATGATATGCGCTTTTATGTTTCACTACATTTATGCATACTATACCGTGTGTATAAATGCTACAGCTCATATGCAGGGCTACACAAAAGAATTCGTAAGGGTTACTGAGTATGAGAATAAATTGCTTAAAGGTGGTTTATAAAGGAGTCATGCAGCTTTACGCTGAACTGCATTTAGTTTGCTAAGAAATGTTTGTAGAATATAGATAAAATGATATACAGGGTCACGCAAAGAATTGGATACATAACTGTCTATGGATGATAATATCTGGAAATGTGATTTCAGTAGCTTTAAGAGTAGTTTAAATTAAATTTTAGCTAAATAGTGGCATGTAATAACGGTACTATTGGCTATGGACGGTAAGTGCTGAAATCAATTTTTAAAAATTTTTATGCGTTTTCTAAAATGTATACTTAGTTATCTTATTTACCTTATTTCCCTAAATAACGAAGTTTTGTTAAAGCATTGAGGATGTGTTGGAAATTGTTTCATATTCTATGCTTAAAAAAATGATTTTTTTTCATCTTTAGACTTATTTTGCATTTATTTTATTCCTAATTTTTTAGTCTTATACTGCTTTATAGAAACTTTGGCACAGTTGTCATATATACCCCATATTGGAGCGATTTTTTTCCGACGCCAATTTGGCGAAAACATCAACAGCGTAAACAACAACATCCGGGTTACCATATCAAGCAAAATAACGACACTTTGGCGACAGTTAAGTATGACATTGGCGTCAGAAAACAATAGCGCCAACATGGGGCGCGTATATGACATCTGTGCCAAAACTTTAATATTTAATATTTAAACTTTTCGCTCCACCCACCTTGCATATAGTATAAACTATAACACAGATAGCGCAAAATAATAAACAGTTTGATACTTTTCCACTGTAGGGGCTTTGGCGTTTTTAAAAAAAAGCTTGGTGTAATTTGGGCATCAGAAAGTGAGATTTGGGTACTTTTCCGTTATACGGATACCATTGTCGCCAAGCGTAATAGTTGGCGCAAAATGAAAACCACGTGAATTGAGGCATTTGAAAAGTAAAAGAAAAATATTGTCGATATTAAAGTGAGCATTTAAAAAATATAACATTTGAAAATTCCAGACTTTTACTATTTCATTAAATCACAAATATATACTTAAAATAATTGAACAAATAACTGTTATAAAATAAAGCAATAAAATAAAACTCATATTAAACTGCTGGCATAAAATTACAAATATCTTTTAGCATTTTGAAATAATTGGCGCATTAGCATACATTTTGGCATGGTGTCCGTATAACGGAAAAATATTGAGATTTGTTGTCAAATCATATAAACAGCTATGAAAACAAACTTGATGAGCGTTTTTTTTTATATGTTTATTTTATATATATATTATTCATGTTTTTATGTACAAATTACATCTGTTTCTGTATAAAATTAGAGAAACGGCTTTTTTATGTTAAATTAATCGTATAAATATCGAAAAAAATGCGTGTGTATATAAAATGAAACAGTGGATAGGTTCCCGGAAAATATGTTGCCAAATTTCCTTTTTCGCCAAGGCACCTATACTGGAAAAGTACCTAAAGCACATTAAAATCGCGCAGTTAGGAGCTCATACAGTACAGCGTCGTCTATTGGCGGTTATTTTATTAGTAGCATCGGGAGGAAGATGTAAAGATGTACTTTAAATTCACACCCATAGATTTTGAAAAATATCTTAAAAGAGCGGAGTTTAAATTAAATTTTGGTGACCTCCTTTATGAAAGATTAATGGTTTTAAATGGGAATTTCGCCAAATCAGCCAGCTATCGCCAAGTTGGCCAACATTTGGCGCTACTGTGGTAACCCTGCATTAGTATTTTTCAACAATTACTCATTTCAATGAGGTGGTCCTACCGGAATCGTGAGGGACACACAGAGACTTGGATTTTATATATATATATGAAAATTTTTAAATATTTTTAAAACTTTCGCATTCAGGTATCAGAAATACATCTTTATTTATTAATCTGAGAACTTCTTGTCAAAAGTAAATAAATGAAAATGTTGAATAAGTGTTGAATTTAAAACTTTACATTTTCGAAATATGTATAGTTAAAATTTTTGTCATGTTTTATATTATTGTTTTACTCACAATGTCATGGATACTAAAATATGTGTTTTAAAATAATTTTTGTTTCCAAAAATTATATAAAAATATAATTTTCCATAAGAAAGTATTTTATTACTTTTTCACATAATGTTACTATCAATTGTATATAGATGTGGTAATCTATAGATACATTTCAACAAAATATTTATTATTTGCACAGTTTTTACCAAATTCATCCTTGCTTTAAAAGTTTATGACATTTATCTATAAACCAAGGCATAAAATGCATAATTCAAAACGCTATGCAATTAAATCAGACGTTGATCTGACAGTAAAGTTCTTGTAAGCGATAAAAAAGAGTATTCGTATAATATCGCTCATTTATGCTGTAAGCTGATTTCCCACGGAAAATAAAGTCATTTATTTCATTCATTTAATAAGTGTTTACTTATTTCTGGTTAAGATAGAGCTCTATATTTTAAGAACGCCTTTAATCATGAAACAAATATGGTACATTATTATATGTGTAATTATCTATTAGCGGATTATATTTCTAATTTATTTTATCTGTGATTTCTTAAAAGCATTGTGTTATATTGTTGTAAAAATATTATATGAATTGTCGTTTCTTATATTTTAATATGCAGCTGTACATGTATAAAATTAGAAAGGATACAACTGTAGTAGGTTCAACAGCGTATGATAAAATACAAATAAACATTAGTTACGTAAAACAATTTATATTTATTATGAAAGGTATTTTATGTATTTTCTTTCTTAGGCCTCGCATCACTGAGATGTATACTTGGTTTTCCAGTTTAGCTCATCGATCGCGACCGTATTATCGCCGATACGCGATCTCTCTTAAGGCTCCGCTGCACTGAAACTCACCGATCACGAAATCCCATGTTAGCCTATGGGAAAACTTTCAAGCGCGATTACTTATTTCCTAATATAATTATTAATATACCATTTTCATCATCAGAAAGTAGACGTCAGATGCTGATGATGTGCGTTTTTAAAAATCATCTCCGTAAATTTTAAGTACATAAAAAATCCCTATAAACTTTGAAATTTCCAATTTTTAAAATTTATCATCACCTTAAAAACACTTAAAATTTACGTAGACATTTTTTTAAAACGCAGAAAAATAATTTAGAAAATTAGGACAAAACTTGACTGAAATAAACCACAAATGCAAACATCGTTAATATCTCAGAAAGGGGGAAACTATTAGCTTCAGTGTTGATACAAGCCGGCTAATGTTTTGATAATGTCACTTTATGGGTGAGTTATTTCTGCATTTCTTTCCTAGAGAAAACACAGATGATGGACAGAATAATGCGAACACGTATGAGACCAATGACTTAAGAATTGCAACTTTTCCACAAATGTTTGAAGCATGAAGTTCCATTTGGACAGTTCTTGCTGAAATGTTGCTCTGGAGATGATTATTTATCTCTGACATTACCTGGGATAATGATTGCCTGCGCTTTCGGACGGCTATGCGGGTCAACTCTCCCTATCACTCTTAGAAAGCTTTCTTTTCCGTCCACTGTTGTACTTCACAGACAATACATTACTGCATTTCGTGTACGCTGTCTTAACGGCTGACACAGTACTCCTTGCACGCCCCAAATAATTGGCTGTTTCCGGCTCGGAGCAACCAGCACACCGCATTCCAAAAATCATTCCTTTTTCGAACTCTGACAGGTCAGCTATTATTGAGTTTTCCAGAGCGTATGGAAAGTACTTGCAAAACCTACGAATGATGTTGAGCGACTGATACCCTACCTATCATAACCAGTAGGTGGCAGAATTGTGTGCAAAGTGACATGCGCGTTCTGCTTCTTTGAAATGGGCCATGCCTTTTTCAGGGGTGTTCGTATTATTTTGTCACCCATCTGTAAACTGAACGTTCGTTTATCTTATTTATCATATTTATGAAACTTACGGAATTACTTGACTGAATTGTTATTCAGGAGGAATTTCATGTGCAACTATGTAAAAAGAAAAGAAAAAAAAAACTTTTTTTAACTTGTAAATATGTTCAAAGAAAATAAGGACAAAACTTGAATATCTGAAAAGCTTTTCAGATTTCTTTTAAAATCGATTCTTCATAACACCAAGAATAGGAAAGCTTTAAAAAATTGCTTTACGCTTAGTAAGATTTTCACATTTTGAAACGGTTGAAATAAGTAACAGAAGTTTTACACACATATATTTTTAACATGTTTTATATTTGAATATATAGAAAAGAATAGAAATCTTTCAATTTTATATTTCTATTTAAGTAAAATGGGTAAAAAGTCTTTTCAAAAGGGGTAGCCATAAAATTGCTTATGGAAGAATTTCAAAAGATAGAAGAATAAAATTTTATCATAGGAAAAGCGCTGTCGGATAGTTTGTTTTTTCCATATCCCTTTTTGGAGCAAAAATGTCTGATTTATTATTTATTATTTATGATTAAAATTTTATAGAATTATCTTAATTACTTTCTTCATGTCACGGAAATTCTCCTGGTAGCACTGTTGACAGGTTGACGAATATCCGTTTTTTTTTTTTTTTTTTTTTTTTTTTTTTTTTTTTTTCGTTACAGGAGGTAAAATATACGTGAATTGTAGAAAGTAGTATTAGGGGCCGTTCAAATATTACGTAAGCACCTAGAGGGGGGAGGGGGTTAGCGATTTGCTTATTTTTGCTGACAAGGGGGAGGAGGGGGTTTGAATGATGCTTACGTAAGACGTTTTCAAAATCTCTTAACTTGTAAAAAAAACTATTAAAAATTTCAAATTGAAAAAAAGAAATAGCAAAAGAATATTAAACTTGAAGTTCTGATGTCAGTTATTTTGACCGCACAAGGAAAACATAAACGATCTCTTTTATTTAGAGGTGACTATTCATGCTTGATGCATGAGGGCTTATTATCTCTGAGAACTTACTACTATTTCCAATTGTGAGAATAGAATAGAAATAGAATTGAATGGGCCGATGCGATATATTGTATTGTGACAATACGAGTTTTCTGGGAAAGTTTCCAAAACATAAGTAAAATTCCATCTTCTTTGCTCACACCCCTCCTCTGCCAAGTGGTTGAACCACATAACCATAGTGACCGACTGCTCTACTGTTTGGTGTCTCATGAGTTTAGAAAACCTCTCAGTACTGTAGTGGTGTTTAAAATAAATGAAATCGGAAATATGTCTTCATTTCGAGAAATCTTGTATAAAATTTTCTTTTGAAAGTTTCAAAAACTCTGCATCAGATAAACCTTTGAAGGATATCCAATCTAACACTAATGATGTGTGGTGGCAGTACAAAAAGTGTTCTAAAACTGACAAAGAGTTAGAGGTATTGGTGCTAAAAAGAACGGAGGACGAACTGCGTAAGGCAACCAAAAAGAAATCAGTCTTTCTTGATTATTTTATAAAGGTAATTATAATCAATTTATTATTAAAATTTTAAATATATTTTATCATAACTTTAAGTTTACATAATTACTTGTAAAAATTGGAAAAATATAGATAAGATAAAATGACCGTGTAGCCTTGGCGAAATATGGTCAGTATCGCAATAAATAAAGACCAAGGAAATGTCAAAAAATGAGTTATTACTTTTTAATAAATATGGCGTAGCCAAGCTAAACCTTATTTTTTCTTTTCAAATCACTCAAAAATTAATGCATCCATGGGGGAAAAAATTAAAAATATGCAAGTTTTGTAGCAGATAATCTTCTAACTGTTTTAAAATTTTGTACCTTACTAAAAATGAAATGTAATCCAATTGGATTGAAAACAATGTGTCTTATACTTCTACTGCTATCTTAAACATTGACGGTTATCCTGTTACTGCCACATATGTTGATTCAGGCGAACCAGACTCTCTTGGTTAAAACTTGGATTGGTATTTGAAGCATGTACAAGAAAGTCAATACTTGCTGCAAATTGTAAAATGCGAAGAAAAGAATTGTTGCTCCTCTGCACGCAGTGGATTATTTCGTATATTAAAAGGACGATTCATTCCTCCTCCAATTAAAATGATACAATCGCCAAATGACATCATTACAATCATCATTAAAATGACATCATTATTAAATTACAAATGAGGAGGGGGAATTTATAGATTTAAGTCTCCGTCTGGCCTTAAATCTGAATAGTACAGAGAAGGGATTTTTAAAGATGCTGTATGATTATTTTTGCTCTTCCATAAAGTTCACGCATTTATCCGCAAGAACTTGTGGAAGTTGTGACCAATGTCATGCATCTCAGAAGTCAGCAAACAGACACAAAAAAATTCAACACTGTGAAAAAAGCGAGAAGGCCTGCCTTATACGACCATTGAAAATTGCTGCTCGTCGAGCAAATGAACTTATGTGCGTCGTAAAATTCGTGGAAGATATGGAAGATGTTGAGTGGATCAATGAAGATGGAGTTGATCAAGGTTGCATCCGAAAAGAATGCGATGAAGATAATCAAGTAAAACTGGAAACCAATATCATAACAGATATGGAAAAATGGCTTGAGCAGCCGTGGATCGGAATAGATATAGGCAAGTTCAAATTTAAATTTTACAAACGGCTAAGTTCTTGAAGAAATTTTCTTAAATAGATTTGTAAGGAAATGAAACAAGCATTTTTTTATTATTTTTTTTAAAGTCGAGTAGAGTTTTTTTTTTTATTTGAATTACCGTATTTTATGGAAGAAACGCCGCGGCATTTACGAGTTTAAAAGTTAATTTTTTTCCAAGTGCGGCGTTTACGCCATGTGCGGCGTTTACGTCTTTTTTTAAATACCAACTGAGTTTCCTTAATTTAAAAATTCATAAAAATATTTAAAATAGAATTTAAATATTTTAAATAAAACTTCAGACATCTTAAGATATTAAAAATGAGGCATCCTACACTGCTCAGAAAACTTTGATTAAAGTTAGGTCAATGTGACGTTGTCGACAAAAGTAATGTTCCGACGGATTCGGCGTTTACAACGGGTGCGGCGATTACGATATTTTTAAGCTTATTCAGACCAATTTGCAGAGTGCAGCGTTTACGACAGGTGCGGCGTTTTTTCCATAAAATACGGTAAGTCCTAATTTTTTAAAATTAAATTATTACTGTTAAAAAAAGGGTAGGGAGGGGGGGGGGGGTTGCAATTTTCTTACGTAATTATTAAGGGGGGGTTTGCGATTTGCTTATTTTTGCTGACAAGGGGGGAGGGGGGGTCAAAAATTGCCAAAAATATGCTTACGTAATATTTGAACAGCCCCTTAGGAGACGAGTGCGCTATGCAATTGACTACAGCTGCACACTGTTGAAGTAAATAAGTTTGCTTTAGATGGGTATGGTTTGATTAATTTTTTTTTAAATCTTTTAATTTTGAAGTTACTTCCTTGACGTGTTCGCCTTTAATAAGATTGTGTCTGCGGTTCGAATAAAATAGTATTAGTATATGATAAAAATATGAATTTTAATATTTTAGAGTAGACTGTTACATGTAAAGTATAAATACAGTGGGTGATCGGTTAACGAACTGTTCGGCTTACGAACAGACCGATTAACGAACATTTTCGCGGGAAATTTTTATGTTCGGTTAACGAACACCTCTCAAAACAAAGTGAAGAAGAAGCAATGCTGCTTTTCAGATTTTTCTAGAGTTATTTAATTACATCTACTGTCGACTTAGAGAACATTTCAACAACTGTTTACGTTTGACTTAAATGCTTAATTAATTAATGGGCTACCGGGGGTTCGGGCCCTAAATCTTAAGGCACCCAAATTAAAATGAACAGATTATAAACATTAATTTTTGTATTTTGTGTCCTTTCTTAAAGAAATACTTTAATTGGAAATTAATTGTTTTAATTGAAATTTAGTTCAAAATTTATTAACAGGCTCTAGGTTCAACTTGGGATTTTTCGGGCTCTGCAGTAAACACGATCTTTGAGAAATTTAAGGAGTTTTTGAGAAGTCAAAGTTAACGAGTTGATATGATTTAATGAGGAAGCCAATGAACGTAATCCTAAAAGTTTTTACAAAGGGCATATCATTTACTTTTTAATACGCTGCGACTCTGAAAAATACGAGAAATACGATCTGTTTACATTAAATTAGGACTTTTATTAACCCTATTATTAAGGGGAAATTTATATTATTTTTATATATTATTTAGCTTTTAAGAACGAATTAACTGAATTTTCATAAAAATCAATAGAAAATCTATGATCGTTTGGTTAGCGAACACTGCTTTGGAACGGATTAAGTTCGTTAACCGATCACCCACTGTATTATATTTTTATTATAATATTATTTTATTATATTTGTATTATATTTTATTTATTGAGAAGAATCGATTTTTTTTTTCATTTAATATTCCATGTATATTCCATGGATAACTTATGTTTTCTAGGAGTACGGAAATTATTTGTTAAAGGATGAAGAATAATTTAGTCTAAATTGTCAATTTTTTCTGACGGTGTATGCATTTGATATTTATGAACGTTTAAGCTGTAAAATAAAAATGCAATATTGGATTTTAAAGCAAAACTATAGCAGCAACTTTCCAAAAGTAGGCTGCACAATTTAAAACAAGTTGGATGTGCCAATCCCAAAACTTTTTTCTATCTTATACATCTTAATATTTCAAAAACTAGTTACACATGTTAATACTTCAATATTATTAGTCCATTACTATACCAACTTTGATTTTCATCTTAAATTTCTGCTTCAGTCAATTAAAAGAACTAAAAACGAGTTAATCTATATCATGATATTTGTTAAAATTAATAGTTTTTCCTTATTCTGTTGTTATCAGATGTTTGCGAATAGCCGGCATAGTTGGAAGTGAGTTCCCGCCTTTGCACGAGCCGCCGATGGACAATAGAACTACGAAAAATCAAGAAAAGTATACACAAATCGCTCTCACAGAGACCCTCTACTACGCTATATTTCCAAATTCAAGGAGGACCTGTTGGCCAAAGCCATAAACATGCACAAATATTTGGTTCAGTTTTATGCATAATTTTATACACTTTTCTATTGTACAATAAAGAAAATGGTACAGACATCGTAATTATAGCGCCCCCTTCCAGCGGAATTTTTCCAAATTCAGGGAGGACCTTCATGCCATGACCAAAAAGAAACACAAAAAAATTGGCTCAATTCTATGCATAAATTCATATACTTTTCGATGGTATAATATTCAAAATGGCACAAAAATCGCTATTACAGCGCCCTCTAACCGGCGAATTTTTTTCCAAATTAAGGAAGGACCTGCTTGCCATATCCAAGAACTTAAAATAAAAATTTGGTTCAATTCTATGCATAACTTCATACACTTTTCGATGGTGCAATATGCAAAATCGCTATTACAGCGCCCCCTAGCGGCGAATTTTTCCCAAATTCAGGGAGGGCTTGCTTGTCATAGCCATAAACTTAAAATAAAAATTTGGTTCAATTCTATGCATAACTTCATACACTTTTGGATGGTACAATATTCAAAATCGCACAAAAATCGCTGTTACAGCGCCCCTACCGGCGAATGCTTTCCAAATTCAGGAAGGATCCTCTTGCCAAAGAAAAAAACTTGAAATAAAAATTTGGTTCAATTCTATGCATAACTTCATACACTTTTGGATGGTACAATATTCAAAATCGCACAAAAATCGCTATTACAGCGCCCTCTACCGGCGAATTTTTTTCCAAATTCAGGGAGGACTAACCTGTTATATCCAAAAACTTAAAATAAAAATTTGGTTCAATTCTATGCATAACTTCATATACTTTTGGATGATACAATATTCAAAATCGCACAAAAATCGCTATTACAGCGCCCCCTACCGGCGATTTTTTTCCAAATTCATTTAGGATCTGCTTGCCATAGCCAAAAACTTAAAATAAAAATTTGGTTCAATTCTATGCATAACTTCATACACTTTTGGATCGTACAATATTCAAAATCGCACAAAAATCGCTATTACAGCGCCCTCTACCGGCGAATTTTTTTCCAAATTCAGGGAGGACTAACCTGTTATATCCAAAAACTTAAAATAAAAATTTGGTTCAATTCTATGCATAACTTCATATAATTTTGGATGATACAATATTCAAAATCGCACAAAAATCGCTATTACAGCGCCCCTACCGGCGAATTTTTTCCAAATTCATGGAGGATCTGCTTGCCATAGCCAAAAACTTAATATAAAAATTTGGTTCAATTCTATGCATAACTTCATACACTTTTGGATGGTACAATATTCAAAATCGCACAAAAATCGCTATTACAGCACCTTCTATCGGCGAATTTTTTCCAAATTCAGGGAGGACTAACCTGTCATATCCAAAAACTTAAAATAAAAATTTGGTTCAATTCTATGCATAACTTCATATACTTTTGGATGATACAATATTCAAAATCGCATAAAAATCGCTATTACAACGCCCCCTACCGGCGAATTTTTTCCAAATTCATTTAGGATCTGCTTGCCATAGCCAAAAACTTAAAATAAAAATTTGGTTCAATTCTATGCATAACTTCATACATTTTTTGATGGTACAATGGCGACAGACAGACAGACAGACGGACACATGGACAGACATACATTTTCTATAAACATGTTTTTTGTGATCTCTGACCCCTAAAACCTGTAAATCCGTCGAAAACCGGGAGTCGAAAAAACAATTACAATATTTTGTTCTATTGAAGATAGAAGAAAGTAAAAATGGATACATAACATCAAAATTAAGCGCCACTCTTAGATGTAGTTAGAAAAGAATGTTTAATAAAACTTATGTACTGCACAATACATTTTTATTTACAACGTGAACATATTTACAAATTTAGGATTATTAGAAGAATTCTTCTTTCTTCTATTGAAGATAGAAGAAAATAAAAGTGAATCGAAAACTAGAAAACAGGAATTCTGCTTTTTCAGAATTTAGTGTCGTCCCCGATGAAAAAAAACTAGTTGGATGTGCCAATCCCAAAACTTTCTTCTATCTTATACATCTTAATATTTCAAAACCTAGTTACACATGTTAATACTTCAATATTATTAGTTCAATACTATACCAACTTTGATTTTCATCTTAAATTTCTGCTCAAGTCAATTAAACGGACTAAAAACGAGTTAATCTATATCATGATATTTGTTAAAATTATTAATTTTCCCTTATTCTGTCGTTATCAGCTGTTTGCGAATAGGCGGCATGGCAGGAAGCGAGTTCCCGCCGCTGCATGAGCCGCCGATGCACAATAGAACTACGAAAAATCAAGAAAAGTATACAAAAATCGCTAGCACGGAGCCCCTTTACCGCGCAATATTTCCAAATTCAAGGAGAACCTGTTGGCCAAAGCCAAAAACAAGCACAAACATTTTGGTTCAATTGTATGCATAATTTTATACGCTGTTCGATGGTACAATAATGAAAATGGCACAGAGATCGGAATTATAGAGCCCCCTTCTTTCGGAATTTTTTCAAGTTCAGGGAGGACTTGTTTGCCATAGCCAGAAACATGCACAAAAAATTTGGTTCAATTATATGGATAACTTCATACACTTTTCGATGGTACAATAATGAAAATGGTACAGACATCGCAATTATAGTGCCCCGTTCCGGCAGAATTTTTCCAAATTCAGGGAGGACCTTCGTGACATGACCAAAAATAAACACATAAAATTTGGTTCAATTCTATGCATAACTTCATACACTTTTCGGCGGTACAATATTCAAAATGGCACAAAAATTGTACAAAAATCGCTATTACAGCGCCCTCTACGAGCGATTTTTTTACAAATTAAGGGAGGACCTCCTTGCCATAGCCAAGAACTTAAGAATTTTTTTTTGGTTCAATTCTATGCATAACTTCATACACTTTTCGATGGTGCAATATTCAAAATCGCACAAAAATCGCTATTACAGCGCCCCCTAACGGCGAATTTTTTGCAAATTCATGGAGACCTGCTTGCCATATCCAAAAACTTAAAATAAAAATTTGGTTTAATTCTATGCATAACTTCATAAACTTTTGGACGATACAATATTGAAATCGCACAAAAATCGCTATTACAGCGCCCCCTACCAGCGAATTTTTTCCAAATTCAGGGAGGACCTGCTTGCCATAGCCAAAAACTTAAAATAAAAATTTGGTTTAATTCTATGCATAACTTCATATATTTTTGGACGGTACAATATTCAAAATCGCACAAAAATCGCTATTACAGCGCCCCCTACCGCGCATTTTTTCCAAATTCAGGGAGGACCTGCTTGCCATAGCCAAAAACTTAAACTAAAAATTTGGTTCAGTTCTATGCATAACTTCATACACTTTTCGATGGTACAATATTCAAAATCGCACAAAAAACGCATTTACAGCGCCCCCTACCGGCGAATTTTTGCCAAATTCAGGGAGGACCTGCTTGTAATATCCAAAAACTTAAACTAAAAATTTGGTTCAATTCTATGCATAACTCCATACACTTTTGGATAGTACAATATTCAAAATCGCACAAAAATTGTTATATCAGCGCCCCCTACCGGCGAATTTTTTCCAAATTCCGGGAGGACCTGCTTGCCATAGCCAAAAACTTATAATAAAATTTTGGTTTAATTCCATACATAACTTCATACACTTTTTGATGGTACAATGGCGACAGACAGACGGACAGACGGACAGACGGACGGACGGACAGACGGACAGACGGACACACAGACAGACAGACATTTTCTATAAACATGTTTTGTGGAATCTCTGACCCCTAAAACATGCAAATCCGTCGAAAACCGGAAGTCGAAAAAATTTCGATTACAATACTTTCTTCTATTGAAGATAGAAGAAAGTAAAAAAAAATGTATATATAAATAGTACAAAACCTATTTCAATTCTAAGACTTAAAGCACACACCTTTATTTCATCTAAAATGGAATCATTCGCATCCGCTTAAGAATTCCACATTTCCGATCCATTCTTAAAAATCTACAGTAAAGCATGCATAAGGATGTCACTATCGCAAAATAATACACAAATGCAGCAAAAAGATGTCGTTATTAAAGAAACCCGACAAAAAACGGCTATCTAATTATTCATAGGCATTCATTTGTTTGTAACATTAATATAGACAATTTCAAGCGTGACGTCAGTTATGACGTTTTGGTTTGAAACTCACTCCAAACAACGAGTTGCTATGTTGTAATTTCGATTTTGTTTGTGTGTTGCAGCTATACCTTATATCTATATCTAACATCTAAGTGTTTTAATACTTGGTATGTACTGGTAACATTTTCCACAATTTATATTTTAAAAGAAATGACGCATAGCAACCCTTTGTTTGGAGTCAATTTCCAACCAAAGCGTAATGGCTGAGGTCACACTGAAAGCGTCTACAGATACTTAAAATTAAATATGATTTATAATAGCTCCATGTTTTAACGAAATTATTCGTTTATATTTTTCCAAAATAGCACGTATTTTAATTACATTTTCTTTCGGTTGTTATGAGAAAATGGCAACAAAATGATATAATTGCTATTTTTCAACTATTTTCCTTTTACTTTCTATATAAATGGAGTACTTGAGTTGCCAAAATTAAAAAAAATGGTGCTAAAAACTACAAAAAAATTAATATTTGAAAAATAAATGGAGATACAGTTTTCAAACAAATTGCATTTAAAAGTACTTTTTTTCCAATACGACAGTATAAAAATTTAAAATGTGCGTTGCTTAGAAATAAAAAAAAATGCTATAGAGCATTTAATCGCACAATGATACATCTGCTTTTTTTATTGTTGCTTTGTGTAAGATTTATTTTATTTTATTTTTACTTTAAATGTTCTCATACTCCCGCCCTCTGTCGCGAGTAGGCGTTTTCCTGGCGGGAAGGCATTCGTCTTTTTTTTGTAATCCCACTTTGTTCTTTTTAAAATAAATTCTGGGTTCTGTGGTCGGTGGTGCATAGACGCCCTTAGCGGGTGAGCGTCGCCCCTTGAGCATTTTGTGTTTGTCCGTCTGCATACGGCCGGACAGGGCTGTACTCACTAACGAGCCCCAACGTGTCGGGGAACATACCGGGAGAGACGTTAAGCTCTAAGGGGCAGGCCTAGCCGGCCCTGAGCAGTCTCTCTTAGGCTGCCTAACGTTATTTTTTGGAGACAAAATAAGCTGGGAGAAAGAAATAGCATACCGTCCCGGGGGCTAAAAAACGAATCGAAAATAAATTACGACACAGACATGCACGATTCAACTGTCAAACGACGCCTACAAATCTATGGTTTACATAGCCGAAGACCAGCAGAAAATCCTTTAATATCTACAACGAACAAGAAGGCCAGGCTTGCATTTTCAAAACGACATAAATCCTGGACAAGTGTTGAGTGGACTAATGTTTTGTGGATCAGTGAAAACAAATTTAATTTAGTGTCATCTGATGGAATCAAGTACACTGAATGCCCCCCCCCCCAAAAAAAAAATGATATTCGATACCCAACACCCACCGTCAAAAATGGAGGTGTCAGTGTGATTTTTTAACGTTATTTTTTGGAGACAAAATAAGCTGGCAGAAAGAAATAGCATACCGTCCCGGGGGCTAAAAAACGAATCGAAAATAAATTACGGCACAGACATGCACGATTCAACTGTCAAAGGACGCCTACAAATCTATGGTTTACACAGCCGAAGACCAGCAGAAAATCCTTTAATATCTACAACGAACAAGAAGGCCAGGCTTGCATTTTCAAAACGACATAAATCCTGGACAAGTGTTGAGTGGACTAATGTTTTGTGGATCAATGAAAACAAATTTAATTTAGTGTCATCTGATGGAATCAAGTACACTGGATGTCCCCCCCCCCCACACCAAAAAAAAAATGATATTCGATACCCAACACCCACCGTCAAAAATGGAGGTAGCAATGTGATTGTTTAGAGTTGATGACTTCCTACTTAAAAGTAAGTCATATTATTTCGGTATTACGGAATTTAATATAATATATATATAATAAATTTTGTATTCATGCATTTTTGTATAAGAATGCAAGAGCTAATGCGTGAATAACTGGATATTTATAAAGAGAATTATATTACGAACTCACATCATTTTCCACGTTTGACGTACAATCTCCGATGTTTGGAGGCAACAGGAGAACACGTTTATGCGAAATGTAAAATAAAATGATCACGTTATACATAAATAGAAAGGTAAAAGTTAATGTTGACGTAATATTTAAATAGCAATGTAAAATTAACGTTTGAGTTTTGATATTTTGATTACGTGGTTTACCGTGAAAAGAAATTTAACTTGAAAATATTAAATGCAAATTTATATAAAATTGATTGCAAGTATTCAATTTAAAATATATATACAGCAGAGCGCCGATTATCCGAACAAGTCGGGATCAACCCTGTTTCGGATAAGCAAAAGTTAAGGTAAATGGACAGACAATTTAAGGGATGTTCCTGACTATACTAAAATCTTCACACTTCATCCACGCCTCGGACTGAGAGCACTAGTTAATGCTGGCATGTTTAAAAATTGATTTTTGTCTTTTTAATATTTTTTTCTTTACATTTTTGTATCATTTTCTGAACTCCAGAGATTATAATTTAAGCAAAAAAAGCTTTTGATTGCTGCTTACTTCAAATAAGACATTCTTTTCGCAGCTGCCATATCTGGAACTTTTCTTAAATTTGTTAGTTGAATAGGATCAACATTCTTCTGCCGTTCGAGCCATTTCATAGCTGTTTTCAAACATTCAAAGACTTGCGTATGTGATGAACCTGGGCACTTTTCAGAACATTCATTCTCAGCGGCTTCAATTTCTTTTTTGTCTTGAATCTCATCCACAATCTCATAATAATTTAAAAATCTGAGATATATGTCTGATAGGTTTTTTGGATAATTGGAAGTTCGTTTAACTTTTTTTTTTTTTTTTTTTTTTTTTTTTTTTGAATTTGAGAGAGGGAAATAGGCTGTTCGGATAATTGGAAGTTCGGTTAAAAAAATTTGAGAGAAACTGGTCGTTTGGATATTTGAAAGTTCGGTTAATTGGAGTTCCGATAATCGGAGCTCTAAAGTACATCATAATCATATACTTTATTTCTATAATATAAAGGTGTTTCCATTTATAAATCGTTTGAAAATGTTTAAGTTGAATTTAAATTGAAAATGTTTTCACTACACAGAACATAAATTTTTAAAATTATTTTAACTTAATATAATGTTTAATTAGGTGCTATGAAAATTAAAAAAAATAATCGGTATTTTACGTCTTAGAAAATATAAGAAGGATTAAAATCCGTAAAACCGAGTTCTTGAAAATGCAATTTATTAATTAATTTCCGCGGCAGTTTTCTTTGAATATAAAAGGGTAAATGTATTTTATATTTTAATAAAATTATAAAATTTGTTTAGTGTGTAGAAAGTATAAAGTAATTAAGGTGGTTTTTAAGTCTAGCTTGACAGATTATATTTCATATTTTATATAAATTAACAAAATTAAATGCGGTATTTCAGTTTTTCAAATTAAGTATATAGTTTTCATTATAAAATATATAATTAATACCCAACATAGCATATTCAGCGTTGAAATATTAAGAAAAGAAGAAGATTGTGCAACAAGATTAAATGCACTTTTAAACGAACACTCAAATAAAATTATCATTTTATTTTATATTCAACAAGAAGCATAGCAATGTCACGATTGTTTGAAACTTCATTGCAAAAAAAACAAAAAAACAAAAAAAAACAAAAATATATATATATGTATATATATATATATATATATATATATTTATTTATTAACAATTCAAAATATTAATAAAATCTTGTTTATAATACGCCTCTTGTTTATATAACACCTAGAGTTTCCGTAACTTCGTTTCCTCTTTTACTACCAATAAATATTTATTTAATAAAAATAATTAAGAGCACACATATAAAATAACATTTAAAATATGCAAAGTTTAGCAGCGATGTAATGTATCGGATGAGCAAAAAGTCCGTACAAACTTTAAAAATTCATAAAATCCGAAAAAGTAACACAAATGAAAAACTGTTTGCAAGATTAGCACCTATAGGTCACAGGAATTTTTTTAATAAATAAATAAAAAATAACTAAAAAAACAGCCAACAGATGGCGCTGGTTCGTGCGATTTCGTTGGAAATATGCAAATGAAGCGGTTATAAGAACTTGCTCTCTTAATTCAGAACTAATTCACCGTTGTGAACCGTGTACTTGATCAAGGATGCTGAGTATGAAGGATAAAAGCTTCGTTGGTGAAATTATTTTACATGAACTAGTTCTGGATTAGGAGCGTAAGTTCTTTTAGCCGTTTCATTTGGAGATTTCCACCAAAATCGCACGAGCCAGCGCCATCTGTCGACTGCTTTTTGAGTTATTTCTTATTCCAGTCTTAAAAAAATCCCCGTGACCTATAGATGCTAATCCTGCAAACAGTTTTTCATTTTGATTATTTTTTCGGTTTTTATGAATTTTTAAAGTTTATACGGACTTTTTGCTCACCCGGTATAATCTTTACATTACCAACATAGCATTATTCATTTTTCGAAATTATTTACGCTAAACTGACATAAATATAGAGCCATTTCGAAAAAGGTATTTTGGTCGATTTATTTCAACAGAGATAGCCAATTCGAATATTTGAGTTCTATGGCATACATTCAGGTATAAAATACGAAAAACATTGTCTGTAAATAAAATAGGCTGTCGTGTTATATTAAATGACGCAGCCCGAAAAAAAAGACAAGAAAAAATACTTCTTTTACAAATGTTTTTTTTTTTTTTTTTGTTTCAGGACAATTTTATGAGCTAAAAAAAATATATATATAGTACAACCTGAAAAATCCGGAATCTTCGGGGAAATAGTCGGAATAGCCGGGAACCGGCCACGGAATTCTCGGTACACGGGCTCGGTCAGGGCCTGATTACCAACGGGGCACATTCCTACCAGTAAATAGAAACAGAAATATTTGTCTGATTCATGGCAGAAATTTTTCATGAAAACGGCCTTTATATAAGCCGAACATTTCTTTTAAAATTTATTGGTGTAAGTGTGCCCTGTTGGTAATCAGGCCCTGGGCTCGGTTGGGGCCGAGACCAAGCTGGATTTTTGAAAATTCCGGATTTCAGAAAGATTATCAAAAACGCTTCCGACATTCTCAACCCGGGAGAACTCGCTGCATGAGGTTTTCTCTCACAGTCGTACTTTTTTAAGACTCTTATTTAAATCATTTTTCATTTTAATTAAAATTTCAAAATGTTTTTTCAATTATTTTACCTATTTTGTGAATAAAAGTACTAAGCCAACCAAAAAAAGTTGATATTATATGAATGTAGAGTAAAAGAAAAGCAATTGGGCATTTTCACTAGCGAGTTCTCCCGGGTTAATAGGGCCTTAATTCATGATTTAATTGATAATTTAATTCATAAGCAAGTCATATTATGTAACAATAAGGGGAAATTAAATATTAGAAAAAAACTTACTTTAATTTATAATTTTTATGTTACAAAACAATATCTAATACACAGTGAAGTCGCTTTTCCTCATGCAATTTTTAAAACATCGATTCCCTTTTTATTTGCTTAAATTTTTGTTAGCCGTTCACTAACAAGTTTTTCTTATATTCGCAAGTGAAGAATATCTATTTCTCCGAAAAGACATTATTTCTCTAGTCAAATTTACGCATTTTTCCATTGGCACCTTTTCTTCAGCCGGTACCTCATCCTCTTCCTCTGTGATGGGGTTAACGTTATCTGTAGCTTTATTTAGCAGAATGTCAGCAATCTTTCTGTCCGCTAAATGTTCATTGTTTTTAATGCGTAAACAATTGCTATTTTTCTTTCTGTCCTAAGTTGGAAGTGTAAAAAAAAAGAGAAGGAAGAATGACTTTGATGGTGGATTTTTGAAGTTGTCGGATTTCGGAATGCCGTATTTTTGAGGTTTCACTGAATTTAAAACCTATTAAAATTTCACAGAGCTCGGACAAGAAAAAACTATCCTTAAAAAATATACAGAAAACGACACTAGTGAGATTGAAGAAAATGATTCCTTACGAGCGCTTTTATCACTAATTATCAACATGTTTTCGCAAATGTTTTATTTAAAAATATAAATTCCCACAAAGTCGAGATAAATATATAACATTTACAATTTTATAGTTTATTTAAGATTATTTGGCGCCCAAACAACGTCGGGCGTTCAACTAGTCAAACTCGAAACTGCTTTTAAATATTAATAAAAGAAGTACGTTGCGCAACACAATTTAATGCATTTTTATACGAAGTGAAAATATAATTATTATTTATACTTTATATTCATTAACATGTCAAGAACTTACGTGATCAATTAAAATTTAAATGGAAATTTGCGACATGACATTTTGCTATTTGTTTATTACAAATTCAAGTTTTTAATAAAATCTAGTTTAAAATATCACACTTAGAATTTCCGAAAATTCGTGTCCTCTTCTTCAATCTATAAATATTTATTTAATAAAAATGAATAAGTGTACATGTAAAATAACCGTAATAATAAACAACGTTTAGTAGTAAGGAAATGGATAAATAATTTTTATATAATAAACACAGCGTTATTCATTTTTTAAAGTTCCTTTATGCAAAGCTATACAAAACTTTGAACATATTCGGAAAACATTTCATGATCAATTTATTTCGACAGAAGTTCAGAATTGGAAAATTTCAGTTCTTTCGCTTGAGTTCAAGTACAAAATATGAAAAATGCCTGTGAATAAAACAGCTGATCCAAAAAGTCAGAAACTTTCTACTGAACTTAGAGCGATTCTCTGAAACTTTTAAACTCTTAGATTAGAGAATACATATATTTTCGGACAAATCTCAAAAGCCTTATTTTTTTAGGATTAATTTTCAAGAAAGGCATTGCTTTTTTGCCCATATGTACATAAATGATTATTTGGATAATATTTTAGACAAATACTTAAAAATATATTTTAATTCAATTGTGAAAAAATAATATGTTAAAAGTATGTATTCTATGGTTGCTTTAAAAACTGAAGGAAAAGCTTCGAAACTTTGAATAGTTCTGAAACTGAGACTTATTAAATAAAATTATCAGATTAAAATATCTGAACACTGATTCTAGACGTGTTTTGATCTGGAGAGAGGAAGGAACACTCAACTTACCTTCCCTTGTCCGTGAAATATCCCGTTCGAGCCCAGTCTTCTCAGCTCCATTGAACATGACAACGGCAACAGTTTAAACGGCCCTTTGGAAGATGAAAAGTGTATGAAACAAACTATCGGTTTTCTCGCATACAGCCCACCCTTGTTAAGCCGCCGTGCAGCAGTAGAACGGCTAGTTTGAGATCATGTGGCAGCCTAAAGTTGTGAAACCAAATCGGTTGTATTCCCTTCGCGGTTTCTTCAAGCCGACAATGACAGAAAACGACCGCAGTTGTTGCTTTTCATCTCCCTTGACCAGGCTGTCTATCAACTGATCCAGTGTTTAAAAAGCAGCTCGAAGCTCTTGATATGACACTTTGAAGACTATTCAAATTTCGGGCGACCTTCATTTGTGTTTAACCTCCCTCGATTCTACCATTTATTCGCCACTTTAGACCTTCGCTTAAATGATGCCTTTGAGCCATAACTAATGAATACGGATCACTCGCAGACACCGCATTGGCTTTAAAAGCAACATTAGACACCAGAATACCAACATACATCCATTGTGCACCACATTGTCAATTCCCTAATTCGCATATTTCCGACGCTAACATATGCGCGGAAGTGCAATTTTGTATTCAATAGTATTTATTGACATAAATAATTGCAGAATTAGGCATTGGTTGCATTAACTTAGTGAGCATGATTTTTCTCATAATACTTTAATTTTGATGATCAGTGTATAATATAGTACATATTTAAGTAAATGTATAAAATGTATTATATCAGATGTATAAAAAGAATTAATATTAGGGAATTAAGAAACAAATATGTACAAAAATTTTGAAAATGAGTTACATGTAGTGAGCAACCAGGAAAATAAACCCTATCAAAGTAACAGGAAGTGAAGGCTATCTATGGTCGATATTTTCAGGGAGATAAATACTGAATTTTGGTAAGCTCGAGTTTACCTTTGTATAACTTTTGGACGCTATATTCAATGTGTTTTCACCAAGTGAAAGTTCAGTCCAGGAAAACCACAGCGTATTTAACTCCCCGTTTGAAGCTAATAAAAGAGCCACAAAGGTGAAATGCAGGGGGTAGGAGCGTTTACGAGGGAAAACGACTGCCTGTCATTTAGTAGGATTCTACAGACACTCGTGCATAATAAGGCGGTCTTTGCGACGTGCCATCACAGTGGTGTCGTCCAAATTAATAGCCAATAACGTATGTGCAGATATAGGAGTATCAGAAATTTGAGCTTTATAGAGCGATAGGCCTAATTTGGAGCCTTGTGGCACACCCACGTTAACCGGGCGAGGTGTAGAGATTATATTGGCATAGCGGACGCAGAAGGTTCTTCCGGAAAGGTACTTTAAGGTAAAACGCACATGCGACGTAGTAACTTTAACTTTAGTAAATTGTAAATTATGCCGTGAATCCAAACTCTGTCAAAAGCCTTCGCAGCATCAATAAAAAGTGAACCAACATACTCAGAGATTTCAAGTCCATCATGGATGCACTCAAATACCCGAAGCAATTGGTGAGCAGTTGAGTGCTTGGGCATAAAGTCGAATTGTTCAGTAATGTCTGGGAGATAATTAGAAGGCGTGTAAGATAATATGCCCATTCAACTTACCAAGATCTCTAAGCAAACTAATCGGTCTATTTCTCCTGGCCACAGAAGGGTCTTCTCTAGATGTCTTAATAGGTACAATTGCATTTTTACAGTTATTCGGAAAATAATGGAATTTAAATAAAGCATAGACAAACTTGGCTAGATAAGAGTATACTGAAGGGTGAGTTTGTTGTTGACGGAATTAGTAAATCCATTATGCTTAGGGTCATTACTATTGAGAAGATCTTTGATCACCGCAATGCCCTCCTCACGGGTGGTCGGTTCAATTGATCTGACGGTTTCTCGGGACAAGAATCGGACAAGAAGAAAGTCGATCCGATCAATAGTGTCGAGAGTAAATACTTAACTATGCATTTGAAATTGACCTTAACACTACTTCTACCAGAGTCAAAAGACACAATTCAAAAGATTTCGATTTATGGTTTTTCACTTGTAATTTTTAGATTGAAACAGTTATAAATAATTTTTAATACATTGAAGACTTTTTATGCTTATTACATTCAAAAACTACAAGCAAAATAACCATAAATCAAAACTTTAAAAAGGTGTCATTTAACACTGGTAGAATTAGTGTTAATATTGGTCAGTAAGCATCTCCATTTTTCATCGTCGAGGCATTTCTGTCCAAGTGCAAAGATATATAGGAAAGAAGGTGATTAAAGGGAAACGCTTATTGGCCAATAGAAAAACGGAAGATTACGGGTAACAGACGATAGGAAAATAGCATAGAGACTGGAACGGAAAATATGAAAACTGTTTGAAGAAATTACAAAAAAAGTTATTTATGTAATATTTATGGAATATGGGGAAATCTCGAATTTACAATTAGCAATATTTTCATAATATTTATAGGTATTAATATATAGATTTTTATAGATATGATATCATCAATTTTCCTATTTTCAGATAATATCTATGCTATTTTCCTACTGGCTGTTATTCGCAATCACCTGTTTCCATATCTACCCTATATATATAAAATTCTAATGAAACAAATTTATGAAATGATTCTTTGAAACGACTCATTAAACGACTGATTCAGTTTCATGACTATTTCTCCTAAAATATGGAATACTTTGCGATGAAATTAACACCAAAAATCCGTATTGATCTGCAGATCTCAAAACTGGTATTAGAATTTTTAAATTCGAATTAGAATTCGAAATATTAACTTTTTTCTAATTTTAAGTACATTTTTCTAATGATGGCAACTCAAATTTTAATCAGAACAGATATTTTTTTTTTTTCAGATTTCTGAAAAGGTTATTTTAAATTAATTTGACGACCAGTTTGGCCTCCCTTAAATATATGCTAAGAAATGTATTGTGCTACATTTACTTATAATTCAATTTACTTGAACAATCTTTCGCCAAATAGAAAGATTCTGATTGGTGTAAAAATGGCATTATTTTGATTGACAAGGTAACACGGCTATTGTTGTTTATTTAATAATAAATGTTTATTTACTGTCATTTCTTTTTTAAAAGTATATAAATTATTTTGTTCTACAGTTATTAATTATTTTTTTTTGTTAATTGCTTTTGAAAATAATAGAAAATAATTAAAAAATACGGTACTACTTACGTAAATAAGTGCGAGTAGTAAATCAAAATTAAATACCTTACTAATCATATCATAATATTAAAATATTTATTTGCTTAAAAGACGTTATAAAAACACATTAAAATTAAATTAAAAATCTATAGTTTGCAAATACAGATAAAATATATTTGTAATATAGATTTTTAATTTACTTTTAATGTGTTTTTAAAACGTCTTTTAAACAAATACATATTTTAATATTATGATACAGTACTACTTAGTTATTCCGTCGACCAATTTTGCCAAATTATACAAATTGACATAATTTTATTTTAAATAACGAGTGAACAAATAAATTAGTATAACAGTAATAAATATACAAATAAAACGTCGAAATAAAAATCACTTGATGACGTAAACATGTGTAACTTACTTAAAGTCAAGTGAATGTGACATTTACGATCAACCATTATTGACATTTAATCTTATAGTTTGGCGATAGATTTTTGGTCGACGGGATAACTAAGTAATACACAAAATGCATATGTAACTGTTATTCGAAAACAAGGTTTTCGCTAAATTTTCGTAAAAAACAAACAAACAAAAACAAAAAACAAAAAACAAAAAAAAAACACGCTAAACCTACGGTGCGTATGTGACATCTGGCCAAATGTTAAATAATGCGGGAAGAGTTCCATATTGTGTGCTGGTTTTTTTGGCATTAAATGAATCGATGTGGTTGCGATCTTCAGCCTTTGGTGTTACTTTTTTCTGGAATGGACTTTATTCATATGTTTTTTGCGTATTTTTTTTGCATTTAGCCTATATTTTTCGGGAAAATATATAACTTTTGTTTCAATTTGACATGTATAATAAATATAAGAAATACATAAAATATAAGTACATAATATTTATTTATAGCTGTAGATATACTATGTATGTGTAAGGTATATCTCTATACGTAATATATATAAAACTGTCTGTATAATCATCGTACTTTTTTTAACATGTGACATATATAACATTTATTAAATATATATATATATATATGTTTACAAATATTTAAAGACCATGTTTTTCTGACATCCTGAAAAATTTTATAAGACACTAAAATGGCTTTTTGGCGCCATTTTGAATTTATTCGCCAATCGCGCCAACAGGCACACAATATAGAACTCTTCCCAATAATGCAACAAACCATGACATTTAATTTCAACTTCAAATCAATGTTTTAATTTACCACTCGAAAAAAAAATGCTAACTGGCGAGTTGAAAAAAACTATTGGCGAGATTTGCACCCGGCTAGCGTAACAGTACCAAGAATTCTTTGCGACCATGATAACTTTTATATAGATTTATTCGAAAGAAAAATTGATTTTTTAATCAAAATGGAAAACGTTTGGCACAGATGTTATGTAGAATATAGGACATTTAAATAAAAAAAATAAGCTTTTAAAAATAATATCTTTATCAAATATTTAAAAAAAATATATATCGTAATTATAGTTAGTCTCAAAACTGTGAAAAAGATTAAGAAATTTAATTTTTTGGAATAAGTGTCTAAGGTTATATGAATGCTTGTAACGCTCGTCGTAAAGTGTAAAATATTTTGTCATTTATAAATATAGTAAAAAAGATGTCATTTCCGATAACTGACACCGTTTTCAAATAAAATTGATTTTTTTTATTCAGTAACTTTTGAAATAATAAAACATTATATAACTTTAATGAATATGATATTGATAGATAATAACTGTTAGTTTTGTTATGAAAAATATCGAATATCCTTTGAAAATTGAAAATAAAGTATGCATACATTAAATTCACTCTGATGTTGAAATCCTTTCATGACAACTCTTGTTAATAAATTGTGATGAATAGACAATATCATTTTATGGATTTTGTTTACATAAATAGAACAGTGAACAGACCATAACATACAGAAAAAAAGTAAAGAGTAACAAATATCAATAAATGATAGAAAACAATAAATTCTCAAACATTTAATATAACAGATGCAAATAATAATGCTTCCACTCAGATAAATAAAACTGAATGACTCACATAAATTGAATTTCTGTAATAAGTTTGGATTTCCTTTCTTTGCCAATAAATGTTATAATTAAATAAAATGCAAAAGTCGTGCATGCAATACTGTACCAGTGTCATTTGGAATATTTCTTTCCTTAAATATTTCTTTTTTTTTCTCTTGATACATACAGTATATATTGAATTTTTGTAGGTGGCAAATTGATCTAGAGAGTAGGAAATATATGCAAAATTTATATAAGGACAATTCTGGTCTTTTTATATCGCATTCAACTAACTAGTAATGTCTCGTTCAATAAAAAAAAATCTTAAAAGTATATTTTATGCAATATGTAGTTCACAAATAAGCTTTAAATATTTAGACACCCTTGCACCTGCATCTAAAACTATAAAACGGAGTAATACAATAATTTATAGTTAGATATTCGAAGACGTTAGGGAATCCATTCCTAGTAAATAATAATAGATGTATTAGATTTATTTTTAACACTATTATTAAATTGGTAAATAACTACAACAACTGTTTACAACTGTTATAATAGATATATATAATATATGCTATAATAAATATATTTACAACTATTATAATAGATGTAGTTTAACACTACAACTGCGGAGCTGGTCAATTTGGCACGAACCTATGTTTAATTTTTCACGCCGCAAAACATACTGATTGAAAAATATTTCTTTTTTTTACTTGTAATATTTTAAGGTAAGCAACAACTTATCAAATTTGAGAACAAAATAAATTTCCAATTATAACCGTTTGTAAGTCGTGCCGGATTATCCAACATGTCGGTCCTTAGGATGCCGTATTAGAAGATGTTTATTGTACTACTGAGTATTTATAACTTGAATTTATGTTAGCACGCATCTTTTTTTCTTTTCTACTTTTATCGGAATTTCTTTTATCCGATTTTCTTGTAATCCGAACAGGCATCAGTCCCAATTAGTTTGAATTAGCGGGGTTCTACTGTAATGGTTTTTTTTTATGAGACACGCCTCTTTTTTCCTACTTTATGACATACAGAATCATCAAAAACTGAAGATTGGGTTAAATGAAGCTGAAAAATGTTGAAATTAAAATCATTATATTTGAACAGAAATAATACGTAAGTCAGTTCTTTATCCTCTGTTATTAATGAGTTTCCTTTTCACCATCCCGAAAAAAATATGGTTCACATTAACATCTTAATCTGCAGGGCAAATAAAAAAACGTCGGGTAATTGTAAATAGGCTGTCATTAGTGCTAGAATCCTTCTAGACAATTTCATTTCCACGTGAACTTGTTCTAAAGCAGTTAAATAACAGCTATACAAAAACAAATTTTGATGCGTACACATATATTTAAAATTTACCTAATTAAGAAATTACTGAAAATATGAAAACTTGTTTACAGTTACTCCAACTGACCATAATTTGTTTCAAGTGATTTATTCCGGCTAGCCTTTAAAACCTAATTATAAACTATTCCTTCATTTCATCTACAGGATAAACGTGAAATTTATTTTATACCCTCTTGTATATTTTCAAAACTGCAACTAAAAATATACAAAAGTGGTAATTGATATTTATAATGAATATTTGCTTAAAAATTTCTAAGATAATATATTGTGATAAATTTAAATGAGTCATGAATGTGAATGAAATAGGAAAATAAATAATCAAACTTACATAAATCATTACACATGCTAATAATACAATATAATCATCGGTGATTTTAAATTTATTACATACAAACATTTCTGTACCATTTTGCATAGCAAACATTTTTGTAACTCAGACATCTGCGAAATTTTTAATTCGTGTATAACATTAAATTTAATAAAGGGCAGTCAATTTATTTTAACACTGCACAGTTGAAAACTTTTGTTATGCCTTTAATTAAATCAACATTTTCATAATTACTGCCTTAGGGTCAACAAGACATGCGACATCGTTATTCCGTGTGGACTTGCTTTTTGTAATTACGGAAAATTAGATTTTTATTTTTTTAAGAAATATATTTTATAAAAGAAAACAATGATTATTTAAAATAAGAAAAATAAAAAATATAGACTAAGAACTACAGTCGAACCCTGTTAAGACTCTCACGGTTAATACGCGATCCCGTTTAATACGCGGATTTTTTCAGATCTCTTGAACATCACCCATAAGGCTAATGCAAAAATATCACTTATAATACGCGAACGGTTATTACGCGGATTTTTTCAGATCTCTTGAACATCACCCATAAGGCTAATGCAAAAATATCACTTATAATACGCGAACGGTTATTACGCGATCTATCTTAAAACGCGATAAACTTTCGGTCATTTCAGGAAAAAAAATCAAGCTTAAGACGCGAATTCATTCACATGCGAATTCCTTCTCTCTTCTGGAGTATTGTAAATTTAGCGATTTTTTTTTTAATTCATGTAAGAAACACTGTTTCCGATTAGTATTATTTACTTTATTTAATAACATATTAATTAAGGCGAAAATTACTAATCAGAAATAGTGGAGGATATTTGAATAATACAAAAAAAAAAAAGAAAACACTAAATTATCAAAACTGCAATTCTGCTTTGATCCAGCCTCATAACATTATTTGTCTGTCGCTTCGTGTATGTTTTTAGTGTAGTAGAGAGATATAGACCAATTCATGTTACTCAGATACGTCATAAAAATTATTATGATTAGAGATGATCAGACCTGTTAGTGGCGTTTGAAATGTACGTTATATCACTGCTATGTTTTATAATGCTTATTATAGACAACAAAAAAGGAAACTCGTAAAGATTAAACACATAGGACTGCGGTTGGTTTTCTTTACTTCTTCCTAGGCTTATAATAAAACCATATTTTTTACACAAAGATTAATAAGACTAGTTTTTCTTATATTAAAACAACAAGGACAGATTATAATGGCACTCATTGTTACAAGAATTAAATATGATTTTAAAAACTCAGTTGTGCTTCAAAGATTTATTTATTTTTTGCTCTCTGTTAAGAAAAATGAGTAAGAAAATTATTTTTGTTGTTTTATTTCAGGTAGCAACGTATTAATCGACAACAAACCTATGTTGGAATCCATATTTATTTTTCATTAATCCAGTCGGCCGTATAAAAGAAACAACGAGTTAAAGTGGAATGAAATTAAATTTCAATCCAAATATACGTAAAAGACACAATTCCGACCGTAAAACATATAAATGAAAGCTTTGCAGTTCATTTAGACGATTAGTTGCGAAATAAGCCCATTTCCTGCATCATTATACAAATCACGTTTAATATGCGATCCCGCTTAATACGCGACTTTTGTCCACTCTCTTGAAACGCGTCTTAACCGGGTTCGACTGTAGTTTAATATTTAATTAGGCTATTGTTACACATAAATTATTTAAGTCATGGCGATATAAGTATACCGCTTTTTGACATTATTTCTTTGTAGCCGTTAAATTTAATTAAAATATTTTTTTTTTTTACTACCATATCTGACCATTTTTTTAAACCTCGTAAGATAATTTACGTTTTTATTTTAATTATTTATTTTACACTTGTATCGTCTTTTGTGCGATAGGTGCAAAATAATTGTAAGACGTTTTATGCTGCATTATAAAGTTAATAACTAAATCTTCTTTAGATGTACGCATAAGAATGATATTTAAGGATTGTCTTACAAACCTAAATTAAGTTCGCGTTTTAATTTTATTGATCAGAAAGAATAATTACAATTTATACTTTATTACTCTCAAAATATCTTAAAATATCTAAAGCATTATTTTTTTAGAAAAAGGTGACAAAACATCACATTTTAAGACTTTTTATTTGTAAAACTATATAGTTTAAATAATTATTTCTATAAGTAAATTAAGCTAACGTTTTAAATTGATTTTTATCAATATTTTAATCCAAAAGAATAATTATAATTTATAATTTATTTCTCTCAAAATTTCTTAAAGTATATTAAACATTTTTTTTTTTTTTTTTTTTTTTTTTTTTTATCGCAAAAAGATGATATTTCAGGGCTCGCACGGGTACCGTTATTTTCAAGGCAAAATATCAGTATTTTTTTATTATAGAAATTGAAATCAAATTTAAACGGACAAAATTTCGCCTTATTGTCTGAGCGAAGCGAAGGCTAATACTCAGCGAAATATTATTGTCCGGACACATTACAGCTACGATGGATATTAACGCCATGTCCTACTAAAAAAAAAGCCTAATAAAAACCTTTCGTCAAGCATAACTCAAAAAATATTTGTCGGATTTCGTTTCTGATTGCATCAGAAGGTACATATGAGGGCCACCTACTGAATGCACATACTATGAAAAATAAGTTCCATACCTTTTAAAAATTATATTAAAAAAACTGATAAAAAAGCATAATTTATCTGCATACGTCACAGAAATTTGGTGTGCGTCCCTTTCACCGGTGTATGTTTTCGGAGACAACCGGTTTGACACATGGAGCAAAAAAAAAAAAAAAAAAAAAAAAAAAAAAAAAAAAAAAAATACGCACGCAGTAATATTGAATAGATCAGTTTCAACCATGTGATCACAAACCTTGCTTCAACCCGTGGCAACCAGTCTTGGTTGGCAAACAAATACAGTAATCCGTACCACGGTGACCGTTTTTAGCCTGTTGTATAAAATCTGGCCTGTTTTATCATAAAACAGTCTAAATCCGTCTAAAAACTCAGGCTAGAAGATAGTTGTCAGTCTATCGACTGGAAATTAACAGATTTTTTCCATACTCGTATAACGAAATTTAGAAACAATTGTGAATGATTAAAACAAAAGACAAGAATGTTTATTGCTCCGGGAGGTTATCTTTCTCTGGATGTCTGTCTGTCTATCATGCAACATGCAATTTTCTTGTAAAGGATGATATTATTATGCAGTAAAACCTCCATAACGGACATATCCGATTAGTGGACACCTCTATTTAGCGGGCATTTTTTCGATTACTAACCCTTAAATAACTGTACATTTTTTACTCTCAGTAGCGGACATCTCCAAATAGAGGACAAATTCTGCCCTCCCGAGGTGTTCGCTGTTCAGAGGTTTTGCTGGTAAAATCTCCATAACGGACACACCCGATTAGCGGATACTCTATTTAGCGTATATTTTTTCGATTACCAACACTTAATTAACTGTACATGTTTTACTCTCAGTAGCGGACACCCCCAAATAGAGAACAAATTCTGCATTCTCGAGGTGTCCGCTATTCAGAGGTTTTACTATATATAATATTGATAGTTATTTTACAGTGCCGCACAAAAGAATAAGAATATATCAAACGAATAAAAACTAAATTCGGGATAGGTTGATCGCTGATAGTAATGTAATTTTAGGATATTGTTACAGTCATCCGCAGCATGTTTTTAGAGTTTCGTTCATCTAACGAAACCCTACCTGTCTCGCTCCTTTGTCTGTGTGTCTGTCTGTCCGTCTGTCACAGAGCCCGTTCTCTGAAACTATGAATGTCGGAGACATGAAAATTTGCATACTTATAGCTGAACACCACACATCAAACGGCAAATAGTAAAATTTTGAAAAAGTCTGATATAACACTCTGGGCTCTCACTTGTGTATTTTAAGCAATTTTTCTAACTCAGCCTCTAATTAAGTTTCAAACTTCAAATTTTGCATACTTATAGCTGATCATTTCATATCAGACGACAAATCATAAAATTTTGAAAAAGACTTATATTTAACCCTCTGGGCTCTAACTTGGGTATTTTATTCTTTTTGTTCTAACTGAGCCTCTAATTAAGTTTGAGACATGAAATTTTGCATACTTATAGCTGAACACCTCACATTAAACGACAAATAATAAATTTTGAAAAGGGTCTAATATTTAACCCTCTGGGCTCTCACTTATGTATTTTAAGCAATTTTTCTAACTCATCCCCTAATTAAGTTGGGGGCTTGAAAGTTTGCATACTTATAGCTGAACACTTGCGATAACACGATAAATCATAAAATTTTGAAAAAGCTATATTTAACCCTCCAGTCTCTAACTTCTGTATTTTAAGCAATTTTTCTAACTCACCCCCTAATTAAGTTGGGGGCTTGAAAGTTTGCATACTTATAGCTGAACACTTGCGATAACACAATAAATCATAAAATTTTGAAAAAGTCATATTTAACCCTGTGGTCTCTAATTCTGTATTTTTAGCAATTTTTTCTAACTCAGCCCCTAATTAAGCTGGAGACATGCAATTTTGCATACTTATAGCTGAACACCTCACATCAAACGACAAATAATAAAATTTTGAAAAAGGTCTAATATTTAACCCTCTGGGCTCTAACTTGTGTATTTTAAACAATTTTTCTAACTCATCCCCTAATTAAGTTGGGGGCTTGAAAGTTTGCATACTTATAGCTGAACACTTGCGATAACACAATAAATCATAAAATTTTGAAAAAGTCATATTTAACCCTGTGGTCTCTAATTCTGTATTTTTAGCAATTTTTTCTAACTCAGCCCCTAATTAAGCTGGAGACATGAAAATTTGCATACTTATAGATGAACACCTCACATCAAACGACAAATAATAAAATTTTGAAAAAGTCTAATATTTAACCCTCTGGGCTCTAACTTATGTATTTTAAGCAATTTTTCTAACTCAGCCAATAATTAAGTTGAAGACATGAAAGTTTGCATACTTATAGCTGAACACCTGCGATAAAACGCTAGATCATAAAATTTTGAAAAAGTCATATTTAACCCTCCGGTCTCTAACTCTGTATTTTAAACAATTTTTCTAACTCAGCCCCTAATTAAGCTGGAGACATGAAAATTTGCATACTTATACCTGAACACCTCACATCAAACGACAAATAATAAAATTTTGAAAAAGGTCTAATATTTAACCCTCTGGGCTCTAACTTTTGTATCTTAAACAATTTTTCTAACTCAGCCCCTAATTAAGTTGGAGACATGAAATTTTGCATACTTATAGCTGAACACCTCACATCAAACGACAAATAATAAAATTTTGAAAAAGGTCTAATATTTAACCTCTAATATTCTGTCTCGCGCAATTTTTAAATTTAAACTGTTTTGTAAAACTATTTTTTGTTCATTTTGCATAATAAGTATAATGTGACGTAATTTCTTTTATTTAAGACTTCTAACGCATGTTAATGAATATATTTATAACATCATTTCTCTTTTAAAATTCACATGTAAATATAGTTTTTTTGGCGTAATTTCCAATAAGTGCCTGATTTTTATACCCAATTATTTAGTTCTAATTTGAAGGTGTTTTTCTGTTTATAATAGTAGCGTGTAAATATTTTTTTTTATTCGAAGCAAACATTATTGTTTTCGCTGTTTATACAGTTGGCAACAGTTTAAATTAATACCATTTTCTAAAATATGTAAAAAATATCCGTCGAAATGCTGAATATTTGAATTTAAAATAGAAATAAAACCTCAAAAAATGAGTCAAATTAAAAACATTATTGAAATCTGCACTCCGGGGGTCTTCTATTGAATAAAATGATCTAAAAATGATTAAATTCCCATGTACAGTTTTTGCTCCTATAAAACTTTTTTAATGGAACGATTTTGTCCAACTTTAGCATTAAATATCTCTTAAAATAATTCTTCGATTTCAAAAGTATTTACATCAGCGTGTTGATCAAACATTTCTCTATAATACCACCGATTTTCATATTTTTGTATGCAATAGTTTTCTTAATATTAACGAAGAAAGACCTCCGGTCACAAAAAATTCAAAACCGTCGGCGGCGGTGACAGCGTTAGTTATTTTTTTTAGAATAGAGTGATATATAAAAATGAAAACTTGTCTATCTGTCTGTTTGTAATTCTATAAAAATCCACAATTTCGAAGCCAAAATTGTGAAAAGATACGTACATGTGTATTAAAACATGGCCGTGGCAACTAAAGTAATCCGGTATCGAAATAATTTATAGTTAATTTTTAATTAATAAAAAACCACCAATTTAACAGCAATTTCTTATCAAATTTAAACATGTTTAGTTATAGCAGTTGCCAACAATTAAAATGCACAATAAAATTATTTCTGCAACAATTAATTTTCTACAGCAAGATTTCCACGTGAAAAATGAAAATGAAATAAATAGTTTGCCGAATTTAAAAAAAGATGAATATTACATCATAACTTTTCTATTGCATGATATTCATGTGAAAAATGAAAATGAAATAAATAGTTTAACGAATTTAAATGAAAGTGAATATAACTTCATAACTTTTCTATTTCAAGGCTTCCACGTGAAAGAGGAAAATATTACATCATATTGGAAATATAAAGGACGTGGTGGATATAGTATAACGCCATACGAGTGTAAAAAATGTATTGAAGCAGTATAAAAACCCGATTAGGGAAATATTGGCGTATTTTAACATTATTGCTCCAATTATAAATTGAAATAAGTTCATTTATAGCTGTATTGTCTTGCGTGTGTTATATACATTTATACATTTTTATATAGCGTTTTCATATGATTCATTCATACAACATTTCGACTGCTGTTTCTAATGTTTGTTTTGTGTTGTATGTTAAATTTTGAAATTTATTTTTCAGAACAAACAACCTTGAAATTCTGGGCAACGCCGGGCTTTTTAGTTTGTAACAGGTAAATGGCTTTTGTATCTGTACATCTAATGCTAATATTATAAAGCGTTATAATATTATAAAGTGTATAATATTATTAATTCTTGTACGTTTGTGAGGTGTTATCTCTGAAAATACATTGCCAACTTAAAAAAAAATGTTGGTGGCCATCTCTAGAACGAAAAAAAGACTGTATTTTATGTCAGTACAAGAACCTACATCGCTGCAGGAACAAGGAAGTTGTAAAATTGCGATTTCTGCGATATTGATTGGGATAGAAACTTTAAATTTGTTGCGGTAGTTACTTTTAAGATGTAAATACTCGTAATGAACGCTCTCTAAAAGGTTCAATTTGACGGATAAACGTAAAAATTTCTAGAAAGGTTCTAAACTATGATTTATTTGGAATACTGAAATTTTTGGGATACTGTTGGGGTTAGAAACTAGAACTTTGGCATGGTAGTAATTTATAAGATGTAAATGCTCGTTGTAGAACGAATTCTAAAAAAAGGAAAGACTAAACAAAGCAGAAAAAGAACTAAAGATGATCTAAGTAACGAAGTACGTGGAATTGTTAGGATATTAACATGAAAATTGACGGCTGTATTTATTATTACGTAAATTCTCGCAATAGAACAATTTCTAAAAATGTCGCTATTTAACCCCTTAATTCTCACTCCCGAGATATTCTTGGGCTGTGTCTTTTACTCAAATTGTTTGATTCCCACCAGTTTTATAAAACAGTGAAATTGGCTATATTTTAGTGTCGTTTTTCTTGCCATTAAATAAGGTGAATATTTCTTTTTCATAAAAGTGGTGCCAATAAACAATTTGAATTTTTCAACCGTAATTTAATTCGAGCGTTAAGTGGTTAAAACAGTGCAGAAACAAAAAAACTTTTGAAAATTTTGTATTTCTGTGTTACCGCTGAGCCCAAAATCTAGATATTTTGCTTCGGGTTAGTTTTAAAATATACAATTGTCTCTATGAATGGTTTCTGAATAATTTAAAATTTAAAAAGATGAAATTAACGGAAAGCGATCTCAATTGCCATAAATTTGGAATTATTAGGTGTAGCAACTTTAAACATTTCATAATGCTGCATTTCCTTCGCAAAACGTGCAATTTAAATGCAACGACACTCATAGATACCCACCTAGCATTAAATAAATTGGTAAATATTGAATAAAGACCTGTATGAAACAGTGAGTAGGTTGCCCGAAAGTACTTGTTATAGTGTTCCTTCTCTAGGCTTTTCTCTCTCTCGCCAAGGCCACTAACAGAGGGAAGTACCGTTTTACATGTGATATGAATTTTTTATCTGATTCATTTTTCTAGACATTTTATCAAAAGGTCATATTCTCAATTATCATTAGTAGATTTTTTATATATTAACTTATTCTGGTGAAATTTCATAATCGGGTTCATAATAGCGTATGTTAGCTTGCATGATTTGTTGAATAAATATGTATGGATTTGTAAATTACTTCAAATGACACTTTGGCAGCTCAAAAGTTATGCAGACGATATATTCAGATCTTGTGTCATATTTTATGTTGCAATCATTGCCGATTTCTTTTATTTAATACATGCTAAATACAGCTCAACTTGTGCAGAATATGTTTGAAAACAAACAATACAGCGTATGTAGTGGCCAGCATACACTCATCATATAATTCCGATCGAGCATATCTAAAACACACTCTAATGAAGCATTGCATGCCACTGTGATGTATGTGGTACTTTGATACTATATGAGATTTTGAGGAGAGAATTCCTTAAATATTATCGATAACCTCATTGCATCCCTTGAAAATAGATATTGTACAATATTAACTATTCCGGCACCATATAAAGTATAGTCCATTCTTTTTAAACATCATATATTTGTCATTTAAAGTTACTCAAATTGGTGTGGAGCGTCTGATTATGCTCTTGACATCATTTTATACAGTTAAAATTCCGATATAAGATAATTTAGTGTTTCATTTTCTATTTTACTTTTAATATATTGCGTACTTTCAATTTTATATCCATGCATGGCTGTCTTGCATGGTTTCTTTTCCTATTTTTTTAAACAGTGTATACGAATTTATATATAAATTTTGTAATTCTACGATTCGTTTATTTTCATCATTTCAATTTAACGCAGTATATGGACAATTAAAGATAACATCTCATTTTCTTTGCCTCCACATGTTATTATTAAATCTATGTTCTCAGCAATATCTCTCAGACTAATCCCTCCGAGGGAAGTCCTAGTTTAAGTAGAGACTTTAATAACAAAACACTTGAAAAGAAGAATTTCTTAGTCTGGAAATCCAAGCACCCGTACAAACCCTATATTATGATTAAAAACACTTTAAATACTCATCAACGTAATACATATGGGTATTTCCATGAGCACTTGTCGTGTAAGTCACATACTATGCTTGTTGGCCACCGTTATTTTATAAAAGTTTGCTTCGCCTTCTTCAATTAATGAGCTATTGTTGTGAAGAGAATCGATTAAATCTGTTAAATCTATTTCTTCACAACATTCTTATTTGAGTTTATCTCCATTTTTGTTATTCCTCCTTTGTTTCTGAATCTCATGTGTTTTCCTCCATGGTTTCCGAAGTCTATCAGTTTTCAAAATTAATCTAAGTTACTCTTCTGCTCTTCTAAAATTTATCATTTGTTCATATCGATTCTAAAATATCATGTTAATCGATATTCATTTTACCATTTTGAAGCAATGTTTTATTTTATTTAATATTCATTTAATTTCAATAGTTAAGTCTTAATTCATGTACTTCTGCTTCAACTCCCAGTCATATATTTTTACCGCCCTTTCCTCTCATTGGTTGGGTGAAGCCTCGCGAAGAATTTTCCATATTATTCTAGAAGCTTCCAATCAACCAGCGTCTGTTTGATTCGACCGTTTGCCAGTTTGGCAGATTCATCACCTTGTTCAATAAAGCTTGTTTTATTACGTGTTATTTTTGGTTGGCGAGTTTGTGATGTGCCTGTTGGCGTGTGTTGTAGTGTGTGGTAACCCACTACGCGCGGTTTGTGCAAAAAAATTTGATTCAGTAGAACAGTAGTATAGGAGTTGGTACCGAGTTTGAAGCATCGAGAAAATGTGAGATCCTGTCATCCTGTTGTGCCATTTTTTTTTGGTTCACTCAGCATCGGAATATGTGGCTTGAAGAGTCAATAGTTATTCAACGAGGCGAGTCGTCTTCCATTGTCCAACAGATAAGCCTTTTTCCATTTTCTTTTACATTGCTTTACTAAGTTTTTTAGAGAGATAAATTCTATTATTTAATGTATCGAAAAAAAAGAATTTAACATTCGAAAAGTATGCCAAGTAATATATTATGAGGCAAAACTTTTTTTTTTTTGATCATGCACAAGGGAAAGTTACTCTGAAGAAGAATCTTTGTGAGTGGTCAACGATATTTTAATTTGAACTGTACATTTATGCATACAGTTAATAAACTGGTGTTCAGTTAAAAAAATAGAGTCTACGCTCATTTTAGTTTATGGTCACGTGGAACCTCAGTTGAAGTAAAAATTTAGTTTACGTGACCAATTTATACCAGGAAAAACAAAAGTATATTTACCTTGATATTTTCAGTCTAATTCCCACATTTCTGCTATTTGACTATATATATAATTACCGTTAGCTTCATGCCTTTTAGATATTATTTTTCTTGTTACAACAGCTATCTCCCATAAAGTAAGTCACATTTTTCCGTTCTAAAATACTGCTAGTCAAAATCATAGTATGTGACTTACACGACAAGTGTTCGTGAAATGCCCATATAAAAAAATAAAAAATAAACTCCCATTGAAAAATGTTAATATCTGTCAAATTTAAAGTGTGTGTATATTTTTAATGTGTCTTTGATTTTGATTTTACTTATGTAGTACGCTGATGAGTATCTTATGTGTTATTAAGAATTAGATGGTCTAGCCGAACAGCATGGCGAAACGGCCCCATGGCCTACGTTAAAAAAAACGCGTGGTAATAAGGCTCACTATGATAATACAATATATAGTGTTTTTAGCTCCTGACCTTGAACTGTCCATTTTCCAAATACATTTTTCTCAAAAAGTACAAAAGTTAAAAAATTTAAACACATGGCAATTATTGAAGAATATACCAGTTCACACTATATATTTTTTTCACATTTTTACACAAATTTTAACATAGAAAAATATTTTCTCTAAAAACTAATTAGTGTAGTAATTTTATATTCACACCTACCAAAAAATTGGAAAATAATGCTCAAAATATGTACTTTTAAGAAATAATATTTCCTTAAACCGGAATATGCGCATTTTGAGTTATAACAAAACTAATGCTAGCAACTTGCTAAAATATACGTATATTTTCTTGTTTGTATTTGCAGAAATACGCTGCATTGGTAGATTCGTGATATTTCCAATCGGTCAGTATGCGCAGTGCTTCAAAGTAATATAATATTTCCATACATACCACTTCCCTATAGGCTTGTTTCGTGTTTGTAGATATTCTGTTATTTTTGCATACTCCACATGTAATAATATAAGGAACTAGCAAAGAAAATGGTAACACTTGCCTAACATGATTTTCACATAGAGGAAGGCTATGGGGCTTTACACTGTACAGTGTACATATATAACGTATCACTTTAAAGTGTGTGTATGAGGCGGGGGGTGTATGGTACTTGACATCGGAAGACAGTATTACCAGAGTGAGGACTTTTTTAATTCAGATTATTTTACGGTCACCACATTTTTAAAATAGTATAATTCGCCTTATTTTTCAGAATTATTAATCTATTTTTAAATTGGCCGAATATTTCTATTTAAAAAAAGCGGTGACAATCAAGAATCTGGGAACAAAAAAGTCCCAAATCTGGCAACACTGTCGGAAGATATCTATACGGGGAGGGGGTTTGTCATTTGATATCGTTATCATTTTTTCATCAAACCGAAATTTACTTTTTGGTATCTTTTTCTTTACATCTGTTACCTTAATTTTTTAAAGTCTGATTTCTTCTTTTTATGAAAATACAATGTTATTATTAAAATCATGAAATAAAATGATTATAAATCCTTTCATTCCAAGATATGGAATAAACCAACGTTCACCATTAATATTCTCCTGCCATAAGCGTATATAATCCGTTGTCAGAGAAACCAGAATCGAAATGATACTTGTTATTTTTGCTAGTAAAATATGGGAAAGAATCTTCTTCACCTGTTTTGTTTACAATAAATTATGTTTAACCCCTTACAAGGGCGAAGTGCAATAAGACAATATTACTGTTCAATGCATTATATAACAAAGGCTATTATCAACACTATTAAAAAATAAAAATTTATTTCAAATGTTATTTGATATAAAGCAATTTCTTATATAACAGTGATATTTTATGAATTTCTTCTCTTCATTTAAATCAGTAAAATATTCACAACCAAATCTGTATATCATTGCAAACATATAAAAAAAAATAGACACTGATAACAATATTATTAGAGGAAGGGGATTACGAGGAATAATAACGTATGATATCGGAAGGTTGAGAGGGGTCCGAAATTGTCAAAAACTTGATAACCTTATATATTTGTAATCTCTATTCAGCTTCATCTGCACAATCGACTAGACCATCGAACATTATTACCCGAGAAGGAGGCATAGTACACCAAAATAACAGAATGTTTACAAACACGAAACAATCCGTTAGGGAAGTGGTAAGTACGGAAATATTCTCTTATTTTGGCGCACTGCGCATCCTACCCGAGTGGATATTTCACTGCATTGATAGTAGAGTATTTCTGTTATGAAGTAATATGGAACTCTTTAAAACTAAAACTTGACTATGATAATACTGGATTTTAAGCTTGTAATAATTAAAATACGGTTGAGGAAAAGTTTATATGGAGAAAGAGTTCACATTAAGCTGACAACGTGATCGTATTATTGGTGGTTCGTGATTCACCGTCATTTTAAAGAATTAATTAAAACTATTACCTGTAGAACATGATAATGTTGATGTTGGAGACAGAGAAAACAAATACTTAAGCTGGAACATCTTTTTTTTTTATTTCAGGATGTGCAGATCATTATAAGGAGAGTGCATGGCTTGAGAACTGTAGGAACTTCTGATAGAATTGTAGACGCGATATTTATTACAAAAGCATGTATTAAAAGAAGATGTAGATCTGGTATATAATTCAACGTTACTTAAAAGAAAGGTGGAACATGAGTGCCTTCCATGGCACACAATCTTGGCACTGAGACCACACGTGGTCCGTGCAACATAATGAGTCCGCGTACTTCGTAAAAACACAGCTATACCCTACGAAGCGAATCCACAGACTCACTTTTTCCCGTGCGAGCGTTTTCAAAATCGCCGCGGAAAAAGTACGCCAAGCAAGGCCAAAACGATACTGCGCCAAAAATGGAACTCACGGCAAACCTGCTTTCGCCAAGGAGTGACCAAGGGAGAAAGAGCGCTCGCAATGATGACAAACCTGTTCATTCAGAAAACTGAACGTACGCTTGCAAAGAGCTGGCATTTCGCCAAAACGGTACTATTGAAAAAGGGAAGATGCGTAATGACTGAATTTAGAAATTAAAACTATAAAAGCTGATAAAAAGTTGATCAATTGATCAAAACATAAGATAATGAATTTTTAAAAGTAAAAACTTAAAATGGATTAAATAAGATACATTAAAATTAAATATTAAATAATTAAGACTAAGGATTAAAGATATTAAATTAGAGATATTGAATTGGGAAGAATAAGAGACAATATATCAACATAATATATTACTCCGCCAACAATAGGAGAAAAACTTGAAATAACCATAAAAGAACAAAATAAAAACTTATGACACACCGATAAACCAGGAATTCTAAAATAAAATTACGAAAATTAACAAAAAGGACTGATCATTCGAAAACAGATGTGAATTAAGAACACTCACTATAATTATATAACACCATATGTCGATTGAAAACAGAATAAGGAAATTAAAAAAAAATGAATGAGAAAATCAAAGATTAAACGAGAATACAAAACATTGATCAAGAATACCAAATATGTATGAAAAAACACTAAAATTGATCTAAGATTCTCATATTAAAAAAATACTAAAGGCTGAGAAAAAGAAACATGAATGAAAAGAGTAACTTAAAACTTACATACCGAATGAGATACAATAATGTTGATCAAAAACATCACTACGATATTGAATCTAAAAGATAAAACTGACATCACTTGAATGCCTCAAAAAGAACTCTCACACTTATCCGGATGCTAAAAAAATGAAGAAAAAAGGTCCAAAAGTCAATCAAGCCAGCACGGAAATACATGGGGTTTACAAAGACATACCCTACAGGTGGGTACCTGAAGTTTGTATACCATCTTGTAAAATACACCTTGTACAGTTGCAATAAAGTTACAGAATACATGAACACATATTACAAAAGTTATAAACTTACAACAAAACCCTAAAAATTAAACCCAAAAAATAAAAAATTAAGAAAAATACAAAAAGTGGGGAAAATAAAAAGTGTGGTACCACAAAAAATAAGGACAAAAATAAAAATATGTATTGTAACTCTGCAACATTATATAAATACTTACTGCACAAAATAAATTGTTCCAAAAATTTACATGTATAAACACAAAATAAGAAAACATGATCATGAAAAAAAAAATTTTGAATTGACTTGGCATGCATGCACTATATTACCAACAACAACAGCCGCTGACAGCTATATTTATACTTTCATATGTATGCTTATCGCATACCTTATATTTAAATATATCCTTAATAATTATCCATAACCAAGGATATAAGGTATGAAAAAAAAATTGTTAAAGGTTAACGGATATATTATATGAATTTTGTTGATGTACACAATACATAAAGTTTTACCAAAATTTTCAAAGGAGTACAGTGCAAAAAACAAACAAAAAAAAATACCATATATTTTGAAATATGTCAACAAAAATTACACATTTCCAAGCATATTCAACTATTATTTATCCACATAAAACTTTGAAATTGAGAAACTGTCGTATTTTTGATAATTTCAAATTTGAAAATTGTAAATGCTTATAATTAAAACAATAGAAAAAGTTATGAAAGAAAAATCTATCATAATGTAAAAAACAATCGTTTAAAGTCTGAAGGGACTGAAATGTGAACTAAATCACAACTAGGATAAAATATAAATTCATTGCTTAAAATTTAAAGTTACGTAGTAAAAGGAAAAAAAACAATGATTAACTCTAATAATAAATGACAATAATTCCAATGTTACCAGTCCACAGCATAAAGAGAATGGAAAAATTAAATGAAGCTTGATACCAAAAAACATTTCAAAACAAACGAATTGTTGAATGATTTAGGTTAGAAAAATAAGCTTAAAAGTTTAAGTTTAATCGGGGAAAAAAACTTTAAATGCGCCACATGCTTTAAAGCATGAGATTGTAATTTATAAAAGAATACAGTAAAAATATATGATGCAATTGAAACAAAATTGTAAAAGGTAAATGAAGAAATTAATCTAAGTAAATACTGAGCATAAATTTAAATTATTACATGTTGCAAACCATATTGGGAGAAAAAAACAACACTATAATCTTGCAGACACATGAAATAACAGTGATGCATAAAATTAAAAAAAAAAAAATGAAAATTAGTTCCTTTTGCTAAAAAGTAATGTACAGTTTTCACAAGTATAAGAAACAAAATTATAGCTGAAACGGAAAACATTGTATGTAATGACATAAAAGGTAAAAAAATTACGGTTATTACTATTGTTATTGAAATGTATGAAATTTTGCATCTGTTGGACAAGAATTAATGAAGTGTCAAATAGTTTGACAGTACCGCTCCATTGGGTACTACATATAACTCTGCCAACAAAATACAAATACACATTAGAAAAAATTACTTAAAAAACTTATAGAAAGAAAAAAATAAATTATGGTAAATGTATCAGCTTCAAACAAAATGTTAAGAAAATTTGCAGTTGAGTTTAAGCCTCAACTTTAAAATGTTGTATTTTCTAGACTCACAGTCTTTCGAAAATGCTGGATGGTGTGGATCAAAATTGTGTCCCTTAGAGTTATTATATGCACAATTGCTACAATGAGCATTTTTGTTACAATGTCCTTCTTCATGGTTTTCACCACACCATACACATAAACGTGGTTTTGAACAGTGTTTTGCTGTGTGATTAAAGGAATTGCAGTTAAAACACCTAATGATTCGAATGAAACGTTTAGCTGGATAACGGATATCACTAATACATAGAGATCTATGTTTTAAAATCAAGTGAGCAATGTCACCAGGGATGTCGATCACATGATTGTATCTATTACCATCCTTACTTCTAAATTTCTTCATTAAGGTGACTGGTGGAAAGTCAGTGTTAACAGTATTTCCTATGGCCTGGATTACTTGATGATCATTTATTGAATTAGGGATATTGTAGACTATTACTTTAATTTTCTTGAGTTTTCTTGAATTATCAGATATGTTTGAGAGATTAATATGATCATTAGAGATAGATGTATTAGCTATTGAATTATCAAAAACGGATGTGTTGAAGGATTCATTTACAGGAACGATGGGATCTTCGAAATCTGTTTGTGTGTCTACATCACACGTTGAAATTTTTACTTTTTCTGTAGATGTACCTTGTTTTAATTTTTCGAGAATTTTCCTGTTAACTTCTTTTAGATTTTCAGTGTCCTGAATGGCTTCTTTAAATTTGTTCTCTATGAAAAGTTCATGCATCTCAATTAAATTATTTGCTTCAAATTGAAATTTTTTAATTATCATATTTATTGCTGAATCATCTATTGAAAATTTACTATTGTTGGATTCAAGTAAGTATTTTATGGTTCCAGGAATAGATTTGTGAAAATCCTGCAAAGCAACGCTAAAAAATTGAGCACTGTTGATCTTCTGATCCATAATTGATTTAAATTAAATACTGAGTATACTTAAAAAAGGTAAAGAAAAACTTATGTATGGATCTATTCAAAACTTCAGAGAAAAAAAATACAATTCTTCAAAATACACATTTAACATTTTCTTATAAACATATATATCCACTTGAATTTGAAATCTTCTGTTTTTTATTCTAAAGAATTAGTATTTCTTCAAATTTTATAAAATATGCACATTTATTACACTTATTAACTATTGATATGAAGACTTAGAACAGAGAAAATTAAAAAAAAAAATACCATGTGCAACCATATTCCAGAAAAGAGCAACACTTGTAATCTAATTTCATCTTGAATTATTTTCATCAAAAATGACCAAATTTTGCTTCAAATGGGTTACCACCTTCATATTTTAAATAAAAGTCACTTATTGTGATAAAAGACTATACGAAAAGTTCAAAACAAAAAAAATCTTCACGGCGAATCAATGCACTGTTTGTGCACTGGCACGTGCACCATTTGTTATGAAGTAATATGGAACTCTTTAAAAACTAAAACTTGACTATGATAATACTGGATTTTAAGCTTGTGATAATTAAAATACGGTTGAGGAAAAGTTTATATGGATAAAGAGTTCACATTAAGCTGACAACGTGATCGTATTATTGGTGGTTCGTGATTCACCATCATTTTAAAGAATTAATTAAAACTATTAACTGTAGAACATGATAATGTTGATGTTGGAGACAGAGAAAACAAATACTTCAGCTGGAACATCTTTTTTTATTTCAGGATGTGCAGATCATTATAAGGAGAGTGCATGGCTTGAGAACTGTAGGAACTTCCGATAGAATTGTAGACGCGATATTTATTACAAAAGCATGTATTAAAAGAAGATGTAGATCTGGTATATAATTCAACGTTACTTAAAAGAAAGGTGGGACATGAGTGCCTTCCATGGCACACAATCTTGGCACTGAGACCACACGTGGTCCATGCAACATAATGAGTCCGCGTACTGCGTAAAAACACAGCTATATCCTACGAAGCGAATCCACAGACTGACTTTTTCCCGTGCGAGCGTTTTCAAAATCGCCGCGGAAAAAGTACGCCAAGCAAGGCCAAAACGATACTGCGCCAAAAATGGAACTCACGGCAAACCTGCTTTCGCCAAGGAGTGACCAAGGGAGAAAGAGCGCTCGAAATGATGATAAACCTGTTCATTCAGAAAACTGAACGTACGCTTGCAAAGAGCTGGCATTTCGCCAAAACGGTACTATTGAAAAAAGGAAGATGCGTAATGACTGAATTTAGAAATTAAAACTATAAAAGCTGATAAAAAGTTGATCGATTGATCAAAACATAAGATAATCAATTTTTAAAAGGAAAAACTTAAAATGGATTAAATAAGATACATTAAAATTAAAGATTAAATAATTAAGACTAAGGATTAAAGATATTAAATTAGAGATATTGAATTGGGAAGAATAAGAGACAATATATCAACATGATAATTTCTGAAAATACAAAAAGGGAAAGTTACGAATATTTTAGCAAGTAGCTAGGATTATTGTTTTGTAACTCAAAAAGCGCATCTTCGATTTTAAAGATTTTTTATTTCTTAAAAGAAGATATTTTGGGCATTATTTTTTTAATTTTTTGGTTTGTGTAAATATAAAATTACTACATTAATAATTTTTCTAAAATATATTTTTGTTTATTTTTCTATGTTAAAATGTTTGCTAAAATTTGAAAAAATAGATAATGTGAACTAATGTATTCTTCAATAATTGGCATTGATTTCATTTTTTTTAACTTTCGTACTTCTTGAAAAAAAAGTATTTGAAAAATAGTAGCGCCTAGGCATACTTTCCTGATTATCTCAAGAACAGTTCCAGGTCAGGTTCTAAAAACACACTATTCACCTGATGAGCCTTATTACCACACGTTATTTCAGACATCGGCCGTGCGGGGTATTTCGCTATGCTTATCCGGTTAGATCTTTTGACAGCGTAAGTCCAAGTTTTTATTTAATTTTACCAAGACATAGTAGGGTGGACTATTACAAGACCTCAAAAGAGAATAATGTTTCTCGTTTACGATTAGACAGTGGGGTGTATTTTTAATGTGTGTTTAATTTTCATTTTATATAAGTAGCACACTAATGAGTATCTTAAGTGTTTTTAGTCAGAAAATTTGACAACGTAAGTCCAAGTTTTGATAGATCACATTATATTTTCTTAATTGTTAAATTGTATACTTTAAATAATAGTGATTTAATGAAAAATAAATTTATTGGTTTCAATTGCCAGACAGAATGGCGCGTCACTTATGATAAAAGAGTCTTCGAACTTGAAAAAAAAAATAACAGCTGAGGAGGGGAATAATCTTAAAGAATTTATCATATTTATTTGAAAAACATTATTGCGAATTATTATTATTATCATTATTATTACTGTCATTGAATTTATAATTATTTTTATTACTATTATGAATTTATGTTGAATTTATTATATTTATTGGTATTATAAACTATTTTTCATTAGTCAATAATATTTTCATTTGTTCAAAAATATTTTGATATATTGTATGTATAGCAAATAGCAGGCCATTAAGTATAAAACTGGTGATTACAAATGAGATAATTTACCAGCGGAACAACCTTTCTGTAGTTAATTTTATTAGACATTTTTATCTTATATATAAACCATGTTTATTAAAAATTACGGTCTTAAACAACACAAATGTTTCTAATCATTTTTACTGTTGGAATTTTGCCTCGTTGGTAATCTGGCCCTTTTGTAATCAAAAGTTCCATACTTGGTAACCTAATATATGTCGCACATATCGACACCTAATATATGGGCATTGAAAGTATTATGTAAGTATTAAAAGAAAGATATAAATATTTAAGGTAAACGGATGTATAAAAATGCTTTGGTGAAAACAAATATAAAAAGAATCAGATGCACGAAGTTATGGGGAAAATTTAATAAATATATACTATTGAAAATGGGAAAAAAGTATTTAAAAGTATTCACCATTTTGTGAGTTAAACAAAATCTCTCCACAACAAATTGTATTCTTTTTATTGTTATCATAAACCATTATATTATGGGAAGGGATTATACAAAATCTGAAAGCACTATTTTACGCATTTGCATTTGCAAAAGACTTTTTTTTTATATGCCACAGTGTTTTCTATGATAAAAAACTACATACCTGAAATATAATAAATTTACATCTGAAATCCTTGAACAAAATAATGCATTAACAGACAGCCATTTCCTGTTTGTATACCTTTAGGAAATATTTCGTGAATTACATTTGGATAACGATTTATAACAACATAGTGTTGACAGATCCATTATATATCAAATATAGGATCCGCGTCAAATCATTGAAATGAATAATATATTTTCAAACGTTCATGACAGATATACGACTTTGTATATTTACAATATTGATTAAAGGTACTCGAAACTACACTGCTGGCAGCGTATACCAAATTCATTTGTATGTAACATTTAAATAAACAACATTCCTTGGATATTCTTTGAATAAATAATGTATGTCATTGAATATAAAAGATAGCGGAAAATGAATTTAGAAAATTTGTGTTACCTAATATTATTATTTGTGCTTGATTATCGCTTTAATACATATTTTTATATGAAATTAACAGTTATATTTTTAAATCTATAAATCATATTGTTATTATTATTATTATTAATATTATTATCTCTCGTATTATAATTACGTAACAAATAAATAATGAGATATTTTAATAGTATTACAGCTCAGAAAATATCTGAAACTAGTGTTATAAAAATACTTAACGTTACGTGCAAAAGTTAATTAAAATAAAATTATAAAAATAACTTATAATGAAACATAGCTAAAAAATGCTATAAAAGTGATATAATACATTTATTCAGATTAACGCTCGTTTCATCGCACAAACGGTGATATTTTCTAAATCATTCATGATAGAAGTATTTTTGCAAACAAATTTTAAAAACAGTAGCTTCGTAAATAATGTCACGAGAATTCATGCAGAATAAAAATCCGTGTAAACATATAAAATGAAATTGGATATTTTTGAGATGGGATTAATTTTTACTATTGTTACTAAAACAGCACAGATCTCTTTCCAAATTATAGGTAACTCATGGGACACCGAATCATTGCAAATATTCTTTTTGCGTAAAAATATCTCTATTGATTACAGGATCATGGATGGTAGATAAAATCTTGACGGATAATTTATTTTGCTATTTTTAAAATCGATCTGAAAAGGTTAGTTGCTGCATAATCTGACCAAAGATGTGGTTCTCCTGTTGTATTTGATGTCTCCTATATGTTCTTTGATTCTAGTTTTAAGTTTTCTGCTTGTCATACATATATAACACTTCTTCGCTCCATCTTCTTTGGAGGAAGATACTTCATATACTCCTGATAACTGGTTTGATTCAATTGGATATATTTTCTTTCGTACTATATTTTTTAATTTCATGGAAGGTTTTGCAACAATTGAGATATTGAATTTATTGAGTTTATATTTCAAACTTTCGAAGAAACCAGGAAAATATTGTAAAGTGGATAACATGGAATTTTGCGGATTGTAATCTCTTTTCTTCATATTCTTTAAGCTTATAATTAATTTTTCTATGGCCTTTTCTTTGTATCCGTTGTTTATGGCAATATCATACATTTTATTTATTTCATTATTTATATGCTCGGGGATACAGACTGTTAAGCTCTTTGAATAGAATGTCTAAATGCAGAAACATTGTATGAAAAGGGTGCTTGGGCATTTTGAGGGATAGTGCATTGACTGCTACGGGTTTTCTCTAAATAGTGCGCCTTTGTTAATAATACATCTAAATAAGGTACCGTACCATTCTGTTCTATTTCTAAAATTAAAATTAAATTTTCTTTCGATATTTTACTTCAGATTGAAATAATTACCCTGGACCTAAATAAATTTGTATTTAAAGCATTTTTGTATTTTTAATACAAAGTTTTATTATCTGATACAAAAATTTGAAATTTTCAACGGTATAAAGCTTCAGGAGCAAGTAAAAATGTCTCTAAATATTGAATTCTCAGCGGAATAATTGAAAATTTTTATTTTTAAATAAGGAAAAGCAGTTTTTTAGAGACTTTCCAAAGTTAAAAATATAAAATTTATTTAAAGTTTTTAGGTGAGAAACTTCTTTAAATTAGGTGGGATATAATTTATGCCACCGCCTTTCAAGGAGATAATCCCCTAAAAAATATATTTTTTTAACAATAAAAATGAAATTTTAGGTTCAGTTTATACGGGCTAACATGAAACATACTGTCGAGGGGATCGCATCAGATGGTGCTTCTCGGGTTCGCTGAAAAGATGATTAAAAATAACTTCAACATATCGATGAAAGTACAATAACTTATTTATTTATGTTCAAAAACAAAGGAAGACATCTCATAAAAATTGAGCTTCGGATATGAAGCAATACAGAAGGACACATTAAGAACCTCGATGTGTATAAACAAATTCGTTTCATTATTGCTACACAACGTCACAAAATATAAAAGAAAAACAACAGCGGTCCTTTAACGGACCTTCCAGTCAGGCGGTCAGGGGCGAACTCTGTCATAATGCGTACTGAACTCATATGTCTTGGCATATTGAATTATCGCCAACTAATCAAGATTTTGACGCCTATATTGCAAAGACAAAGCATTGGCGACAGGATTAGCAGACAAATTACGTGGCAGCCCCGCCTTTCGGCGCACCCACAGGATGTGAAGCAACCCTACATGTTTCAAGAATAAGGGCGACGAAAAGTCTCGCATTTGTTTATATTAAAAAACAGATTGCAGTAAAATGTGATTGAGTAATCTTTAACAAATGTATGTGAACTGTAGAAAGCATAATGATGATAAATGAAAATATAATTTAAAACTGCAATTCCAATAAATACATTTTTTCTTTATTTCCTTTTTTCCCCCTTCAAGTTCTAACAGGAAATGAGAGTAGTTTATTTATAGCGCAAATGAAATACGTTAAAAAAAATGAAAGGTTAAAATAAAGTGCAGCTGTACGGAGTTAAATATGATCGTGATTGCATTTAAATAAAAACCGTTAGGAATGAAAATATAAATAAATATGCGAGAATGAGCATTTTGAATAAGTATAAAAAATATGAAACTATAAATCTTTATATGTGTTGAGTAAAGATCTTTGTGAAAGGAAAAAATAAATAAATGAATGTAGAACAATGAATTGTTTTAGGAATAAAGAAATTGCTATAGTGAATTTACCTGTTTAAAGTAGATTTTGAAAAACGGGGGGTGAACTTGTTATGTTGCAGATAACATCTGCCACATATCTCACCGGGGCAACCGAGAAAAAGCTGTCACGGTACGTTGCAGCTTTATAGAAAATCAAACATACTGTCCATCTTCAAATTGTAATTCTTCAAACACAGTTTTATAAAACAACATATTAAAAAATGGTTATATATGAGCCTGCAATTTGAAAAGGAAAAAATATATGTTTAACAGTTATATGCATGTAAAGCATACATTCAAATAGATTGCTTAAGTCTTTGGATCCAGTGCAACTTTAAAGTCAGTGAGCAATCATTTTTCTGTCCTTTGTACCAAGATTCACTTTTAACTTTTATCCTATTTGGGATCAGCCATGTAATACACATTTGCAAGCATTTAAAAGAAATAATAAAAACACAATTCAAGTACACTAAAAATAAAAATTGAAAAACATATAAAGTATGAGTAATTGTAACCAAAACTTAAATGTACACATGAGGAGTATAAATGTAAAAATTGAAAATTCGTGCACGTGGCACAGGACCACAAAATAAAGAGGTGCCTAAAGCACGCCCATAAAAAAGGTGTGACCCTAAATCTAAGTCAACAAGTATTATGGCTTCGGTTTAAGACCTCAGCCCTAGAGGAAGAGGGAATAAAAAGGACGACTCACATTGAGCACAACATGAGCCTCATCGCTCCCAGTAGATCACAGTGATCTGCGAAAGGAGCGCGATTCAGTATCTCATATAAATTCCTTGTAAGTAATTTGAATTTGAAAACCAATTCACGAGAAAGATGTCTCTCATCACAGTGTTGCGTGAACCTTAGGGCAACAATTTTGAACGATTCACGACTTCTTGGGGGGCAATGATTATAAAAAGGGAAAAAAAAATATGTTGTAAATATCAAACTGCTCAAAAAGGACAATCCTAAAGTGGTGAGAGACGAAGTGTCATACTCTTGTAAAATTATGTTTAAGTCATGTAATCAGGTATAGAATTTAATTCAAGTTTTTTTTTTCATTTTATACATAAGTGACCTTCAAAATTATAACCTTTCTTTTTTATGAATGATAAAAGAATATCTAGCTAGACTTGTTACTGTTAAGTTGTAATAAAGTGAAAGCACTTAATGTTAGCTTATATTGCTTCACTTAAGTGTGTAAAAAAGAGAAAAAAAAATGCAAAGTGACACAGAATATTGTTCACACATGATCTTCGAAACAACACACCCATGGACCAGCCTCAATATTGTCAAAGATCACCTATAAACAACACATGTATAATCATGATCAGGGATTAACAACATAGTGTCACAATACATAAATTCAAAATAAGTCTTGTAAATAATAAAAGATTATCTTCGTCTTAAATTATAAGTGTGTGGTTGAAAGTTACTAGTGAAATTACTGTTATTAACATGACTTGAAGGATCAAACAAATGTCCATATCGAGGTGGTGCAAGGAGTAGTCTATCTATGTGCACGCGAAATGCTGTATCATCAGCAGCATGTAACCTTTTTATCGATAAAGAAACAGGTGAATGTTTATGTGTAACTATGTATGCTCCTGTATATCTAGGTTTAAATTTGTCAACTGTTTTTAAGTATACAATGCCTTTCAAACAGATGTTTCTTAATTTAGCTTTTCGACTGTACATTTTATATCTTTTATCTTGAACAGATTTTATCTTAGAATAGGCTTTTTCATAAATTTTGTGCAAGTCTTCTAGTAATTTATAAATTTCAATATCTTTATCTAGAAAAGGTTGATGATCAAAAGTGTCAAAGATTAATGAAAGTTCACGACCAAAATGAAGCAAATTATGGGAAAATAATGTAGTAGAATGTCTTAAACCATTGTAAATAGATTTGTGTATAAAAATTGCATTTTCAAAAGTGTGACCTTCTTGTAACAGAGTGTTTAATTCAGGTGTTTATGCGTTCCGAAAGACTGTTCGACTGCGGGTGTGAAACAGAACTGTGAAGAACATTTATACCAATAGTATCATTAAAAATATTATATACATGGGCAGTATACTGGGGTCCTAAGTCAGACAAAACCACAGCTGGTCTGCCGAAAGTAGTAATGTAACTGAAAAGACATTTAACTATTTTAGAAGCAGAAGTATCGTTAAGTGGATAAAGTCCTACGTGTCGTGAAAAATTATCTGTGACAGTTAATACATGTTTTCCATTTGAGAAAGGTCCAACTAAATCTGTGCTTATTGTGTGGCCAGGATATCTGGGCGTGTAAGTGGGTTGTAAATGTGCAGGGTGAGTGCGGTGATGCTTTGCTTGTAAACACTGGATACATGAGGCGACAAAATTCAAAGTGTCAACATACATGTTTTTCCAAAAGTATCTAACAGAAAGAAATTAATATGTCTTATGGAAACCAAAGTGCGACAGATGTGAAATAGTTAGGACTTTACTTTTTAGGGTATCTGGAACAACAAATATTATAAGAAAAGGAGTTGTTGTTCAGGTCTTCTTTCTTTATCATCAAAAGTTTCGAATCAGGATGAATGAAATATTTAGGGAACTTTTGTGAAGATCCTTTAGTTAAAATTTCATTGTAAATTGAAGACAAATTAGGGTCATTTTTCTGTTCCATGCAGAAAGTATCATTAGATATTTCTAACAATGGATCACGTTTTGTTTGATTACCAGTTACAAGATAGTTTACATTATGAGTGTTGATATTTGACGAGTAGTTGTTAGATTCTGTTGTATCATAGTCCACAATAGGTAATGGCTGAGTGTCATGTAGAAGTTCAAGATTAGTAAGGAAAGTTTGCTGATTATTTTCAAAATTGGAACGAGATAAATAGCCAGCCAATACATTTGTTTCACCAGGAATGTGTTGAAAAGTATAAGAATATTCAGAAAGTTCAATAAGCCATCTAGTAGTTAACCCCTTGGGGACGGGAGCCTTTTACGAAATTTTTAATCTTTTATCACCGTTTTTTAAAAACAGAAATTTGTGTCTTCTTGAATCGAGAAAATGCGCTGATTACATAAGGCAAATTTTACAGTAAAATTTTACTGGTGAGGAAAAACAAGGATTCTGAGCGCTCCATGCGGCACGTATACGTGCCGCTCGTCCCCAAGGGGGTTATATCAGCAGGATTTGTTGTTTTGTTGTATTTTTTAAAGGCTTACTGTCAGAAAGAATTACAAAATCCCTGTTGTATAGGTAATATTTTAAAGCAACAACTGGTTTGTAAATTGCCATAAGTTCTAGTTTTAATGTCGGGTATTTCTTTTCTGTAGATTTTAAAGATTTAGAAAAATAAGCAACAGGTAATAACTGATTGTCATGTTCTTGCAACAAGGCGGCAGAAATGGCAACATGTGAAGCGTCTGTGTTTAGATAGAAAGTTTTATCCGAATCTGGTAACCTTACCATAGGCGAGTTAAAGAAGATTTTCTGTATGGTTTCAAAAATATCCTGGTGTGTCTTTGTCCATTTAAATTTAGCTTTAGGTGTGGTTAAGTTTATCAGAGGTTGTACGTACCAATTCAGAAAAGGATGGAATAAGTGATTTGTAAAATGTGATTACGCCAATGAGTCTTTTTAATTGCCTTTTTGTTGTAGGAATGGAGAATGAGGTTATTTTCACAATGTTCGACTTAATTGGTGACACAGAGTGATTTCGAATGTGAAAGCCCAAATAGTCGATACCGATTTTTTGGAAAGTACATTTATTAGGTGAAAGTGTTAAGTTGTATTTAGTTAAGACGTTCAGGATTTTGTCAAGTTTTGTATACATTTCCTGAAATGAATTTGCACCTAATATGAAATCATCTTGGTAGGTGTAAACACCTTCTAACTGTAACTCATCCAATAAGGAGTCCATTAGTGCTTGAAAAATAGAAACACTGGATTTCAATCCGAAAACAAGTCTCTTGTACTTATACGAACAAAACATGGTTGTGAAGGTTAATTGGTTTTGAAATGTTTCCGGTAAATCGATTTGATGGTGGGCCTGATGATAATCGAGAGCAGTGAAAAATTTAAAAATGATAGATTGGAAATAATTGTTTGAATTTTAGGCAGAGGGTATGAAGAACCTCGTATTATAGTATTTGTCATGCGAAGATCAAGAGCAAGGCGATACCTTTGTTTCCCAGTAGCATCTAGCTTTTTCTTAACAAGTAACATAGGACATGCCCATTCGGAGCAGTTACGCTCAATTATACCAGCTTCTAATAGTTGACTTAATTTATCTTGAGCACCTTTTTGCAGAGACTGAGGAAGAGGAAATGGAAGGGTTTTGATAGGGTATTCATTAACAAATTTTATGTCTGGAATTATTTTGTCAGTGTGACCTAAGGTATTTAAAGATTTTGAAAATGCAGCAGAGTAATTGAGTAGTAACTCAGTTAAAGTCTTTGACTCTTTAGAGTTTAAGTGTTTCAAATCAAAACCATTAGGTGTTAAATCTTCTTTTCTTTTTTTAAAAGTTTCCTTAGATGCCTGTAGAAGATTAATGAACTGTTGTTCCGAGTTATGATGCTTTTCTGAATTTTCAGTAGAGTACTCCAAAATTTCTTCAACTTCAGATAGTTCACCAACTCTTGTCTTTTTTTGCAGGTGTATGGTAGTATTTGAATTGTTTTTAAACAAAACAGTAAAGAAATCATGCGGTTGAGCAGTTTTAGTTTTGCGTTTAGGCTTGTTATTTATTTGAATAATGACGTCAAATCCCACTATGTCTTTTTCATGTGGCACGTACTCAAACAAATAACTTACGGATTGCTTGTTGTCGTTTTTATTGGTGTACACAGGTATCCATTTTTCTTCATGTGGTTCTAATGTCACTTTACGTGTTAGAAGGACATTTTAAATTTTTGTGCTAACAGAGTGATTGTTACATTGTGTTAAATTACTGAGAGTTGCCTCAGTATCTGGACACTCTAATGGTTAAGTTGTTATTTATGTGTACACATTTATTAGCTGAGTCTATTATGATATTGAATTTGTTTATAAAGTCATATCCCAGAATACCTTCAAAAGTCGAGGATTCAGGAATATCGACAGTATAAAAATGGTGAGAAAAAGACTTATGTTGTAATTTTATTGTAGCTCTAATGCATGCACAAAATTCAACATCTGAATTTATTGTTTTGATGCATATGCCAGTGGATAGTCGTTTGTATTTATGTGTAGTTTTAATTTCGTTAAACAACTTTTCTGACAAAAGGGAGGTGGAACTTCCAGAATCTGCTAGAAAAGTGACAGTTTGTTTTGCCACAGTAGCTTTAACAAGTGGAAGAGAAGGGGTGTCTTTATTTACATTACAAATTAAGTGAGTCCTGTCGTTGTTTTCAGTTTGTGTCGCTATGCAACTAGCAATAGTAATATGTTCTCTGGTTTGAGAACCAACAGAGTTAACTAATCTTTCTTTAGAAATTTTGGGTAAGTCTGGGTCCATAAATAAATTAGCTGATTTGGAATTGTTAATGTGAGACACAATACCATCAGCAACATTGCGTCTCTGTTCTAGTTTTCCTGACTATGATGACTGTTAGTTTTATAATTATTTTCTCTTCTCTGAGTATTTGCACGTTTCCATTTGAAACATGCCTGGGCGTCATGGCCAGATCGGTTGCATAATTGACAAGTTGTTAGATTTTTTTTATGAAATTTACGCGGAGAAAAATGTCTCTCATGTCCTTGATATTTGAAATGTTGCCTGTAACGAAAACCGTTTGAGTTGCGATTAGATTTCTCATCAGATTTTTTATTTATGTTATCTCTATTTAATTCCTTTGTTTTCAGTTTGTGTCGCTATGCAACTAGCAATAGTAATATGTTCTCTGGTTTGAGAACCAACAGAGTTAACTAATCTTTCTTTAGAAATTTTGGGTAAGTCTGGGTCCATAAATAAATTAGCTGATGTGGAACTGTTAATGTGAGACACAATACCATCAGCAACATTGCGTCTCTGTTCTAGTTTTCCCGACTATGATGACTGTTAGTTTTATAATTATTTTCTCTTCTCTGAGTATTTGCACGTTTCCATTTGAAACATGCCTGGGCGTCATGGCCAGATCGGTTGCATAATTGGCAAGTTGTTAGATTTTTTTATGAAATTTACGCAGAGAAAAATGTCTCTCATGTCTTTGATATTTGAAATGTTGCCTGTAACGAAAACCGTTTGAGTTGCGATTAGATTTCTCATCAGATTTTTTATTTATGTTATCTCTATTTAATCCTTAGGTTTAAATGTTAATGCATTTAGCTTTTCAGAAATTTCGCGTAACTGTTGTTCAACATTATAATCTGATTTTGGGATAGATGGTAAAGCATGTAACACTTTTCCATTATGCAGAATCTCGTATAACTGATTTGCCCTTTCAACCGTGGCACGATAATCAGTAATTCCTTCTTCCTTAATTTTAATTATAATTTGAGAAGGAATCGCTTCAAGAAATTTCATGTACTTCATGGAATCCCGCGCTATGGGATCCTGTATATCCTCATAGACTTTTGCTGCCAAAACATTTAAGCTGTGAGCTAAATTCTTTATGGTCTCGGCAGGAAAGAGGGATAAGTTATTTAACTCGAGATTGGCTGCAGATTTACTTGGTGGGGAGAAGAAAGCCGCGAATTCCTTGCGCAAAGTTTCCAAATCTTTTACGTTTTTGAAATCAGGGTTTTGCGCGAAAAATTTCTGCGCCGGTCCTCGTAATTTACCAATGAGGAACGACATTGCTGTTTGCTCATTGTATTTATTAATTTCGGCAACAGCTTTGACCTGATTCAAGAAAAATTGCAATAATTCGGGGTCCCCATCGAATTCAGTAACATCAATTGGGATGTTTTTAGCCATTGTCACACAAAAAAAATCAATTTAAATAATGTGATAACTGATAATTACTGAGTTTCTGCATAATACATGTAAAATAATAATACTAATGTATAACCAAAGCATATCACATAATAAAATGCAATATAAAATTATAGCATTATAAAAATAATTAAACATAATATAGGATAATTTATAGAAAATAAAAGAAGAATTTTCTTTTAGCTTAGTCAAAAAAAAAAAAAAAAAAAAAAAAAGTCTTATTGTAACTTCTTTACGAGTAAAAAAAAAAAAAAAAATCTACATAAATCATACCAATAAATCAACTAAAAAAAATGCATATGCAAATAGCTCTTTCTCTTTTTTTTTAATAGAGGAATGTAAAAATAAGTTACGTAAAATAACCCCTAAATTTTGTGAAAAATCACAAATTTAAAAAATAAGGGATTTACCTTGTATACTGAAAATAATCCCCTTTCTTAATCAACAAAAAGTAGATCAATAAAGAGCATGAAAGTCAAGGCAAAAATAATATAAATCATTCCAATCACATATAAATAAATATATTTTTAAATATTCTTTCATGAATACGAAAACTGAATTAAATATAATTCAATATAAGCATTTAATGTGACTTCAGTAAATTACTGAAAAGAAAAATTTTGAAACAAATATTCAATTCTCGTATTATATGTATATGTAAAAAAATTGAGCAGTTTCTTTTTATTATCAACTGCCAAAGACTTGTGTACGACGAAGGCAATTTTTTCTTTTTTTTTTTTTTTTTACGGCCAATTTTCACTGTAGATGGGCCGAAAATTTTCTTCAGGTTTTTTTTTTTAACCACTTATCGAATCACCAATTTCACAAAAAAATTGTAGAGTCCTTGAAGGACAACAAAAACTGAAGACATTCGATACCTCACAAGCCTTTTTTTGCACACAAAATTAGCCGTCACACACTTTGTACACTGTCACACCCTTAAAAATTGACGCACTAACATTTCACTTTTTTTGCTGGAATCTTATGTCACTTTTAAACATATTTCACAGAAAACACTGGTGACACAAGTGACGCATAACGCGGTTTTCACAACACAGAACTTGTGCACAACACTGGTGGTTTTTTTTTTTTTTTTCACTGAAGGGTCGGAGGGAGCACACGCGAATTCACCAACCCACGGAAGAAACGAAACGGTGACCAGAAGAAAAAAAAAAACACACACAGAAGAAGCCATTGACGAACTTCGGCGAAAGGAGGGGGAAAACACAGCACCGTAAAACGTCCGTCCAAGAGATGATTTCCCTCATACGGAAAAGCTTCAGAACTCTCCAGAAACAAAACAGGGGATTTCCCGTTTCCGTGCGACAAATGAACTGCCCGTCATCTTACGCAGGTCACTGGAAAAGACATGTAGCGGCGAGAAAAATGTTCGCAGACAGACAGAAGTAAAATCATGTCTCTATTCATTTCATTTTTTTTTAAATCTTTGCGTTGGAGAAAAATTCGGCTGCTATGTACCAATTGTATATCGAGGGGATCGCATCAGATGGTGGTTCTTGGGTTCGCTGAAAAGAGGATTAAAAAAAACTCCAACATATCGATGAAAGTACAATCACTTATTTATTTATGTTCAAAAACAAAGGAAGACATCTAATAAAAATGGAGCTTCGGATATGAAGCAATACAGAAGGACGCATTAAGTATATCGATGTGTATAAACAAATTCGTTTCATCACTGCTACGCAACGTCACAAAAAAGAAAAGAAAAACAACAGCGGTCCTTTAACGGACCTTCCAGTCAGGCAGTCAGGGGCGAACTGTGTTATAATGCGTACTGAACTCATATGTCTTGGCATATTGTATTATCGCCAACTAATCAAGATTTTGACGCCTGTATTACAAAGACAAACCATTGGCGACAGGATTAGCAGACAAATTACGTGGCAGCTCCGCCTTTCGGCGCACCCACAGGATGTGAAGCAACCCTACATGTTTCAAGAATAAGTGCGACGAGAAGTCTCGCATTTGTTTATATTAAAAAACAGATTGCAGTTAAATGTGATTGAGTAATCTTTAACAAATGTATGTAAAATGTAGAAAGCATAATGATGATAAATGAAAATATAATTTAAAACTGCAATTCCAATAAATACATTTTTTCTTTATTTCCCCTTTTTTTTACCCGTCAAGTTCTAATAGGAAATGAGAGTAGTTTATTTATAGCGCAAATGAAATACTTTAAAGAAAAATGAACGGTTAAAATAAAGTGCAGCTGTACGGAGTTAAATATGATCGCGATTGCATTTAAATAAAAACCTTTAGGAATGAAAATATAAATAAATATGCGAGAATGAGAATTTTGAATAAGTATAAAAAAAAAATATGAAACTATAAATCTTTATATGTGTTGAGTAAAGATCCTTGTGAAAGGAAAAAATAAATAAATGAATGTAGAACAATGAATTGTTTTAGGAAAAAAGGAATTGCAATAGTGAATTTACCTGTTATAAGTAGATTTTGAAAAATGGGGGGTGAACTTGATATGTTGCAGATAACATCTGCCTCACATACGTCTTGAAAATTTCATGAAAAAATATTCTTATATATTTGAGAATTTCAGCGCGTTATGCCAAAAAACGTCATTTGGAGAAAAATGCTTTCAAAGTTTCGGAAACGCCGCTTCAACTATTGTGCGGGAAAAATTTTAAAAGTCATAACATCTGTTCTGATGGGAATTTGAAGGAAATAATTACATCAAAATGTTCAGAAAAAATAAGAGTAAACATGTATAAAATAAATAAAAAAATGTAAAGCTATTGAAGAGTCTTGGGTCCCCTTAATAACATTTTTATTTGTTTCAAGAATTTTTTTTATCATTGAAGAATCACTTCTTACACAGAAATATGCAATAACTCTTAATGCTACTCATGACAAATTTTCGTAATTTTCTGTCATGAAAATCAGTTTAAAATATGAAATTTGTTATGTATAATTAACCAGTACAAAAGTCACAAATTTTATTATTTTAAATTAGCCGTTATAAATTCTAGCACAAATTGTTCATTAAACAAAACCATGCGATCAAAACATATCACTTAAAAAGATATCAAATCAAATTTTATGCACACATTCTTTATCAAATCTCTAAGATATATGATTTTAGAACGCTTCGGTAGTATGGCCTTACCCCAAGAGAATAACGATCGGATTACAAGCTATAAAACATCCACCAGCAATAATCTTTTTCTTATATTATTATAATTTATGGTCAAAACGGTCGTTGAGCTTACATACAGATTTGCTAGAGATGAAAATATTTGACATATAATTTTTTTATGATTGCAAAATTATACTACAATTATTCAATAAATAAATTGTGAAACATTTTCAGATTCTTTTTCTGTTCATAACTCCTGCTATGCGAAATTGAATTGTAAATTATGGAATAATTTTCGTTTATGGCTAAATTTCAAGGATCATGAAAACCTTTCACAGTGACTACTTTCAAAAACTGATGACCGTTACATAATTTCGCTTACATGATTAATGGTAGCGTATTTCGCAGTGGCGTAGCCAGGGTGGGGGTCCAGATGCTCTGTATACCACTAATTTCGTAAAGTTATGTTCACCTGATCTAATCGGAGATTTTTCTGCTATTAATCTAGCCGAAGGAAGCTTTACAATATTAGTAGTATTAAGAGCATTTGAACCCCCCCCCCCCAGTCCTCCCTGGCTACGCCACTGGTATTTCGGTAAATTATGACATCTTATATTTAAAGAGTTAAGAGGTCCCTTGATTAATTGCATTATAGCGTTTATTAAATTGTATTGGGTCGTTCGGAAAGTTGTGTCAGTTTGGGAAAATCAATTCGTACCGGAAAATTCTATCATTTAATTGTTAGTCATTGATTCGATATCTAATGTTTAATAATTACCGGACAGAATTTTCCAGTTCGAATTTACTTTCCCAAACGGATACGAATTTCCAAACGATCCAATATTTTAAAAAAAGTATTTAACTGACATTTATTATTAAGCATTCATTATTATTATTTATGATTAACATTTATTATTATTATTTATTACTAGCTGAACCCGTCCACGCGTTGCTGTGGCTCAGTCTGATTATTATTATTATTATTATTTATTATTAAAATTTATTATAATTAATATTTATTATTCACAATCTTACTTTTTATTTTTAGGAAAATATACGTAATTAACCATTTCAATTCTGTATTTTTAATTATTTCTTATTTATTCTTATGAATACACATTAATAATAAAATGAAAGTCAATAATATCAATTTTTCTGAATGTGAATTTTCGAATTTAAAACTCTAGATATTGTTTGCAAATAAGTTGTGAAGCGCAAAATGTGTCTCAAAAGTTAAAATATCTAACAATTAATGCGTACTTACGCATTCTTTAACATATTTTTCGATGTTAAACATTTTATTAAAACTTCTATTAATAATTAAAATTTGACAAATTGTTCTTTAACATTGTTCACGGAATGATTTGCTTCATCTTACTTCTTATACTGAAGATTCACTCTGAAATGCATTTAGGGTATAATCTAAAAACTGAACTACAATATTGGGATTTCTTTAAATGTTTACACCAGAAAAAATAATGAGAAAAAAAATATTAATAATATAAATCTAAAAGTATAAGTTATGTCGATTATACTTTTCTCCTTTTATTTCAAGTAAAACTGTTATAACGACAGTTTAGAAAAAAAAGAACGATAATTAATAAAAATAAAATTCAATCAAATAATTTGAAATAATTGCCAATCCTACTTCCGGATTCGTACGGGTACCATTATTTTCAAAGCAAAATATCAGTATTCTTAACCCTCCGTCTACCAGACGGGTCCATTGGACCCGACAGGTACATACAAAATATTCATTCAAACCAGAAATTTCTTTAAAATAAACTAAGTATATAAACCAGACAAAAATAAGGTAACTAAATAAGTTAAATAGTTTTAAATAAAAATTCTGGTGTAGAACGTTTTATTAAAACTTGAATAAAATTCCCGGTAGATCTAGGGTTAAAAAAGAAAAAAAAAAAAAATCCTGTTTAAACACGCTAAATTTCGCCTTATTTAAGAAGAGATTTTCTATAAGAAAATACTGGTACCGAAGAATTTCTTAATGTGGAAATTGAAGGACCCGTACGAACCATGTACTTATTGGCATTTTTTATCTTTTATTTGACAGCCTGTACAAATATATGTTAGAATTAAAACCAAAACTATTTATACAAGAAGTACGCAACCTATAGCACGGCACGAGTGCCTAACGTATAATCACATTGCATGGTTATTTTTAATATTATTAATTTTTTTCCAATAATTTACCAATATTTAAATTTTAGTCCAAGTATAACCGATAGCGATCAGTGTCGGAAATAAAGCGTTTATGTATTAAAATTATATATATACCGCAATTTTTAATAATAATGCATTTTAATGCTATCTTCTACTGATTAAATAAAATAAAAATTACTTTTACAGCAGTCTCATAGATATTTTGAATTCAGAATTCCACTGGATTGGCAACATTATTAACGATAAATGCGAATATTGGTGTAATATAATCAACACACCTGATACTCTTTTTTAAGAGTAATTGTGTTTCTGGATTTCTATGAATGCATTTTCCAAACAATAATCATCCCCTTATTTTTTTTTTCAAAAATATAAGAAGAATATTTACTATCATGAACAAATAGTGCTTATACAAAATCCGGAAGCACAATCACTCTTGGATGTAACATTTTATTAACTATCATTAATTTTCACTTTTTTTTTTTAAATGGGTACTGTATTCACTATCAGTTTCTTTTATCTTTTTTGTTGTTGTTGGGGGAGAGAAATGATGCACACTAAAAATAACGTAATGCAATAAAATCTGAAATCAATTGCTAATTGAATTAAAAAAAAAAAAAATCCCAATAAAAAATTTAAAATACATAGGTTACCAGAATAATCATATGATAATCTTTTTAAAATAATTTTTTTAGAAAATTTTACACATATAAAAATCTTTATAATATTTTTGTTTATCATTGTATATTATAATTTTTGTTTTCGTGTATTTATTGAATGGTATATCAGCTTCAATTCGCTCTTCTATACATCACACACAGAATATTTCTCACGTGAAAGAAATATATACATAAACCTGACTGTGTTGAATATAGTTTACCAAAAAACATGTGAGATATTTAGAAGAGGTATTACTATATAAAATTTATAAATATTAAATATCGTTAGAAATGAAAATGTGTAAATATCTATGGCTTTACTACAGGTATACTACACAGTAAATAAATTTATAAGATGACATATACATTTTAATCTTTAAAATCCGATAATATATGGGAAACTTTTGACGATATTGGGGAAGTGAAAACAGTTGGTTGATTTTTGACGGTCAATTATCTGCTCGAGGGATATAGGCCCGGAAGTGAAAACAGAGAAAATGTATTGTGATGCGGACTAATGTCTACTTAAAATTGATAAAAATAAGAAATTTAAAATGTTTCTTGTGTATTGTGTTATCCATAGAAGGAAAATATAGTATATAAAGCTTTTCAACCAACTGTTAATAAATTACAAAAATGAATTATACAATGTTTGACTGATGTCAATTTTAATGCAAAATATTTCTCCGTCTTCAAGATATTTTTGGAGGAAACATATGAAGACCGTAACATATTTTTCTTTAACCATCTCCCTGCGCAGCCCGAGCTATGCTCCGGCATGTATTTTCCCGTCAAATTAATACTATTTGGTTGTTCGCAACACTTATTTTTTTAGCGAAAACTTTGTCTGATTTATTTAGGATATTTTTCCCTATTACGATAGTAAAAAAATTCTGCTTTAAAGAACCGATGATAAACGATTAAAAATTCTGTAAAAGACGCTCATCGCGAAGAATTACGCAGCGAGAGGGTTAACGTTGAGAGAAGATGGGAGAGCACTTCAGAACTCTTTTTGGCACAAAGATGAATTTGTATAAAAATAAATATATATATCCTATTTATATTTATAGAATGATGGTAAAAATAAATTTCTGACAGAAGAGTCACCTCTTTGAAAAGTACAATAAATAAATAAATAAATAAAATGTGGAATGAATAGTTATTGTTAAAAGGCTGTATTACGCTTCCACCATGTAGATAGAGTTCATTTTTTAAATAAAAATATACATAATTTACAGAGTGAGAGGGGAGCGCATGGTGATTTTACGGATACTTTGTTGGAGCGCGACCATTAAAACGTTGGAAACCACTGCTCAAGAGTCATGAAGTACACCGATAACTATACGACATGACAGCAGAATAATTTCAGTACAAACTATATTATTAAAATCACAAGATTCATTATGATTACTATCATAAAGCAGCCTATAGGTTTAAGGTGTTTTAAAACTTTGAATTGAAGATAGCATAATTTAAAATCCAAATGGCATAAATGAAATTTTGTATTTAGTTTTTGTTTATTGATTTTAGTTTTTAAAATTAACACTAAATCCGCCGTTAGAGGTCATTTTGACTCCTGCCGAATTGATTATAGTCGATTCGAACCAGAATTCTTTTCGTAAAATATGTTAAATGTATGTAGTACAAAAATAGGCTAATCAAATAAGTTAAATAGTTTGAAATAAAAATTCTGGTGTGCAATTCTTTTTATAAAACTTGGGTAAAATTACCGGCTGTTCTATTCTTAAATTTGATTTACTATAAAAATGACAGATTTATCATTTCCAAATCAAATTAATACAATGCAGTGGTGGAAAATTGGCGCAAAGGAGGAGCCTATTGACACCACTAAATTTGAGTATTATTTTTCGGCATATTTAATGACAGAATGTCTGAGTTTTTATTAAGGTGAAGCATACTATGAATTATTAGTGGTTTCAATAGGCTCCTCCTCTGCGCCAATTTTCCATCACTGTACAATGTTATCCACAGTTTTTTAATAGAATGACATTTAATGTATTATGACATTTAAAACTATACAAATATAAACAAATTACGATACAATTCAGCAAATATTAAATTATAGAAGATTAAAAATAGATTACATTTTCGAATCAAAAATAAATTTTATTTATATTCTTTTTTAGAAGAAGAAATATCATTTGTATATATAAAAGGATAAAAAAGAAAGGAAACTCTTTTAACATTTAAACTTTAAATTAAAATCACAAGTAATTTTTCCTAACTTTAAATCTTATCTTCAAAACACGTTTTTTCCCTGTTGAGTTTGTTTTCCTATCCCAAGCTGACTTCACTTTCAAACGATCTTTAAGATACAAATTGTTGAGTTTGTGCTTCTTACAGGTGTTTGTGTTTGATGAAGTTTGTGGTTAATACCAGCCTGGTATTTTAAAGCCTTGTTTCGTCATGAAATCGCAGACATCAACTAAAAGCTAATTAACCAATAAAGTGATGTTGACTTCCCAAATTGACGTCTTCGTCCTCTACTGGAAAATATTCCAAATTTTTAACAAAATACATCTGCTCCCGGAGAGTCAGTTTTTTTTTTTTTTTTTTTTTTTTTTTTTTTTTTTTTTTTTTTTTTTTAATTTTAAGACTTCTCTAATAACCGCATCATGAGAGACAACGCAAAATATGGTTCCACAGTACCACCGGCGCACTAGCGAATACCGAGCCGAACAGCAATTTAAACAAAGTTTTACTTTAAAGGAAGAGGTCCCGTTTCAAATTTATTTAATACTAACGTGAATTTAATACAAGAATCCGCGATATGTGACGGAAAGAAAAACTGTGAATCGAACATTATTTCCCACAAATTTAAAAATATTGCTTCGTTTATTCAAAAAACAACTTAAAAAAGACTCGTCACCAATCTAATTCTTAATCCTACAAATAATTAGTACGATGTGGACATAGCAAAACTTTAATCTGTGTTAATCATATTGTCAGAAATCAAAATTTAATGACTGTCTATTCGTCTACTGGATTTATTTATCCATTACGGAAATTGTGAAAAAGTGATAATATCAGCGACACATGTCGAGCGGTACACACCCAAAGATAATAAAGGTCTATTTAAGTTCATGATATAACAAGATATAAAGTGTGGTAAAATTATATGCATTAATTGTTCAGCTATAGCTTTCGCTGATATCGTGAAAAAATACAGAGTAGCAGCGCTCCCTGTTAAGCTATTTACACCGAAACCTAATCAACAACAATTTGTATTAAAGTGTAACTGAATCTGAAATTTGATAAAATTCCGTACATTAGATCATGAGATACAGCGGCCGCAAACTTTATGTCACATACAGACAGACTCACAGATAGAAATTCTGTAAAAACAGTATATTCCTGTTTAAGACTTTCTAAAGCGTATATATCTGTCGAAAACCGGAAGCCGAAAAGTTAGAAAAAAGGTTTAATGCTTCAAATATTAAAATCTTCAGAATTGCAAGCAGTGGTGCCATTTCGCCGGAGCTCTGCTACGGTACTTCTTTGCTTTTCGTCAATATATAAAAAGTTATCAAATACACCGGAGCACAAAAATACTGCGCTCCAGAGCATAGCGGAACAGTGCTTCCGTAAAGCCAAAGTTTAAATTTTCTTTATTTTTGTTCTTCCCCACTAAAGCGCTTACATTTGTGATACAGCGTGCCCTGCTCTTAGGAGCATACATCTATCTAGCTCTCGGAAAAATAGACTCAGCAGGCGTTACACTTCTGATTATTTTCAGAATTTGTAGAATCAGAAAGATGAGTGCAAGAAAAAGAATTAATCGCAACCATATCTATTGTTTTACTGGTACAGTAGAGCGCCGATTATCGTGACTCCAATTAACCGAACTTCCAATTATCCGAACAGCCAATTTTTCTCTCTCTCTCTAAAAAAAAAAAAAAAAAAAAAAAAAAAAAAAAAAAAAAAATGCATGTTATCCGAACAACAAAATTTCTCTAAATTAATTTTTTAACCGAACTTAAAATTATCTGAACGGCATATTTCTTTCAAGAAAATGTTTAAAACGAGCTTCCAATTATCCAAACACCCTATTACACCTGGATATCAGATTTTAAATGATGATGAGATTATGGATGAGGTTCAAGACGAAAAAGAAATTGAAGAAAATGAAAACGAATGCTCTGAAAATGATCCAGGTCCATCACATAACGAAGCCTTTGAATGTTTCGAAAAATCTATGAAATGGCTCGAACGGCAGAATAACGTGATTCTATTCAACTAACGTATTCAAGAAGAATTAGAGATATGGCAGCCTTAAAAATGCCTTTTTTACAGCAATTAACAATCGAAAGCTTTTTTGCTTAAATTATATTCTCTGGCATTCAGAAAATGATATAAAAAGTAAACAAAAAAATTAAAAAGATAAAAATCAAATTTTAAGCATACCAGTACTAGTGCTATCAGTCCGAAGCGTTCATAAAGTGTGAAGATTTTAGTATAGTCAGGAATAACCGTTAAATTGTCTGTCCATTTATCCGAACTTTTTCTTATCCGAAATAGGATAAACAAATGTTCCTGACTTGTTCGGATAATCGGCCCTCTACTGTATTATTATTATATTTACTCGCTGCCTTTTGTTCACGATTGTGAAATTATTCTTACTGATAAACTTTTAAGCTGCACGCGGTGGTTTATTTTCACCGAAGCTCATAGGAGCGCAGTTCCAGCACTTATTTTTAGTGATTATTTAAATATTAATCGTAACCCTTCGCCGTTTATAAATACTATACGCCAAAGCTCACCGGAACACAACTGTGTGTTGTGCATTGCTTGGTGATACAAAGAAATCCTTGCGAGTAGGTTTATCTGAAAATTTCCCAGTGCTCATTTTATTACTTTTGTTCAGATCCTTTATTGGATTTTATTAACTGGTATTAGCTTGGATTTTCTGGTAGTGAATATATAAAAAATTGTCAAATTAACGGGAGCTCAAAAATATTGCGCTTCGGAGCCACTTTGCGCACTGGAAGTTAACACTTTTTATAATAAAAATGTTTACTTCATTCAATCTTTGATATTATGTCAATAAATAACGCGTTTATTAAATTTTAGAAATAGCGTTGCGAGAATAATTTTAAGAAAAAGTAACGATTGCACTTAATTTAAGATGCGCATATTTTTTTTAGAACTAGATTGATACTTATTTTGTTTATAGCAAATTCCAAGACAATACTGGCAGAATTTCACAGAATAATGTCTCAAAATCCGGTAAATTCATTACATTCTCTCTATGCGAAACTTTCCCTCTATGCATAATTTTATATCAACGTGTTTAAAATTTATTTATCGGCCTTTTTAGACGTAATGTGAAGGCAGTGTTGCCATATTGGGGACTTTTTTATTTCCAGATTGTTGATTGTCACCGCTTTTATGAAATAGAAATATTCGGCTTATTTAAAAATGGATATTCTGAAAAATAAGGCGAATTATAATATTTTACAGAAGTAGTAACAGTCAAATAATCTGAATTAAAAAATACCCCAAGCTGGTAACACTGATTGAAGACATTGGAATTTTTTTTAGATTATACAATCGCAAAGTTGAATAATTTGAAAATTAATTATCTGCATTTTTCGAAACCTTACACTAAAAATATATTTTTTAAATAATTTATAACGTTTTAAAATAAACTCTATTTCAGGAAAAACGCATCATTAGGTTTCAATCTAAATCATTAAAAAATTCTCAATCTCACTCAGTAAATGTGGGGAATTACTGAACTTGGTACTGAAGTTCACGAAATGACACTCTCTAGTAAATATGACCTCTACGTTTAGAAACAAAATACAGAAACATCTTTACCACTCTTTATTGAAATAAATCTTTAAATTAACGTATCTCATAATTTCTGTCATTAAGTCAAATGTAGCTTTTTGCAGATAGCAATTTCAAATAATGGAGCTATGAATAAGGCAGAGCAGGCATATCGCGTAGTTTCAAACAGTTGCAAGTGGAGTAACTGTAGATGTAGTCACAAGATGGTTGTTGTCATAAATAAAGAAAAAATTCTATTCATTTGAACAAGCCTTAATTGGCCCTGGCAATATTATTAAAACATTATTATTTTATTATTATATGCATTAATACTATTTCTACCGGTATCAAATTACACCTTTTAAAAGATTTCAATTTATGGTTTTTCATTGGTAATTTTTAAACTGAAACAATTAGAACCTTTTTTAATACATTCAAGACATTTTTTATGCTTATAATATTAAAAAACAACGAGCAAAAAAAATGAATCAAAGCTGTAAAAAATTACAAATTAATGTTCGACCACTAAAGCACTTGCATATTTTGCATATTACTTAAAAAAATTATCAATCCCGTGAACGTGTTTTCAGGCTCCTGAAAAATGTTCAATTTCTCATTAAAATTTGAATTGCGGTGTGAAATTCTACGTCAGCATAAGCATAAAAAAAGTCAAGAAACGCAAAATGTACAGGAAGAAAGTTACTGGAATGAGATTTTTTTTTCTCTTTTGAAGGAAAAACGACATACATAAAAATAAATTTTTTAATACGAAAAAAGAACTAGGCAACACACTTGCCTGAACACTCCTGTTATTTGATGAAAACCAAACTATAGTTTAGAAGTTTTCAAGTACTTTTAAACTATAGGTTGATAAATCTTCAGTTTTAGTGCACAAATTTGCAAATCAAAGCGGAATTTGTCGGGTTTTAACGAAAAAAAGCAAAGGAAAAAAATCTGCAAATCCTGAGAGTTTATAGTCAGTTTCCTACATTTTCTGAAGTGATAAGTAATTTTGAAAATTAAATAATTAAAACAAATTTGCAGTTTGATCTCTGTTCTGCAACTTTATGAAATTTGCATCACATGTTGTGTTACTTTGTAATATTTGCGGTTTCGAAAAATTATGATGAATATAAGTCGTAATTTAAAATTTTGTTCTGTTTTTAACAATCACCAATTTGATAAGTTTAAGTCATAATACAAGTGTATTTCGTCTTTTAATTTGAAAGTAATATAAACAATGTTGATACATTAATATATTACTAGCTGGCTCAGCCCCCTACTCACTAACACTCGCCAACCCCAGTGAATTGCTACGCTATTCAAATTCGTACCGCTACTCGATCCCAGCTCCCTTTGCTCACGCGCCACTGTTTTAATCAACTCTAGCCAGAACGAGTGCTATCGAATTTCATTTTTGGTCAAGTCAAGATGCTGAGAGAGATTCCGAGAAGCTTTTGCTAGGAGAAAAATCTGTTTGGTGCGTATATCTGCCCTCCGTCTGAATTCAACACGTCAGCGTAAAACGAACCAATAACGATTGTTGTTCTTCATCGGTTAAACGGTTTGTGTTAAAAGAGCGATTCTGTTTGGAGTTTAGTTTCCTGAATGGGTAGAATCATGTGACCTAAGGTAACCCTTGCGAATCGTCGCTGAGGTTGTTGCCAGTAGCAAGCTACAAATTCAGCCTCTTTTTAGAGCTACGATAGAGAAATATTTATATAGATTATTCTTGACGATATATTATATTATTATCGTTTATATACCACGTTCACTGTAAATAAAAATTCTGTATTTTACAACAAAATGTGTTGGGTCCCCGGTTGCCAGCACAGTTGTTAAATTTATAAGCTGCTGTCTTTAAGAATGCTTTAAAATGTTTCATGTTTGGTAAAAGTAGCGTTGCTGTTAGCTGCGTTTGATTTTCACTTTACTTGTTGCGTGATTTCGCTTTCACCGCATGAATGATTGAATTCAATCTTGAATCAGTGCTTAAAATATTACAACACAAAGTGTGAAGAATATCACTGTATTTAACAGCTAAACGTGCTGGTGCCAAGGCTGTGAACACAGTTACTGTAAAATAGACAAGCTGCTGTCTTTATGAGTGGTGTTCATTTTCTCAAGTCTGGTAAAAAGTAGCGTCGTTATTGGCTGTGTTCGATTTTTACTTCACTTGCTTCTTGAATTCGTTTTCACAGCATTGGTGCTTGAATTCGATTTCACAGCAATTGCGCTTGAAATCTTAAAACATAAAATACAGGAAAAATCACAATATTTTTTACAGTGTTTATATACCTTTTTGATACTACTCAGTTATCCCGTCGACCAATTTCGCCAAAATCTATAAATCGCCAAACCATCAAATAAATTATTATAACATTAATAAAAATACAAATAAAACGTCGAAATAAAAATAACTTGGTGACTTAAACACGTATAACTTGCTTAAAGTCAATTGAATGTGACATTTACGATCAACCATTATTGGCCTTTAATCTTATAGCTTGGCGATAGATTTTTGGTCGGCGGGTAAACTAAGTAGTGCCACCTTTTTACACGAACGAAGTTTTAGAAGTATCTTTTAACACTAGAACGGCGGGAAATTTTGCTCAAGTTTTAGAAAAATATTTCCCATCAGAATTTTTATTTAGAACTATTTAACTTATTTATTTAAGTTATTTTTGTGCAGTATATATCAATCTTATATTATAAAAAAAATTCTGGTTCGAATCGAAATGTTTTCATTCGGCAAGGGTCAAAATGACCCCTCGACGCCGTTCTAGTGTTAAAATATCAAATGCAAACAAAGTGTTTTGAGCTTATTATTAAACCTTCCGGATTGCTTCAAAAGATTTTTTCACAGCGGGTTACTAAATAATCAGGTGATACTCGTTTGATAGGAAAGGCTTTTTCAGCTGCTTTAAGCTGAAATCCATCCAATATTCGAATTTTCACTTACGTGATGTATTTTGATCTTTTTAATTTCATCAATTATTTTGGGGATATTTAATGTAATATTTGATGTAGTAATAGAACTACTAACACTATCTATAATTACGGTTTCATTAACCGATGATAAGTGAAACTTATTAGGCAACACATAAAACTATATTTATTAAAAGTTTCTCTTGAAATTAATTTCTGGAATTCCCCACAGAATATCTTACAATTATTACATGGAGTTTAATTTAATGGAACGTTAAACGCACCTAGGCCTCGAAGTAATTCGCGATTCGATAAAATTTGATAGCTGCACTTATAAAAATATTCATTATAATTTTCTCTCGGCATCATTTTATGTAATATCTAGACAATGCATTTCTGTAATCGAAGAACATATTCACCAAGTTACCGAAATTAATAACGTGTCTCATAACGTTTCTCTTTCGATCGAAACAGCAGTAATTATACTCACAAAGTCTAATTTTCATAATTAAATTAAACAAACTATTAAATTAAACTAATTTTCGTAATTTCATAATTCATAAAGCTTCACATACGATATTTAATAATTATTTAGAAATTGAAATTTCTCGCGCTTCCAGTATTTTCCAAGCATGGATTTCTAAACGATTTTAATATTTAATATAAAAAAACAAACATATACTGTTTGTAACAGTGAAGAATATAATAGAAAATTTTAACTGGACTGACTTCTTGTGAAAACACTATCATTTCAAAAGAAAATACAAAACAAATGACAATACTCTTGTGGGAGATTGTTTATATTATTTCACGTTTGGGTGCATGTTTGCCGTAAAAGGAAAATTTTAAATTTTAAGGGGAAAGATTATTTCAACACTAATGATAATTATACCAATACTTTGAAACTAGAGAACGAAATTATACCATTGATATCTATCTGAGCTTTTACTTGTGTATTAATTGTATGGCGTAATGTATATTTGAATTTAAATATTTATCGAAATTATCAGAATGTCTGAAGTATTTTCTAATACAATTTCCTATAACCATAATGATTCTAAATATGCGGTTGTAAGAAATATTGTATTGAGAACATTTGTTGTATATATATTTGAATTAGGTAACTTTGTTTGCAATTGCATATCACTATTTTTTTTTGTTGTTGTTGTTAAATTTCCATTTATTTATCAGTGTTGTTTATAACATGAGTTCAGATTAAAATATTAGAGATTTGTATCCATAAAAAATACTCTATATACTGTTCACAAAGTTTTAAACGACTAACTGATTATATTTAGAGAATATTAAGTGGCTGCTAAATGAATACCAGTCTTTAAACTCTTTTAATGAACCCAACCCGATGAAGTTTTCCAGTCAATTTTCTTTCACTTCCTTATATGATAGAATTATAAAAAATTATATTCATATGTATGATTCCGATGATAATACAACATTTTAATGTTTTAACAACTGAATTATAAATTAATCCATTAATTTTAAGGCATTTTACAGTTAGCCCACTATAAGTGATAAATTTTAAAATATTCTCTCTAAAAAGTACAATTTTTACAAGTTAAATCAATAATTGATTTAACTTAATTGATCTTGAATGATTGTAGTCGGTGCACTCTCACTAAAATATGGCAAATTTGTGTCAAAATGCAATAATGATACATTTTAAAGGCTAAAATGTAGAAAATTAAGTGCAACTAAAAAATAATGAGCTAAATATTTATTTAAAAATACGCTTTTATGCATTAATAATGTATTATTAAGCAATTTACGATTCGAAGTTGAGAAATCAATTTAGTAATCAATAAATGATACTTTAGATAACGTTTAATTTTTTTCTTTCCCTTTCCATAGCTTAAAAAAGAAACAAAGAAAAAAATATTTGAATTCACTTACTAATCGTAAAAGAAAGTATTGACTTTTACGTATTCGATAAGATTTTATAGGTGCTCCTATAAAAATATTCATTACAATTTTCTCTGTACATGAATTTATGTTATATCTAGAAAATGCATTTCAGTAATGGAGGAGCACGTTCACTAAGTTACCGAAATTAATAATGCGTCTCATACCATTGCTCTTCCGATGGAATCAACAGTAATTATAATCACAAAATCTAATCACCATTATTAAATCAGAAGCTTCATAAACGATATTTTATAATTATTCAGAAATGGATATTTCTCGCTTTTTAAATATTTTCCCAGTATGAATTTCTAAACTATTTAAAAATTTTTAAGGGGGTCCCGGACACATTTTAAAATAATTTTTATTTATTGAGTTAAAATTTTGAAAATTTTTGTGATGCTTAACCATATCATTAGCAAACAAAATCTTATTATAAAACTTCTCGTATTTTAAAAAAAAAATTAAATTTGAAATTTATTAAAAAAGTCGGGTACATTAAAATCGCTATAAATCAAAATATTATTTGTGGAATTTCAATTTGTTTTCATTTAAATAAACAGAAATCTTTAAGTTTTAATTTTGATTCAGCTTTTTTAAAAATATTAATTTAAATAAAAATTAAAAATATTTAAAATAAAAATTTCAAAAAAATGATGTAACTTAAAAAAATAAATGATATTTTCAAAAGTAATTTTTTTTTCCAATTTGCTAAATCAAAATTTAAGTAAACCAATTGTAAAAGACATGTTCCAAGTTTGAACCGTTTATCTTTAACGGTTCTTGACTTATAACAATTTAAATTCGAGAAATGGTGAAAAAAACCATCATGAACAAAAACGCATTTTCACAAGAATTCGTTTTCCCGACAACTATTGCTTGAAAGCTAGATTTTGAAAACAAATGAAAACGAAAAAAATAATATTTCCTATTCTAATTGAGATAGAAAAATGATTTATACGCCATTTTAAGCAGAAAAAACAAAGAAATTTTTAATGAAATAAAAGTTTTTTAGAAAGTTTGAAGATTTTTCTGTCCCGGACCCCCTTAAAGCATTTACTAATTTAAATATTGAGTAATATGCTACTAAATATTCTTCTACTAAAACTTTTTTATTCCTTTTTCATCAAATTCAACAGTTTTATATAAGATTGGAAAGTATGAAATATGGTAACGATTGCGCAAAATGCAATGCATAGAATTATTAAAAAAAACTAGGGGATCGTACCGGGTCTTCCCGGGTTAAAGAATATAGGTTAAAACATTTTTTTAATTGAAAATTAATATATATTTTTTTTATATGCAATAAACTTTTTAGATTAACCGCTTACATTAAAAAAGCATTTTTCATATGGAAAATACGAATTATACAATCAAATAAATTTTTGAAATTTATCAAAAGAGATATTTTCTTATTAGCCGCATGCTAAGAGTTATTTTCCAAGATTTTGCTACTTATGGCATCCTTCTATATTCTGCTAATTTCAGAGCTTATACATGTCTAGTAAATTTGTGTTTTATTTATATTATTTTATTTATTTATTCATAGGGAAGTTTTTTTAATGGATATTCGCCGTAAGAAAGTGATGAACTCTTTAATTTGTTTAAGGTCAAACAGATTAACCTTAAAAAATTCTGATGAGAATTTTTTAAAATCATAACATAAGAACATTGTTTAAAATATCAATCACATATCTTGAGAGAAAATTTAGATATATCATTTAAACATGACACATTGTGAAATAAATCATCGTGATATGTCTGAACTTAAAATTTTAGCTATGAGTGTTGTAGGACTGTCAGTACAACATATTAGGTCTACCGGAAAGTTATGTCTGATAATGTTATTTCACGTCTACTTTTTTTTTAAATTCAGATTTCTTCATCGGCTGCCAATGAAGAAATCTGGTGAAATAACATTATCGGCCGGAACTTTCCGATAGACCTAATATTTATTGTTATATCTGATGATATCATAATCACAGAAATATGCGGTTTTTGCTTTATTTAATTGATATCACTTTGAAGTATTTAATAAGTAAAAAAAAATGAAGCATGCAGTTTTTTTTTAGAATTCTGACCCCAGGACACCATTAAAAAAAATACTACTTATGTATTTTTTTTAGTTTGTTTAATAATTGATACAAGGGTGTGTCTTATTTTTTATCAGTTTTTTTTAAGTTATTTAAAAAATTATTTGTTGTTATTTTTAATTATTAATACAAAAATTAAATTTCTATAACATATTGAAACTATTTTTTCAAGTGATATATTGTAACGTACTTATCTGTATATATTAAGATACATATGTTTTTAAATTCTATATTGAATGTACAAAAAATCGTATTTTTAAAATGTTATTACATAAAATACACACACATATATATATATATATATATATATATATATATATATATATATATATATACCAGCAAACACAGAGCTATCGGTAAGCAATCGGGCGACAGCCGCTTGCCACTACCGGCGGTATTGGTACGATACCGGTTGCCGCTACCGGTTCCGTATCTTTTTTGATACGCCGCGCGAATGTGGCCCGATTCATGAGGCACGCAGCCGGTCCAGTATCGGCAGAAAACTATGCCGACATCACGCCGATAGCTATCCATATGAATGCCGGACGCAGCCCGACACCAGCACAAATTGAAAAAAAAAATATGTTTTGATGGCGCCATCTATGATACATCGTGTAATGTATATTTGGAAAGAACGTGCTTAAGCGTTTGGAGAGGCGGGGTTTGATCCATCGTACCCAGAGGCAGGAAGTGGACGCCTTCACCACTCAGCCACTGAGACTTGAGCAGGTGAGGATTAAATGCGGTCATAAGGGGAAGACATATCGATAAGTATTGGTTGTCGTTGAAGGTAAGTTGTAGATGGGAAAATTTGAATTTTGAAGTGTTTTTATTTTATTATTTATTTATTTATTTGTAATTGTCTTACGCGCGTGTATTTAAAAGTTAATTTAATATTTAAGTGAATGAAATAAATACCTTAGCGAATTCGTTAAAGCAAACGAATTTAAGAATAATTAAGATATAGATATAATTAAGAATAATTAAGAATATATATATATTTAAGAATAATTAACTATTAAAAAAAAATTAAGAGGTTTTGTTCAGTTAATCAAATTTCTTTTTTAGGATTTATAATATAATTACATGCGTTGCGTTAATTTACAAAATATATATTTTTAGCATGGAAATATTTATTTTAATAAATAAAAAGTCGATAATTAATAACTTTTAATTAGAATAAGAATTCATTTTATGTCGTTTTGATGATTTAAAGTAGAAAATATATTTAATGAGTATGTTGCAATATTAATTTGTTACTTATCAATAGTTTTAATTGAAAAATAAGATAAAAATATTAATTTATATATATTTTTTTTTCTTTTGGAAGACAACTTTAAATAGGGGGGATATTTCTGGATCTTTCTTATAAATTAAAGAATGCTTATTAAATAAAATAAGTGAATTTCAGAGGTTTTTCTCTTAATACAATTTTCTCTTTAGAAATTATAATGTAATTAAATATGTTAATTCAAGAAATATATATTTGTAACATAGAAAAACTAATTAAAAAAGTTGGTAATTAATTACTTTTAATTAGAATAAGAGTTCATTTTTTGTAATTTGATAATTTAATGTAGAATATATTTTTAGTAATTATGTAGCAATAATGATCAACATTTCTTAATCATCAAATAAAATAGAAATATTAATTTATCTTTTTTTTTTTTTTTTAGAAGTGTGAGATTTCTGAATCTTTCTTTTAATTTTTAATGCTAAAAATTTGGGTAGTTTTTTTTTTTTTTTTATATTTTTATAGCATGTAAAATAATTTTAATCATTTTTTTAATAATTTGATTTTTAGATAAAAAAACAAACATAGCTATTGCTTTTAAAATGAATATAATAGATAGAAAATAAGTTCAATTAATTTATGAGTATTTTTTTTTCTACGATTAAGTTTATAATGAATAATAATTTTAAGGAGATATTTAAAAAACTCTTTTGATGATTGAAATAATTGTAGATTCTTTTTAAAATGAATTCAAAGACAAAATTTTTAAATAAATAAATATAAGCTATTTTTTACATTTATTTTGTTTATCACTGTTAGAAGTCTATATGAAAAACATGAAATATACATATCTTATCAAAACTCAAACTAAAAAAAAAAACTAAGTAAAAGAAAAAAAAAGTGTCGGCTAAGACTAAAAATTCCGAATTCGGACCGATTTTGGCAAATCTGATCGGGCCACTATCAGAAATCACATATCGGTCCTGCGTCACTTGCCGGCGTAAGTCGCTTGCCGATATATAACCATAAGTGGACCGATTACGGTAACCGGCAGTCGAAAAACCAGATACTTATGTTTCAATTGCCGACATGCTGCCGACGCTTCACCGAAACTACTGTGCCTATGCCGACACTTAACCGACAGTGCCAGCTGCGGTCCGATCGTGTGCCGAAAGGTATGTGTCTGTTGGCTATATATATATATATATATATATATATATACGTACATACAGTAGCGCTAAAATGTATTTTAACAATATTATATTTGCTCCTATTTTGTTTAATGTAAAAATGTAAAAGAAAATATATTCCGCATCATTGAGTTATGACTGCAGTTATTCAAAAAGTATAAAGTTTCAACTTGTTTGTTTACATTCGATGCCACCGAAGAAATATGACTACTCTTTAGCCCAAAAGTATTTTGATAATTACTTTGTATTTAATTATTGAAGGCGTCAGTTCGTGTATAACTTCGATTAGTGTTTATATTGACTTATTGCGATTATTTTCAAATGCTGAAACGCAAAGAATATTCTAGTAATTTTAGAAAAGCCGTTGTAAATGCACTTAAGTAAGGAAGGACGCAAGCAGAAGTTACTCGTTCTTTTAACGTGTTTTGGAAGCTTGCTAGTATATGAAATAAATTTTTAATAAACAGAAATCCGTCGAAAATAAGCCTTGAAGAGGCCGTCCAAAAGAATCAACTTGCAGTGCATTATAAAAAAAAGCTATCTACAAGTGATTCTCGTAAGTCGGTTGTAGTAATAAAAAATGAATCGAAAAAAAATTAGGGCACAGACATACACATTTTAACTGTCAAACGACGCCTACAATATATACTCTATGGTTTACATAGCAGAAGACCAGCAAAAAAGCCCCTTCAGGGGCGGTGGTGTGTTTATGAAACCACTTAATTTTAATTCCCAAATGCCACATTCGCATCGGAATTTCGTTTAAAAAAATTTTCGATTTATTATGTGTATGAAATATAGCTTTTTCTTATTTACAAATAAATTTGTTTTAAAATTCCGGGTTCATTCATTAATTTCAACACTTGCTTTGCCCCTGAAAGGGTTAATATCTGCTAAGAATAGAAAGGCCAGACTTGCATGTGCAAAACGGCATAAATCGTGGATAAGTATTGAGTGGTCTAATGTTTTGTGAAACGATTAAAACAAATTTAATTTAGTGCCATCTGATGGAATCAAGTACACTGGATGCCTCCAATACACACACAAAAAATTATGATGTTCGATACCAAATACCCACCGTCAAACGTGGAAGCGGCAATGTAATTGTTTGGAGTTATTTTTCAAGCAGCAGAATTTGACCCGTCAAATTAAGGGGAATATGTTCATCTATGCTGATATATTATAGACTCATATGGTATCATATGCTAAAAAAACTAGGCATTCTAAGTGGTATTTACAGCAGGATAATGACAACAAACACAAATCAAAGTACATAAGTGATTTTATGAAACCCGGAAAAGTCAAGTTTATTGAGTGGTCAGGCCAGTTTCCGGATTTATACTCCATGGAGCATCTGTGGTAGGAGTTAGATCGTAGAGAAAGATGCCAAAATTATTCAAATAAGGAGACTTTAGATGAAGCTCTTAAAAATGAGTGCGACAGAATTCCTTTAGATTAAATACAAAAGTTATTAGACTCGATGCCCGCACGTTGTGAGGCTCTCCTAAAGGCTTCAGGATATGCTACTAAATATTGTCTGACTCATTACTATGTTTGATAATTATTGCGTTTTTTTTGTTTTTTTTTTCTTTTTGTATTATGATGTCAAAATACTTTTGATCTATCATTTTTCTGATTTTTCTTGGGTTTCATGTTATTTTCTTGCAAATGATAGTTAATTTGCTAAAATTCTCTAAAGCAATGAATATGGTTAAATAAAATAAATGATTGATTTTTGTATTTTCTAACTGTTTTTAATAAAGTGAATATATATATATATATATATATATATATATAAGCTCAGAAAAATCAAAAGTAAAACTAAAAGTAAAATATAATAATAATAATAATAATAATAATAATAATAATAATAATAATAATAATAATAATAATAAAAATAAAAATAAAATCCATGCGATAAGCGCTACAGCTGCATATAACCACACAGATTATATATAGCACATTATGTTTTAAATGCGTTTGTCGGACCCAGAATCCTGCACCATAAATAAACTAAGTATAACCATAAAACATCCAAGAAATTTAAACAGATATAACCTGAACAAGAAAAAAACAACAAAAGGCTGTGGCCTCTTCAGCGGTGGGCATTTTAGAAAGCACAGCAATGTTTCAGATTAATTACAATTTACAACAAACTATTATTCAGTAGTGGCATGTTTTATGGTTATACTTAGTTTATTTATGGTGCAGGATTCTGGGTCCGACAAACGCATTTAAAACATAATGTGCTATATATATATATATACTGAAAAACCCAAATTCATAATTTAGTACACGAAAAAAACATCTAACAAACTGCAACTAAAACAATAATTAACAAAACCAAGAGTAACTAAGAAAAAACCAAACATGAAGACAAGTGGCCAAGGCTTGTGACTTGTACTGCGGGGTTAAACATGTTTTACGTGCACAACATTCCCCCTCACTTGCCAAGACCAAACAAATAGAGATTGGAAAAAATGAAAACCACAAACTAATTCAAAAGCCGTCAAATGAAGTCCGTGATTATTCTCACCGCTAAGCTATTTTCGATAGGAATCACGTATCGATAAATCACAATCATCGAACAATTTCAATGTTTTATTTCGATAGCTTTTTTTCCTGATAAAATTGAAAGTTAAATCGTTCAGAAAATGTATTGGGTAATTTTGTTTACTGGCGTTTATGTAAAGGTTAAAAATTTCACCAACCAATTTATCGACATTTGAGCACAAATTTGCAATACGATTTAAACCATTTAAATATATATTTCTAAAAATTGAAACATGCACGTTACTATTAAAGTTTAATATTTTTATTGTATCAAAATCAAAATAATTTCTTTTATCATAAATACTATATACTAAAAATCCGTTTATAATCTCCAAATTAACATCCAAGTAGTTGACACTGCCCCGATCATCCGAAGCACTCTTTAAATTCAAAGTGTCTGGATAACATATATATATATATATATAATACGATATATTATTATATAATGCAAGATAAATAACATTGTATTTCATTGTTACTTAAAAAAAATCTTTTTTGTCAGTCTCTGTAGTCAAAAAAAGGTAGTTTAAATTGAAAGCGAGGAGATTTTTAAAAATAATTGTGAGTCAAAGAATCTTTTTTATATGTTTTATAAAATGGTTTTTAAGGAATCAAATTAACAACCAAATAATATGGCATTTCAGAAAAAATTGCACTCTTACAAAACTATTTTATATTATTTCGCTAAATTCTCTCAAACTAAAACATAATTAAAAAGAGCAAAAAAAAAAAAAAATGTAGTTCTTTAACTACTTAAAAAGAACACTATTGTACATAGAATGTTAAGATTAATACTTTTTTATATAAATTTATTATTACGCCTTGATTTAATAACCACCATAAAAGTTTACAATAATAAAAAAAAGAAGAAGAATTTTGCGTCTATAGTAATTAAAGTATCTTAAGTAATATTTAAATGAAATGAATAGTTCTTTTCTGTATTTTTATTTAGCATTTATCTTTTCTATGTGATGTTTTAAGAGAAGTTCCTTTTTGTATATTTTGTAAATTAAGATTTGTATTTTTTTAGTTTTTGGCGAAAAAAAAATGAGAATGTACTCAACTCTATTAATGAATAAGAGATAAAAAATTATTTTTACGTGCGTTCGTAATTATATAAATACGCAGTTCCTGTAATTGTCATCTGGTATGTCCGTCTGTCGGCATATAACAGCGCAAAAACAATCCAACCGAATGGTTTGAAATTTAGCATATATAATCATTGCAGAATTTTGTCGAGTTATTTCAAATTTTATGAAAGTTGAATCACAACATAAATAGATATTAATAAAAGTTTTCTTCATTCTATTATATTATTTCACACGCAATTAATTGAATGATATCCCATGATAGGTAATGATTCTAGGATGCCGTGTTGATGACTTCATGACTTAAGAAGGAGTCATATTATTTTAGTATTACGGAATTTAATATATACTATAATCATAATAAATTTTGCATTCATGCATTTTTGTATAAGAAGGCAAGATCCAAAGCACGACGACCTGGATATTTATAAAACGAGTTATATTACGAAAGCACATCATTTTCCACGTTTGACCTACAATTTCCGACGTTTGGAAGAAATGCAAGCACATTTTACGTAGGAGAACATGTAAAAAAATGATGACGTCATACATAAATAGAAAAGTAAAAGTTAATGTTGTCGTTATATCTAATTAGCAATGCAAAACCTAATATTTAAGTTTTGATATTTTGATTTGGTGGATTAAAGTAAAAATAACTTTAAACTGAAAATATTAAATCCAAATTAATATAAAATATATTGCACGTATTTAGTTTTAAATATATACTTAAAAACTCATAAAAAGGAAGAAATTGTGATAAAGGAGTACGGATTGATTGCAAGAAAGGGATCACAAGGTATTCAGATTCATTTTTAGCAGCAAAAAAAAATTTGGTTAAAAAATCAAATGCAGAGGGCGCTGACGAACCGAAACACAATGACAATAGTTGTGTCGCAGAATGTTTTGGGGGGCATGTCTAACATTTGCTATTGGAAGAGCAAATGAATGGATAGTATTGCTGTCCTGTTCATTGTGTTACGGGTCGTCAACGCCTTCTACATGTGATTTTTTAACTAATTTCTATTTTGTTGCTAAAGAAAATCCGACTACCTTGTGAGCCCTTTCTTGCAAACCGCACTCCTTTATCATAATTCATTCATTTTTTATGACTTTTTAAAGTTTTAACGAGCTTTTGGCTCATCCGGTATATATCATAAATATATACTTTATTTCTATAATTTAAAGGTGTTTCCAATTATAAATTGACTGAAAATTTTCAAGGTACATTTTCACTACGCACAACATAAATTCTCAAAATTATTTTAAATTAATATAATGTTTAATTAAGCGCCGTGAAAAATTAAAATTAATCGGTATTTTACGTCATAGACATTAAAAGAAGGATTATAATTCATAAAACCCAGTTCTTGAAAATGCAATTTATTAATTAATTCCCGTCGCAGTTTTCTTTAAATATAAAAGGGTAAACGTATGTTATATTTTAATAAAATTATAAAATTTGTTTAATATGTAGAAAGTATAAAGTAATTAATTAAACAAAAACATAATTTGCATAACAAATTAAAAGAAAAATTATTTTTTTCCAACTTTGTTTAAGCCCGAGAAGGGACTGATATTAAGATATTTCATTCAGTTGCTTCTACATTGACCATTAAATTCTTGTAAGGAATATGGTTAAACTAATTGAACTTTAAAAAATAAAAATAAAATTCAAACAATATGATAATTAAACCGCCCTAAAAACTTAGATTCCATTCAAATGAAATAGAAATAATTCTTAGACCTTTATGTATTTATTTATTTTTTAAGATTTGCATTTTACATGTAAGGTTATTATTTTTAATACACATAGAAAATCAGCAATACAAATATTTGCAACTTAAAATTGCACTGTAAAAAAAAATCTGTAAAGTTACTAAAGTTTTTCAAGGAAACTGGGATTCCTAAAACTTTTTATGTAACGGCAACAACAAAAATTCCTGTAACAGATGCACTTTTGCCCCGAAAATCAAAAATCTGTAAGGTTACTAGAAATTTTTTAGGAAACTGGGATGCCTAGAACTTTTCATGTAATTGCAACCCAGTTTACAGATAAAATTTTAGTAAGATTACTGTAATTTTAGCAGATTCATTTGTACAGTTACAGATTTCTGTCGCTTTACAAAAACTAGTTTTGTAGATTTGCAGATTTCTTTGTACAGTTACAGATGAAAGTTTAGTAAGCATGTAACTTTACATCTGAAGAACTACAGATTTTTTTTTACAGCGTGGAAGAAAGGTCTACGATTTATTTCGATTTCACGTGAACGGAATATAAGTTTTTAGGGCGGTTTAAGTATCATATTGTTTGAATTTTATTTTTATTTTTAAAGTTCAATTAGTTTAACCATATTCCTTACAAGAATTTAATGTTCAATGTAGAAGCAACTGAATGAAATATCTCACTATCAGTCCCTTCTCGGGCTTAAACAAAGTTGAAAATAAATTGTTTTTCTTTTAATTTGTTATGCAAATTATGTTTTTGTTTAATATGCGAAGTTTTTTAAATAGGTAATACGATTAAAAGAATTGATGTCAAATGTAACATCATCGAGGTTTGATTTACGCAGCATCACATCACAATTTGTGACGCAAATTTTGCTAATGATTATTTAGCGGCCACTCCAATCGTCAAAACTGTTCGACCGATCGTCTAATGAAACAATTTTTCACTGCCATGGTTTTCATAACAAACTAGTTGGATATACCAATCCCAAAACTTTCCTCTATCTCATACATGTTAGTGTTTGAAAAAAGAGTTACGGATGTTAGTTCAATACTACACCAACTTTGATTTTGATCCTAAATTTCTGCTTCAATCAATTAATCGCAGTAAAAACAAGTTAATCTCGATCATGATATTTATTAAAATCAATAGTTTTTCGTTATTGAAGGGAAACCAAACTGGTCGCCAAGGGAGGCTAGTACGTGATAGATTATCTGTTACAGCTAATAAAATCACCAGTCCGTTAATGAATCAACAGGAAGTGTTGCCTTAGCAACATCATACGTCTCACGGCAATGTGAATTGAATGGAAACCCGATGACTGATGTCTTCGATTCCGAGTAATATCGATAATCGATTTGCCACTCATTTCACATTGAGTTGTGGTGTGCAACGTTGCTACAGCAATACTTCCGATAGTGTCCTAACGGAGCGGCAATTCAGATTTCTTTGCAACATTCTATTCTAATCCATTAGTAGTCAAAAGAATACTACCCGCTCTTGGCGACCAATTTGGTTTCCCTTAAAATTTATGTTTGGGAAAGCATGCTAAGCATTATCATATTAATTTTATTCATAATTTAATTTACTTGGACTTCCTTAATTATAATTAATATAATCCCTTAAGTTAAATTAGTTTTTGTTGCATTAAAATATTTCAATTTGTTGATGTTCTGTAAGCAAGTAAACCCTATTGGTTTGAAATGGCAGTCTGTGGGAATTTGGCGAAATATTAGAGATACCGCCAAGTTGCGTCACTTTCGTCGACTAATTTTGGACGCCAAATTTGGCGATATATTGCCGAATCGGCGACAAAATTGGCGACATTTGGTGATAGAACAAGGTTCTCCTATGGTAACCCCCCTTATAGGTATGGTGATGCATTAAAAACTGTTCAATAAACAATGGGGTGTGTTTCATTCGGGCGTTGACATTAAACAATTAACAAATAATCGGGATTTCTGTGCCACATACGATAGCATAATACATATATAGATTCCGTTGTACATCAGCTGTTTGCGAAAAGCCGGCTTAGCAGGACACGACTTCCCGTCACTGCACGAGTCGTCAATGCCCAACAGAACTACGAAAAACCGACAAAATTATACAAAATCGCTATCACAGAGCCCCTTGCCGGCAGAATATTTCTAAATTCAAGGAGGAAAACCAAAAACATACACAAAATATTTAGTTCAATTCTATTCATAACTTCATACACTTTTCGGTGGTAAAATAAATAAAATGGCACAAAAATCGCTATTACAGCAACACCTTCCGGCAGAATATTTTCAAATTCAAGGAAAAAACTGCTGCCCACAGCTAAATACATACAAAAAAAATTTGGTTCAATTCTATGGATAACTTCATACACTTATTGATGGTACAATAATGAAAATAGCACAGAGCTATTAGAGCGCCCCCTTTCGGCAGATTTTTTTCAAATTCAGGGCGGACCTGCTGGCCATAGCCAAAAACATACATAAAAAATTGGTTCAATTCTATGCATAATTTCCTACACTTTTCGATGGTACAATAATGAAAATGGCACAGACATCGCTATTATAGCGCCCCCTTCCGGTGGATTTTTTTTCATATTCGGAGAAGACCAACTAGCCATAGCCAAACACATACACAGAAAATTTGGTTCAATTCGATGCATAACTTCATACACTTTTCGATGGTACAATAATGAAAACGGAACAAAAATTGCTATTACAGAGCCCCCTTCCGGCAGAATATTTCTAAATTGAAGGAGGACCTGCTTCTCAAGGCCAAATACGTACACAAAAAAATTGGTTCAATTCTATGCATAGCTTCATTCACTTTTTGATGGTACAATGGCGACAGACGGACAGGCGGACGGACAGACAGACATTTTTTATAAACATGTTTTTTGGGGTCTCTGACCCCTAAAACGTGTAAATCCATTGAAAACCGGAAGTCGAAAAAAATTTCGATTACAATACTTTCTTCTATTGAAGATATAAGAAAGTATAAAAGAAAAATTATGTCATTGAGGATTAATTTTAGATAAAAAAAAATTCCATAGACTTAACATTAAATGTCTCAATATTTTTTCAATTCACAAATAATTAGCTAGACACACGGCAGTGTGTCAGCCAAGTTCGCCTGACATAGCCGTATGTTATTTACACGAACCATTTCGAGCTGTTTTCGTCAAATTTCAACTTCTACTACTGAAAATCTATGAGACCTACGTACTTGTTATACGAAATGTGTAGTAAGGCCACCCTAACTACCTAAAATCCAAAATTTTATAAATAACGCATAAATATTTTCCGAGATAATGACATTTGAAAATGTCTGATAATCGATAATTTTACCACTGACTGACTCACTCACTCACTCATCAAAAAGATCTCGTATATCTACTGCAGCTACAGACTTCAAATTTGGTGCGAAGTTTGTTTACACTATAAAACATAGGAAAAAAATAAAAAATAAATGTGAAAATCGATGAATTACCCACCTGAAGGGTGCCCGTTTTTACTTTAACATTACGTCTATTAGGCGAAATTTTAATTTGCCGTAGGAGGGGACTCTGTTCTATCGCCAAATACCGCCAAGTTTCTCGTTATGGCGATATGTCGCCAAACGTGACGCCACCTTGGCGATATCTCTAATATTTCGCCAAATTCCCATAGACTTCCATTGTAAACCTATTTACTTACTGGGAGTTTATCTGGGTTTACTTACTTACAGAAAATCAACAAATTGAGATATTCTGTCCGTCACAGAGCCCGTTCTCATAAACTGTACATGTTGGAGACTTGAAATTTTGCATACTTATAGCGGAATACAACACATCATACGACAAATCATAAAATTTTCAAAAAGTCGTACATTTAACCCTTTGGCTCCCACATGTGTATTTTAAACAATTCTTTCTAAGTCAGCCCTTAATTAGGTTGGAGGCGTGAAATTTTACAGACTTATAGCTGAACACCTCACATCAAACGACAAATCATATAATTTTGAAAAAGTCGTACATTTAACCCTTTGGACTCCCACATGTGTATTTAAAAAAATACTTTCTAAGTGAGCCCTAATTGGGTTGGAGGCATGAAATTTTGCATACTTATAGCTGAACACCTCTCATCAAATGACAAACCATAAAAGTTTGAAAAAGTTGTACCTTTAACCCTTTGGGCTCCCACATGTGTATTTTAAACAATTCTTTCTATGTGACCCTCTAACAAGGTTGGAGGCGTGAAATTTTGCATACTTATAGTTGAACACCTCACATCAAACGACAAATCATAAAATTTTGAAAAAGTTGTAAATTTAACCCTTTGGGGTCTCACATGTGTATTTTAAACAATCCTTTCTAAGTGAGTCCCTAATTAGTTTGGAGGCGTAAAATTGTACATACTTATAGCTGAACACCTCACATCAAACGAAAATCTATAAAATTTTGAAAAAGTCGTACATTTAACCCTTTGGGATCCCACATGTGTATTTTAAACAATTCTTTCTAAGTGAGCCCCTAATTAGGTTGGAAAAGTGAAATTTTGCATACATATAGCTGAACACCTCACATCAAACGACAAATCATAAAATTTTGAAAAAGTCGTACATTTAACCCTTTGCGCTCCCACATGTGTAATTTAAAAAATTCTTTCTAAGTGAGCCCTAATTAGGTTGATGGCGTGAAATTTCGCATATTTATTGCTGAACACACATCAAATGACAAATCATAAAATTTTGAAAAAGTCGTACATTTAACCCTTTGGGCTTCCACATGAGTATTTTAAGCAATTCTGTCTAACTGAGCCCTTTATTAAATTGGAGATCTCAAATTTTGCATACTTATTGCAGAACACCTGAGGCCAGGCGACAAATCATAAAATCTTGAAAAAGTCTTACGCTTAACCCTTTGAGCTACCACATATGTATTTTAAGCAATTCTTTCTAAGGGAGCCCATAATTAAGTTGGAGACATGACTTTTTGCATGCGTATAGCTGAATACCTCAACCACACGACAAATCATAAAAATTTCAAAAAGTCTTATATTATTTACTCCTCCGGGCTCTAACTTGTGTATTTTAAGCCATTTTTCTAACCCCCGCCCTTTTCACCCGGGGAGCACTTTTCCAACTTTTGCCGACACCCCTTTGAACATTCTTTCATATTATGAACCATAGCCTTACATATTTTAGTTCCACTTTTTACCGCCAGGGGTGCTTATCTCGTACTTATCTCGGGTGCTATGGGCTCAATCCCTTCGACTAATATATCTACGGATAGTATGTAAAACGGAGTTTCGTTCGGATAGAGGTTTGTTTAGAATAGAGTGCGCCCCTGGTTGCGAAATATGGAACTAACCGATTTTTCAAAAGGGTAAAGTTTTTTTAAAAGTATATTAAACGAAACCCTCTGTGCGATCTGTGATCACACTTACCCACTTGTTATTTTAAAAATCATCAGAGAAAAGTATATTTAGTTAATTAAATTTGAAAATCCAGGGAGAGGCAATGTCCTTCCTTTGCACTGCCTCTTTTCCGGCACCCATGGATGAATGATACATAGTGTGGCACAAGCACATAACACTATTTTTCACTTTCAGTACAAAAAAGCAGGACCAGCTATAGGATATTTAATTGGAAGATTTACTATAGTAATTTAATAGGAATTGTTGTTTCAGAAACAATAAAAATTTCGAATTAATACATTTCGTTTCAAAACATGCATTCAATGTAGCAGTATTAAAATATAGATTTCTGCCGCAAATTGACAGCCAAATAATTTGTTGTAGAAAATGTAAATTAAAATTGAATGTTGCTTAGTGAATAAAAGACTCACATGTAAGCACATTAAAAAGCATTAAGTAAAGTGTCTCAATATATTGTAACTTTACAAAAAGTAATGATATCTAACAAAAACATAGCTGTGAAAAAAGGGAGCCACGTTCTGTAAAGACAATGGCAAGAAAAGAAGTGATATCCAAGTGGGTGCCAAGTTCAAATAAAATTCACTCAAACTTACCTACTGAAGTATTATAGCATTTTTTAAATTGGTTAGAAATAAAAATTATTGATAGCATATTAATAATAAATCTTGAGCTTGGCAAGTTTTTGATAAATGTTATGCCTATCAATTTCATGTCTTAATAAAATGATGATGTTAATATCAAGAACAATGTCATTATAAAAAAAATTAATATAGTTATTATTATAAACAAATGACTCATGTTAAAGATTTGATAAACCAATAAATACACAAATACACTCCCGCTCGTTTTTGGTTATCAATCTAGCACCCACCCTTCGGAAACCTAATGCAAGCAGGCTGAAAGACCTGAGAAAGACACAGATACCCTTACGTTCTTGGTCACCTTGGTTACATTGTTCTTGGTCATCCCTCTAGAGACTGCACCCCTTTAACCCTTCAGGGGCAAAGAGCTTTAATTCGTGACATGCTGAAATGATTGAATAACACCAGAATTTAAAAACAAATTTATTTCAAAATGGGTAAAAGCTTCTTTTCACGTATTTAATAAAATTAAACTTTTTAGTCCTGAATTCTAGTGTCAATGTGGCATTTTGAAGTTAAAATTACATATGGTGGGATATATTTTATCCCACCACCCTTCAAGGGGAAGGAGCTCACTCAAATGAAGGCTTCCAAACATGAAATAACAAGTTTTGATATAATAATGTCATTAATAAAAATAAATGACTCGTAGGTAAAAACTTGCCAAGTTCTAGATTTATTATTAATATGCTATCAATAATTTTAATTTCTAAACAATTTTAAAAATGCTATAATACATCAGTATAATCCATCCATATGCAAAGGCATTTTATCAACCGTTTTGACTTTGACATCAGGCAAACGTTTTTACACTTTAAATTTATAATATTATTAGAATTAGCGAAGAATAAAAAATTTGTAGCATCAGTTACAAAAAGGTGGGAAGAAAATGTGTATGTGTTCAGGTTAAAAATGCGAAAAATATTGTCTGTAAATAAAGGAAGCTTCCGTGTTATATTAAAGGACGCGACGAGAGAAAAAAAAAGAAAAAGAGAAGAAAAAATACTTCTTTTACAAATACATTTTTATTTTCAGGAATTTTTTATATGTTCTGAAGGGACATACAGTATAACATTGAATATCCGGCATCGTCGGGGCCGATACTAAGCCGGATTTTTGAAAATTCCGAATTTCTGAAAGAATATCGAAAACGCTTCCGACATTCTTAATAGTGGTTTAATTCATAATTTAATTCATAAGCAAGTCATATTATGTAAGAAAAAGGGAAAATTAAATATTAGAAAATCTTACTTTAATTTATATTTTTTATGTTACAAAACAAAATCTAATAAACATTGAAGTCATTTTTTGTCATGCAATTATCAAAACATCGATGCCATTTTCATTTGCTTCAATCTTTGTTGGCCGTTCTTTTACAAGTTTTTCTTATATTTTACACAAGCCAAGAATAGCTATTTCGGAATGACAGTCTTATTTCTCTAAAAAAATATTATTTATCTGGGCTAGTTCAATGAGTACTTGTAGTTTAAGTCACAGGCTACGATTTTTGGTTACCAGTATTTTAGAACGGTAAAATGTGACGTATTTCATCAGAGATATCTCATTAATTGAATAAGGCGAAGCAAACATTTTGAAAATAACGCTGGCCAACAACCATAGCAGTTATTAGCTATGTGACTTACACTACAAAAACCCATGAAAATAGCCTCTAGTCAAATTTATGCACTTTTCCATTGACACCTTTTCTTCAGTTGATACCTCATCCTCTTGCTCTGTGATGCGACTAGCGATATCTGTGGTTCTATTTAGCAGAGCGTCAGCAATCGCGCTGTCTGCTAAATGTTCATTGTTTTTAATACATAAACAATTGATATTTTTCTCTCTGTTTTAAGTCCAAAGTATAAAAAAAAAAAAAAAAAAAAAAAAAAAAAAAAAAAGGAGAAAGGAGAAGGGAGAAATGACTTTGATGGCGAACTTTTAAAGTTGCCGGATTTCTGAATGCCGTATTTTTCAGGTGGCACTGTATTTAAACCCGACTAATATTCCAGAGAGTCCGATCAACAAAAAACTATCTTTAAAAATATGTATATATCTACACTAGTGACGTTGAAGAAAATGGTTTCTTAAGATCGCTTGTATCACTAATTGTCAATAAGTTTCGCAGATTTTTATTTTAAAATATAAATTCCCACGATGTCGGGTTAAATATATAAAATATACAATTTTAAATTTTAATTAAGGTTATACGGGCCCAGCCAACGCCGGGTAGTCAGCTAGTCAAACTCGAAACTGCGTTTAAATATTAATGAAAGAAGTAGGTTACGCAACACAACTGAATGTATTTTTAAGCAAAAAGCCAATAAAATTACTATTTTTACTTTATATTCATTAACACGTCAAAAACTTACATGGTTAATGAAAAATTACGACATGAAATGTTGCTATTTACTTATTACAATATCAAATTTTTAATCAAATCTAGTTTAAAATATCACATTTACAATTTCCGAAATTTCGTATGCTATTCTACAGTCGATAAATATTTATTTAATAAAAATGAAAAAGAGTACACATAAAATAACCGTTTTAATATACAAAGTTTAGTAGTAAGGAAATGGATAGATAATTTTTATACAATTAACACAGAGTTTTTCTTTTTTTGAAGTTTCTTTACGCAAAGCTATACAAAACTTTGAACACATTCGAAAAATAATTCATGATCAATATATTTCGATAGAAGTTCAGAATTGGAAAATTTCATTTATTTCGCTTGGGTTCAAGTACAAAATATGAAAATGTATATGAATAAAACAACTGCTCCAAAAAGTCATAAACTTTTTGCTGAACTTAGAGTGGTTCTCTGAAACTTTTAAACTCTTAGATTAGAGAATACATATATTTTCTGACAAATCTCAAAATCCTTATTTCTTATTAGGATTATTTTTCATGGAACGCGTTGTTTCTTTTGACCCTGTGTACATAAATGATTCATTGATAATACTTTAGACAAATACTTAAAAATATTTTTAAACTCAATCGTATGAGTGAAAAAAAATAACGTGTTAAATGTATGTGGGGCATTCTCACAGTCTTATCACTTTTAAGTCCCTGAATAATAATTTTTATTTTAGTAGATATTCTTGTGATTTTTAAAATTTTTCATATACTGGGGAACAATCCATTACATGACTGCTTAGCAATATTAACGAGTCAAATAAGTTTTGGACGATGTTAGGGGTCAAAATATCCAGGAAACTCCTATACCGTTCCGTGTCCCTAAAGCTGATTTTTAAGTTTGGAACTGTCTGTATAAGATTGTTCCAAAAATAATAATTCGATGTAATTTTTTTTTCCGAAACTGGGACAATTGTTTTATATAAATATGTAGTAAAAAATTAACCTGAACAAGTTTTTACGGTTGTCATTATTTTTTATGTCTATCCTCGGTTTTATTTTGCATACCGTCCCTCTCATGAAATTATAGAGAAAATCACTTCAGATGCAGCCACATAATTTTTTTTCAAGTTTTTCTCATGCAGAAGTATGCTAGAGAAAGAATGTCTAAAATTATTTGACAGGAAATTTACTGCAGAATTTAAATCAGCGTTTAAATATCAATTTCAAGCACCGTGGCTTTTTTCGTAGTCTTACCGTCCGCAAGGTTTATTCCTGCACTTTTCGAGGTAATTTTTTTTTAATTTATTTAATTCAATGTAAATAACTCTTTCTAAAAATCAGTGAACATTGTTGCTATCACTTAGTCTTAACATGATTTGCCTAAAATAATTGATAATTTTCATTACTGTCCCATCCTTAGCATCCCTTTTTTCCCTTACCGTTCCTTTTTTCCTATAACTTCCCCTTTTTTACCTTACCGCCCCTTCTTTAACACCCCTTTAACCCTTTCCGGCACGGGCAATTTTTGTTGTAAAATGATGAAATGATTGACTGACACCGGAATTTTAAAACGACTTTTTTAGAAATTACAACCTGTTACCTTTAACTGTTTATTATAAAAGCAAAATTTTACTAAAATATTCTTGGTGCCGTTTGTAAGTTTGGAATTAAAACTAGGTATCCCGAGGTATCCCTAGGTATCCGGGTATCCCCGATGCCGGAAAGAGTTAAGACAATGTTATGCCAAAATATTTTACTAAAAATACTAAATTTTCATTATTTCTTATTTGAATGTCCTATGTGTACTATGCAAATTCGTTATAAGTAAAAATTTAGAAGAAAATAAAAAGTTTTAGTGGTAAAATGGTAACCGAAATTAAACTTGGAAGTTTAACTTAAACCTCAGTAAAAAAAAAAAAAAAAAAAAAAAAAAAAAAAAAAAAAAAAATCACTGCTGACTATTTTATCTTTATTTTGAATTATTATGGCATTCGTCTATCAGATTAAAATGTTATTTTAGCAAGCTTAATTTCATCGGATTTTTATTCCTGAAAGTCAAAAGATTGTGAGAATGCCTCATGTATTTTATGGTTCCTTTAAAAATTGAGGAAAAGGCTCCTAAACTTAGAACAGTTTTGAAACTGAGTCTCATTAAATCAAATTATCAGATTTAAAAAAATTTTATTTCAGGCCAATTCGTTGAAAGAAAAATTCTGTTTACGAATTGAAAAAAACCGCCACGGAAGGAAAAAAAAACCGCTAAAAAAAGCTCTTAAAATCTGTTAAAAATCTGGCTAAACTTTCGTTCCCTAAAACTGTGTTATGTGGTCAGTTCGGGAGTGAGATCATTCCGAACGCGCTTTTCTGTCTCCATTTCGATCGTAAAGGTACTCCCTTTTACTTGTAACTGTATTAATTTTTTTTCCTGTTTGATGTACTGAATAAGTATATCTAGATGAACAAAAAACCTGGGAACGATCTTTGCAGCTGTGGTACATTGAGTAATTTTTTTAAGTATGTGATGATTATTATGAAGATCCCAGCTAAGGCTGGAAGTACATGCATATGCCATAATTATTTCTGCTTAACATTCAAGTTGAATAAATAAATTGAACTGCTTTGTAAAATTGAAATGTTTTTTCATGTTCTTTATATTTGAAGCCGAACCAAATGTCTTAGACACTGTGGTTATAGTCCAGGCAATAGAGACCGTATAGGGACTCTACCTAGCAAAATTAATGGTAGTACTGGAAATCGGCTTTCTAGATGTTTTTCTGGTCGCTGAATTCGAATTTGTAACTTCCCACCAAAATGTCCCCCGGCAACCCCCCCCCCCCCCCCAAAAAAAAAAAATAAATAAAAATAAAATAAAATAAATGGTTTTTATTAAAAAAATCAAATTTTAAAATTTTGAAAAGTAGCTAGAAATTCAGAAAGTAGACAAAATTTGCAACATATTAGATATATCACTTTATGACTTAGGATGAAGGGGAAGGGGGGATCTGCCTCGGAACATGCCCGCAGTGCTGCGTGGACTAAGTTGCGGAATTCCACTTAACCACTCACACGTTTACATTACCCTCCCATCTTCCCTCAGAACTTTCTCTATAAGGTTTACTTTAAGTTTTTTGGGTCGCTGATTCCGAATTTTTTAACTTACCGCCAAAATTCCCCCCCCCCCCACCCCCACCCCGAACACCAAATAGTTGTTTTTAACTTAAATTTCTTATTGTTTTAGGGGAAAAGCATTACGAAATTCAGAAACTAGACAAAATTTGCAACAAATAGGATACATGACATTATGACGTAGGTTAAACCGAGAGAGAGGTGGCTGCCTCGGAACATTCCCCGCGCGCTTTTCTCAAAAATCAATTTTTTTCAAAAAATCAAATTTTTGGGGAATTGCCTGGTGAAATTTGGGTGGGAAGTTACAAATTCGGATTCAGCGACCCAAAAAACATAAAGTGAGTCGAAATCCAGAACTAGTATTAATTTTGCCAGATAAAATCCCCTATTGCCTGGACTTCATAATTTAGTGCACGTAGCGTCGCAGTGCATGTTCAGAGGCAGCCCTCACCCTCCCCGTTCATCCTAATTCATAATGTCATATATCCTATTTGTTGCAAATTTTGTCTAGTTTCTGAATTTCGTGAAGCTTTCCCCCTAAAACAATAACAAATTTCAGTTAAAAACAACTATTTGGATGGGGGGGGGGGGGTCGGGGTGGAAATTTTTGGGAGAAAGTTAAAAATTCGGATTCAGCGACCCAAAAATCTTAAAGTAAACCTTATAGAGAAAGTTCGGTAGGGAGATGGGAGGGCAAATGTAAACGTGTGAGTGGTTAAGTGGAATTGCGCAACTTACTTTACGCAGCACCGCGCGCATGCTCCGAGGCAGACCCCCCCCCCCCCCCCTTCCCCTTCATCCTAAGTCATAATGTCATATATCTAATTTGTTGGAAATTTTGTCTACTTTCTGAATTTCTGGATACTTTTTCTCTAAAACAAAAAAAAATATTTTTTTTAATAAAAACCTTTTTGGGGGGGCTTTTTACCAAAGTTTGGGGAGATTGCCGGGGGAAATTTTGGTGGGAAGTTACAAATTCGGATTCAGCGACTAAAAAAACATCTAGAAAGCCGATTTCCAGTACTACCATATTTTGCTAGGTAAAATTCCCTATTGCCTGGACTATTAATCCTCTGCTCAATTTCTATCGTGATTATGGAGAACGTGTTTGAGAGATTAAAGGTAATGTGGTATGGTTTCGATGCAATAAATACCGTTTTAAAAGTATAGAGGAAATCTGTATTGCTATTTGGTATGACATAGTTTCCAGAAATAAATTATTCCTTCCCGAAACTATCGGATTATAATAATACTGCTTGGAGGTTCGACATAAAATGCGTATTAGTTGCTCGAAACTGCTGCTAATTTATTAAAAGCTCAGATCTCGAAAGTAAATTGGATTCTTCGGATCGTGATAAAATAGATTATTAACCCCTTGCGCTCTGGCGATCTTAGAGGATGTAGCATGACACAAGCCACCAGTGTTGTCGCATGTGGCAGATTTTTTATATTTTAATAAATTTTGAATTCACACAAAAAATATATATATTGGTAATTTTATTTTACATTATTCTTGTGAAATCAATCATCTGATAAAACATAAAAAAATATTTAAAAAATTCTGGTGAGAATTCGGAATGTCTAATTTTAAAAATCAGACAGATATCATGGCGCACGGAGCGTACGCCATTGTTGAAAATGACAGAAATAGCATGATGTACGCAGCGTACATCACAGAGCGAACAGGTTAATGCCGTAGACGCAGAGTTTATAGTACTTCCGACAGAAAGTGGGAAATATGGCTGGGAATTTTTAAAGTTCAAACCAACTGGCACACTTAGCTGGATTAGTGGATGATTGTACTTAAAATGAAGTTAAACTCGCAAGATGAAACCATCGGTTTATTTTGTAAAAGCATTAAAGAAAAAAGGTCGAAACTAAAGATGCATGATTTGATATGCCATATTTATTGGGTACGTTTCCAATTAATCAGTCTTTTACCTGAGTTGCATGATAATATTGTTCAAATGTTATATAGATTAGATCAGAGGTTCGCAAATTGCTTCAGTTACGGAGCACATTTAAAATTAAAGTCCTTCCGGCCAGTGCCGGGAGGAAGAGGTAGCTTTCATAATCCTTATTTAAAAAAAGCCAACTTATATCATGCAAACACACGAAGCTCAATTTAGTGGAAACCGAATATAGGAGATTCAATACTAATTTTTATCAATATAATGAATGAGAGTTTCGCGAAATTAGTCAGCTTTATCCAAGCTGCTTTTCTTTAAAGTAACTTATATTTGGCTGCCAAATTCGGCAATTTCTTAAAGTGCCTGTCATTTTAAGACAACATGGTGGATGAGGCTAAGCAGTAAACTTGGTCGAGACCTTAGTAATTGCTGTGCACATGCTCACTCACATCGGAATCGGTTAATATATAGGAGTGCTGTCGCATGCAAAAAATCAGATTTTTCAAAATGTCACCCACAATAGAAATTGAAACTGCTATATCTGAGCCATTTTTTAAGATAAAGACAAACAAAAAATGCTCCTGAATCCTTATATCAAGATCAAATACTTAAGAAAGAAACCTTTTTCAATTTCTAATTTTTTTGCACCTCACTTTAAATATATATATATTTTTTAATTTAATGGCCGCCATTTTGAAACAAGATTGCTGATGAATCTGGCCAGCGAACTTGGTCGAGGTGTTGATGTATACTATCCACATGCCTTCTTACATCGAAATAGGCGAATACGTGTGTTATCGCGTGACAAATACAAGATCGTTTCAAAATGTTAGTCACGCTAGAAATTCAAAGTGCTATAAATCAACCATTTTTTAAGATATCAACAAAAGAACAAGTTTTCAGAAACAAAAACTGCTCCGGAATCTTTGTATCAAGGCCAAACACATAAAAAAAATCTTTTTCATTTTCCAGTTTTTTAATACCTCATTTTGAACTTTAAATTTAATTTTTTTAAATGGCAACCCTTTTGAAACAAGATGGCGAATGAAGATGGCCAACGAACTCGGTCGAGACATTGGTATGTACTATGTACAGACCAAGTTACATCCAAATAGGTTCATAAATACGCCTGTTATCGCGTGACAAAATTCAGGTCGTTTTAAAATGTCAGCCACAAGAGAAATTCAAAATGCTATTACTCAGCCATTTTTTTTAGATATAGACGAAAGAAAAACAGTTCCGGAATCTTTGTATTAAGGTCAAACACATACAAAAAAAATCTTTTCCATTTTCCAATTTTTTGGTATCTCATTTAAATTTTTTTATTTTTTAATTTTTTTAAATGGCCGCCATTTTGAAACAAGATGGCGGATGAAGCTGGCCAACGAACTCGGTCGAGATATTTGTATGTACTATGTACACACCAAGGTACATCCAAGTCGGTTCATAAATACGCCTGTTATTACGTGAGAAAATTCAGGACATTTCAAAATGTCAGCCACGCTAGAAATTCAAAATGCTATAACTCAGCCATTTCTTAAGATATAGACGAAACAAAAACTGCTCCCAAATCTTTTTATCAAGGTCAAACACATAAGAAGAAAATATTTTTTCAATTTTCAATTTTTGGTACCACATTTCAAATTTAAATTTTTCTTAAAAATTTAAATGGCCGCCATTTTGAAACAAGATGGCGGGTGAAGCTGGCCAACGAACCCGGTCGAGACATTGGTATGTACTATGTATAAACGAAGTTATATCCAAATCGGTTCATAAATACGCCTTTTATCGCGTGACAAAATTCAGGACGTTTCAAAATGTCAGCCACGCTAGAATTTCAAAATGCTATAACTCAGCCATTTTTTAAGATATAGACGAAACAAAAACTGCTCCGAAATCTTTGTATAAAGGTCAAATACATAAGAAAAAAATATTTTTCCATTTTCAATTTTTTGGTACCACATTTCAAATTTTAAATTTTTAAAACAATTTTAAATAGCCGCCATTTTGAAACAAAATGGCAGATGAAGCTGGCCAACGAACTCGGTCGAGAGATTGGTATGTACTATGTACACACCGAATTACATCCAAATCGGTTCATAAATACGCCTTTTATCGCGTGACAAAATTCAGGACGTTTCAAAATGTCAGCCACTCTAGAAATTCAAAATGCTATAACTCAGCCATTTTTTAAGATATAGACGAAACAAAAACTGCTCCGGAATCTTTGTATAGAGGTCAAATACATAAGAAAAAAATATTTTTCCATTTTTAATTTTTTGGTACCACATTTCAAGTTTTAAATTTTTTTTAAAATTTTAAATGGCCGCCATTTTGAAACAAAACGGCGGATGAAGCTGGCCAACGAACTCGGTCGAGACATTGGTATGTACTATGTACACACCGAATTACATCGAAATCGGTTCATAATTACGGGAGTTACAGTGTGACATAGGTCAGATATATATATATATATATATCAATTTTGAACGGAGGGTGGTTTCGGGGTCTGGGGGTCATGATCGATGAAAATATACCAACATTTTTTGAAATCGCTTTCCTCCGAACGGCTGCAATAGGTAGCTTTTTTGTAAAGAAAGCTACCTAATAAATTCAACTCAGTGCACTAAATTTTATCTCGCAGCTATAATCTGTATATAGTAAATAACAACAAAATAGCATTGTTGATACAAGGTAGTTTTATCATTTAATCTTGTAGGACATTAAATTTCACCGTTTAGATTTTCGTCTGCATTAATTCCCCACTGTAGATAGAAATCGCACACACGGAAAAAAATTGAAATAAATTTAGGACGATTATTGCAGATCCACAATTTTGTTAATTTAACAAATTAATTTGTCATTATATTTGTGACAAAATTTTACTTGGTTTTGTCAAACATAAATTTAATGAGAAGTATGAGACTGCTGTGATTTGCACAATGAGATTATATCTAGCTGAATTTCGGATAGTTGCTAATGAATAACCCGCCCTGCATTGAGATATGATTTGTATTTTTTTAGTAACGGCGTATACAGGGAATCCTGTTTCTAATAAGTAATTGGTTGAGGAGGGCATGCGTATGAGTTTCGCTTTATCTGATAGGATTTTTAATTTACACTGTAGCGTGAACCAAAATGCTGAGATTGATTTCTCAGATTCAAACTTTGATTTTATGGCAGTATCTTATGTCAGATCAAGCAAGTATTCATAAACCACCCCCTGAATACTAAGCCTGAGCGCTGACAGAAAAATGGAGGCTGCCGTTGACAGATTTTTTTTCAGCGTGTGTACGGTCCCTTGAATTTTGGTATAAATATTTCTTTAACGATTTTTCTGTTTTGTTTTTCTAAGGGTAAACAAGTCAAAGAAACCTTTAATAAAGTACTGATGTCTAAATGTAAGGGTCCATACATACGCTAACAAAATCCGCCATCGTCAGCCGCCATTTTTGTATCAGCGCTCATGCGTAGCATTCAGGGGGTGGTGATTCATATTCCTGTGATGTCAGAGAGGTCGGTTTTGGGTATGCAAAGTATTGTATTACAACAAAAACTTTTTTTCTTATGTTTGCTTTTGGAAAATGGCGTCTTTTCGAAAATGGCAAAAAATCTTTTTGGAAAAATTAGAGTTCAAAGTATCAATGAAACGCAAGAGATGAACTTCAAAGTCGATTAAGATATCTGCTGTAATGTCTGATTCGAGTTCATCTCCATATTCAGTGAAAAACTGACCAGGCTTCCGTTTTTGATTGACACTGCCCAATATTTCCTTTTTAAATCCCTTAACTTTATCGTTATTATCAAAAACAGTTTTGTCAAAAACAATATCAAACATCTTATGTTTACATCCATGACGTCTGTAGATCAAACGATGAGAGTTCGTTCAAACGAACAATAGTTGGCGTTAGTCATCCGGTCATTCGTTTTTAAATTTGCATATGGCATTTCGTCCTCTCTTTCACTCACGTTCCAGAGATCAGAGAGCGTACCTTCCTGACTGCATAGCAGCTGCTTTAGAGTATGTTTTTAAATGTAAATATATCCCCATTCACCGAGATGGAATACTATCATTTTCCTCTACGCAGTTGCAGTTCATTGCCTTTGGTTCAATATCATGTTATGGATTTTAACATTTGGAAGACGTTTGGTCCAAGAAGATTGGGCTCAAGTATTGTTTACTGACGAGTCCAAATATAGTCTGAACATTGATTATAGACGTGGTTTCATCTGGATAGAGGAAGGAACATGCAACGTGCCTTTCCTTGTCCGTGAAATATCCTGTTCGAGACCAGTCTTTTCGGCTCCATTGAATATGACGACCGCAAGAGTTTAAATGTGCGCCTTTGGAATCTGGAGTGCGTGGGACACAAACTATTGGCTTTCTCGCCTACTGTCCATCCTCGTTAAGCCTTCGTGCAGCAGTAGAATGGCTAATTCGAGTTCCTGTGTCAGCCTAAAGGCATGAAACCAAATCTGTTGAAGTCGCCAAATCTGTTGAAGTTCCTTCAAGCCGACAATGACAGTAAACGGTCTTCGGATGCAGTTGTTGCTCTTCGTCTCCCTTGACCAGGCTGTCTATCAATGGATCCAGTATTTAAAAAGCAGCTCGAAGCTCTTGATATGACACTTTGATGGATATTTAAATCTTGGGCGACCTTCATTTGCGTTTGACATCCCTCGATTCTACCAATTATTCGCCACTTTTGACCTTCACTTAACCCTTTCAGGGGTTAAGCAATACCGTTGCTAAAGTGTTCAAATTGTTGAATGACACCGGAATTTAAAAAAAAAATGTAAAAAAGAAAACGCTATATTTAACATATATTATATTAACGCATATATAATAAACCGGATTTTTTTCACTAAAATTCTAGTGTCATTGTGTCATTTGGGAATTAAAATTAAGTGGTTTCATAAAAATACCAGCGCCTCTCAAGGGGTTAAATGATGCGTTTGAGCCATGGCTAATGATTACTGATTACTCTCAGACACCGCTTTCGCTTTAAAATAACACTAGAGACCAGAATTCTAACATATTGCACACCATTGCACACCCCATTGTCAATCCCCTAATTTACATATTTCCGACGCTAACATATGCGCGGAAGTGCGATTTTGTATTCAATTGTATTTAACTGACATAAATAATTGCAACACCGGGCATTGATTTCATTAACTTAGTAAGCATGATTTTTCTCATTTTCCTTTGATTTTGATGACCAGTGTATACAATAGTAAATGTTTAAGTAAATGTATAAAATGTATAATAGTAAATGTATAAAAATAAATAGAGAATAAGAGAAAAATATATACAGATGTATACAAAATTTTTGAAAATGAGTTACATATAGTGAGCAACCAGGAAAATGAACCCTATGAAAGTAACAGGAAGTGGAGACTAACCAGGGTCGATATTTTCAGGAAGATAAACCGTTACACGATGTGACATCATCGGGAACGTTCATAATATACAAAAATATTATATAAAGAAGGATTAGGAATGTTAGTTATGCTATTAAAGAATTTGGTATATTGGTTGTGGATAGAAGATCTCATCGGTGAAATAGTCCAATCGTGGTGAATCGCGTTAACTCTTTTGCAACAGGGTGCAATGGCAATGTCTCGAAGAGTCTTATTTTATTTAATCTGGGTTTTTTGAAGGTTGGTTTCAGCCGCAGAGACCGAGATATGCCCCCAATTTAGAAATATGGGCCGAAGCACTGATTTATCTAACAGTATTTTATAACCCATAACCATCTCATGGCTATACTGAATTTGGGCAAGATAGAGTTTACCTTTTTAGAACCTTCGGACGCTTTATTTGTTTTCCCCGAGTAAAAGTTCTGTCCAGAAAAACTCCAAGGTATTTAACTTCCCGTCTAAAGCTAAAAAAAGAGCCACGGATATGAAATGGATGGGGTAGGGCATTTACGAGTGAAAACGACAGTCTGTCATTTAGTGCGATTAATTTTTATACGCCATTTAATGAAGAATGTTTGCTAGTGCGTTGCTACAGACACTCGTGCATGATAAGGCAATCATTGCGACGTGCCATCATAGTGGTTTCGGCACATTAATAGCCAATAACGTATGTGTAGATATAGGAATATCAGAGATTTTAGCTTTATTGAGCGATAGGCCAATTTGTAGCTCTGTGGCACACCCGCGTTAGCCGGGCGAGGTGTAGAGATGATATTGGCATAGCGAACGCAGAATGTTCTTTCGGGAAGGTACGTTAAGGTAAAGCGCACATGCGACGTAGTAACTTTTAACTTTAGAAAATTGTAAATTATGCCGTGAATCCAAACTCTGTCAAAACCTTCGCAGCATCAATAAAAAGTGAACCAACATACTCAGAGATTTCAATTCCATCATGGATATACTCAATCACTCCAAGCGATTGCTGAGCAGTAGAGTACTTGGGCATGAAGGCCCAAGCCTATAGTTCAGTAATGTCAGGGAGATTATTTTGCTGCCGTGTAAGAAAATATGCCCAGTCAACTTACCAAGAATTGAAAGCAGTCTAATAGGTATGTTTCTCCTGGCCAGAGAAAGGTCTTCTTTATGCTTGTTAATAGGAAAAATTACAGTTTTTCTTCCAGTTATTAGAAAAATAATGGATTTTAAACAGAGAATTGATAAATTTGGCTAGATAATGAGCATACTAAATGGTGAGATTTTTGATAGCTGAATTAGTAATTCCATCATGCCCAGGGTCATTTCTATTGGGAAGATCTTTGATCACTGCAATTACGTCCTCACGGGTTGTCGGTTTAATTAATCCGGCCATTTCTCGGGCCAAGAATCTGCCAACAAGAAAGTGGATCCGATCAATAGTGTTGGCATTAAATACATCACTATGCGTTTGAAATTGACCTTAACACTATTTCTACCAAAGACAAATGACACAATTTAAACGATTTCAATTTATGACTTTCATTTGTAATTTTGAAATTGAAACAATTACAAATCCTTTTTAATATATTGAAGACACGCTTATTAAATTCAAAAACTACAAAAATAACCACGAATCAAAACTTTAAAAATTCTATATTATATAGATTTATTCAATTTCATCGATGGTAGATTTTCTTTACTTTCGTGCTTGTCCCAGAGTGTGGCTCACTGAAAAATATTCCAACTTGTGCTGCGGTTGCAGCCTTGCCAACATATGATAGTGAGAAGGGGCAGGCTGGATATCGTTTCAAGTGTTTCAGTTGGTAGAACGCCGGTGCGCTATACCGATGACCCGGGTTCGAGTCCCGACTTGGACATTTTCCACTCTGTTGGCTGTACGCCTTTTAAGCAATTAAAATTTTAAATATAGCTATTCCTCATTTTCAACGAAACTTAACCCACACCCGCTGGTGTTGCGTACACGCAACAGTAAAATTGGTAAAATTACGTTAGCGTGCTTAAATTAGCGATGAAGCTGCTTTTATCTTAGAATAATAATAAAAAAAAAACCACTTATTTAAGTAACATAAACTTTGTCATGAAATACACCGAAGATTATATTTCAAAATTTCTAGTGTTTGAAGAAAAAATAAGCTTTTGTAACGTTGAAAAATATAAATTTAATTAAAATAAATGTATTTTTTTTCATTTTACGATTTATGTGGAAAAAACTTGTCCTAGTGCTTTCTTATGCATAATATAAAACATTTAAATAAAAAGAAAACATTTAAGGTTTAAAAATAATATTATAATCAAATATTTGAAAAATAAAATCATTGTTATAATTGCGTAGATATTAACTATTAGGTTTGTCAAGAAAAATACTGAAAATCCTTTCAAAATTGAAAATAAAGTATGCATACATTAAAATCACCCTGATGTAGAAATCGTTTCATGACAACTCTTGTTAACAAATTGTGGTGAATATACAATATTATTTTATGAATTCTGTTTATATAAATAGAACAGTGTACAGACCATAACATACATAAAAAAGTAAAGAGTATCAAATATCAATAAATGATAGCAAACAATAAATTCTCCAACATTTAATATAACAGATGCAAATAATAATGCTTCCACTCAGATAAATAAAATTGAATGACTCACATAAATTGAAATTCTGTAATAAGTTTGGATTTCCTTTATTTGCCAATAAATGTTATAATTAAATAAAATGCAAAAGTCGCGCATGCAAAACTGTAGCAGTGTCATTTGAAATATTTCTTTCCTTAAATATTTTTTTTTCGCTTGATACATATAGTAAATATTGAAATTTTATAGGTGGCAAATTGATCTAGAGAATAGGAAACACATGCAAAATTTATATTAGGATAATTCTGGGGGTTTTTTATCGCATTCAACTAACTTGTAATGTACTCGTTCAATAAAAAAAAAAATCTTGAAAGTTTATTTTATGCAATATGTAGTTCACAAATAAAATATAAATATTTACACATACCTGCATCTGCATCTAAAACAATAAAAAGGAGTGATACAATAACTTATAGTTAGATATTTGAAGACGTTAGGGAAACCATTCTATAGATGTATTATATTAACTATTAACAAAATTTTGAAATTGGTAAATAACTACAACAACTGTTTGCAACTGTTATAACAGGGTTCGTACGGGTGCTTGAATTTCATGACTTAAAAATTCTTCGGTACCAGTATTTTCTTATGGAATATCTCTCCTGAAATAAGGCGAAATTTCGTCCGTTTAAACTAGACTTATATTTCTATAAAAAAAATTCTGATATTGGGTTTGAAAATAACGGTATCCGTACGAACTCTGTTATAGTAGATATATATGCTATTTATAACTATTATAACATATTTATAACTATTATAATAGATGTAGCTTAACACTAGAACCGCGGAGCGGGTCAATTTGACACGAACCTATGTTTGATTTGTCGCGCCGCAAAACATATTGATTGAAAAATATTCCCTTTTTTGACTTGTAATATTTTAAGGTATGCAACAACTTATCAAATTTGAAAACTCATAACATAAATTCCCAATTATAACCGTTTGTAAGTCGTGCCGGATTATCCAGCATGCCGGACCTTTCGATGCCGGTTTAGAAGATGTTTATATTACTACTAAGTACTTATAACTTGCATTTCTTTTAGCACGCATATTTTTCTTATCTATTTTTATGGGAATTTAGGATAATCCGATTTTTTTGTAATCCGAACAGGCACCATTTCCAATTAGTTTGGATTAGCGGGGTTCAACTGTAATGATTTTTGTTATCAAACACGCTTCTTTTTTCCTACTTCATGACATACAGAATCATCAAAAGCTGAAGATTGGGTTAAATGAAACTGAAAAACGTTGCAATTAAAATCATTATATTTGAACAGAGAGAATACGTAAGTCAGTTCTTTATCCTCTATTGTTAATGAGGATTTTTTTTCACCATACCAAAAAAAATATAGTTTACATTAACACCTTAATCAGCAGGGTAAATGTAAAAACGTTGGGTAATTGCATGTAGGCTGTCATTAGTGTTAAAATCCTTCTAGAGACAATTTAATTTTCATGTGAACTTGTTCTAAAGCACTTAAACAACAGCTATACAAAAAAAAAAAAAAAAAAAAAAAGATACCTAGACATATATTTAATTTACCTAATTAATCAATTACTGAAAATATGGAAACTTGCTTATAGTTACGCAAACTGACCATAATTTGTTTTAAGTGATTTATTTCGACTAGCCTTTAAAACATAATTTTAAGCCATTCTGTCATTTCATCTACAGCTGGAATTGAACGAGAAATTTATTTTATAACCATAATGTATACTTTCAAGACTGTAACTAAAAAGATACAAAAGTGGTAATTGGTATTAATAATGATTATTTTCATAAAAATATTTAAGATAATATATCGTGTTAAATTGAATGAATGTGAGTCATGAATGCGTAATGAAATAGGAAAAAAAAATAATCAAACTTACATAGAACCTTACACATTCTAACAATGCTTTTGAATAATCGGTGATTTTAAATTTAGTACAAACATTTTTGTAACATTTTGCGAAAGCACACATTTTTGTAACTCAGACATCTGATAAATTTCTAACACTTGTGTAACATTAAATTTAATAAAGAGCAGTCAATTTATTTTAACAGTGCACAGCTGAAAATGTTTATTATGCCTTTAATTAAATCAACAACATTTTCATAATTACCACCTTAGGGTCAACAAGACATGTGACATAGTTATTCTGTGTGGACTTGCTTTTTGTAATTACGGAAAGTTAATTTTTTTAAATCTTTGAAGAAATGTATTATAAAAGAAAATAAAGCGTATTAAAAATAAGAAAAATAAAAATTAGGCACTAAGATCTCATTTAATATTTAATTACGCTATTGTTACATATAAATTATTAAGGTCATGGCGAAAAAAGTGCCGCTTTTGATATTATTTCGTTACAGTCGTTAAATTTAATTAAAATATTTTTTCTACCGTGTCTGACCATTTTTTAAAACCTCGCATTGTACTTGTAGTTTACTCTTTTAATTGAATTATTTATTTTCCTCTTGTATTGTCTTTTGCGTTAGAGGTGTAAAATAAATGTAAGACGTTTTACAAAATGTTTTATACAAAATGCTGCTTTATAAAGTTAATTACTAAATCTTCTTTACATGTACACATAAGAATGATTTAAAGATTATCTTACAAAGCTAAATTAAGTTCACGTTTTAATTTTATTGATCAGAAAGAATAATTACAATTTGTACTTTATTAATCTCCAAATATCTTAAAATATCTGAAACGTTATTTTTTTAGAAAAAAGTAGACAAAACATCATATTTTAAAACTTTTTATTTGTAAAACTATATAGTTTAAATAATTATTTCTATAACTAAATTAAGCTGACGTTTTAAATTGATTTTTATCAATATTTTAATCCAAAAGAATAATTATAATATATAACTCTCAAAATTTCTTAAAGAATATTAAACATAAAAAAAGGCAAAAAGATGAAATTTCAGGTTTCGCACGGGTACTTATTTTCAAGGCAAAATATCATTTTTTTTTTATTATTATTATTTTTTTTAATAGAAAATGAAATCTAATTTAAACGGACGAAATTTCGCCTTTTTTAAGGAGAGACTTTAATAACAAAATACTTGGAAAGACGAATTTTTTGTCTGGAAATTCAAGCACCCGTACAAATCCTATATTATGATTAAAAACACTTTAAATACTCATCAACGTACTACATACATAAAATCAAAAATAAACACCCATTAAAAAATCGTAATGTGTACCAAATTTAAAGTGTGTGCGTATTTTTAATGTGTGTTTCATTTTGATTTTATATATATAGTACGCTGGTGAATATCTTAAGTGCTATTAAGAATTAAATGGTCAAGCCGGCTAAGCATAGCGAAATGGCCCCCATGGCCTACGTTTAAAATAAAACGCGTGGTAATAAGGATCACTATGATAATACAATATACAGTGTTTTTAGACCGTGACCTTGAACTGTCCTTCAGATAATAGGCGAAGTATGCGCCGGCGCTACTATTTTTCAAATACGTTTTTCTCAAAAGGTACAATAGTTTAAAAAATTGAAACACATGCCAATTATTGAACAATATATCACTTCACATTATATATTTTTTTCACGTTTTTACACAAACTTTTATATAGAAAAATAATCAAAAATATTTTTAAAAAAAACTTATTAGTGTAGTAATTTCATATTCACACCTACCAAAAAATTGGAAAATAATGCTCAATGTATGTACTTTTAAGAAATAAAATTTCCTTGAAATCGAAGATGTGGTTTTTGAGTTTTATCAAAAATAATGCTAGCAACTTGCTAAATTAATATGTAACTTTTCTTGTTTGCATTTACAGACAATCGCTGCATTGGTAGATTTGTGACATTTCCACTCTTTCTGGATGCGCAGTTCTTCAAAATGAGATAATATTTCCACACATACTACTTCCCTATAGGTTGGTTTCGAGTTTGTAAATATTCTGTTATTTTGGCGTATTGAGCATCCTTCTCACGTAATAATATAAAGAACTGACAAACAAAATGGTAACAATTGACTACCATGATTTTCACATAGAAGAATGCTATGTGGCTGCACACTCTACAGTGTACATATATAATGTATCACTTTAGCGTATGTGCGTTTGTATGGGGGTATGGTACTTGACTTCGGGAGATATCTATAGGGGGAGAGGGTTTGTCATTTGTCGTTATCATTTTTGATCAAACCGAAATTTACTTTTTTGGTATCTTTTTCTTTACATCTGTTATCTTAATTTTTTAAGTCTGATTTCTCCTTTTTATCAAAATACAAAGTTATTATTAAAATCATGAAATAAAATGATTATTTCATTCCAAATGATTATTTCATTCCATTTCATTCCAAAATATGGAATAACCCAACGTTCACCATTAATATTCTCCTGCTATATGCGTATATAATTCGTTATTAGAGAAGCGAGATTCGAAATGATACTTGTTATTATTGCTAGTAAAATAAGCGGAAAAATCTTCTCCACCTGTTTTGTTTACAAGAAATTATGTTTAGCCCGTGCAAGGGCGAAGTGCAATAAGACAATATTACTGTTCAATGCAATATATAACAAAGGCTATTATTAAAAACTATTAAAAAATAAGAATTTATTTCAAATGTTATTTGATATAAAGCAATTTTTTATATAACAGTGATATTTTATGAAGTTCTTCTCTTCATTTAAATCAGTAAATGCACAACCATATCTGTATATCATTGCAAACACACATATATATATATATATATATATATATATATATATATATATATATATATAATTAGACATTGATAACAATATTATTAGAGGAAGGGTATTACGAGGAATGATAACGTATGAGATCGGAAGATTGGGAGGGGTCCGAAATTGTCAAAAAGTTGATAACCTTATATATTTGCAGTCTCTATTCAGCTTCATCTGCACAATCGACTAGACCATCGAACATTATTTCGCAAGAAGGAGGCACAGTACGCCAAAATAACAGAATGTTTACAAACACGAAACAATCCTTTAGGGAAGTGGTATGTATGGAAACATTCTCTTATTTTGGCCCACTGCGCAACCTGTCCGAGTGGAAATGTCACTGCATTGATGGTAGAGTATTTCTGAAAATACAAAAAGGAAAAGTTACGACTATTTTAGCAAGTAGCTAGGATTATTTTTTTTATAACTCAAAAAGCGCATCTTCGATTTTAACGAAATTTTTTTTCTTTAAAGAACATATTTTGAGCATTATTTTGTAAATTTTGGTTGGTGTAAATATAAAATTAGTACATTAATAATTTTTCTAAAATATATTTTTGTTTATTTCCCTATGTTAAAATTCGTGTAACAGTGTGAAAAAATATATAATGTGAACTAATATATTCATAAAAAATGGACATTGGTTTAATTTTTTTAACTTTCGTACTTTTTGAAAAAAAAACGTATTTGAAGAATAGTAGAGCCGACGCATACTTCCCCAATTATCTCAAGAACAGTTCAAGGTCAGGGTGTAAAAACACACTATTCACATGATGAGCCTTATTACCACAAGTTATTTCAAACATCGGCCGTGTGCCCATTTCGCTATGCTTATCTGTCTAGACCTTTTGACAGCGTAAGTCCAAGTTTTTATCATGGAAGACGATAGTATTCCGAGTGACGTATCCTCAAGCCAGAAATCGTATCGTAGAATTCGTAGATGGTGGAACTCTCATACATATAGCTAACTCGACTTCAAAGAAAAATCGAAAAGCCGCTTTCAATAACTCAGAAAATATAGCTCTTATTATTCTGATTTCTTTAGAACTGTCTTATATCTGCAGTCTAATGCTATTCTGAAATTTTTACATTCCTACGTGCAGTATATATTTATGATCTAAATATCGATTTTTAAAGCAAAAGCGATGGTACAAATTCCTAATGTCGATTTCTAGAAAACGGTCCGGGCAATTTTCTTTAAATTTATATATAATATGAATCTCTTTGAGACTAAGTGAATAAGACTTTACTTTTTTCTAAGAAAACTCGTTTTAAATTCTATCATTTTCGTTTCCCGTTAATGCGTAAAACGAAACCAGTCAACCATTAATCTCTCTGGTACTTTTCTCGTACGAAATCAGTCAACCATTAATCTATGGGGTACTTTTCTCGTCTGTGATTAGTGAGTAGGTTTGACGTCCCATTGTACGTAGGAGGAGACGCAACAAATACAAGTGGCGTTACTAAATGCATCCCTTACCCCCTATCAAGCATATCCAGATATTATGAAAATCACTTCAGCTTTCAAAAATCAAATGAAAAATGTTTATTTCTTATTAATTTATTTCAAATTTCTATTTAAACATTTGATTATTATTTTCGAATGTGCAGCTGCATTTCAACTCAACTCATCTCTCCTTGTGTTTACATGCATCGAGCTGCGATCTCGCTTACATATGACTCTGGCCGACGTTAGAATCTTAGAATTAGCGAAACATCTTGATATCGTTTAGTTCTCGTTCGTTACATTTATTATTTGTCTTTTTAACTCTAACATCCACACTCTAATTTTTTAAAGGGATATATTAACATCTCTTTGAAAGTGACAAAAAACTCGGCCGTTTTCTAAATAAATAATTGTTTCTAAAACTTTCTTCAAAAGTTTGTAAATGATATAACGATCTGTTATACATTTTATTCCATTTGATTTTTTTTCTAATGATAAATCTCTTGTATTTCCGGTTTTTAATAACGTATTATTTCGCTTAAATTAGTATTTGCATGTGTATATTTAAAATAATCAAATGATACGGCATGTTTGGTAAGTAAGTTTTAAAGTAAACGACTGAAATTGAGTGACACAGGTGAATTACCCCGGCAACGGGTCAATTATGGGTCACTGTTTTTATGAAGTATTAACGAATATTTTTTTTATAATATTTTTGGAAATTACCTCTAAAGTAGAAATTTTCATTATTAAAGCTTAAAATAAAAAAAAAAAGATATAAAAATAAATGAAAATGCCATTTGTGTTTATGGGATGTTTACGAAAATCATATTTTGCTGTTGCACACAAACTTTACTTTGCAGGCGCTGTCAAATTTTGACACGCTATGCTATTATCTATATAAATATATATATCAAGGTTCGCACACTCCCTGGAATTTCCAAAGACTCTGGCATCACTATTAATAATTAGAAAATTTACATTTAATTTTTAAAACACAGAATTCACCATGCCGCCTTTATTCACAGATTTTGAAATTTTTTTCTGCAGTGAAATACCTTGAAAATACTCTTAAAATTTATTGGTAACACTGTGCGAACTCTGTATATCAAAATTTATTCATTGATTCTTTATCATTTACATCTCATAAATTCGAATTATGAATTTTAAAAGATATGATATGAAAATTTAAGTGACGCCATGATTTTGCTTAAAAAGATTAGTTTTAAAATTGAATTTAAATTTTCTTTTGGCTAAATACATTTGCACATCTAAACAACACTTTCCATTTTTCAATGCGCTGTTCAATATATTACTTTCACTCAATCTATATAATGCACTGAAATGTATTCATTTGAATAAATTGATTTATCTTTTGTGCCACGGTAGCCAAAAATAGAAAGTAAAATTTATGTAAATAGTTTCTTTTCGTCTTATTATCCATTTGCATACGTTTAACTTAGTTTGGATACAATGACGCTAAAAAACTATTTACATAAATTTTACATTTGATTTTTGGATAGCGTGGCACAAAAGATAAACCAATTTATTCAAACGAATACATTTCAGTACATTATATAGATTGAGTGAAAATAATATATTCAACTGTGCATTGGAAAATGAAAATTATTGTTTTGATGTGTAAATGTGTATTAATATTTGGAAAAATTTTCCAGAGAGAAATGTATGCGTAATGTAAAGGTATTTAGCCAAAAGAAAATTTAAATTAAATTTTAAAACTAATCGTTTTATGCAACTTTAAGGCGTCACTTAAATTTTCATATCATATCTTTTAAAATTCATAATTCGAATTTATGAGATGTAAATGATAAAGCATCAATGCGTGAATTTTGTTATATATATATATAAATATATAGAGATAGATAGATAGATAGATAGATAAATTAATAGCATAGCGTCACTCAAAGTTTGATATCATTATTTTCAAGTTTCAAATTTAAAATTCTTAGAGCTAAAGATAAAGTGCTGCTTCACAAAATTTTAACCTTTTAAGGGTTTTTGTATTGATTTAATTTTACCGAGACTGGGTATGATAGACTCTTACAAGACCTTAAATGAGTATAAAATTTCTCGTTCATGATTAGACTGTGGGTTGTATCTTCAATGTGTGTTTAATTTTGATTTTATATATGCAGTACGCTGATGAGTATCTTAAGTATTTTTAATCATTAAATTTGGCAGCGTAAGTCCAAGTTTTTATTGTAATTTTACCGATACTGGGTATGAAGGACTATTACATGACGTTAAAGGAGTATAAATTTTCTCGTTTACGATTATACCATGGGGTGTATTTTTAACGTGTTTAATTTAAATTTTATAAATGTAGTTCGCTAATGAGTATCTTAAGTGTTTTTAATAATTAAATTTGACAGCGTAAGTTCTTGTTTTTATTATAATTTTACCGAGACTGCGTATGGAGGATTATTACAAGACCTCAAAAGAGTATAAATTTTTTCGTTTAAGATTAGAGTGTGGGGTGTATTTTTAATGTGTGTTTAATTTTCATTTTATATATGTAGGACTCTTACGAGTATGTTAGTTGTTTTAGTCATAAAATTTGACAGCGTATGTCCAAGTTTTTATAAGTGACATTATATTTTCTTATTTGTTAAATTGTATACTTTAAATAATAGTGATTTAATGAAAAATAAATTTATTGGTTTCAATTGTCAGACAGAATGGCGCGTCACTTTTTATAAAAGCCTCACCGTACTTGAAAAAAATGACAGGTGAGGAGGGGAATCATCTTAAAGAATTTATTATATCTATTAGAAAAAATTATTATGAATTATTATTATTATGATTATTATTACTGTCATTGTATTTATAATTATTCTTATTACTATTGTGAATTTATGTTGAATTTATTATATTTATGTTATTCATTGGTTTTATAAACAATTTTTCATTAGTCGATAATATTTTCATTTGTTCAAAAATATTTTGATCTATTGTATGTATAGCAAATATCAGGCCATTAAGTATAAAACTGGTGATTACAAACGGGATAATTTACCAGCGAAGCAACCTTTCTGTATTTAATTTTATTAGACATTTTTATCTTATATATACACCATGTTCATTAAAAATTACGGTCTTAAACAACACAAATGTTTCTAATCCTTTTTACTGTTGGAAGTTTGCCTCGTTGGCAATCTGGCCCTTTTGTAATCAAAAGTTTCATACTTGATGACCTAATATATGTCGCTTATATGGTCACCTAATATATGGCCATTGGAAGTATTATGTAAGTATTGAAAAGAAGGACATAAATATGTAAGGTAAACGGGAGTATAAAAAAGCTTTGATGAAAATAAATATAAAAAGAAGCTGATGCACGAAGTTATGGGGAAAATTTAATAAATATATACTGTTGAAAATGGAAAAAAAAGTATTTAATAATATTCATAATTTTGTGAATTGAACAAAATCTCCCCACAAACAAATTGTATTATTTTTATTGTTATCATCAACCATTATATTATGGGAAGGGATTATAAAAAACCTGAAAGCACTACTTTTCGCAGCATTTGTAAAATACATTTTTTTAATATGCCACTGTGTTTTCAAGAATAAAAAACTACATACCTCAAATATAATAAATTTACATCTGAAATCCTTGAACAAATTAATACATTAACAGAAAGCCATTTCCTGTTTGTATACCTTTGGGAAATATTTCGTGAATTACATCTGGATAACGATTTATAACAACATAGTGTTGACAGATCCATTATATATCAAATATAGGATCCGAGTCAAATCATTGAAATGAATAATATATTTTCAAACCTTCATGACAGATATACGACTTTGTGTATTTACAATATTGGTTATAGGTACACGAAACTACACCGCTGGCAGGGTATACCAAATTCATTTATATGTAACATTTAAATAAACAATATTCCTTGAATATTCTTTGAATAAATAATGTATGCCATTGAATATAAAAGATAGCGGAAAATAAATTTAGAAAATTTGTGTTATTTAATATTATGATTTGTGATTGATTATCGCCTTAATTTATATTTTAATATGAAATTAACAATTATATTTTTAATTCTATAAATCATATTATTATTATTATTATCTATCGTATTATAATTACATAAAAAATAAATATTGAGATATTTTAATATTATTACAGTTCAGAAAATATCTGAAAATAGTGTAAAAAAAAATAACGTTACGTGCAAAAGTTAATTAAAATAAAGTTATAAAAATAACTTATAATGAAACAAAGCTAAAAAATTGTATAAAAGTTATATAATACCTTTATTCAGATTAACGCTCTTTCCATCGCACAAACGGTGACATTTTCTAAATCATTCATGATAGAAATATTTTTGCAAACAAATTTTAAAAACAGTAGCTTCGTAAATAATGTCACGAGACTTCATGCATAATAGAAATCCGTGTAAATATAAAATAAATGAAATTGGATATTTTTGAGATTGGATTAATATTTACTATTGTTACTAAAACAGCACAGATCTCTTTCCAAATTATAGGTAACTCAAGGGACACCAAATCATTGCAAATATTCATTTTGCGTAAAGATATCTCTATTGATTACCGGATAATGGATAGTAGATAAAATCTTGACGGATACATTATTCTGCTATTTTTAAAATCGATCTGAAAAGGTTCGTTGCTGCATAATCTGACCAAAGCTGTGGTTCTCCTGTTGTATTTGATGTCTCCTATATGTTCTTTGATTCCAGTTTTAAGTTTCCTGCATGTCATACATATGAAAAACTTCTTCGCTCCATCTTCTTTGGTGAAATGTATTTCATATACCCCTGATAACTGGTTTGATTCAATTGGATCTATTTTCTTACATACTATATTATTTAATTTCATGGAAGGTATTGCAACAAGTGAGATATTGAATTTATTGAGTTTATATTTCAACGTTCGAAGAAACCATGAAAATATTATTAAGTCGACAACATGGAATTTCGCGGATTGAAATTTCTTTTCTTCATATTTTTCAAGCTTAAAATAAATTTTTCTATGGTGCTTTCTTTGTATCCGTTGTTTATGGTAATATCATGCATTTTATTTTATTCGTTATTTATATGCTCGGAGATGCAGACTGTTAAACTCTTTGTATAGTATGTCTAAATGCTGAAACATTGTATGAAAATGGTGCTTGAGCATTATGAGGTATAGTGGATTGATTGCTATGGGTTTTCTGTAAACAGTGCGCCTTGGTTATTAATAGATCTAAATAAGGTACCGTACCATTCTGTTCTATTTCTAAAGATAATCTTAAATTTACTTTCGATATTATACTTCAGATTGAAATAATTACCCTGAACCTAAATAAACTTATATTTAAAGCATTTTTGTATTCTTAATACAAACTCTTATTATCTAATAAAAAATTTTAAAATTTTCAACAATATAATCTCCTGAAAAATTATTTTTTTGAACAATAAAAATGAAATTTTAGGTTCAGTTTATAAGGGCTAACATGAAACGAGAGTCTTGAAAATTTCATGCAAACATATTCTCACGTTTTTCAGAAATCCGGCGCGTTATGCCCAAAAACGTCATTTGAAGAAAATGCTTTAAAATTTTAGGAAATGCCACTTGAGCTATTATGCGAGATTAATTTTAAAAGTCATAACATCTGTTCTGATGCTAATTTGAAGGAAACATTTATATCATAATGTTCAGAAAAGTTAGCCGTTTAACATATAAAAAAATTAAAATTTTTAAAAATTTAAAGCGTTAAGAGTCCTGAGAACCCTAATAACATTTTTAATTTGTTTCAAGAAATTTTTGCTCATTGAAGAATCACTTCCTGCAAAGAAAAATGCAAAAATTCTTAATGCTGTTCATGACAAGTTTTCGTAATTTTCTGTCTCTGAAAATCTGTTTAAAATCTAAAATTTGTTATGTATAATTAACCAGTGAAAAAGGCAAAACATTATTTTTTTTAAATAATCAAAATACAATTCTAGCAAAACATTGTTTACCAAAGAAAAAGATGTGATAAAACACACCAAATCAAAAAATATCAATTAAAAACATATTAAATAAAATTTTATGCAAACATTTTTATGAAATCTCTAAAAGCTGATTTTATAACACATCGGTAATATGGTCTTATCCTAAGATAATAATGTTCGGATTGCAAGCTGTAAAACATTCATACGCAATTATCTGTTTCTTTTATTGTTATAGCTTATGGTTAAAACGGTCGTTGATACAGATTTGCTAAAGGGCTAATTCCATACGTACTTGTAGTGTAAGTCACAGGCTGTGATTTTTGGCTACCAGTATTTTAGAACGGAAAATGTCACTTAGTTTATCGGTGATATCTCATTCATTGAATAAGGCGAGAAAACCTTTCGAAAATAACGGTGGCCAACGAGGATTTCAGTTATCCGCTATGTGACTTACACTACCAAAACCCATGGAATTAGCCTAAAGATAAAAATATTTGACATATAATTTTTTTATGATTGCAAAATTATAGTACAATTATTCAATAAATAAATTGTGAAACCTTTTCAGATTCTTTTTCTGTTCATAACTACTGATAAGCGAAATTGAATTTTAAATTATGAAATAATTTTCGTTGATGGCTAAATTTCAAGTACCACGAAAACCTTTCACAGTGAATACTTTAAAAAAGATGATGACCGTTTCATCATTTCGCTTACATGATTAATTGTAGCGTATTTCGCAGTGGCGTAACCAGGGTGCGGGTCCAGATGCTCTGTATACCACTAATTTTGTAAAGTTCTGTTCTCCTTATCTAATCGGAGATTTTTCTGCTATTAATCTAGGAAAACTTTAAAATACAATCTAGGAAAACTTTAAAATGAAAAAAACTTTACAATATTACTGGTATGAAGAGCATTTGGACCCCCCCCCCCTCCCTGGCTACGCCACTGGTATTTCGGTATATTATGAAATCTTATATTTAAAGAGTTAGGAGTTCCCTTGATTAATTGATTTATAGCGTTTATTTAACATGTTCACGCCGGCGCGGTGGGTCACACTCGACTGTCTCAGAGTTGTCTAGTTTCCTGCTTTTTACACACCTCTGTTATTTTAAAGAAAATGTTGTTCCTTTAAATCGCCCAATTCTTCTAATTAAATAAAACAGCATTTTCTATATTAAAATACTGGTAGCCACAAAACCGGAGACTTGTCAGCTCCGAAACAGTCAAGTGTGACCCACCGCGCCGACGTGAACGTGTTAATTGTATTGGGTCGTTCGGAAAGTTGTGTCCGTTTGGGAAAATCAATTCGTACCGGAAAATTCTATCATTTATTTGTTAGACACTGATTCCGATATCTGATTTCTAATAATTACCAGTCAGAATTTTCCGCTTCGAATTGATTTTCCCAAACGGATACGACTTTCAGAATGACCCAATACTTTTAAAAAGCATTTAACTGACATTTATTATTAAGCATTCATTATTATTATTTATTATCTATATATATATTACGCTAACGTACGTGGCACAGAAATCTCGATTATTTATTATTGTTTAATGACAACGCCCGAGAAACGCACCTGATTGGTTATTATGTAAGAGTCCTTGGCAGGATTTAGGGGGATCGGATTTGTTTACGTTTCGCATTTTCAATGCAATATATTTCGCTGCAATTGTGTAGCTTCAAAATATCATTTGAAATGCCGGTAAAAAATGTCGGTGAATGCTTGAAAGTGAAGAAGAAGCCGAATTCGAGTCGAATCGAAATAGATTCGACATCCTAATAGAATTGACCGATAACGGCGTTAATGGATCGGCAAAATAGGCTTAATAACTGTAGCATGCACGCATTGCTTCTGAAATCCAAATTACTGATTTAAACGTTCCGGGGCATGCATTACTGTGGGTGTAACGCGCAATTTTTGCAAAGCACTGTATTGGAAACGTGAATTAAACAGCAACAAGAAGTTTACAAAATGTAAAAAGTAATTTTGTACGGACAGGTAGTTTTGACTGTACGGACCTGCGATATGAATTTCAGGTTTATTTAAGAATATTATTACGGGCCCCCCCAGAAGTAAGATACAATGAAACCTGCTTAGACGGAGACGAAAACGACCAGTGATAAATTCCGTTTTATGCAGGTTATTTAAATTGAACAAAGCATAATGGCTTTTTTTTTGGGGGGGGGGGGCGGAAGAGCTGTAACCTCTTTTTTTTCGTTTATTGCAGGATTCCATTATAAACAGGCTTTACTCCATTAGAAAATAAATTTGCTGGATGGTACTTTTTTAAAAAATCTATATAGTAATATTTGCTTACAATTTTATTATTTATTTTTCAGTATTACACTTTATTTGTAATTGCTTTTTCATATAAAGATTTTAAATAAAAAATTAAATTATTGAAAATATAATTACATTTTAATTAAATTCATCAGTTAATTGTGAATAAAAAAGTTTAAAGTATGAGACATATGAAAGAATTAAAAAACTTAACCTTTGACTTGACACAACTTTGGAACTGAATAAGAGTCGGGCCCTGGTAATTTGCACCATCTCCACCCGCCCCCTTCTGTACGGACCTGCGATAAAAATTTCAGATTCATTTAAGAATATTATTACGGGCCCGGGCAACGCCGGGCGGGTCAGCTAGTTAACATTTATTATCATTATTTATTACTAGCTGAACCCAGCCACGCGCTGCTGTGGCTCAGCTTGATTAACATTTATTATTATTATTTAGTATAATTAATATTTATTATTTCCGCTCTTACTTTTTATTTTTAGGACAATATGCGTAATTGACCATTCTAATTCTGTATTTTTAATTATTTCATTTTTATTCTTATGAAAACACAATAATAATAAAATGAAACTCAATAATATAAATTTTTCTGAATGTGAATTTTCGAATTAAAAACTCTAGATATTGTTTCCAAATAAGTTGTGAAGTGCAAAATGTGTCTCAAAAGTTAAAATATCTAACAATTAATGCGTGCTTACGCATTCTTTAACATATGTTTCGATGTTAAACATTTTATTAAAATTTGACAAATTGTTCTTTAACATTTTTCACGGAATAATTTGCTTCATCTTACTTCTTATACTGAAGATTCACTCTGAAATGCATTTAGAGTATAATCTAAAAACTGAAAAAAAATATTGTGATTTCTTTTAAATGATGACACCAGAAAAAAATGAGAAAAAAATATTAATATTATAAAACTAAAAGGATAATTCACGTGAAACGTACTTGTCCCATTTAGTTCAAGTAAAACTGTTATAACGACAGTTTAGAAAGAAAAAGAACCATAATTGATAAAAATAAAATTCAATCAAATACTTTGAAATAATTGCCAATGCTACTTCAGGATTCGTACAGGCACCGTTATTTTCAAGGCAGAATATCAGTATTATTTTTATAGAAAAATAAATCCAATTTAAACACGCTAAATTTCGCCTTATTTTAGAAAAGATTTTCTATAAGAAAATAGTACCGAAGAATTTCTTAATCTGAATATTCAAGGACCCGTTCGAACCCTGTACTTATTGGCAATATTTATCTTTTATTTGACAACCTGTACAAATATATGTTAGAATTAAAACCAACACTATTTGCACAAGAAGTACAAAACCTATAGCACGGTACGAGTGCCTAACGTATATTCACATTAGATGGTTATTTTTAATATTCTTAAAATTTTTCCAATAATTTACCAATATTGAAATTTCAGTCCAAGTATCACCGACAGCGATCAGTGTTGGAAATAAAGCGTTTATGTATTAAATTTATATATATACCGCATTTTTTAATAGTAATGCATTTTAATGCAATCTTCTGCTGATTAAATAAGATGAAAATTACTTTTGCAGCAGTCTCGTAGATATTTTGAATTCAGAATTCCACTGGATTGGCAACATTTTTAACGATGAATGCGAATATTGGTGTAACATAATCAACATGCCTGATACTCATTTTAAGAGTAATTGTGTTTCTGGATTTCCATAAATGAATTTTAAAACAATAATCTTCCCCTTATTTATTTTCAAAAATATAAGGAGAATATTGCTAACGGGATGAAATAGTGCTTATACAAAATCCGGAACCACAATCACTCTTGGATGTTCGCATCAGGTATGTTTTTAGTAAGGTTAACATTTCATTAACTATAATTAACTTTCACCTTTTTTTTAATGGCTACTGTATTCAGTATCAGTTTCTTTTGTCTTTTTTGTTGTTGGGACAGAGAAATGATGTACACTAAATATAACGTAATACAAGTAAAATTTTAAATCAGTTGCTAATTGAATAAAAAAAAATCCCAATCAAAAGTTTAAAATAAAGTCTTACCAGAATAATTATATGAATAATTTTTTTAAATTTTTCATATCATTTACTGTTTTAAAAGCTCTGTTGAGAGGGGTCATGTGAGGAGGTTGCTCCCGCTCCAGCGCAAGTTATATTTTTCGCAGTTTGAATGGCAGGTGTGGCGGTTCGTTAGAATAGTTTCGCTCGCTATTTTGTGCTGCATTATGACGGCTACTGAAGATCAAGATTATTATATCAAAGAAGTTATCGACAAAATATGTAATGGATCGTTAAACAGTAATTTCAAAGACCAATTTGATAGATTTTCATCGAACTTTGAGGACTATGCAAAGACTATACTGGGTGATTTTTACACCTTCGTAGACCAATATATCTTGGATATTAAGGCTAAAGCTGGATATTCTGACTCTGCCTCTGAACAGGAAGAGGTAAGAAAAACCTGTCTTGATGTTTTTACTTTGCTTGGGGAGCCTACCCATGATAATCTGTTAAATTCTGCTATCTTTAGTTTTTTTTGCGCTATTAAGTATAAAAAAACTCCAAATTTTTTACTTACTAATACTAACCTTAAAAACGAAATTTTCAATGCTGTTAAGAAAGGCGTTAAGCGTCCTCTTTCAGAGGAGAGTTCACCTATCCCTCTAAGTAATAAATATAAGAATATCGCTAATGAAGTTACCCTTACACTGTTAAAAATTTCGGTTCAACGTTTCACCAAAAGATGGTACAAGTGTAGCTGCCACCATAGGATGGTAAAAGCTTTCTCCATTCTTTGGTGCTTTGCTTGAACCATAGTTTGGTAATAGGTTGAACCATGATTTGGTAATAGGTTGAACCAAGATTTGGTAATAGGTTGAACCATGATTTGGTAATAGGTTGAACCATGATTTGGTAATAGGTTGAACCATAATTTGGTAATAGGTTGAACCATAATTTGGTAATAGGTTGAACCATGATTTGGTAATAGGTTGAACCATGATTTGGTAATAGGTTGAACCATGATTTGGTAATGGGTTGAACCAAGGCTTGGTAATAGGTTGAACCATGATTTGGTAATGGGTTGAACCATGGATTGATAATGGGTTGAACCAAAGCTTTGTAATAGGTTGAACTATGGCTTGGTAATAGGTTGAACCATGATTTGGTAATGGGTTGAACCATGGAATGGTAATGGGTTGAACCAAAGCTTGGTAATAGGTTGAACTATGGCTTGGTAATAGGTTGAACCATGGTTTGGTAATTGGTTGAACCATGTTTTGGTAATAGGTCGAACCGTCGTTTGGGAATAGGTTGAACTGTCGTTTGGGAATAAGTTGAACATATAAATGAATTTGTGTCTAAGCATAATTTGGAATCAGGCTGAATCTTGAACCAAATTTATGACAACACTCATAATTTTTATAGAGATAATCAGACACATTTGTTTCCAAACTGATACCAAATAAATTATATATTTTTTTGACTTAATGATAAAATTTATATCAATGTAATAATGAAGTTAAATTGTCTGCAAACACAAGTCTAATTTGAAACAATCTGTGTAAGACATTTTGTCTGCAGACAACTATTTTTCCACACTTTAAAAATATGTGGTGTCAATTTGAAAATAATTACTTTAAATTTTATTTCACCAAAATATACAAACATTGCTTATATTTACAGTGTAGTGTTTCAAACTTAAGTGACTGGTTAGCGTAACTGAAGTCATGTTTTGTACACTAAAAAATACTAATCAAATTGAAATATTATACAGTTTAGTAATTTATGTTTGTGCATTTTTATTACTACCATTCTTGAAATTTTTTTTAAGACTAAAATACTGAATGTTTGTTAAGGCTCTCTTTCACTCACATGCAATACCCACTCACTAATGTTAAACCTACGGGGCAGTTATTTTATATCTCATTTGCATTTCAATATTAAATATATATTTTTTTGCTTTGGATAACTGAGATGAATCTCTGTAACAACCGTCGTTTTTTACTTTTTTAATTTTGTTTGCAATTTTTTTTTTTTTAAATGGGGAAACTTTTACTATCAAACAGTTACCGAACGTAAAAGTACTCTCTTAACCAAAAAAAAAAACCTGCAAACAAAATTGAAAAAGGTAAAAAACTGCTTGTAGAGATTGATCTCAGCTGTCCAACGTAAAAAAATATGAAAATGCAAACAAGATATTGTAAAATAACTGTCCCATGGGATAAACATTAGCGAGTGGATGTTTTTGTGCGAACAACAGGAGCCTTAAGCTTTTAAAACCCAGTGTTTGATCAAATTTCATAAGCCAAAATTATTAGTTAACAAAATACTAGAAATTTAATACTCAAACTTGGGCTGAGAATTAAATTTCTTGCACTTCTAATTCAATAAATCAAATATTATGTAAACATATCTGACCCCCCCCCCCCCCGCTTCCTCTTATGTAACAATTTTTAAGGGCTGTGCTGACCTAAGCATTGCTCAAGCATCCCCCCCCCCCCCCTTAAAAAAAAACTTTACATAATATACTTGAACACTAACAAGGAAGGTCTCCATACGGGCATGTTCAGAAAAATCTGAAAAAATTACAGTGTTCTTCTCATGAGGATATATATGTTTACAAAAAAATTTTTGGCGGAACCACGATAGAATGTTGGTAAAAAAATAATGAAATTTCGTTTATTTGGCGATTTATCATCGGTTAGCGATGAAATGAAATTTCAAAAAATACTTTTTTATGCCGATTACTCTAAGATAAAAATGTTTCATGTTGAACTTGTTTAAATAAATTTAATGTATATGACTTTAGTTTTGTCAGTTTTAGATTGATTTAACTATAGTTTTGTCATATATATATATTTATAATGAAAGTTAAATATCAAATTTTATGAATTAAAACAAAATTAAAATAAATTAAAATTGTTTCAATGTCTCAAAATTAATTCCAATTGAGCATTGTAGATTCAATTCTGTTATTTTGGAGCCTTTATTTTGGAATACGCTTAAATGTATGAAAGTAATTTTTATACATGAAATTGTTTTTAAAGTAATAAAATTAAATAACAAGCTACATAAATATGTAACACGAAAAAATGTATTTATAAAACTCTCTCATTGTTTAAGTTTAAATTAAATACTATTTACACGCATTCTAAAAACCAATTAACAATCAATTTTCAGGTGCATTAAAAATCGTTTGCTTTTGGCGAGGAAAAGTATTGCTCGGCAAATAGCATGACTATTTCGCTTTTTTGCGCCAAATACTTGAAAGTATTTTAATTTTTTACAGACTTTCTACTGTAATTCCGCCGCTAAATTTTACTGATCCTTTATTACATACATGAGTAGTTTAATTAGTATTTTTTTTTCAAACTATTCTGAGTATGCCCAGTATGGAGACCTTCCTTGTAAGATTTATTGTATTGACTTAAATGCATATATTTTTTAATTTATGAATACATATGTATTCTATCAAATTTTGACACACACACACACACAGTAACCTCTCAGTTGCCAGACTCGCTTAAATGTCTCTGTTATACATGCAATTTACCAAAAAATGTGATTAAGCTTGTTTCACTTAAAAGACTCAGTTCCGAATTTCTGTGGTCATTCGAAAGTACTATAACACAGTGTATATATATATGTGTGTGTGTGTGTGAAACTTGTTTACAACTGTAATCTATAGCCAGTTGATTCCAAGACTGAATCATAAGAGCGGCTAAAAATATCAAATTGTACACAGTGTCAACAAAAAATACAAATACGATATAAGTCCAGTTACACTTTTTTTTTTCTTTCTAAATTATTTTAATCGCAAAATACCTATGTATATTTGTATTGGAATAATGATAATAATCTAGCAAAATTATAGTTATTAATGTTATTTGCATGTCCCAAAATACAGTCATAGTACAAATGAATAACTTACCAATTTATAAATACAGTAGTTTCAACAATTTGAGACAAATTTTTATTTTATAAGAAAATAGTTCTTGAGTTTTAGTTCGCAATGTAGAAATGTTGTAATTTATTGAAACAAGACTTAAAACCTGATTTTGTTTTCTACAGTTATGTAATGATACATAAATATAAATCACCACTCTGGTACATTCTACAATTCCTTTTTCTTTTTCCTGAAGCTAAGCTAACACTAAACATGAAATAAATGAGGCTTTAAAAATCATTTCACATTAAACATGAAAATTTAAAAAGCCTATCCTTTTCCCAAATTAATAAAATGTTTCATTAACCACAAAGTATTTTATAATAATGAAGTTCAACTGGAATTCTTTCAATACAGCAGTTTCAGGTCATGTTATTTTAAATTTTATTTCTTTCAAACTGTTTCCAGGAGCCAATATTTTTTTTTTTTGTTTTTTTCCCCCACTTGGGGTCAATTTTATGAAAACTAAAAGTTATTTGTGAAATTTATTATATTTTTGTGAAAATATATTGTTAAAAAAGATTAAATCAAATTACTCAAATTTGAACCAAGCATTTATTAACACGTTAAATGTAACACTATATATATATAAATATCAGTGGCATGGCGTCCGGTCATCGCTGGATGCGGCGATGACCAAGCAATATTTTAAAACTCTACGATCCAGTTTTAGCAGAACATTTGGAGTTCATGTATAAGTGAAGGTAAGATTTAAAGTTTCTTTTTTGAACATTCAACCATTGAATTTTAGAGTTAATAATTTTTCACCACAAACTTAAATAATTGCGATGACCACCGAAAATTTTCATGCCACGCCACTGATATACATATATATATATATATATTTGTACAAAATTTGTAATTCTTGTGAAGGAAAACCCTTTTAACAGGGTGTCTACAGAAATTCTAAAAAAAAGTTCCCTGATTTTTCCATGATTTCCCTGACTATTTTTATCAAACTTCCCTGATTTCCATTATTAACAATACACATACAGTATTTTTTCATGTATGCCAATTCTTCGTACAACTCAGGTTATGCTAATGTATCATTTAATTAAAAATGTGTAAATTGCCTTCAATATAAGTGCTATGTACAGAAAATCAGGACATCTGCTCACCTTAATTTACGTTAAATATCAAAAACTTATACCATGCGCATCTTTTAAAAAATATTGGGAAAGATTAATCAGCATGTGAAAAAATATGGTACATAAAATAGATGAATAAGTCTCATTGGCAAGGTGAAAATGCAAATATTTTCACAATATAGACAAATTTCCCTGATTTTCCAGTATTTTTACAAAGTTCCCTGACATTTCCCTGATTTTTCCAGAGTGATAAACCTCCCTGATTTTTCCATGATTCCCTGATTTCCAGATTCTGTAGACACCCTGTTTATGTTTGAAATGTTTTAATAAAATACATTAAAAAAGTGAAAAATGCTTTTAATATATTATTTTTATAATTTTATACCACCGGTCCCTCGCCTAAATGGAAAGATCAATGCTGGTCCCTCTGGCGTTGCGTTTAACGTGTTAACAACTTGCTTGCATCCTTCTGCTAAAGTTTTCCTTTCTAGTGAACTTGTTTTATTTGCAAATGACATTTTGAAACCCAATAAAATAAAAATATTAATGAAGAGTACGTTTTATGGAAAGAAATTTTGTGAAGAGACACTAAAAAAAGGCCCCAAATTTTGCCTGGATTGCCCGCCGATTTCTGCTTAGAAATCAAAACATTTTTTGGCTGTTTTTTTCTTTCTTTCTGGAAATGACGATTACTGGGCTATAAATAAAGGTTTAAAATACAACAATAACAGTAATTAAACACCACATATCAGCTGAAACAAATTAAAAACTCTGAAAACATACAGAAATAAGGTTTGTTTATTGAATGTTTCAAACAAATTTAAGCATAAATAAAGCTAGATTTAAGCTACAGGGATTATGCACATGTTTATAGATATATATATATATAGAAAAAAACTAACAGTACAGTAATAAAAAAGATATCTTACATAAAAAGTAGTGTATCATATATTAGTGAGTCAAACTTTGCTACTTTGCATGAAGCCTTTCTATCTTATGAAATCACAGCATGCACAGAACAAATACATATATTGATATGCAGGATTTTGACAGTATATTATATATATATTTATTTTACACAAAATACATTCGACAGTATAAAATTATATACTAACGCTCCTGGTATTATTGAGCAACAAGCAAACCTAACATTTTTAAAAGTAAAAAAAAGAAAATACAATTTTCTGATTTCGTGCCTTATAATACACATTTTTAAAAGAACAATTTTCAAGGGAATTGATAAATGCATGCAGCTTTTTTACTTATTTAAAATTTTAAAGAATTTTTACAAAGCATATTGCAATTTTTGCATCTAACATCAATGGTACATTTTCACAATTTATATTTCAGTCTTTCAACCTAACTTCATTTGCATTTACTCTATTTTTATATTTTTGAAGCATATTATAGTTAGCTTATTCACAATTTTCAAAAGTTCAATTTGATACCAACATTCCCATCCCCCACCCCCTCAAATGTTTCATTTTGTGCGAACTTTAATGTTTACAGCAATGGTGTTCGTATAACAAAAAATTACCAGAGTTTACTCTTTAGGACTAAATAACATATACTTTAGAATAACTACAGTATGATTGTTATATTTATATAATGATAAAGGATAATAATCAATAAAATTTTGCAATTTTAAAATATTGACACCTTTTGAATTCCCTAATTTGAAACCCCCTAAATGGAAAAATGTATTACTCTCAAATGTGCGACAAACAAATTTTGTATCAGTACCTTTTCGTAAAATAATCAGAATTTTCTCAAAAACTGGCTCATCATTATGGAATCCTGAGACAAGACACATTCCCGTTTTGTAAGTAATTCCATTGAGCTCTACTTTTGTTAATGAATAAAATTCCTCATAACCTGAAAGTAATTGTGCAACTTCTGTTGGATAGTTGTTTGTAACGATGGGTTTTCCACTTGTAATGGAATCACTTTTCCCTATAGATCTTAAAAATTCAAAATTATAATAGCACTGCAGTTGTTGATGTTTGTTGGCTAAAGAATATGGCAAATTTATATTATTTTTTATGCTTTGGGCTACGCGTTTAAAGTATAAATGCTTTGCCTCAAAACGCATTGACCAGGAATTAATTAATGGACCAAATTCAAGAATAAGTTGAGGATAATGGACAAGAAAGTGAAATTTTGGTCTAAGTTTAACAGCTGGAAATATTTCTTTGAATAGATTGTGATGATCTCTAATTAAATCTGACAAATAAGATAAATATAATAAATTTACTTTTGGTGCTAACACAATATCTACTATTTCTTTTAACATTAAAAGAAGGCACCATGCAGGTTCAGATTCAGGTACTTTTTGACCAATAAGTAAGGGAAGAAACCTTAACAAGCACCACATACGTGCAGCAGTCATTTTAATACCCTTGTGAAAGGTCTTCGAAATTTCTATTGGTCTGTTTGCAGCATCATGGAGCCCAAATTTAGAATGTTTGATTTTATAATTTAATTGTTCTAGAGTTACATACTTTTTTATTATCAAGTGATTTATAATCAGTCCTAATTCGACTGGAACAATCCCTTCAAGTAAATCATGCATTGCGTCTGGTGGTAGCATATTACTACAGTGAAAATATTTCAAAGAATTAAAAGGACAATCTGACTTTACACCATAAACAGAAATATATTTTTCATCCATTTTTACCAAAGACAGGTGATGATTATACATATCTTTTGTACGCCGCACAAATTTAGAGTCTGTAAAGTTTGTTTGCATATCCTGTTTTTCGGCTATACAAAAACGACAACAACGTGTATTTCCTGAAAAATTGGTTACAAATCCCCCTACATCATGTGAAGCTAAGTTATCACCTAGTATAGCAAATAATCCACCCTTAACTTTGCAAGGTATACCGGATAAACTCATTCCATCATTTTCTAATATTTTCAGATCTTTTATTAGAGGTTCAAGAACGACATCAAAACCAAAACATTTTAAATCTGAGGATTTACATAAAACAGCCAATTGCATATCTTTTACTGAACTACGATATTTAGATGGGATGTTGCCCAATGTAAAATAAAATGCTCCTAGTTTGTGTTTTGCTTGAGTACCTCTCAGTGGATTAAAAACCATGAACTCATCAAAATAAAGTAAAATTGGTATATTAGGAAAAGTCTGAAATACAGGATTATTCTTAAAAATGATTCCATCCTGAATGTCTGCCAAAATATTTGTATTTGTATTTTCTGGTGTAGACATAACATAATCTAAAACTTCATTATTTTTACAAAATGCTTGAATTGTTTTTATTATTGGTACATATTGGTAACTTGAAACTTGTGCATTAGATTCTAACATATATTGTACAGGCTCAACTAAATCAAAGTTTTCTCTCAAAAACTTTTTCTGTGCATGCTGCGATTTCATAACATCCAAAACAGAATATAAATTACTCATTGGAAAATGATTTGAAACTGATTTTAAGACATTATCATTTACATTGTTTTTTTTTAGAACTTCAATTAGGGACTGTTTAGTTAAAGAAATTGCATCATTCTGGAGCTCATAAACTCCATTTATCAACTCACATATAGTTGAGTGGCTTAATAAACTAATTTGTTGCATTTTTAAAACAAATAATACAACATTCTTATTGTAGCTGGGCATCTGTATAAAATCTTCAACATTTTCAACATGATTGGGGGATAAGATAGGAAGAATAGGAGTTGACAATTGTAAAGAACCTTCATTTTTGGATGGCATTAAAATCTCAGATTTAAAATCATTCAATGCATAACAAGAATGACACCTTGCTAAATGAGATGTAAAAGAAGAATAAATTGTGTAAGTCATCTGACAATCCTTCACAGGGCATAAAATAATATCGTGAGTTTTAAAATGTGAGATAAACTTACGTTTAAAGAATGTTTGAAATCCACATTCCTCACAAGTTAATTTTTTGGTTGTACTTTTAAATTCCTCATGTTGATGCATGTGTTTTTTAAATGCTGAGAAAGTGTCGAGTGTTATAGGACAGCCATTCAAACCGCAAACATACACGAAATGGGGATCATATCTATGGAAATTTCTTATGTGTGATAAATATAAATAAATATAAGAAAAACTTTTACCACACTGGCAACTAAACATGGTAATATAGAACAAAAACAATAATTACATATTCTGATTATTATTAAAAATAAAAATACTTATAGCACCACAAATATATGAAAATTGGGGTGATATCTGAAAATTATAGCATTCAACTAATTATAGCATTAAATGTTTCTACTTTAATGATAATCTATGATAGAGTGTCATTACTTTGTTTGGTACTGTACCACAATCAATTTTAAGAAAATATTTCTGCAAAAAAATGAGGGTGGATGCAATTGCTTTTGGGTAACTTATATTAACCGTATAATACAAGGAGAATAGTAGTCCAACTGCTGTTATAAAATCTTTTGTCCGGAACAACAATTCATTTTCTGCAACTACATAGAAATTTTCTTCTGTGACAGCCCCCAGGGAAATTATCTTTGGTGTAACGGATTCAAATGTATATTCAGAATCATCAGGAATCTAGAAATAAACAGATGAATAAATAAACAATCTACAACAATATAAGAAATCTTTCCCTATTCCTTAAAACCACAAAACCTATACCTAAAATGCATTTAAAGATGCTAATTGATGTTTTCGAATATGCTTTTCTAGTTTAATATAAGTTATAGGTCATAAAAACTTTTTTACTCACTGGTTACTGGCCAGTACATAAGACTTTTTTCACTAGCCAGTCTTTTTTTAAGCACTGACCAGTAACAAATTTACAAATACTTGATAAAAAATCATGAAATTCGTTAAATAGTCTCAGGAAAAAAATTGTGAAATTCATCAAATGATTCGGGAATAATTAGTAAAATTTGTCAAATGTCTGGAAAGAAGTCGCAACATTCATCAAATGGTCTCAGGAAAGAAAAAAAATTTGGCAAAATGTCTCGGGAAATAAATAGTGAAATTTGTCAAACAATTGGCAAAAAAAAAAAAAAATTGTGAAATCCGTCAAAGGATCTTTGAAGAAATATTGCGAAATTAGTCAAATGATCTCCGGGAAATATAGCAAAATTTGTCTAACAATTGCAGAACAGAATAGAGAAATTTGTTGAACGACAGCAGAAAAAAAAGTGGGCAATTTGTCGAACAATCGTGGAAAAAATCATGAAATCTGTCAATCAACAACAGAAAATTTGCAAAATTCGATAGCAGGAAAACTGTGAAATCGGCCAATCGATAGCAGGAAAACTGTGAAATCCACCAATCGATAGCAGGAAAACTGTGAAATCGACCAATCGATAGCAGAAAAACTACGAAATCGACCAATCGATAGCAGAAAAACTACGAAATCAACCAATCGATAGCAGAAAAACTACGAAATCAACCAATCGATAGCAGAAAAACTACGAAATCAACCAATCGATAGCAGAAAAACTACGAAATCAACCAATCGATAGCAGAAAAACTACGAAATCAACCAATCGATAGCAGAAAAACTACGAAATCGACCAATCGATAGCAGAAAAACTATGAAATGACCAATCGGTAGCAGAAAAACTGCGAAATCGGCAAATCGATAGCAGAAAAACTGAAATTGGCAAATCGATAGCAGAAAAACTGCGAATTTGGCTAATGGATAGCAGAAAAACTGCGAAATCAGCCAATCGATAGCAGAAAACTGCGCCAAAATGCTAGCGCTAATTTTGTCCTATAAGTTACCATTGTATGGTTGAACTGGTTAAAATTGTATTTGCCTTATATTCGTAAGAGATCTGATAACTTGTTAAATCGAAAAAAAAAAAATCACGAATTTCGACAAACGATCTTGGAAAAGAATCTGGAATTTTGTCAAAAGATTGCAGAAACAAATAACTAATTTCATTAATCAATCGTGAAAAATATATAGAGAGAATTTCAACAAATGGTTGCACAAAAAAATTGTGAAATTTAATTGGTCATGAGGTAATTATCACACGACAGTTATCAATAGGTCACGAAATTTGCAAGTTTTTTTGCTCCATAAGAAAAAGAAAATTTTCATTAATAATTTTCTGTCAGTAAAAATTTCTATTAATCATTTTCTGCCTTCACCTTCAGATTATGATCAAAATCTATTCAATACAGAAATCTTCAAAGGCAGTCTTGCTTCAGGTTGACCTGAACTAAAGGATGGGTTTTGCAAAAATTATTGATAATTATTTCCAGCCAACTAATCTTAGACAACAAAGAACTAAATATTTTTTCTATCAGCCACATTCTTATGATCCATGGATTTCAAGGACAAAAAAAAATCCTTTGAAAAAATTAAGGACTTTTAAGCACTTTCAGGGATTATACGAACACTATCTTAGAATTACCTTAAGTAATAAAAAAAAAAAAAAAAAAAAAAAAAAAAATACAAGAATTTTCTTTTTATATATAAGTACTACAAAATTAAGATAATTAAAAGATTTTAGTTCATTATGTTAAAATTAATGAATATTATATTTTAACTTACCACTTCAACAAATTGATCTAAAGGCTCTTTCAGCAAGCATGGTAAAATATATATGCCAATGATAGTTTTAGCTGCCAAATAACTTTCACCCTCTAATGACTGAAGGATTGTTTCCATTTCCTTCTTCAACTTATTTAAAGAAACAGACTTTTTGTCTCGGAACAATTCAAACAACTTGTGTCCTTGTGTTTGCACTTCACTAAAAAAGCTTTCTTTCATATTTATCGAAGTCAGACGCTCAAACTCATCAAATTGCTCTTCATTTTGAAAAAATAAGGGATATTCTTCTTTTAAGAATCTGATTGTGGCATTTTTGTTAATCATGTCTCTTCGAAAAGAGTAAGTCAGAGCCATCAAAGACTTAACTTTCCCTTTATCTTGAAAAGATAAACTTTTTTTACTCTCTTCCAGCATTATTTGTCTATGCATTCTTTGAGATGATTCATCCTCACCCTGGATATGGTCCGGTGCCCAATTCACTTCACCTCTTTCTGGGTTTAATTTTATTTTCTTGGGCATGGTGCTGGTAGTAGATTTTCTTTTTAATCTATTTAATTCGGTCTCAAGTGATGTATCATTTTGGCGCATCTTCTTCAACTTGTTCAACAATTTTAGTTCCCAGCCACCAATGCCCACGCCTATGTTGTTTTTCAGGTAGGGGAATGTCTGGATAAGCGTCTCACAAATCTGCAGCCTCTGCATTTTATTTGGGTATCTCTTAAAATTGTAGGCATAACTGGCCAAATGACTCACAAGTTCAGAGGAAAGAGTCCAGCTTAATTCCTGCTCCCTTTGCAATGCTTTCATCAAAGGTTCTGAGAAGTCTGCAATTGGCAGTGAGACACAGGCTGGCCACTGGCACCTCAAATCCAAAATCACCTCAACTTCAGCATCTACAGGTATAACAGTTTCACTTAATGCTGATGTTGAAGCACTTGAAGAAAAATTTGCAATTTCATAAAGAGGATTTGTAGGAAGATCAATTATTTTAATTTTACTTTTATCTTCTAGCGTAGACAAGTCTTCAAGATCGACATATTCTTTAAAATCTTCATCATATTTTTGTAATGAAAAACATTCCCGCTTGATATTAAATGTTGACTCTATAACATTATAGACATCATGTGGGTTCGAAATTTCTTTCACTTTAGAAGAGGATCTATATTGAATTAAGATTTTCATCTACAGGGAAAATGAAAGAATTTTAATAATATCAATATTTAAAAAATTTTTACAAAAATTTATGTGTAATCCAAGAATGTCTACTACCATAAAAAATAACCCATAACATGAGTAAATAAAATAAGAAAATACAGCAAGGAGATAAAATAATCAAGAGAAAAAGTAAAATTTAGCAATTTTTTTAAGCTGTTTGTTTAATCTGCAGCATCCTCTGTCATGCGGCACAATTTCTGCTACTGGGCTCACAACTAACTTGGAAAAATAACAATGTAACAGATTCTGGATGGAGCACTTATATAAATCATCTATATAGTTAACCGACATTTTCTAAAAACCATGTAAGTGTACAACTAATGGATTAAGGGGATTCTTCCCTCACTTGAAAACACATGCTTGGTAATGATGAGCAGATTGTTTTCAAATATCTCAATTTAAATTTTAATGTTTTAAAAAAAATTTTCTTTTGCATAGGTTAGCTGAGGGCTGAGGTCAATCTCTACTCTGACAATTATTTACTTTTCGATTTCGGCTGTAATTTTTTAAATAAAGGTACTTCTCACTTTCGAAAGTGAACGCATCTTTATTTAAAATACCAGCAACTAAAAAGTACAAAATGGTCTTATTTGAGATCGAGCTCATCTATCCTATTAAGAAAAAATTGTTTAAAAATCCTATTCAAATTTTTTAAAAAATTGAAAACAACCTGCCCATAGGTTTAACATTAATGAGCAGGTGTTTTCAAGTGAGTGAAGAGTCCCCTTAAGAACAGCTAACATTAAAATAAGAATGTGTGAATGTAGCTGTGAAAGTTGAAAAAGAAAAAAAAATGGGGGGGGGGGGGGAGAGCTGTATAAAACAGATTGTTGGTCAAAGTTTGAGATTTTTTTTCTGCAATTGCTTGCCGAGATTTTTTTCGCAATCGTTGGCTGAAATTTGCAATTTTTCCTTGATTGTTTGCCGAAATTTGCAATTTTTCCTCGATCATTTGCCGAAATTAGATTTTTTTCCCGCAAACGACTGCTGAAATTCGCGATTCCTTTCTGTGATCGTTTGCTGAAGTTCATGATTCTTTTCTGCGATCGTCCGCCGAAATTAATGTTTTTTTTTTCTTCGACCCTTAGCTGAAAATAGTGATTTTTTCCACTGCAATTGTTTAACGAAATTCTTTATTTGTACGTGATATTTTGATGAAATACGCAACTTTTCACCGTGATCGTTCAACAAAATTTGCAATTTTATTTTGCAATTGTTTCACGAAATTTTCGATTAATTTCTGCACTAGTTCAAAGAAATTTGTGATTTTTTTAAATATGACCTTGACGAAATCACGACGTTTTTCCACAAACATTCGACGAAATCGCAATGATTTTCCGCAATCATTCGACAAAATTCGCGATTTTACTCCACGATTGAGTGATGAAATCTGCAATTGTTTGAAGAAATTCGTGATTTTTTCCACTTGACAGATTGATACAATTTGTAACCTCTTGACAAAATTCGCGAGTTTTTCCCAGGGCTGCAGAGTCGGTGGGAAAAAGGAACGACTCCAACTCCAGTAATTTTAACATACCAGACCCCGACTCTTTCGCTCTAAAATGGGCCGACTCCGACAATGCTGACCTGCTTGTAAAATGGACAACTCTGAGAATTTTAACAGATCCGACTCAGGCTCTTTTGGTAAAAAAAGGCCCTGACTCAGACTCCACAGCTCTGGTTTTTCCAGAATTTGATGAGTCACAATTTCTTGCTTGAATGATTGGCCAGAATTCGCAATTTCATTCATGGACTGTTTGACGAAGTTCTCGGTCTTTTCTGCAGCACACATCAACGTGATTTCTTTTACGATTTTGCAGAAATCACTGATCGATTTTTAAAATAGAAAAAAAAAGTAAAAACCCGCCAAAAAGCATAAAGCGACATCCCTGCAAATTTCAGCGAATGATTGAGGACATTCTTGATTTTTTTTTTAAAGAGATTGGTTAAAGACTATCGCAATTTTTTTCAATGACCAATTAACAAAACTTGCAATTTGCCCTCTTGTCCGACTGACAAATTCCAGATTTTTCTTTTTCTTTTTTGGCGCAACCACTTGACGAAATTTGCCAGTTTTTCATCATCAGATGACAAAATGTTTCACTATTTTCTGACTTACCGGCACTTATTAATTCCTAAATACTGATTTTGCGCAATTTTGAAAAAAAAAAAAAAAAGGTATATTCGCAGAAAAATTATGACTGTGGTATAGTATAAAACTCGCTAAATTTTTTCAGGAAATGTTGCCATATTTCAGGACATTTTTTCATTTTTCAGGAATTTAAGGAATATCAGGACAAGTATGACCCATGCACTTTATCTCCGAGTTAAGCATTACAACAAAATAGAAACTAGATTTCTATACACGTGCAAAACCCGATTAAATTACAATATTTGGATTCTAGAAAATTTTTTAACTTATTCTTTTTATAAGGCTATATGCATACAAAAAAGATTAAGGAATTATGTCAAAGTTGGTGTCTTCTGGTTCTGCCAATTCTTCACATGCAGTGCATAGCATCAAATTAACATACTGAATGAGCCATGGGTGCTTTTTCTCAGATTTCATAAAAGTTGAATTGCTTACTTCATTGCAAACTGTTCTAGAATTCACATTGCTAGAATCCAGCAGTTCTTTATTTTCAAACATTTACTTGCAAACGGTCATGTAAAGTATGAAGAAACATCACATTTTGCCATTTTAAAACGCACGTTCTCACTGAAGTCAACCTAAAGGTGATTGGCAGGTGCAAAAGACTCTAAGACATGTCACTGTCAGATCTTCTATCAAAAACAGGTGTTCGTCAAGTGCATCTGCCAGGGAAGACGGAGACGATAACTTATGTTAAAGTACGAATGAGAGCATTTCTTAGACAAAAATTAAAGTGAAAGAAAGCTAAGTGTCACATTTGAAGACTACTTAATGCTGGCTGCATGTTTCAAATCTAAAATAAAATAATTTTTCAATATGTATGATCTCTTATCGAAAACAAGTGCTCTTGAAGTGCATGTGGCAGGAGGGGGAGAGCTTATGCTAAAGTACAAATGAGAGCATTTGTTAAACAAAAATTAAAGTGAAAGAAAGCCTCCAATTTGATGACTATTTAATGGCTGGCAGCCGGCAGTATCAGAATTTCCCCCAGACAGTTTCAGGAGGGCGCTGCACCCTGCCTGCCCTTAGGTTTACAAAATAGCACCCCTCTTGCCCCTCATTAAAAAAATTAGCTCCCTTGTTGCTGCACCTGAAAAGAGTGCCTTTACTCCTTTGTTTATTAAGAAAATTACTTGCATAGTAAAAATTTACTCATTGCTGTCTTTAAAATAGTATTCTGTCTTAAATCTTAAAAAGTAGTTTTAAAAATCAAAAGAATGCCTTTAAAATTTTCAAGAAATGCCCTTAAAAATCCAAAAGTGCCCTTTTCCCACAAGCAGCACCCTGCCTTTTTTTAAACTTGGGGGAAACTCTGCTGTATATTTCAAATCAAAAAATAATTTTAAAATAAATTTGGTACTTTTCGGTTAGCCGGGCACCAGTGTTATATATACATATTTATATACATACATATATATATACACATGTATATATAACACTGGTGCCCAGCTAACAAAAAAGTACCATAAATTCCTTAAAAAGTAAGTATTATAATTTATACCTATTAAATTACGACATACTTGAGAAACTTCTTAAAATGATTAGAGGGGAAAAAAAAAACTTCTGTTTCTCCACAGGGAAAAAAACAAGATTTAGCAAATTACAACCATAACATTGATTAATCGTTTAAATTTAGCGGCTTTCCTTTTCTTAACTGAGATAAAAAAAAAATATGAAAACGGAATATCAAATAGAAGTCCAAAAATCTAAAATTAATAAAACACAGTAGAACTTAAACAAAAAATTAATCATGTGTTATCAGTTAAGACTAAGTGTGTATAAGTATGAAAAAAATTTTAAAATTAGATGAATATTTTTAACTGGTGAAAGTTCTTAATGGAAGAAAAACATTCTGCGGAATTATTCGTAAATTTTAAAAACATATTTGTAAACTTTAGAAAATCATGTCTATAATGAACAGTGTTCACATTTCTTTTAAAAAGGGCATTTTTATCTGGTAAAAAGGCGCTTATCGAGTAAAGGGGCACATTTTGTTGAGTGAAAGGACATTCATTGGATTATCATTCGTCAGTTCTCTGGAGTGGGAATTTCAACTCTAAACCTTTATTATTACTTTCCTGAGGGCATTTCAAGGAAGAGGGAGGGGGAAGGCACACTCTGGACATACTGGCATATATTATCAAGATAAACTGAAATCATGCTGTATTTTTAAGAGCATTCTCTCCAGGATTGCACTACAATCTAAAGCTGGGTTCTCGGGGTGGTTATCTCTATTTTTAAGAATATCCTACAATAATTTGATTAAAATAACTATTTTTCGAATATTCAACTTATGGAAACATGTGCCATTCTGGTATGATTTTGAAATGGAAAATGCATAATAATTTAAAACAATACAATATGCAGATGCTTGATTTAGAACTTACAGCATGTGAGTCAATCAGAACAACAGAACTTCTGTTTTCAAAAGTCAGGGAAAAGAGAAAAAAGGCAAATATTTTGAAAAAAAAAAAAAAAAAAAAAAAAAAATGATTTTTTGATGAATTTCGTGTCATTTTTCCTCAAAACACTTTTCCACAACTTGGCTTAAATTACTTGACTTATATTAAAGTACAAATGAGAGCATTTCTTAAACAAAACTTAAAACTAAAGAAAGCTAGATGTCAAATATGACGACTACTTAATGGCTGGAAATTGCCAGCTGTATAGGGTCAGGTGGGGTGGAATGGGTATAAAAATACAAATTTTTGAAATGATTATGGAATCATTCCTAATTGGAAAGGAATTTATAGAAAGCAATGGTTCAGTATTTACATTGCATTTATAGACATCACATTTTCATTGTAATTGTTTTTCAAAAAATTATTTATTAATGTTAAAGTTTTTCTGATGACTGTTTTTATACCCATTCCACCCCATAGGATGGGGTGGAACGGGTAACCAAGTTTAAAAGGCATTCAAAGCAACCAATAACCCGGATTCCAGTTTATTATATATTTTATTACATCAAATTATTTATTGACAATTATATTGGCCAATTTTTTCCTCATTAAATACATAATGTCCCTGATTATTAAGGGTTGGTTGGCTAAGCTTTCTGAAAGTTGTTTACTGTCGATTTCTACCTTGTCATCTTTGTTAGGAAAGGTATAGAAGTTTCCTATTGATGATTTATGCAGGAATCTTACAATGTAAGTATGAGGATCAGATGTTTCAATCACCTGGGCATTAAAATATTTTTTAGATTTTTTTTTCCCAAGTATTTTTTCCCTAAGCCTAATCATATACCCATTTCACCCCACTTTACATTTTTAATTATAACTTTTAAAAAATAAAGAATTTTTCTTGCATGTTTGTTTCAGTCAATAAAGGACACTGCTATGTACAAACTATGCAATAAAATTGAAAAAATACAATAAAGTTAATGTAGCACTAAGTGATGTTGACATTCACCATGTGCCTTTCAAAACAGATTCTAAATGGGTTAAATGTTGCCAATATGTTTTTTCTAAACTTAAAATGGAAGTTGAATCGTTAATAAATTATATACATGATCCCGGCAGCAGAAACAGTGCAGCACGGAAGCGGGCGCTGCAGATTATTTTAAACCTTGCAGATTAATCCACCAACTTAAAAATAAATGCTGGGCTTAAAAAATAGCCGAAATTTGCTTTAAGTCTCTAGATTTGTGGTATTTGTTGTATCCTTATATTATATATATTCTTTATAAATGGAAATTTTGCTTACTTTAAGTGTTTCTGTTATTTCTTATGATAGTAGGCTTATTGGGTTGCAGATAAATTTTTGTTTGCTGCAGACTGACGCAGAAAATTCTGCTTCTGGGTACATGATTTATAAATATTTTTTGTACATAGTATGATTTTAATTCAGACACAAAACAGTATTACCCATTCCATCCCACCTGACCCTATTTCAAATCTAAAATAAAAATATTTTACAATAAATTCCTTTAAAAAAATATGTATTTATATCTATTAAATTACTTGAAAAAGTTCTTTATGTGATTAGAAAAAAAATCTCACTCTTCTGTTTCTCCATAGGGAAAAAAACAGATTTACCAAATCACAACTACCATAACATTGATTTATCTCTTAAATTTGGCACTTTTCCTTTTTTTTTTAAACCGAGATAATAAAATTAAAAAAATTCATGCAACCGTATGTGAAATCTAAACCCAAAAATTTTAAATTAATAAAACACAATAAAACTTAAACAACAAAAAAAAATTACTGTCATAAATATGAAAAAAGTTTCTAAATCGGGTGAATATTTTTAACTGGTGAATGTTATTAATGGGAGAATAACATTCTGCGGAATTATTTGTAAATTTTAGAAACATTTTCATTGCCTACAGTATCAGATTTTCCTATATCAAACTGCAGCAAACCAAAATTTATCCGCGATCCAAGAATGTGTACTACCATAAGAAATAACAGTAATCCATAAAACGAACAAAATTTGCATTACAAAGGAAACAGCTTCAAAGTAACACGCACGCGGTCCCAAGTGAAAATTCTGGCCTACATTGGCACTAATAGGCGCCAACAAGAGACTGAATGTTTTGTTTACATCGCGTGGAGGAAAGAGGTACGATAGACAGACCGCGTTTGTAACACTACAAAACATGTGTGTATACTAATGGATTAAGAGCAGCTAACATTAAAATAATAAGATTACATGCTCGATGAGCTGGGAAAGTTCTGGTGGTAATTAAAACAAGCTCGTATCACAAACATCTATGTTCAACAATTGAATATTACTTTTATATCAATATTTCAAAATTCCAACACATTGTCTTAATTTACGCTAGAAATGAGCTAATAACACTTCATTAGTTTCAATATTAACTAGCTAACATATAGGGTAGATGTGCCAGTAATGGACACCCTTAAGGAATTTCTTTAAAAATTATTTTTTTATTAATAGTTATAATTATTATATTCCAGTTTTTTCAATATTATATTAATCTATCAACAATATTTAACCATTCTTATAGCCTCATTTCCCCATATGAATAGAAATTTAATTTTAAATAACAGAAATATATCAAAACACCCAAAAGCCCAGTAATGGACACCCTCTGGCCCAGTAGTGGACACCCCATAAAAAGTAATAAATATAATTGTTTTTATGACTGTATTTGGAACCAGAATTTAATGAATAGCTACTAATGAAACAAAATAGTTATTTTTAAATAAATTTAACAATTAGGATACCAGTAATTAATAAAATATTTGTGATAATCATTTACTGTTTGCATCAATTATTGTAATTATCAAAAGATCGAGGTTTTAATTATTTTAGATGAATAGTTTAAAATACTAAATATCAGACAATTACAGCTATCAAATTATTGAAACAGTGGTGGATTTAAAAGGTAAAAAAAAAAAAAAAGTTTTGGAATATTAATGTTTAGTTTTGTGTCACTAATTTTAACAATCTTCCAGAGATTACTTGATCCTATCATTTATAATAATCAATATTACAAATATGAAAGAAATGATATTGTGAGTTGAATATTTTAAATATACTAAATAAAATAATTTCAAAATAAAACTGTAGAACTGATGTTTGGGGCCACTGATCTGCAGATTTACTAGTTTCATGAATATTACCTATAACTTTCATTAATAGTATTACATTTATTTATTAGGAAACATTTAAGACAGAAAACGGATTTTTAATAGCTTCTGTAACTTAATTGTTTTTATTTAAACGCAGAGGGATTAAGCCCTATGAACCCCTCTTTGACTGTGCTCTTAAACAGTATTTTCTGCTTCCTGGCTGGTTTGATTGCCAGATTATAAAATATGTGAGGTATACAGGGTTCGTAAATATGATATTTTCGAAAATATCAAAAATATCCGATATTTTGATATATATCTGATATTTTCGATATATATCCGATATTTTCAAAATAGTCAACTTACTGCTGATAATGAAATTTTCAAGCATATTATAAATTAGAAACTAAAACATATTGCAATTAACATACAAAACTTAAACAATAGCATTCTAAAATGCATTTCTCTTTTTTTTTTTTTTTTTTTTTTACTTAGAACAAAATTGAAAATGACAATGATATTTGAAAACAGATACAATTTGCATATATTTGCATACATTTTGCATATGTATATAAACTATAGGATTTGTATCAAGTATCGAGAAAGTTTTATATTTTATAAAATAAAATTTTAAATACAAATTAGTTTTTTTAATTGAAGAATTTTAACATAAATGTAAGCTTGTCTTATTGTTTATTCCCTAACCTGTAGTACAGTTTAGACTCAATTAAACCACAATCAGAAAATTCTTTTCTAATACCTAATGCTGCATATAAGATTATGTAAATTACAGTTTCTCTTTCAATGGCTGTTCTGAATTAATTGTCTCTCATAATTATTAGTTCTACATTTAAAAATAAAAGTTTCAAACATAAAGCTTAGAAAAGATATTTGTAAAAAAAAATTTCTTGTATTCTTTGCCTAGAAAAGTCAATGCCAGAGATAAAAGTTTTTTATCTACAGAATGGCACAGTCAATAACAGTTGAAAATTTCATTTACATTTGTTTTGACTGATGAAAATATCAAAATTATCTTACACATTGATATTTTAAAAATAAATATCAAATATACAAAATATCAAACATCTTGATATTTTGAAAATAAATATCAAGAATTTGAAAATATCAAAAATCTTGATATTTTAAAAATAAATATCGGATATATATTAAGATATATATCATGATATATATCCATTGATATATATCAACGAACCCTGGAGGTATATATATGTACTACATAAAAAAAAAAAAAAAATATTGAAATTTTATTAATCACATAAAATAACTTAAAAGCAGCTATTTATAAAAGTTTTGGTGTTATTACATTTTGGTAAGTATAATTTAAAAATCAAATTTGATTATTTAGGTTTGCAGTTAAGCCAAAGTATTTTATGTACTATAAACATTACTAAAATTGCATTTTTAGCAATGTCTACATGGGGTGTCCATTACTGGAAAATGACTAATTAACCATCCCAGTAATGGACACCCCCTCTTAAAACCTTAAAAAGAAATGAAATTTTATAAATAGCCATTAGTATATAAAATTCAAAGTTTTCTATTGCTACTCAAACAAAAACATTCAAATTTTGCAAGAAAATAAATAATATATAAATTAATTAAACGAAGCCAGCTCTTAACCTCTTCATTAAGATTTTCACAGAAAAACAGCAAAACTTTGAAACATTATTTTCTGCTTCCTGATTGGTTTGATTAAAAGTGTCAACAATAACATAGTTTTATAAAACATACAAGGGGGAATTATAAAAAAAATAATTAAAGCTAAATATTTATTAGTTATTTTTTTATGAACCAAAAACATCAAGGGGTGTCCATTACTGGAAGGGTGTCCATTACTGGCACATCTACCCTATTTGATCAAGCAACATGCTCATGTGATGTGATAATTTCAAATGAACGTTACGATGTAAAAAATACTATTCAAATTCTTAACGAATAAAACTCCTAAACTGGTAATAACTGTACGCTCAGCTAGTTAGTAAAGCTTAATTTACAATATCAGTATTTAATCCAGAACATAAATACAAAATTAATATATGATACGCAATAAATAAGAAATGAAAATAAATAAATCCAATCACACCATCAACATATTACTCAACTAGGCCTAATTCATACAGACACATTGTAAAATTTTCTTTTATCAATTTTATACAAAAATGAAATATAGTTAAGGATTAATAAAGAAATATCAATAAATATTGTGGTTAAGATTAAATGAGACAAAATAAAAATTACCTTGGGCTCGCTGATACGGTTTCCTTCGTTCTAGACTCCAAAGTTAGATTCACAGCTACACAAACACACGAGGATGGCAGAAGCAGATAGATTCGCACTTCGCATTCAATGGCGAGCGGTCTGTGATTGGATGGAACGTTTCGCCATGGCGGGCGTCTGTGATTGGATAGAACGTTTCGCCATCCGATGGTAATACTTTGAACCGTGTTCCAGGATTCACCAAAAAGACCGTTTTTGAAATAGAGATCGAACCATCTTTTGGTACTTTTGCTGACTTTGAACCATGTGATGGTTCATCATTGAACGGATATTTTTAACAGTGTACTGAAAATATAAATATGGATGAGTCAAATGTTAGTGATAATACTCAGAATACTGTCAAAGTTAAAAATTCTGTTAACCCCTTCTACGTCGAAGTCGACAGCAATTGGGCGGCGGTAGCTCATGAAATTACGGTGCTGAACTTGGAAAAACCAAAAATAACGCTAAAAGGCGAACGCATTGTTATACAATGTAACTCTGATAAGGACTTTAAATCTACTCAGAAATGGCTTGACCAAAACAAAAAGAAATATACAACTCTTGATCCTAAAGAACTGCGACCCAAAAAAATATGCATTAGGGGCCTCCCCTGTTACACCGATACTAAAATTATTGAAGATAGTCTCAGGGAGCATGGTTTCGCAGTCACTAGGGCAGCCATGCTTAAAAATCGTAAAACTGGCCAACCAATGCCAATATACATGGTAAATGTTATCCCTCGTAAGAACTTTGAAGAAATTTACCAAATTAACAATATACATTATATTTCTGTCAAGATTGAAGCTTTTACTAGCAAAAATCGTGTAAAACAATGTTACAAATGCCAGGGTTACGGTCACGCATCAGAAGTGTGTGGCTTCGATGCTAAATGTGTAAAATGCGGCGATAAACATTTAAGTACAGATTGTCACCACAAGGGGCGTATTAAACCCACTTGTGCCAATTGTGGACTGGGACACCCAGCGAACTTCCGTGGTTGTCCAAAAAATCCTTATAGACTCGAAAATAAACAGAACCGAAAAACAAGTAATAGCGTCAGCAATCTATCCCAAGAAACCCAAATCTTAGCGGATATATTTAAGAATTATAATTATACCAAAAATACTAAAGACTCTGAACCCTCTACAAGTAATGTTGAATTAAACTCTGATAACAATGATAGTACTACCGCAAACACCCATTCCTCCCCTACTATTGAAAATTCTAATGCTCCTACTAATTATACCAATGATATTAAAGACATTCTTAATACTTTCAACGAAGTCAAACAAATCTTTCAAATCACTAAATTCCTAAAATGTATAAAGAACATCTCAACTCAGACTAAGAACCTCGATAATCCGATGCAAAAATTGATGGTTATACTAACTGAATTTGATAAACTTGCTAGTCAAATCAACATTAACGAAGATTAAGCTCTTCATTGCTAAACTTTTTTCCTTCTTTTTGTCTGTGTTGTCTGTTTATATAGTAAAAAAAAAAAAAAAAAAAAAAAAAAAAAAAAAAAAAAAAACTTCTTTTTTTGTATTTTTATGCTCTTCCCATAATATTACTCTTACTTCTTTCATTTTCATGCTTTTTTCTCCTCATTTACTAGACTGGGCGGACGCCGTCCTCTTGCTGTCGTTTGATCCCCTCGGCTTTTGCATTTAACTGTTTATTTGGTATGAACTCTCCGCACTGTAGCTTTTTCTTACATTATTATTCTTTTTTTCTTAAAGTAATTTAATTTCTCTTGTAAATATGTAACTACTTAGTTTTTGTTTCTATTATTCACTGTGTTAAACCTTTTTACATTACAAGCTATATAAATGTATGGTCTCTGAATTGAGTCTTTTTTTTTATGGGGCTTCCTTTGGTAGCTTTTTCGACTGTCCTGGACATTTATGTGGATCATATGGAACTTTTTTTTTTTTTTTTTTTTTTTTTTTTTTTTTTTTTCCTACTAGTTCTACTAACAATTTTTTTCTTAAATATTGTCTATCTCTTTAGTTTTTACTCTCCATTTTTTCGTGGCTACTAGCCGCGTTTAAACGCTCTTTTTTCCAAGGCTCCCATTGCATTGTAACACAATATATTTTTAGCCTGGATGTAAAGTTGCCATGCAACTAGGGAATCCACACACCTGCTTGATTGTTCCATTGTTTCTGTTTTAAAAATCTTTATAATTTTTCTGTTTGTTATTGTATTTCTTAATTTCATAATTTACGTATAATTTAGGTTGAGATTTTTGCTTCTATTCGCTCTACTATACATCACACGCAGAATATTTCTCACGTGAAAAAAATATATACATAAACCTGACTGAGTTGAATATATTTTACCAAAAACCATGTGAGATATTTAAAAGAGGTATTGCTATATAAAATTTATAAATATTAAATATCGTTAGAAATGAAAATGGGTAAATATCTATTGCTTTACTACAGGCATCCTACGCAGTAAAATAATTTTTATGATGACATATACATTTTAAACATTAAAATCAAATAATATATGGGAAACTATTGACGATATTGGGGAAGTGGGGGCAGAGAAAATGTATTGTGATGCTTACTTGAAATTGATAATAATGAGAATTTTCAAATGTTTCTTGTGTATTGTGTTATCCATAGAAAGAAAATATATTATATAAAACTTATCAACCAACTATTAATAAATTACAAAAATGAATTATACTATGTTTGAATGTTATCAATTTTAATGCTAAATATGAATCCACCGTCAAGATATTTTTGGAGGAAAAATATGAAGGCCATAACATACATGATAATAATGATAATACATGATAACATACATAATATCATGCCGTAACATATTTTTCTTTAACATTGAGAGAAGATTGGAAAGTACTTAAAAACTCTTTTTGGCCCAAAGGTGACTTTGTATAAAAAGAAATATGCATAGACTTATTATATTTATAGAATGGTGGTTAAAACACATTTCTGACAGAAGATTCACCTCTTTGATAAGTACAAAAAAGTGAAATGATTCGTTATTGTTAAAAGGCTGTATTACGCTTCCACCATATGAATATAGTTCACCTTTTAAATAAAAATATACATAATTTACACAGTGAGGGTGGAGCGCATGGTGATTTTACGGCTACTTTGTTGACGCGTGACCGTTAAAACGTTGGAAACAACTGCTCAAGAGTTATGTAGTACACAGATAACTACAACGCATGACAGCAGAATAATTTCAGTAAAAAGTATATTATTAGAATCACAAGATTCATTAAGATTACTAACATAAAGCAGCCTAAAGAATTAAAACTTTGAATTGAAGATAACATAATTTAAAATTCAAGTGGCATAAATGAAGTTTTGTATTTAGTTTTTGTTTATTGATTTTCATTTTTAAATTTGACACTAGAACCGCCGTTAAGGATCATTTTGACTCCTGCCAAATTTATTATAGTCGATTCGAACCAGAATTTTTTCTTTGAAAGATGTTAAATGTATGTAGTACAAAAAATAGGCTAATCCAATAAGTTAAATAGTTTGAAATAAAAATTCTGGTGTGCAACACTTTTTATAAAACTTGAGTAAAATTGCCGGCTGCTCGAGTGTTAAATTTGATTTACTATAAAAATGACAGACTTCTCATTTAAAAATCAAATTAATACAATGTTATCTAAAGTTTTTTAGTAGAACAATGTTATGATATTTAAGGCGACAGTGGACGTTCAAAAACATTTTCTACAGTTTTTACTCAAATGTTTTGAAATTTAATACACATATAATTTGTGCAATAATTAAGAAAATTTCTTAATTTGATTAAAAATATTAATATGCAAATGAGTAATTAATTAATAATATACTAATTAGTGATACAAATTAAAAATGCTCCATGCGCATTAAATTTTGTTTCAGAAATTTGTAATTTTTTTTAAGGATAGCTTTATGATATTATTTCAAAAATTGGTATACATTTTAAAAATATGCTACGTACCTTGGCAGAAAAAAAAATGATAGACATATAATATTGATCATTTCGGATAAAATTTAATCATAAAATATTACTTTTTTACCTTTATATGAAATAATGTACACATATTAATAGCAAGTTTTGTAACAAAGTATATCAACAACAATATTACCAAGTATTGTGAAAATTGGTATAAAATTAAGACGCATAGAACATTTTGAACTTACTCAGCCGGCGAAAATTCTCATTTTGAGAAAACTGGATTTACTTTTATTTTAAGTGTAGATTGACGATTGTTTACGTTAGAAAAACGAGCTGTATTTCTGCAAAAAAATTATCGGATTTGAATATTTTTTGGAAGATTAACAGAACATTTTTTCTCAAAAAACAAAGAGTTTTTTTTTTTTTTATATGTTTTTTTGCGATTTTGAACGTCCACTCTCGCCTTAAAACTATACAAATAGCAAACAACGCATGCGTGATATAAGAATCTTACAATATTTGATATATCTCAAAGGAATGTCCATTTCAATACATGTTTAATCATCTTTATAGAAACACAGGATTGTGTGATCTTCTACTTAAAAAACTATTTATAGCAATATTTTTTTGTTCCTCAATCACAAAAGTTTTCATAAACAAATTACGATATGATTCAATAAATATTAAATTACAGAAGATTAAAAAGAGAGTACATTTTCAAATCGAAAATAAATTTTATTTATATTCTTCTTTTGAAGAAGAAATAACATTTGTATATATAAAAGGATAAAAAAGAAATGAAACTATTTTAACATTTAAACTTTAAATTAAAATCACAAGTTATTTTTCCTAACATTAAATCTTATTTTCAAATCCCGTTTTTTCTCTGTTGAGTTTGTTTCCCTGGCCCAGGCTTATTACTTTCTGTCTTCAATTTCGGCGATCTTTAAGATACAAATGGCTGAGTGCGTGTTTCTTGCAGGCGTTTGTGGTTACTAAAAGAGCCTGGTCTTTTAAAGCCAAGTTTCGTCATGGAGCATCAGACATCAACCAAATGTTAATTAACAAATAAAGCGGTGTTGACTTCCCAAATCGACGTCTTCGCCCTCTACTGGAAAATATTCCAAATTTTTAACAAAATCCATCTGCTCCCGGAGAGTCAGTTTTTTTTCTTTTTTTAAAATTTTGAGACTTTTCTAATAACCGCATCATGAGAGACAACGGAAAACATTGTTTCTCAGTACCACCGGCACATAGCGAATACCGTACCGAACTGCAATTTACTACAAAGGGAGAGGTCCTGTTTTAAATTATTTTAATACTAACGTGGATTTACACAAGAATCCGCGATATGTGACGGAGAAAAACCGTGAATCGAACATTATTTCACAAAAATTTAAAAATACTGTTTTATTTATCGAAAAAAAGATCTTTAAAAAGATGCGTTACAAATCTAATTATTAATCTTACTATTAATTAGTACGCTGTGACCATCGCAAAATTTAATCTATATTAGTCATATTGTCAAAAACCAAAATTTTATGACATTTTATTCGTTTATGGGATATATTCATTCATCATGCTAATTATGAAAAAAGAGAGCATATCATCGACACATGTCGATCGGTATACACACAACGATAATAAAGATGTATTTAGGTCATGATCTAACAGGATATCAAATGTGGTAAAATTATGTGCATTAATTCTTCAGGTATAGCTTTCGCAGGTATCGTGAAAAATACAGAGTAGCAGCGCTCTCTTTTAGGCTATTTACACCAAAAAACTAATCAACACCAATAAGGTGTAACTGAATCTGAAATATGATAATTCCGTGCATTAGTTCTTAGATACAGCGACCCCAATCTTTATGTCACACACAGACAGACTCACAGATAAAAATTCTTTAAAAACAGTCAATTCCTGTTCAGAACCTTCTAAAGCGTATTTATCTGTCTAAAATCGTAACTCGACAAGTTAGAAAAAAAGTGTATATTTTCAAATATTAAAATCTTAAGTATTGTAAGTAGTGCTAAAATTTCGCTGGAGCTCAGCTACGGTACTTCTTTGCTTTTAGTGAATACATAAAAATTTGTCGAATTCACCGGAGCTGAAAAATACTGCGTTGCGGAGCCTGGTGGAACAGTTCTTCCATAAAACGAAAGTCTCAATTATCTTCATTTGTGTTCTTCCCTACTAAAGTTATTACATATGCGATATATTGTGTCCCGTACTTAGAAGCATACATCTACCTAGCTCTCGGAAAGATACTATACACAGGAGTCTTCCCTCTGAATGTTTTCAGAAGTGCAAGGATCAGAACGAGGAGCGCAAGAATCAGAATTAATCGCAACTGTATCTATTGTTTTTACTAGTATTAGTATTACGTTTGCTCTCTGCTCTTTGTTCGTCATTGGGAAATATTCTTAGTGATAAACTTTTAAAGCTGCACGCGGTGGTTTATTTTCGCCGAAGCTCATAGAAGCGCATTTCCAGCATTTATTTTTAGTGAATATTTAAATATTAATAATAACCCTTCGGCGTTTGTGAATACTATACCACGAAATTACCGGAACAGAACTGCGTGTTGTACTTTGCTTGGTGATACAAAGAAATCCTTGCGAGTAGGATTATTTGAAAATTTCCCACTTCTGATTTTATTAATTTTGCTAAGTTCATTTATTACTTTCTTCTGTCTTCAATAAAAGAAAGTATTGTATTCGAAATTTTTTCGACTTCCGGTTTTGACGGATTTAGAAGTTTTAGGGATCACAGATCACAAAAAACATGTTTGTAAAAAAATGTCTGTCTGTCCGTGTGTCCGTATGTCGTCATTGTAGCATCAAAAAGTGTATGAAGTTCTGCATAGAATTTAACCAAAATTTTTTTTAAAAGTTTTTGGCTATGACAAGCAGGTCCTCCCTTAATTTGGAAAAACCGCCGGTAAGGGGCGATGTAAAAGCGTTTTTTGTGACATTTTTATGCATTTTGATTATTGTACCATTACAATGTGTATGAAGTTACACATATAATTGTACCAATTTTTTTGTGTATGTTTTTGGCCATGGCAAGAAGGTTCTCTCTGAATTTGGAAAAAATCCATCGGTAGGGGGCGCTTTAATAGCGATTTTGAATATTGTATCATCGAAAATTGTATGAAGTTATGCATAGAATTGAACCAATTTTTTGTGTATTTTTTTTTTGGCTGTAGAAAGAAGGTCCTCCCTGAATTTGGAAATATTCCGCCAAAAGGGTGTACTATAATAGCGATTTTTGTCTATTTTTTTTTATTGTTCGTAGTTGTATTATACACTGGTGGCTCGTGAATCGACGGGAACTTCCCATCCTGATCAGCTGAGTATTCGCGAACAGCTGATATACAACAGAATAACAAAAAACTATTGCTTTTAATAAATATCATGATCGAGATTAACTACTTTTTACTCTGATTAATTGACTGAAGCAGAAATTTAAGATAAAAGTCAAAGTTGTTATAGTATTGAATTAATAAAAATGAAATATTGAAATTTGTAACAACATTTTGAAATATTAAAATATGTGAGATAGAAGAAAGTTTTGGCACATCCTACTAGTTGGATTTTATTATGCATACAGATATAGTCAAAATGTATTTAAAAAATATTTCGTTGAATACGAATCTGCTTTATATAATAAAAATAATCTTTGAAATGTAAATATGCACTACAGATACAGAGTAGAATATTAGACCTCATTAAAAATGTTTACTTCATTGATTCTTAAAAATTCTGTTAATAAATAAAGCGTTTATAGCTTTTTAGAAATAACGTTGTGAAAATTCTTTTTTAGAAAAAATAACGATTGCAGTTAGTTTAAGATGCGCATATTTCTTTATATAACTAGATTTGTAGTTATTTTGTGCATAACAAATTCCAACAGAATACTGGCAGAATTTCACAGAATAATGTCTCAATATCCGGTAAATACACCTTACATTCTCTGTATGCGAAACATTGCATAATTTTATATTAACGCTTCTAAAATTTATTTATCGGCCTTTTTTAGACGTAAAGTGAAGGCATAAGAATTTTTTTTTAGATTACACAATCGCAAAGTTGAATAATTTGAAAATTGAATATTTTTAACGTTCGAAATCTTTCAGTAAAAAATATACTTTGTGAAAATAATTTACATTGTTTTATAATAAACTCAGGGCTCCCACTCGGTCCGTTTTTTGAACACTACTTTTATTTTAAGAAAAATCATCTTTATAAATTTAATAGAAACATACCAGGCGCAGCGTTTTGCTTGAAATTGTTGCAGAAACCTACCACTCATTTCTTTCTAAAAAATTACTGGTTTTCAAAAAACGGACCAGTGGGAGCCCTGTAAACTGTATTTTAGGAAAGAGATGCATCAGTAGGTTTCAATCGAAATCATTAAAAATATTTTCGCTCAAAAAATGTAGGATATTATTGAACTTAATACAGAAGCCTGAGCGTAAATTTAATTCGCAAAAATACAAACTTTATACTATTCAATATATTCGAAGTTTTTTTGAGAAATTAAAATATAGCCTTAAACGTTTCAAAATCTGCTTAGTAGCAAAACTACCTCCGAAATTAGAATAACATTTGCGCTAAAATTAACCCAATTAGTTTTGAGAATTACTCTAGGGTGCATGAAATACCATTTATTGGAGCAGACTGTTCAAAGAATTACTATATTGGTATGACCAGCAGGAAATTTAAGTATAGAAAAAAGGAGCATATAGCTGATATGAAATAGAATAGAAAAACCACAGCCCGAGAAAGATTTTATCAAGAAGAAAACATCCAAGTCAATTTCAATAAAAGTAAAATAATTTTCCTATCCAGTCTATACTATCCATCCATTTTAAGAGAAACCATAGAGATTGTAACGCACGAAAACTCAATATGTAGCAATGCAGCATCGTTTCACCTACCAAAAATATGGCTCAAGCTACTATATGAGTATGAAAATAAAATAAAATAAACATCCGTATAAAATAAAAATGCAACTCGCATAATATGAAAGAATGCGTGAAAGAATAGCTTTATTTATTTGTTTCTGAAAATGACTCGGGGTGTGTCGAAACATGTCAACCGTCAAACGTATTTTTACCGATTTTAAAGTTTTAATTTACACCTTTTAGCATTTGAAATTAATATATTATTGTAAGTTGTTATTTGCTATATATTTGGTACAGAAGTTCACGAAACGAAACTCTTTAGAATATATGAACTCTACGTTTAGAAACAAAATACAGACACATCTTTACCAATCTTTTTTTTTAAATAAATCTTTAAATTAATGTATCTTAATTTCTGTCATTAAATCAAATGAATCTTTTCGCAGATAGCAATTTCAAATAATGGAGCTATGAATAAAGTGGGGCAGGCATATCACGTAGTTTCAAACAGTTGCAAGTGAAGTAACTGAAGATGTAGTCACAAAATGGTTTCTGTCATAAATAAAGAAAAGAATTCTATTCATTTCAACAAGTTTTAGTTAGTTCTGGAAAAATTATTAAAACATTATTATTATTTTTTTATTATACGCATTAACAATATTTCTACCGGTATCAAATTAACCTTTTAAAAGATTTCGATTTATGGTTTTTCATTGGTAATTGTTTGATTAAAACAGTTAGAATAATTTTTAATACATTGAAGACATTTTTTATGCTTATAACGTTCAAGAACTACGAGCAAAAAAAACGGAATCAAAGCTCTAAAATTTGTAAATTAGTGTTTGACCAATACAACGCTTCATATTTTGCATATTACTTTAAAACATTATCAATCTCCTGGACGTGGATTCCGGCTCCTGACAAATGTTCAATTATACTTTAAAATTCGAATTGCTGTGTGAAATTCTACGTCAGCATAAGCATAAAAAAGTCAAGAAATCCAAAAAAGTACAGGAAGAAAGTTACTGGAATGCGATTTTTTACTGTTTTGAAGAAAATGGGAATACATAAAAATGAAGTTTCTAATAAGCAAAAAGAACTAGGCAACACACGTGCCAGAATACATCTGTCATTGGATGAAAACCGAACTTTAGTTTGGAGGTTTTCAATTACTTTTATACGTTAGATTGATAAATTTTCTGTTTTAGTGCACAAAATTTCAAATCAAAGTGGAAATTTCGTGTTTAAACGAAAAAAAAGGAAAGGAAAGAAATCTCCAAATCCTGAGAGTTTATAGTTAGTTTTCTACACTTTCTGAAGAGATAAATAATTTTGAAACTTAAAGCACTGAAAAAAAAATCGCTTTTTGATTATGTTCTGCAACTTTACGAAATTTGCATCACATTTTCTGTTACTTTGTAATGTTTGCGGTTTCGAAAAATTATAATGAATATAAGTCGTAATTTTTAATTATGTGCTGTTTTAACAGTCACCAAATGGATAGGTTTCAGTCATAATACAAGGAAATTTCGTCATTTACATCTTTCATATGAAAGTAATATAAACAATGTTTTTATAGTAATATATTATTATTGCTGTCGATATATTATATTATTATCGTTTATATACCACGTTCACTGTAAATGAAAATTCTTTATTTTACAACTAATGGTGCTGGCGTCCCGGCTGCCAACACATTTGCTCTTAAATTTACAGGCTGCTGTCTTTAAGAATGCTTTAAAATTCCTCATGCTTGGTCAAGTAGCGTTTCTATTGGCTGCGTTCGATTTTCACCTCCCTTGTTGCTTGATTTCCCTTTCACAGCATGGGTGATTCAATTGAATTTCACAGCATCGGTGCTTCAAAAATTACAACACAAAGTGTGAGGAATATCACTGTATTTAACAACAAAAGGTGCTAGTACCCAGGCTATGAAAACAGTTGCTGTAAAATATAGAAGCTTCTGTCTTTATGAGTGGTGTTTGTTCGAAATTTATTTATCATCTGCCAAGGCTCAGTGCGAGCATTTTTGTGTAAGTTTAATTTCTAAAAAATGGCAACGTTCTTTTTTGTTGACATGTAATATTCCATTCTGAGAGAAGTGTAAAAAGAAGAGGGTTTATAATTAAACGTGTGATACAGTTTACTTTGTCATTTATTAAGTGTTGTGAGTTATTGACGAGTTTGTGTTTGTTTAAATTCAATCAGCGAGCTACATAATTTTTGGTTACGTCTACCTGATATTTGATATATTTTCTTTTTGTTAATTGAGTGATAGAACGAACTTAAGATGAGTTTCGTTTTCAAGAGTAATCGTGTTATCATTCCGAAGTTGTGGTGTGAAAATAAATAAAGAAGCTGCGTTATTTAAACATCCATACTATTTGGTGAGTCTTTTTTGTTAATATTACCTCATTATTACAGAATTTAAAGACATTTTAGTTAGACAACGAGTTTTAAAAGCTACTGCACTAAAATAGAAAATAATATTATTAGTTCGATAGATCATGCTGATTCTAGTCAACTTGCTTTATTCGAAAATAAAATCGAAAAATTAAATGAGGAATTACATGAAATTTTTAATGCAATTTTTTCTCAATGTAAAGAAGAAGATGTAGATAATTTTGTTGATAAGCAACAATCTGTACAGGAGAAACTTAATAATCTTTGGTTAAGTGTTAACCGGAAAAACTCAAAATTTACTTTAAATGAATTGAATCAAAATAATAGTCTTTCGATATCTCAATTACCTGAAGTAAAGTTCCCAAAACTGACACTTCCTACGTTTAGTGATAATTTAGAAGACTGGGTATAATTTTATGATTTATTTAAAGCTAGTGTGGATAATAATTCAGACTATCAGACTATCAAAAATTGCAGTATTTGAAATCGGCATGTAAAAACAGTGCACTTAAAATTATTCAGAGTCTTCCAATATCTGATTCAAACTATAAGGCAGCTTTAGAATTATTAAAGGAGCGATAGTCAAATAAACTTGAGTTAATTAAGGCATTCATTAAGAAGTTAATTAGAATGCCTTGTATTTCGGATAATGCACAGTCTATTTTAGAGAGTGTAGATGTTATAAACGAATGTGTGCGTTCGTTAAGTGTACTTAAACAAGACGTTAGTGGATTTTCGGATGTAATGATAGTTTATATAATTACAGATAAATTAGATAAAAATACGAGATATTGGTGGGAAAGAACATTAAAAAAGGAGGAAGTGGGAACTCTTGATAATTTATTATCTTTCTTGAAGGATCACGCTAGATCCCTACAAAACAGCAAATCCACAGTAAAAGAAATAAAGAAAGGTAAAGTAACGACATTGTTGTCTTCTAATAATAGTTGTTGTGTATGCAAGGAATCAAATCCGTTGTATAAATTCCTAAGTTCTTACAGTTAAGTGTACATAAAAGAATAGAATTGATTAGAAGAAACAACTTGTGTTACAATTGTCTTTCAGATAAACACCATGCAAAAATCTGTAAGAGTAAATGTAAAGTATGTCATAAGCCTCACCATACAATTTTACATCTTCCGAGAGACCCGAAATCTTATTCAGATAATGTAAATGAAACGCCGACTGGCCCTCTTTCTCCGAACGCACCAGGATTTCAGCCGAGATGAACTGAGTCATTAAATCAATTTTCTTGTACTAGCATCTTTGAATTTCCAAACAACCCTGCGTCGGAACTACATTCATTGCAAAACAAGCAAACTCTACTTTGTACAGCAATGATTAAGGTTCGTGACTCACTGGGTAATCTTGTAAACTGTCGCACTTTGCTGGATAGTGGCAGTGAACATCTTCCATAAGTGAAAATTGTATGAGCAAATTATGTTTGCCAAGGGAATCTACTAAAGTACAGATTACATGTTTAGGTTCTTATAATGCTGAATCTAATTAAGAGGTAAATTTTAATTTTACTCCCCATTTTAACGCTGAAGTGAGATTTGCCACTAGAGCATTTGTGATAAAAAGAATCACATCAAATCTGCCGTACAGTTCTATGCCATCAAATATTGTAAATAATTTTAATGATTTAGTTCTAGCAGACCCAATATTCTTTGAATCAAGACCAGTAGATATCTTATTAGGTGTTAACGTTTTATTTATATAGCTTAAAGGGGAAGTTATAAAAAGAGAAGGAACTCTACCCTTCGCCGTATGTTCTAAACTTAGTTGGATAATTGCGGGAACTATCTCTTTTGATACCAGTCAAAGTACATTTTCTGTTAATAATATTCAATTTCAACTAGATGATTTAGGTCAAAAGTTTTGGATTTTAGATTCCATTCCTGAGCTAGTTCGAATTTCTAAGGAAGAACAAGAATGTGAAGACCATTTTAAGAGCAATTTTTTTCGAAATAGTTCTGGAAGATATGTTGTGAAACTTCCATTTAAAGATTCTCCATCGCAATTAGGTGATACTAAGTAACTAGCCATACAGCGATTTTGTTCTTTGGAACGCAGGCTTTCAAAACAACAGTCTATTTACGAAAACTATCGAGAGTTCATGAAGGACTATTTGGACTTGGGTCATACGGACCGGATATCCAAATCGGATAGGGTCCCTGCATTTGTTTTTTATTTACCTCATCATGCGGTAATTCGTGAATCCAGTTCGACGATAAAATTAAGGGTTGTTTTTGATGCCTCTGCTAAATCTACCTCTGGTGTGTCTTTGAATGATATTCTAATGGTCGCACCCCGTATACAACAGGAACTTTTTCCAATTCTTTTATGATTTAGAACTTTGCCTATTGTTGTACACGCAGATATAGAGAAAATGTTTACACAAATCTTGATTAATCCAGAAGATAGAGATTTTTTAAGGATTCTTTGGAAAGAGAATTCCCAGGACCCTATAGAGTAATATCGTTTAACGACAGTCACTTATGCTACGGCATCCGCCTCGTTTCTGTCTACTAGAGCTCTTCATCAGCTTGCCTTAGATGAGAAAAATGATTTTCCTTTGGCATCTGCAGCCGTGTTGAAAGATTTTTTTGTAGATGATTTTCTGTCTGGCGGCCAGAATGAGGAAGAAGTTGTGGAACTATTTAGTCAATTGACATTATTAATGAAACTAGGTGGATTTAATTTACGAAAATGGATTTGAAATGTACCTGGAGTACTGAGGAATATTTCTGAAGAATGTAAGGAAAGTACAGAGTCATTGCTCTTGACTAATGATGGCGGCATAAAAGTTTAGGAATTCAATGGAGTTTAACGGGTGATTTCTTTTGTTTCATTGCTTTAGACCATGAGAAAAAGGACAGATAGTCTAAAAGAGATATTTTGTCAGAAGTTGCAAAGGTGTTTGATCCGCTGGGCTTGCTTTCCCCCTGTTTTGTTTTCATGAAGGTATTGCAGCAAGACTTCTGGAAGTTTTCACTTACCTGGACGAGCCAATTAGTGAAGAACATAGTAAACGGTGGACATCTTTTCGGAATGATTTAAAGGTAATTTCTAATTTGAAAATTCCTCGTTTTGTACTAACTGCAGATAAGATAAAACTTCAAATTCACGCCTTTTGTGATGCGTCTGAAAAAGCATATTATGCAGCAATATATATGCGTTCAGTTTCTCACAATGAGGAAATCACAGTAAATCTTTTGAGATCTAAAACTAAGGTCGCACCCATTAAGACTCAGTCAATTCCAAGGCTTAAACTTTGTTCAGCTCATCTTTTGACAAATTTGCTAAAAGTTGTTTTGGATTACTTAAGTCTCAAGGAGAGTGAAGTATTTGCGTGGACTGTTTCTAAGGTTACGTTGGCATGGCTTTCTTCAGAGCCTCATAGATGGCAAACCTTTGTAGCAAACCGTGTTGCTAAAATCCAAGAAACACTGCCTAATATTTCGTGGAATCATGTTCGCGGGCTTTAAAATCCAGCTGACAGTGGGACAAGAGGTATACTACCATCGCAATTAGTGAATTGTGAGCTATTGTTTCATGGTCCTAAATGGTTAAGAGAGCCATGGGATTATGAGCCATGTCTCAACTCCAGCAACGTCCCAAGTGGTTGCGTTCGACAGCAAATTTAAATGTTGGTGACTTAGTGCTAATTAAAAACGAACTTCTTCCTCCTCTTCAGTGGAAGTTAGAAAGAATTATCCAAACGTTTCCCGGCCATGACAGTCGTGTGAGAGTCGCCATAGTAAGAACTGCTGCCGGAAATTTTAAACGAGCGGTTCATAAACTCTGTCATCTGGCCGTTCATTAACAGTAAGACATATATAACTCCTTTATTTGCACCCCTTGAAGATTTCAAGGCCGGGGGTGTATGTTCCAAATATATTTATCGTCTGCCAAAGCTCAGTGCGAACATTTTTCTGTAAGTTTAATTACTAAAAAATGGCAACGTTATTTTTTGGTGACATGTAATATTCTATTCTGAGAGAAGTGTAAAACCAAGAGGGTTTATAATTAAACGTGTGATACAGTTCACTTTGTTATTTATGAAGTGTTGTGAGTTATTGACAAGTTTGTGTTTGTTTAAATTCAACCAGCGCGCTACATTGTTAATTTTCTCAAGTCTGGTGAAAATAGCATTGTTATTGGCTGTGTTCGATTTTTATTTAACTTGTTTCTTGAATTTGTTTTCTCAGCATCGGTGCTTTAATTTGTTTTCACAGCAATTGCGCTTAAAACCTTAAAATATAACATACAGGAAAAATCACAATATTTTTTACAGTGTTTATATACTTTTTTACATGAACAGAGTTTAGGAAGAATGTTTTTAAGCAATCAAATGTAACCAAAGTGAATGCAGCTTATTATTAAACTTTCCTGATTGCTACAAAAGATTTTTTCACAGCGGGTTACTAAATAATCAGGTAATACTTATTTGTTGGGAAAGGCGTTTTCAGCTGCTTTAAGCTGAAATCCATCCAATATTCAAATATTCACTTACTTGATGTATTTTTATCTTTTTAATTTCAGCAATTATTTTGGGGATATTTAATGTAATATTTGATGTAATATTAGAACTACTAACACTATCTATAATTATTGTTTCGTTAACCGTTGATAAGTGATACTTATTAGGCAACACATAAAACTATATTTATTAAAAGTTTCTCTTGAAATTAATTTCTGTAATTCCCCACAGAATATCTTACACTTATTACATGGAGTTTAATTTACTGGAACGTTAAACGCACCTAGGCCTCGAAGTAATTCACTATTTGATAAAATTTGATTGGTGCACTTACAAAAATATTCATTACAATTTTCTCTCAGCATCATTTTATGTAATATCCAGACAATGCATTTCAGTAATCGAAGAACATATTCACCAAGTTACCGAAATTAATAATGTGTCTCATAACGTTGCTCTTTCGATAGAAACAGCTGTAATTATACTCACAAAGTCTAATTTTCATAATTAAATCAGAAGCTTCGCATACGATATTTAATAATTATTTAGAAATTGAAATTTCTCACGCTTCCAGTATTTTCCAAGGATGGATTTATAAACGATTTTAATATTAAAAAAAAATATATATATACTGTTTGAAACATTGAAGAATATAATAGAAAATATTTTATTAAATTTTAAATGGACTGACTTCCTGTAAAACACTATCATTTCAAAATAAAATACACAACAAATGGTAACACTCTTGTGGGAGATTGTTTATCTTTTTTCACGTTTGGCTGCATGTTTGCCATAAAAGGAAGATTTTAAATTATAGAGGAAAGATTATTTCAACACTAAGGATAATTATACCAATACTTTGAAACAAGCGAACGAAATTATACCATTGATATCTATATCAGCTTTTACTTGTGTATTTATCGTATGGCGTAATGTATATTTGGATTTAAATATTTATCGAAATTATCAGAATGGCTGAAGTATTTTCTAATACAATTTCTTATAACCATAATGATTCTAAATATGCGGTTGTAAGAAATATTGTATTGGGAACATTTGTTGTATATATATTTCAATTTGGTAACTTTGTTTACAATTGCATATCACTATATATATATATATATATATATATATATATATATATTTTTTTTTTTTTTTTTTTTTTTTTTTTTTTTACCTTACCATTTATTTGTCAGTGTTGTTTATAACATATGAGTTCAGATTAAAATATTAGAGATTAGTATCCATGAAAACACCCTATATATCGTACACAAAATTTCAAAAGACAAACTGGTTATATTTAGAGAACTAGGGGGCGCTGCCCCCTACGAGTCACCCCCGTTCAGACACCGCAGACTCTAAAAGCACGTTAATTTGATCGGCTTAAAAAATATTTCGAAAGATTGAATTATAAGTTTAAAAACAGTGGCGATCTCCCTATAAACGGGTTTCTATTCATTTCTCTTTGATTGGGGAATTTTAAAGCCAAATCAGCGGCTGTTAAATGATACAATGGCTGTTTCCCTTCTTTGATTAAATAAAATCAGTTGACATTTCAAAATGAGATAATATAAAATGAATTAAATAAACAGAGTCTTTGCCTCCCGGTATTTCTTAGCAAAGCAAAAAGAAAGTTTTTTTTTTTTTTTTTTTTTTTTTTTTTTTTTTAAATGACACATTAAATGTATTGTTTTTAATCTGACGTAATTTTCACTAAACTTTTCTTTCTCCTTTTACTATTCACGTGAAAATAATTTTGTTAGAAATGAAATATTATTTGCGCTATCCTAATAAAAATAGTTGAAAATATCATCTTAAAATATTACATAAATGTCTCGCGTAATTTTTAAATTTAAACAGTTTTGCAATATTATTTTTTGTTCATTTTACGTAATGTGTAATGTGACGTAAATGTGACGTAATTTCACCTATTTAAGACTTCTAACGTATGTTAATGAATTTATTATTTTACAAGATTCTTTCACTTTTAAAATTCACGTGTAATATGGTTTTTATGATAATTCTCAATGAGTTCCTTCTTTTTATATTTTCTTGTTTATAATAGTCACGTGCAAAATAAATTTTTAATTTGAAGCAAACATTATTGTTTCCGTTGTTTATACAGTTGGCAACAGGTTAAATTAGTACAATTTTCTAAAATAAGTAAAAAATATCTCTCGAAATGCTGAAAATTTGAATTTAAAATAGAAATGAAACCGCAAAAAATAAGTCAAATTAATAAACTGAGTGCAGTCTGCACACCGGGAAATTCTGACGCATAAAATGATCTAAAAATGATTAAATTTCGATGTACAGTTTTTGCTCCTATAAAACTTTTTTAATGGAACGATTTTGTCCAACTTTAGCATTAAATAGCTCTTAAAATAATTCTTCTATTTGAAAACTGTCTGCATCAGCGTGTTTATCAAACATTTCTGTATAATACTATCGATTTTCATATATTTGTATGCATTATTTTTCTTAATATTAACGAAGAAAGACATCCGGTCACAAAAAACTCCAAACCGGCGGCGGCGGCGGTGACACCGGTAGTTACTTTTTTTTAGAATAGAGAGATATTAAATGGTGGCTAAATGAACACCTATTTTTAAACTCTTTTTATTGACCTAACCTGATGAAATTTTCCAGTCAATTTTCTTTCACTTCTTGATATGATATAATTATAAAAATTGTATTCATATGTATGATTCCGATGACAATACAACATTTTAATGTTTTAACAACTTAATTATAAATTAATCCATTAATTTTAAGGCATTTTACAGTTAGCCCGCTGTAAAAGATAAATTGTCAAATATTCTCTGTAATAAGTACAATTTTTACAATTTAAATCAATAATTGATTTAACTTAACTGATTAAACTAGCCTATGCACTCTCACCAAAATATGGCAAATTTTTGTCAAAATGCAATAATGATACATTTTAAAGGCTAAAATGCAGGAAATGAAGTACAATTAAAAAGTAATGAATGTAATATTTATTTAAAAATACGCTTTTATGCATTAATAATTTAATATTAAATAATTTACGATTATAAGTTGAAGAATCAATTTAGAAATCCATAAATGATAGCTTAGATAACGTTTCATTTTTTTCTTTCCCTTTCCATAGCTTAAAAAAGAAACGAAAAAAAGTATATTTTAATAAATTCATTTACCAATCGTAAAGGAAAGTATTGACTTTTACGTATTCGATAAGATTTTATAGGTGCTCCTATAAAAATATTCATTACGATTTTCTCTCTGCATGAATTTATGTAATATCCAGGGCTCCCAAATGGTCCGCCAACTGAATACCAATAAATTTTAATAGAACATTTTATGGTAGGTTTGCGATAGAATTAACTTTCAAAGGTGATTCCGGGGCGGTTTGTTAGAAAATTCTAAAAAGAAAAAAATTCTAAAATAATATTGGTATTCAATTGGCGAACCATTTGGGAGCCCTGAATATCTAGACCAGCGGTTCTTACAATTTAGTCACCACGAACCCCTTTTCGTACTTTATCTGTCTTTGCGGACCCCCTGGATTTAAGACTCAAATAAGTGATATTCTTTAGAATATTGTTTGCAGGGTACATGAAATAATAGAGGTATATAAACTATTATACCGTAAAAAATCGTCAAATAATAATGTAAGATAATTACTATATTGAAAAATGCGAAAGAGAAGCTGCATATAAAACAGGAAAACCCTATATACTGCGCTATTGACCAGCTGATCTTATTGCCGAATTTGACGAACAATTTGACTTTCATTGTCAACACTTGGCCAAAAATTTGAAGAAAGGGAATGAAAGTTATGATACAAATTATTGGATCTACTCAGAAAATGTGAAAAAGCCTTAGGATATCATTATCAGTAAAAAATATATAAGAAACACCATTCGAGAGAGACAATTGGGATTAGAGAAAAGTGATATTAGTTTGAAAACCAAGTACAACTAATGATATTTGTGCTTTACTGATTTTATCAAGTCGTTTTCTTGACTTTTTTATACAAGTTGTAGTGTATACCTTGTGTTTCTGAGAAAGATTGTCGTATAAACCACATTCATCGACTAAGAAACAGCTTTTTTATTACAAATCTTCGTTTATTGCACAGGCAGTGGGAGATTTCTTAAATATATTGTATATTTTAACATTTTTTTCTTTACAAGCAAAAATTTTCGCATCTTCTAGATAACTGAAAGGATATATTTTGATCTGTAGACATTCGCGGACCCCCTGACGATGCGTTGAGGAAACCTTGGGGTCCGCGGACCACAGTTTAAGAATCCACTGATTTAGACAGTGCATTTCAGTTATGGAGGAACACGTTCACTAAGATACCGAAATTAATAATGCGTCTCATAGCGTTGCTCTTCCGGTGGAACTAATAGTAATTATACTCACAAAATCTAATTTCCATTGTTAAATCAAACGCTTCATAAACGATATTTTATAATTATTTAGAATTGGATATTTTTCGCTTTTTAAATACCCTCCCAGTATGAATTTCTAAACTATTTAATTTTTTTAAAGCATATACTGCTTTCAATATTGAGGAATATGCTACTAAATATTTTTCTAGTAAAACTTTTTTATTCCTTTTTCATCAAATTTAACAATTTTACATGGGATTGGAGAGTATTAAATATAGTAATGATTGCGCGAAATGCAAGGTTTAGAATTATTAAAAAATACCATATGGAAAATATTTATCGATGACTATTAAAATACATTCATCTGTTTGTGCAGAAATGAAATTGCTAGTCTTTGACATTTTCTAATTCATTTTCAAATATCTCTTAAAAGTTTTTAGACTATGCTGGAAACGACGTGCAATTTTGTTTAAACACAAGGAAATTATTGAAATTTTTTATTTCTTTCCTTCCACTTCCGTATTTATGTTTTTAAATAACTTCATTTAATACATATTCTCAATATTTTCAAAAAACAAATTTCACATTATATACACATTACGTATATCAAGTGCAAAAATAAATTATCGCTACATTCATTCTGCAATTAACTTGATTTTTGTGAAAATAATGTTTAATTGTAATATGCGAAGGATATACTGCTTTCAATATTGAGAAATATGCTACTAAATATTTTTCTAGTAAAACTTTTTTATTCCGTTTTCATAAAATTCAACATTTTCACATGAGATTGGAGAGTATGAAATATACTAACGATTGCGCCACTTGCAAGTTTAGAATTATTAAAAAAAATAGCATATGGAAAATATTTGTTGGTGACTTATTAAAATACATTCATCTTTTTGTGCAGAAATGAAATTGCCAGTCTTTGACATTTTCTAATTTATTTTCAAATATCTCTTAAAAGTTTTTAGACTATGCTGAAAACGACGTGCAATTTTGTTTAAACACATGGAAATTATTGAAATTTTTTATCTTATTTCTTTCCTTCCACTTCCTTATTTATGTTTTTAAATAACTTCATTAAAATTTATATTCTCAATATTTTCAAAAAACAAAATTCCCATTATATACAAATTACGTATATCACGTGCAAAAATAATTTATCGCTACATTCATTCTGCAATTAACTTGAATTTTGTGAAAATAATGTTTAATTGTAATATGCGAAGGATATACTGCTTTCAATATTGAGTAATATGCTACTAAATATTTTTCTAGTAAAACTTTTTTATTTCGTTTTCGTCAAATTCTACATTTTTACATGAGATTGGAGAGTATGAAATATACTAACGATTTCGCCAAATGCAACGTTTAGAATTATTAAAAAAATACCATATGGAAAAAAATTGTCGATGACTTATTAATACATTCATCTTTTTGTGCAGAAATGAAATTGCCAGTCTTTGAAATTTTCTAATTTATTTTCAAATAACTCTTAGAAGTTTTTAGACAATGCTGAAAACGACGTGCAATTTTTTTTTAAACACATGGGAATTATTGAATTTTTTTATCTTATTTCTTTCCTTTCACTTCCTTATTTATGTTTTTAAATAATTTCATTAAAATGAATGTTCTCAATATTTTCAAAAACAAAATTCACATTATATACAAATTACGTAAATCACGTGCAAAAATAAATTATCGCTGCACTGTTAAAAATTTGTAGCATTCTGGCAGGTCATTTGACCGTTTATTTTCGAAAACGGTTACACAACCGTGAATTTAACACTATTCTGACGACCGGCCATTTTATGGTCAGAATATAGTTAAATTATGGTTATGAAACAGTTCTTTCAAAAAACGGTCGAATGACCTGCCAGAATGCTGCAAAATATTTAACAGTGTACATTCATTCTGCAATTAACTTGACTTTTGTGAAAATAATGTTTAACTGTAATATGCGGTTTAATTTGGACATTCTAAATGCTTTTAAGCGTTGTTGAGGTTGTTTGTATTAATCCTTTAGCGACGATTGACCTTTGCAGATCTTTTATCGTCGTTTTTCAAATTAAAAACAAGTGTGTATTTTAATAGCAGAAATTATTTCAAAATGGCAAAAAATAAATAAATAAATAAATATACAGTTTAGAGTACTAATAAATAGCTAGAAATAAAATGTTATCTAAATAAAGACAAAAATGAAAAACTGACGTAATCTCTAAATGCAAAGAAAGAAAATAAATTCGTTTAAGAAATCCTTCAATTACATTTAACTGCGTTTATTCCATACCGCTATAAATCATATAACAAACGACTGAATAACATTATTTTTATACAAACTAATTTAACATTCCCAATAATTTATTATACAAACTAAGACTCTTCGCTTTCTCAACAAAATTAAGTAGCTATTCATTGAGACACAAAATATTAAATGAAAGTGATATAAATAATTTTTTTAACTGATTTGTAACATTAGCCCGTATATACGTGCATTTCAGATATTTCTCTTTTATTCAGAAAACTCTATCCATGCGAGATATTCTAAAAAGTATTTTTTTTGTGCTTTGTTAATTGTTAGACAATTTACGGATAATAGTACGATAAAAAAATAGGAAAAATAAACTTTATTCAATTCAAATCAATAATCATGACAAAAGGTGCATTTATTTCCGTTAAAAGACGTCACAACATGTTTAAAGTTGTTACCACATATGAAATCATAAGAAAACTTTATTCTTTAATATCCCACCCCGAGTACTTTCGATCACAAACGTGATCATCATTAGGGCAGATTTGATTCCATACTTAACTTCTTTCCTTTTCATAGCATTTGGCTTGACAGTGGAGTGAGTCTTTTCTATTGGAGAATGGGTACTTATTCAAAACTTCTTTTTCAAAAGTACTCTCTTAAAAAAATTCAGCGATTTTAACTCCGACTGAGTGTATTTTCACTCCTTTCCAGTATTGAAAATGCACTTATCCTATAGGAGTGAATTTCATCCATCTTGCGGAGTGGTTTTTTTAATTCCTTTTTAATAAGCTGCTTTCACTCTTTTTTCGACTAAATTAATAGGAAAAACGAGTGACTGCACTCATTATTGACAAGTCATTTTTAAACCCCTTTTTTTGTCAAATATAACAGCAAAATAAGTTATTTTCCTCTTATTTTCAGAATTTTTTTTATAATTTTATCTTTTAACATATATAACTCCCCAGTTTGCAAAATGTATTATTTTTAAAACTCCATTTTGGTTTATTTTAATCCAGATGCAGAAGAACAGAAGAAATTTTGCTTTTCATTTCCGAAAGATAAATTAAATAATAATGATAATAATAATAATAAAATATGTTTCGCTCTATAACAAGACAAGATTTTTTAACTTGTCAATATCCTGAAGTACGCTGTTTTTACTTTATCTTTCTTATTATGGTTTTCTTCTTTTTAGTATTTTCACATTGTATATATAATTTTAACGTTATTAGTTTTAATCCGGAAATGTCGATTTCTTTAATTATTTCTGATATTATTATATGTTCTTAATACATTTTGCTTATGACACAGATAAATAATTATGGAATATAGAATTCATGTGTTACATAACTGCAGACTTTTTTTCAGTTAAACTTATGAATATGAACAGAGCGAAGTATAACACAAAAATAAAAATTCACAAAATCATAATTAAAAAAAACTATTTGTGTCATAAAATAAATTAATCATATTTTTTACTAATCTATTATTTTCTGATACTTTTTTAAATTATCTTTTACATTTCGTACTATTTACATAATACTGTGTCAATTAAAAAAATAATAAATAAAGTGTAGATGTGTACAACTATCTAACTAAAAACAATTTATTAAATACTTGTACTTACTGAAACATAAAAAAAAATAGAACATATATTATAAGTTAATAATAATTTAATAATTTTTATAATCATGGGCTGTGTTCCGCAAATATTTCTGAGTGTCATGAGCAAAGTAGTATATTAATAATCAATAATATAAGCACAAAATGATATATGTTTAATAATGTAAATACCAATCAGTGTAATTTTACACAATTTGAATACGAGAAAACTACATATCTAAGTGCATTTTATTGATTATAAAAATTATGGAACAGTTGCATTAAAAAAAAAGGAAAAAAAAGTAATTTAAGAAATTCATGTTTCCGGTTTTAAAGTAATAACGTTAACTAACCCAAAAATCATACATACAATGTCAAAATACAACAAGGAATGGCGAAGGAATTACAAGAAAGATGAAGTAAAACAGCGTACTTTACCTTAGAATTTTCAGTATTAGTAAAATCCTAGAATCGCCGTTAGCCATCTTGGATTTAGCTGGGGAAAAAAAACGAAATTTATTCAGTTCTTTGTGATGATTGCCCTTTACCCCCTGCTTTCATAGCATAATCCATCTATCTTATTCTATACCATTTTTAAACCAATCAAATTACAATTGTAATATTGTTTTTATCATGTAGGTAACGCTAACCTTTGACGTTTGAAACAAACAAGCGACTCCCTTTTCAAAATGGTCTCCCTTTGCCAAACTATATATCGCGTTACACGATTTCAACCAATGGGGAAGCTTCTTAAACGCTCTTTTAGAGATATTTTTCTGTTCCGATCTGAAATGAGCGGTCCTGGGGATGCTACTCCTAAAAAGGTTATTTGGCAAACCAGTTTTTTGTGGAAAATGTCTCTTTTTGATAAAACAGATACTCAGAAAGAACAAAAACACGCGTAAAACTTTTCGTCCTTTTGTTGAGTTAATAATTCGTTCTTTTGAATTAAGAGTGTACATTCCTTCTGTTGTGTTTAAAACTTGAAACCATATATGCGATATGTTATATGACATATTACCATAGACGCAATAGAATAAATAGACTCATCCAAAAGTCCTACCGAAAACAAAGAAAATCAAAATCATCAGTAAGGAATCAATCAGTATTTTTAAACAGATTTTATATGCAATAATATCTTTTTACATATTATAAGATTTTTAACATTTTCAGCAAGATAATTTATTTCAAATTTGTTTGATCCAAGATAAATCAGTTGTATATTTATGTATAAAAAACTTTGTATTTTTACAATAATGCAAGCGTGTTAAATCTATGAATATTTGCCATACTTGCAATTATCTAGTATCTCTAAGGACAGACTTTTTCTAAATATAGATTACTGTTGTTTCAAAGGTTTTGTTTTAAGTGCTGCGATGAACTTTGTGTGTATAGAGTATATACCAAATGTATTATTTACATTCACAAAACTTCAATTATTATAGCAATATCTATAGCATTATTAAAAATGTCATTTTTTAAAATTCATCATTAAATTCGAATTTACTTTTTCCTCCGAGTCTTTGAAAAAAAAAAAATAAATAAACCAACTTAATTAAAAAATACAACCTCTAACACATGCATAATAGCATTAACCATAATTATGGTTTTAAAAAATAGAGATCCTTTTTAACTTAAATAGAGCTTTGATACAGGATTTTGATATATGATAGACCGTCTATCTCAAATTTTAGTTTATTTTTATAATTTCAAAGTATTAAACACGCTTCAAAATATTTATGAAAATTTCTCTTTTACCTTTGTAATATTTGACATGAGGGAAAAGAGTTTCTAGAATTCAAATTGACCAGAACCGATTTTCAAAGAAAATGCTCGTATATTTTTCAGAAAATATATGTTTTTAATTTACAATAATTTACATGACATTCAATGTAATTTTAGAAAAAATTGTCATTATACAGTCCTCAGCAAAAGTTTAGACACTGGTGATTTTTAAACTTTAAATAAAAAATACGAACACTTGAGTTATACAAACGACTGTACTTATTTTTAAATATATTTTAAACGTTTTAGGACAGAAATAACGGTTTTAATGTAGGATATTATTTAATTTAACTGAAAAAGTGAAATTTGCATATTGCAAAAGTTTAGAAACTTTTGTGATTTTTTGGCAATTGTTCACGGAAAAACGCACATTTCAAACTTATGACGTCACACGCATGAAGTATTTAAGTGCACCGAGCGATAGCATCGGTTAGTGAAGTTGCCGCGAGCAAGAAATTTTCAGTCAGATGAAGTAATTAAGGCATGGAAGCTGAAATCTAAAACAGAAATTTCAGCTACTTTGAATCGGCCAAAGAAGTCTGTCTATTAAGTACTGTCTAAGAGTGTCTCTTTCAAAGCAAAACATAGATCTGGAAGGACTCGTGTGACCAGAAAACGAGATTATAGAAGGATCCATAAACTGGCATCTAGACAAATGATGACTGCTAATCGCATTAAACGTGAGTAAGAGCTTCCTGTGTCAACGGATAATTTCGTAGATGCATTAAAGAAAGATGTACATTAGGTTACATGAAAATGATAAAACAACCAGCCTTGAAATCTCACAACAAATTGACCTCTTTCCTGTCGCGGAGTAATTCTTTTTATAAACTGATGAAATAATGGACTGATGCCAGAATTTATAAACGACGTTATTAGAAAATATGAAATTGCTTATTTTCACGTATATTATAAAAGGAAAATTTTAATTAAATATTCTTGTCTCTTTTGGATTTAAAATTAGGTGTCCTTTGCCCTCGAAAGAGTTAATGATTTCGGCCTCACCTTGTTTTAATTCTCTAGTATCTCTCGAGTTTCTCAATGGTCGCCAAGCTGCATAAGACTACATACATACATTGGAAAACAATTAACAGCCATTTGGTGAACTTTTACTTCTTCCAAAGTATGTTTTTGAGCAAGATAATGAGTCTATTCATGTTGCATACAAATATAAAAAATTGGTTTAACTCTCAAAATATTACTATTTTCGACTGGCCCGCGTGTATCTGAACCCAATCGAAAACTTTTGTGGCATCATATCTCAAAGGGTTTATGCAATTTTTTAACAATACTCCTCTGTAAATGATCTTCGATCAGATGTTGAACGTGTTTGGTACGAAATGGACCCCCAAGTGATGCAGGATTTAGTTTCTCCGATGGAAAGTCACATTTTTGCATCAATAGCAGACAATGTAGGTGCAGTTCGATTTTAATTTATGGATATTTTTCTGTTAACAGATAGATTGTCTATACTTTTGCAACACTGTTAATTTTTTTTTTTTTTTTTTTTTTTTTTTTTTTTTGTCATTATATATTATGTAAAGTGTATAAATTAAAATTTTTGTGTGAAAGATAAGTCCCCAGTAATATATGACAGTTGAATTACAACAATTCGTTACATACCTCTCAGCACAGAAGCATAATCGATCATTGTCTAAATTGTTGCTGAGCACTGTAGTAGCAGCCGGAAAAACCTTTAAACTCACCACTTAGTATTTAATCAACATTTAATGATTTTTAAACATGCGATCTTTTGCAACTTCATTAATTCTAACCGTTAAGTACATGGATATTTCACAATATATATAATATAGTACAAACGTCTCCGTGTGTAACGCTGACGTCATTTATGGTGGCAACACCAAACGATCAAATTTACCTTTTGCTGTATTTTTAAACTTCTAAATATCGCAAATTTAAAAAATTTTAAGCCATCGAATCTCTCTATTCTAAAAAAAAAGTAACTACCGCTGTCACCGCCGCCGCCGCCGCCGCCGCCGGTTTTGAATTTTTTGTGACCGGAGGTCTTTCTTCGTTAATATTAAGAAAAATAATGCATACAAAAATATGAAAATCGGTAGTATTATACAGAAATGTTTGATAAACACGCTGATGCAGACAGTTTTCAGATCGAAGAATTACTTTAAGAGATATTTAATGCTAAAGTTGGACAAAATCGTTCCACTAAAAAAGTTTTATAGGAGCAAAAACTGTTCATAGGAATTTAATAATTTTTAGATCATTTTATGCGTTAGAATTTGCCGGAGTGCAGATTGCATTAATTTTTTCATTTTGACTAATTTTTTGAGGTTTTATTCCTATTTTAAATTCAGATTTTCAGCATTTCTAGAGCTATTTTTAACAGATTTTAGAAAGTGATATTAATTTAAACTGTTGCCAACTGTATAAACAGCGGAAGCAATAATGTTTGCTTCAAAAAAAAAAAATATTTATACGCGTAAATAAATTAAAAATTTATTTACACGTGACTATTATAAACAGAAAAAAACATTTGGAATTAGAATTAAATAATTATGTACAAAAAGCAGGAACTTATTAAAAATTATGTCATAAAAACTATAATTTCACGTGAATTTTAAGAGAGAAAGGAATTTGTAAATCAATAAATTTATTAACATGCGTTATAAGTCTTAAATAGGAGAAATTACGTCATATTTACGTCACATTACAGTTATTACATAAAATGAACACAAAATAATATTGCAAAACGGTTTAAACTTAGAAATTGCGCTAGGCATTTATTTGATATTTTAAGAGGATACTTTTCAACTATTTTTGTTAGGAAAGCGCAAATAATATTTAATTTCTAACACAAGTATTTTCACGTGAATATTAAAAAGAGAAAGAATAGTTTGGTCAAAATTACGTCAGATTAAAAACGATTAATTTAAAATGTCTCATTTAAAAGAAGTTTCTTTTCAATTTGATAAAAAATACCAGGAGACAAAGACTCTATTTACTTTATTCCTTTTATATTAGCTTATTTTGAAATGTTGTTACACGTGTCTACGTCATCAAGTTATTTTTATTTCGACGTTTTATTTGTATTTTTATTAATGTCGTACTAATTTATTTGTTTTTTCGTTATTTAAAATAAAAATTATGTCAATTTGTATAATTTGGCGAGTGGTTTGGCGAAATTGGTCGACGGGATAATCAAGTAGTACCGCAACGGATTTGACGTTAAATTTCCCCGATCAAAGAGAAATGAATAGAAATCCGTTTATAGGGAGATCGCCTCTGTTTTTTAAATTATAATTCAATATTTCGAAATCTTTTTAAAGCCGATCAAATTAGCGTGCATTTAGAGTCTACGGTGTCTGGACGGGGGTTGGCGAGCGTAGCTCGTAGGGGGCCGAGCCCCCTAGTAGGGAAAAAAGATGTTCTTTCAAATAAAATCTGATTGAAAACATTATCGCAATTTTTTTTAATTTATTTTTTTTTAATGTTTTTGAAATATTATTCGCGCATGATTTTTCAAAAATCTATATCTATCATGTCCCAACAAACACAGAACTTGTGGGCCACTGATGGGTTCGTTAGCCTTGGCCGAAAGTGTCTGATGGCGGCCCGCTATCATTGGCCGTAACGGCTCCGTCAAAAAAGTGTCACGCCGGACACAATAAGGCCGGAAGGAAATTGGCCGCAAGTACAATAAGTTGCCCACAAACGCGCCATTAACGGTCATCTAAAACTGATATTAAGCCACAAACTGGCCACAATTACACATTTAATGGCATTCCTGAATAAAAGATTGCCACAGCTATGCCATTAAGGGTCATTTTAAATAAAAGCTAGCCACAAGCCAGACACACTTATGCCATCAATGGGCATAATTAATGAATGCAAGCCGGAAGCTAGCCACATTTGTGCCATCAATGGGCATCATTAATGAATGCAAGCCAGAAACTAGCCACATCTATGCCGCTATTGGTTATCATGGATGAAAACTAGCCCGAAGCTGGTCGGAATTATATTGTTTAACCCCCCCCCCCCCACAAAAGTTCAGTAAATGATTTTTTTGGGGGGGAGGGGGGGGGACCGAAAATTTTTCTTCTAAAAAATATTTTGATAAAAATTAGAATCTAAACTTACTGGTTTTGAAGTGTTTATCTGAAAACAGTTTATATTATAAACTGTTTTCACATATTATATATTAAATTATACTATGTAAAATTTGGAACAGGTCTAGGAAATTTTATTTTTTTAAATATGTTCTCATAACACCATCCTGACTTTCATACATGTTTTACTTTAACATACACTTAAGTTAAAAACAATTTTTATTAAAAGTCAAATAATTAAAAAAGAATAAATTTTACAGAACAAAATGCATTTAGATCCTAAATTTTATCAAAACATTCAAAAGGGTTAACTTTTTGACGTAAGTTTTAATTCATTTTTGTTCGGATACGCATGAAACTATGTGTTCAGAAACTATGCCATCGAACTGTTTTTCAGTTTTCTTGTAAACGCAATAGATCTTTCAGAAAATACTGTCAAACTGGGCATTTTGAACTGAAATTCCGAACGAAAGAAGAAAATCCAGTCAGTAGGGGGAGAAAAATGACGTGTCACGTGATCAAAATCTCTTATAACCCGATAGGTAATTGATTGATCAAAAAATCGAAAACACAGATTCCAAATCGCTTCCAAGGTCAGGCTTTCCAATTTTATATCTTTCCATTAAAAAATGAATTTGTAAATATGTCAAAAGGTTTTGCGCCTGTTGAGCAGAGCAGTTGAAAGATAATTCCAATGGAGGCATAACTGAGCCTTATCTGCTCATCACCTTTGAACAGAACAAATTTCAAATTTGCTGTTAGTAAATGAACGTTCAACAATATTCAACCTTAAATATTTTTATAGAGACATATTCACCTAAAAAATTTCTTTTTTATAGTTGCTTTAGTTTTTATAAATATTGAGATTCCTAAACAGCTGAAAGAACCAAATTTACAGTTAACAAAGAAAATTTGATAACAAAGCCTTTAATGTATTTTTAAAAAATATTGAACATATGCTAGCCAAAAGAGCAATTTTTTAACTAGTTTCTTCATTTCCATTCAAAATTGTTATATAACAATTATATCCGACGCTTTTATAGTACCATGTTTTACACAGAATTTCTTACCTGGATGTTTCTTTTAATTATCCAACTGGAAAATAAAATACAAGACCACAGGAGTTTCATTTTTGTAAACTGAGAAAATGTTAACTTTATTGATCATTAGAATTTAAATCGATTTTTTAAGATAGATTATTTATGTAATTTGGTACTTTAAATTATAGTTGAAAATATGCCACTTCATTACAATAATTTCTTTGGTGTATAATTAATCGGGTGGGGGGAGGGGATAAAAGTGTGTCTATAATGTAATATGTTGTAGTCTGTTTAGGTCTTACCCCACCCCCCCCCACCCCCCACCCCCCCCCCCACCCCCCACCCCACACACACAACCCATCCTTGACATACCTCATTTCATAAACTGTAAAAAAAAATTAATTTTCAACATACATTTTTTTTTTCAAAATTATTATGAATTGACAGAAGGCCAGTTGGCACCACTTTTAAAGTTTTTTTTTTTTTTTTTTTCATTATTCAATCTTAGAATTTATTAAAGGCAAAGAATATTTTTCCAAAATATTGGTGGCAGTTTTTTTTAACAATATATAACCGCTACTCAGGCACTAATCGTTCATGTTTTTTTACAAATGAACTTCATAATAAAAATATATCTTTGTTTTTCTTACTCTATAAGGATCATTAAGTAATGAGCACTTTATATTTCATTTTTTAACAATATTACCTAGACTATCAAAAATTCAAATTGCACTATACAATATTATCCATATTAAAATTGTAATTTCAACACTCATTATAGACAAACTTTCATTTAAATCATAACAGTTTTTGAAGAGCAGTTAATATTTAATGTGTCATCTCCAAGCAATACTAATGTATAATTTGTACCATATTTTTCAGGCCATCAAAGTTTAAAATATATAATCTACATAAATCCAGATATTTATTGAATTATACATAATATATAAAAACTATTAATTATTATTTAACCCCCATTTTTGTTATGAAGCAAAGAAGGTGGTTTTCTTAGAAGGAAAAAAGAGAAATGCTTTATTCCTTTTATTTCACTTTTCTAAAAAGAAAATATATTAAAACACTAGAACTGAATGCCATTTTGTCACACAATTTTATTTTTCACCAATAATGTAAAGCAATCAAAAATAATTTTTAAATTTATTTACAAGTTGATCAAATTTATTACAAATACATTACAAGTAAAATTATTCCTGTTAGAATCGTGCTATTAGTCAACAAACGTTGATAAAAGAGCTGAAAATTCACAGCCATCTTCTTAAAGAACTTTACTTCCAGATTTTCATATTTTTCTGTAAAACAAAAGAAAAAACAGAAATGAAAAATTAGTTTTTCAGAACAAAATTCAAATGTTTTTAAAAAATCATATTGAAAAATCAAATTATGGAGATACACTACTATCTATCACTTATATTTTCTACTTTCCAGTACTTGAAATAATTCGGTCTTGCAGTTCCACCACAAGGGAGAGCGTGGTTTGAAGCATAATTAACTCAATTGTTCTTGTAACTCATAAATCGTTATAATTATAAAAATTATTTTGTGATTTATTACCTGCACCTGGCTAACAAAAGACTGCTTTTAAAATTATTAAGTTCAAAAAATATTAAAATATTATATTGCCATTGGAAACATGCCTATGTACATTGTTTCGTTAATTTTAGTATATCGGGACGTGAGTGAAAAATAGAATTGGGTCATTCCACGTCAAATCAACACACTGATTTTACCTCACCATCTCAGAATTTAATGAAAATTGGTAGAGAGTTTGCTTTCATGTAGACTAAGATAAATACCAAGCATTATTGAAATATATTAACCAGTTTGGGAATTACAGTCTTGTAAAGTTGCCAAAAATTGGTCAAAAATGCTACAACTGGACATTTTAAAATGCAAGTTGCAGCTTCCCTAATTAAGATACAGAGCTAGGATAAGTGTCATTATAAAGCATTTTGCATGGCCTTTCAAATGACATACAACATCATAGAGGTTAAGTAGGAAAAAATATTTTGAAAATCAAATTCAAAATTTGAATATTTCAAAAAGTACGCTTTCAAAAATTTTCAAAAAAATTTATAAAAGGGTTCAGACTGTTTTTAATAAGCAGAGTAAGTTTGAAAATGGGACAACAATGGGTTCATAGCTTTTTAACATTTCAAAAACTTGCATTCATTGAAAATTTCCTCCGTTATAGGTCTAACTACAATAAGTAGTTGCTATAATACTATAATTATAAAAAAAAAAAAAATTGTCACTTTTTCGGGACAAATTGGTTGCCATTTATAGTTCAGCCTTTAAAGGGTTTAATGTATGAATAAAAAACTGCTATGATTAAAAAGATATTATTAGGCCTTGTTTTGTTTTGTTTTTTTAAATGTTGTATTCAGTGATGGAAAATTTCAATAAATTGATGTTTTTGATTTGTTAAAAATTTATTAGTCCATTGCTGTCCCACTTTCATATTTACTGTACCGGTTAAAAACAGTCTGAACCCTTTTTTAATTTTTTTTGAAAATTTTCGAAAGTGTACTTTTTGAATTATTCAAATTTAAAATTTTGAATTTGATTTTCAAAATATTTTTTCCCACTTAACCTCTATGTTGTTACATATCATTTGAAAAGTCACGAAAAATGTTTTAAAATGACACCTTTTTCAGCTCTGTATCTTAATTAGAGAAGCTGCAACTTGAATTTTAAAATGTCCTGTATGTGCATTTTTGACCAAAGTTTGGCAACTTTTCAAGGTTGTAATTCTGGAATGGATTGATATATTTAAATAATACTTGGTATTTTTCTTAGTCTACATGAAAACAAACTCCTTACCAAATTTCATCAAATTCTGAGATGGTGAGGTAAAAAAATTGTCAATTTTGTGTTGATTTGACACGGAACGACCCAATACAAAATTTCATCTTAATACAGAGTTCAAGTTAAATAAAAGAATGCAAGAAACAATAAAGCTGACACTATCGCAGAATTAAATTTTACTCTAAATACTGTTAATTTAAAAAAATGTGCTGCACTTTATGACTCTTTATGGACTTGGGCGGTGGGGGGGGGGGGAGGCCATTGTTGCAGAGCAAAACAAGAATAGGCAAATGATTAGAAATTTATGCCTAAATATCTTTAAAGAAATGTTTAGCGAGCCATTGTCATACTAGTAAATGAACAAAGTTTTAATGATTAGTTTTGAAGACATTCAATATTAAAAACCTAGCTAATTTTGGGTATCATCTAAAAGTGAAATTAGTTGCATTATAATTCAGATTACAAACACATTTTATTAATTACTTTAACACTGAATATTATTAGTATTAGAAAAATGCTAAATAAACTGCTTAAACATTATAACAAGTAGCTGAATAGTGAACAAATATTAATAGTTCTTACAAATTCAACCATTTCTTTTTCAATGACTATGTAAGTTCCTGCTATAGTAACAGCTTAAAACATTTTTCCACACATTTTAATAAATTGCAATTTTACTTGTTTAAAACTAAGTTCATAACTGAAGATTTTTACGTTTCTTTTTTAAAAAGCAATAAATAAAACAAAAACCAAACCCTATTGAATGTTAGTCCTTAACTCATTTGCAATGATGCACACATACAGAAATGCACTTCTGATGACACACCGCAAAAATTTAATTTTATCTTCTCAGGGTGTCTATTCCAGCTGAGCTACAAATTTCTTTGACTTTTTCAGGTTTTCCATACCAAAAAAAGAAAAAATTCCAGGTTCCAGGTACCGAGATTTAGTGATGTTACACACAAAAAGTCTAAAAGGTTGTGGAATTTGAGAAGAGAACTTTCACAATTGATTCTGAAGCACAAACTATTGATTTTTTAAGATTTTTTTTGTAAAATGTACAAATTGTCGAATACCAAGATATTTACTTCATGGTTAATGATTGCTTGACATCTCTATATTTCTTACATTTTGCAGCAGGGTTGGTAAAAAACCTGTTAAAAAAAAAAAAAAAAAAAAAAAAAAAAAAAAAAAAAAAAAAAAGGGTTTTTTTGGATTAAACCGGGTTTAAATAAAAAAATATTTTTTCCTATTACATACACATGCATATTTATTGATAAAAATAAACATTGTTGGATATATAAGTAATATAACTTCATTTAAAAATAATTTAAATTAAATAATTACAATCAATTATGTAGAAAATTGAAATCATTTAGAATTTAAACATTTATAGTAAAAGTCTTATGTTCCATGAATAAAATGTTCTACATAGTGAAACACTGATACCTCGAAAATCTTAATAAACAATCTTTTGATTACTAATACTATAAATAAATATATGGTGTAGTTTCATAAATATAATATGCTTTTCCATGGCTATTCAAAGTAATTTCTTTGAACTATTTGCCATCTGAGATATCTGATTTTTCTGTTAGAACACTACCTGAATAATTATCTTTTATTGAAAGTAAAGCTTTTTATAAAGAATCCCCGGAATGATTTGAATTTAGCAGTAGAGTCTTTACACGTTTCAAGAAGTATTGTGTATTGACATTTGACACTTCTGAGAAACTGCCAGTTAAAAAAAAGAAAAAAAAAGGCAACAGTTAATAAACAGAAATACCTTTTTACCAGATTTTAAGACTACTGAAAACATTGATCTTAAAATGGAAAGTATATTTATAAAAGTTGTCATCCACTAACACATTTAAACAGCCATCAGACTTAATACTCAGGCTTTTTTTTCTAAGCTATGTTATAATACATATTACTTTTTAAATGTCTAAACTAAAAATTAATAATATATCTTTTTAGGCATTTTTATGAGACTTTTTTCTATTATGTCTCAAGCGAACCTTATCTCGATTTTCCCCCATTTTTTTGTCAGATCTAAATAGTGGATTGGATTATGCAATAGATGATTTAAATATATGTTATTGCATATTTTAGTTAAAAGTAAACATGTGCTTCGCTAGCACACAATTTTTCAATGTTTTTTTATTTGACTTCATATCTTGAGTTTCTTTTTTATTCTAAGGTTGTTCTCAAATCCGAAAGGGCAACTTTCTGAATAAATCTGCTTATTAAAAATATTTTATTTATTTTGTTTACTGAAAGTGAACATTATTAAGTAACAAAATTTTAACTTTTAACAAAATAATTCTATAGCTGAGTATTTTTTTTTTAATATATGTTCATATATTAAAGACTAGTGAATATTTTGCAATCATTAGTGTACTCAAAAAAATGGTTGCTGGCCTGGAAAAAAAAAAAAAAAAAAAAAAAAAAAAAAAACATGGAAAGCACAGTTCTATTACATAGTTACTGAACAACAGCATCTGCTAGTTTAATGCATTTCCGAACAAAAATAAATTAAAACTTATGCAATAAATTAAAATAAATAAAACTTGCAAAGAACCAGCAGATGTTACCTTATAACACTTATTATACAGATACAGATATACTACATAAAAAAAAGAAAGTTTGTTTTAATTTTTATGGGGAAAAAAAGTATATAGACAAAGTCAAACACAGTATTGAATAATTAACATTAATCATGAGTAAAACAGAAAAATAGCTTAAAATATGAATTTCCACAATGTTATTGAAGCTAAAATATTTTTGCAAATGAAATATGTATAATAAAACTGATTAAATAAAAATTATTAGGTAATGTGTAAAATTGAATGCTAACTTAAAATATATTCTTCAAACATTTCATTGGTGAAAAAAAAATCTTTAAAATTTAAAAAATACATATTTAAATTTATAAAGAAATATTTGAAGTAAAAAGTAATGAATAAGAATGAGTATAAAAACTAAACCTGTGACTTTATGATCCATTAAGGAGGGTCTACAGTGCCCATCCCTATTTACTTGACCCTGGGGCCCAAAGGGCTATACAGCATATGTCCCGGTCAAGTGGACAGACTAATATGCAAAAACTTCAGTGCTTAGCTCCAAATAGCTTGGTACTCATTTTATCGGCTGCAAAGGAATGAAAATGCCAAGTTACCTTTGCATGCTGGGAGTCGAACATTCGACCAGTAGCGTGCTGACTAATATGCTATTAGGTTTAATAATGGGTATAACTCAATAAAAATGTAAATATACTTTTAAAAAATTTTGTTGATGCTAAAAATGTTTTTAAAATTGCAACTTTATACATATATATATATATATACATATAATAAAACATTTGAAATAAATGAATTATAAGTGATAAAACCGACTAATAATAATAATTCTACATATGCACTTTATTGCATGTCACAGCTTTTAGGACTCTTAAAAATATTTTTGGGTTTGGTAAATTCTAAAACAATTCTCTGTACAAAGACCCAGAATTGATTTCAGAACTTTTTGTTTACTGCCCAACAATGATTATTCTTATCAACAAATTGCATCTGTATGTATGTAATTTCTGGCCTATAATCTGTGGATCAAACAATTATGTTTCTTTCCTGAAATCCCCAGTAGCAGAATTTTCGATGTCTGTCAGCAGCAAACTAAAATTTATATGCGACCAAACAATGGTGAACCAAGCTACTACCATAAATACTTACAGTAAACCATAATATAAGCAAAAGTTGCATTTTACAAAGAAAATGCACTAAGAAACACAACTATAAAAACAAAGTAAATTTTTAGTGAACTTTTTAAACCCAATATTTATTTTTAAGCTGGTAGATTAATCTGCAAGGTCTAAAATAATCTGCAGCACTGCTGCCGTGCTGCACAGTTTCTGCTACGGGGATGAAATCTTATTTTCATAAAATGTAACTTATAACTCCAATTATTAAATAAAATTTATGGGTCAAAACATGATTGTTTGATCTGCGGATTACAGCTCAGAAATTATGTAATAAGAAATGATATTTTAAAAAAAAAACAGTTATTAAGTAAACTGAAGAGAACACTACTAGTGTTGACTCTAAGCCAATTTGACAAGGTACAACAGCTGGCAGCCTTTTTTTTTGCTATTTTAAGCACCCGAAGACCCCTTTCAAAACTATGCACCCAATGGTCTGTACCTATTACTCTTTTTAACATATCCTTTTGGTTAATTTCCTCTCAAGATACATCATCGTCCGTAAAAAAAAAAAAAAAAAAAAAAAAAAAAAAAAAAAAAAAAATGTGAATTTTGTCAATTGGCCAAGGTGAAATTTGCTATTGGTTGTGGAAGGAAAAAAAAAAAAGTTAAAATCCACCAATCGATTAAAAAAAAATTTCAATCAGTAAGAGCAAAAGGTAATTAAAAAAAGGGGGGGGGGGACTCATATAGCAGTTGCATTAAAAAAAAGTTTCACCAATAAGCCGCAGGGACAAATCCTGAAACTATGTTGTGAAATTTTCCAGTCGTTTGAGAAAATATCAGAAAATTCCATGATAAGAGGGAATTCTAAGCAGATCAATTCAAAATATGTTTTTGAACAGGACAGGATTGCCCCTCCCTTTCTCTTATTAAACTAGGGCGCTCTGCCCCCAAAGAGCTACACATGCCAACCCCCGTTTAAACACCCCAGATTCTAAAAGGACTCTAATTTGATCGGCTTTAAAAAAATTGAATTACAATTTTAAAAAACAGTGACAATCTTTCTGTGAACGGGTTTCCATTTGTTTTCCATTGATTGCAGATTTTTAAGACCAAATCAACTGCTGTTAAGAGATACAATGGCTGTTTTTGTCTGATTAAAAAAAAATAGTTAAAAATTTGAAAATAAGCTAATGTAATATAATATGACTTTTAACGCATAATAATGATTTTAAAATTTTCTTTCTCATTTAAAATTCAAGTGTAAATGTATTCTTATGACGCAATTTTCAATATTTTCCTGCTTTTAACATGTAATCATTTAATCCTGTTAATATTCACGTGAAAATACTTTTTTTATTACAAAGGAAATATTATCTGCACTGTCTTAGAATTTACAACAATACTTGAAAAGATTATTTCAAAATTTGAAATAAATGTCTCATGCAAATATATTTAATTTAAACTGTTTTGCATTAATATTTGGCCATTTTAAATATGACATAATTTCCTCCATTTATGACTTTTAACGCATAATAATGAATTTTTTATTTTAACATTTTCTTTCTCTTTTAAAATCCAAGTGTAAATATAGTTCAATGATATAATTTTCAATATTTTCTTACATTTAACACGTAATTATTAATTCTAATTTGAAAGTTTTTTTCTGTTTATAATAGACATGTGTAAATAAATTTTTAATTTGAAGGAAACATTCTTTCCATGGTTTTTAAAATTGCCAACAATTTAAAATAACACTCGTTACTAAAATATGTAGAAAATTATTCTCAAAATGCTGAAAAATTGAATTAAAAATGGAAATAAAACCTCAAAAAATGAATCAAATTAAAAAAAATTAGCAGTCTGCACATTGGGAACTCCTAATGTATAAAATGATCCAAAAATGATTCAATTTCTTATGTATGGTTTTTGCTCCTATAAATTTTTTTTTAATGGAATGATTTTGACCAACTTTAACATTAAATATTTCTTAAAATAATTCTTCGGTTTGAAAACTGTCTGCATCAGCGTGTTTATGAAATATTTCTTTATAATACGACCCCGGGCGCAGAATCGGCGCAACGCTGTGACGCACGTCGCAGACTCCTGAGAAGATCTGCAAACTATTTTTCAACTGTTAAAATTTAGAAGAAAAAAAAGTTTGTTAAAAATTATTTGCCATGTGCCATAATAATACGATCCACGCCACATACTATTGACGAAGCTCCGATTTCCTTTAAACATAAATAATAATTCACAGAGAAAACTAGACATGCGATCATGAAACGCCCATTATTAAATGAGTCAATCCTCGTAGGGGATTGACTCGCTCTATAGAAATATATTTGATCGCTCTATAGATTTTTAAAAAATCGGTCATTAGTCTGAAAATTCGGACGTAAATATCACGAATTTCGACAAATGTTCGCCGAAAAAACATTTTCGTCAATCGTTTGCAGTTAAAACAGCCAATTTTGTCAAAGGATCATGAAGAAAACGTGGATTTCGTCAAAAGATTGCGAAGAAAAAACGAAATTTTGTCATAAGATCAAGAAGGAAACATTTCGTCAAAAGGCTGCGGAAAAATAGCAACTTTCGTCGAAGGCTGGCGGAAAATTATGGCTTATGTCAAATGATCGCTGAAAAAACATGAACTTCGTCAAAGGGCTACGAAAAAATAGCAACTTTCATCACAGGACTGCAGAAAAACTCAAATTTCATCAAAGGATTGCCGAAAAAACACTAATTTCGTCAAAGGATCATGGAAAGAACGCGGATCTTATCGAAGGATCGCTAAAAAATGAGATTTTCGTCAAAAGATCGTGGAAAATAGGCGAATTTGTCAAAAGATGGTGAAAATTTTGTCATAAAATCAAAATAAAACCCATTTCGTCAAAGGGCTTCGAAAAAATAGCAACTTTCCACAAAGGATGGTGAGAAAACGCGAGTTTCGTTAAATGATCGGGAAAAGACGTTAATTTTGACAAATGATCGCGGAAAAAGCGCGAATTCTGTCAAAGGATTGCGGAAAAATGCGAATTTCGTCACGAGATTGCGGAAGAAAGGCGAATTTTGTCGAAAAATCGCGGGAAAAAGGTAATTTCGTGCAAAGATCGCTAAAGAACAAAACCGTGAAAAAAAAAAACCTATATCGTCAAAAGATCGCATAGAAAACGCAAATTTTTTTTCAAAGGATCGGCGGAAAAAAGACTAATTTCTTCAAAAGATTGCGAAAAAAAACACGAGCATCGTCGAAAGATCGCGAATAAAAGCGAACATCATCGAAAGATCGCCAAAAAACGCGAACATCATCTAAAGATCACCAATAAAAGCGAACATCGTCGAAAGATTGGCAAAAAAAAATGCGAACATCATCGAAAGATTGTGGAAAAACACGAACATCTTCAATAGATCGCGAAAAAAGTGATCATCTTCGATAGATCACGAAAAAACGTGAACATCTTCGATAGATTGCGAAAAACAGCGAACATCGTCGAAAGATTGCGAAAAACAGCGAACATCGTCGAAAGATCATGAAAAAATGCAAACATTATCGAAAGATCGCGAAAAAAAAACAAATGTGAACATCGTTGAAAGATCGCGAAATAACGCGAACAACGTAGAAAAATCGCGAACATCGTCGAAAGAGCGTGAAAAAACGCACATTTCGTCAAAATATCGAAGGAAAAAAGGTGAATTCCGTCAAAGAATCGCGGAAAAATTTGCTGCAACATTGATGTTTTCACGAGATTTTTTTACAGCTGACTGGCAGGTTAAATATTAGTTAGCCATGTTTTGAGTGAAAGCATGTTAAATTTTGAATTGTACAACTAGCTAAGATTGCTAAATAAAACATTGCATTAGAATTACTTATAGTATTTGCATGAATTACTCAAATTTGATTTTCTAAGAATTTCAATTTGCTCCAATAACAGCTTTTATTGCTAAAAAATTAAATTTTTGCTGCTACAAAAATGGATTTTACTGCTACAAAATATAGATTTTTTGCAGCTTCAAAGTGGCTTTAGTGCACTTTCATCTCTGTATTATCACATCTATATATAATTTTTGATATTATCACATTGTATCAATCTTTTCAAAAGTTTTAGAAATTGGTGTTCATATGTTATTTTTACTGTTATTCTGTTTACTAACTTCACAGAAATTTTGACAAATTTTATGAAGATTTTTCAGATAGCGATGTTAAAAATTTTGAGTACAAAAGTAAATTATTTTAAAAAATACTTTCCTTTTATGTTAATCACAAATACTTGGGGGGGGGGGGGAGGGGGGGAGTGCATGAGGGATTGGAAATAGGACATTTGTCCTTAAGTTCTGCAGACTGTTTTTAAAGTTTCTACTTGTGTTGCAGACTGCAGAAAAAAATTCTGCTGCTGGGAATACGACCAATTTCCATATTTTTGCATGCAGCATTTTTCTTAATATTAACGAAAAAAGACCCCTGGTCACAAAAAATAGCAGTGGTGACAGTGTTAGTTACTTTCTAGTTGCCGAAACGTCAGTGAAGGCTTACTGTGGAGACACGAAAAGTTTTGATTTCTGTTTGTCTGTCTGTCTGTCTGTCTGTCCGTCTGTTCCGCGATAACTGCCGCAAAAAGCATCCGATCGGCTTGAAATTAATGTGGCATGTTGATGAGGTACTCGGACTTAGCTGTATGGTTTTTGGTTAAATTTGGTGCATTCGTTCGGGAAATATAGAAAATTTTATTTTGCTCTGTAATGCTTTTCAATGGCAAGTCAGACGATTTTCAAATTTTCATTTGTTGAAAGAAATGGCTCATATAAAAAATGGATTTAAATGGTAAATTTTTGATGCTGAAATTTTTAAATAAGAATAGTAAATTATTCCTATTAGTTTGCAATTTTGTCAAAACATTTGTCAGAGCTTTTAAATTAGGTGTATAACTTATGATGGAATTTTATACATGTGTTTGAATAATATAAAACATTTTATTTTATGAATTTACTTATATTTCATTTTTTTTTCTTTTAACCGTTGCGTAGCAACTATATGTCATCTAAAAATATCATAAATGTGAAAGTATGTATGGTTTTTAAAGTCAAATCAAAGTTAAAAGGAATGAGTTAATGAATGCCTTTGTATAGATATTTGCATATAGATTGATTTAAACGCAGAAATGAAAATAGTATTTATATACTATATAGAATAATATCTTTATTTATGTATTCAACTATTTTGATTATAAAGAAAAAAGTTCGTTATTTTCATACAGAATAAACTGACATTATTCTATTAAACTTTATAAACTTTATTGTTGCCCAAAAAAAAAAAAAAAAAAAAAAAGGGAATAACAATTTCTCCCAAAGAGTTCATTTTAATTTGTAAGATTTTCACGTTCAAAGGGAAAATGCAGCAAATTACAAATAATAAAAAAGATAAATAGGACAGGAATGAATACATATAAACATTTCACACCAAATACCACCTAAATTAATTTTTGTAGTGGTATTTTCCCACACTACGAAGAAAGATTCCTCGATTTACACGATTTTACTTGGCCTTCCTTTTCTCATTGGTTGCGATTTCATTTTCGCAATTGCGCATATTAATTGGCACAAAATTTTACATTTTTATGACTGAGGTATATGTAAGGCCATACAAATAAGAAATTCCGTATTGTTTCCTATAAAATGTGATAAAGTGTTGGTTAACTATATATGTTTCTATTAAGAGGAGCAGGGCTGCCAAGCCTCCGGCGTTCTGGATACCAGTATTTTAATACAAAAAATGTTATTTTATTTAATTGAAACATTTGCGCGATTTAAAAGAGCAACATTTTCTGTAAGGTAATAGTGTTGTGCAAAAAGCCCGGGACTTGCCATGTCTGGTGGTGAGTGAAATGTTTTATTTAATGCATTTATCTCTATTTTAATGCTACGTGAACAACGTCCCGTGTAACAGCTTGTAGAGTGTAAAATAAATTATTAAAATAATCCCTATTACGAAAAATGAAACAAAATGCCCGGCTAAGGGAAATAAAAGGTTAGTTAACCTTTTGTAATTAGACCTGAACACAGGTGTGCATCAAATTTCAACGGTGTTTGTAACATCACGATTTTAAATTAAATGTGGATACTATTAAAAGGCTATCACAAAAAATACTTAACGGCGCCATATCACGTTTATCTATTTAGTCAATTGGAAGTGGACACGATGATGAATTATTAACCGTTAGGTTTAGAACTCCCCCTACTTTAGGGTGATTTTAGTAAGTTAATGCTATCGAGTACATTTTTAGATATTTAGATTAGATCTTAGATATAAATATTGCAGAATGGTAATCAAAATTATTATTAGATTTCTAAATTAGATGTCTCAGTTTACATTTCCAAAAGTTCTTTATCCATTAGATACAGATGTTTGTGGTTAGCAGGCAAGTAAATACTTCTGTATGGATATTAGGATAACGTAAAATGCTTGACCAAATTGTTGCTTATCCTTATAAATCGCAGTGTAAAAATGAATCTAAGATATAGGATAATCATTAACTCAATCAATAGAAAATTACAAATGCAAAATAAATTACACAACGGGGGGTTCAGGGGGGCACCCCCCTGAAGAAATTTGCTTTATTATATAAAAATTACTAGAATAAGTAGCTCGTGAGAATTTCAGAATATCATTACATAACAACGTGTTTAATTTAACGCTTCTAATGTCTGAAACCATCGAAATATTTTTTTCTCCTTCTATAAATGTTTGTGTAATTTAAAAGTTTAAATTTTGTTTTTGTAGAAAGATTAATATTAAGCAAAATTTGCTAAAAACAATAAGTTGCAGAGATGACGTTGAGGCTCTTGATCTGCAGATTTACTAGTAATAGAGATATTCCTGCATTGCTGCCCTTTTATTCTAGAGCTAACACTAATTACTGCACATACACACAAGAGGAAAATTCCCTAATAGTATCAGAACATCATCTTGTGAAAGATTTTAAGAAATACTTGGTAAAATTGGTAATCACAGGTAAAAAGCGGTAATATTATATATCAAACATGCAATTTAGCTTTTTTCTCCCCTTTCATATTTTTAGGGTTTCGTTCATCCCACGAAACCCTATTCGTCTCGCTCCTCTGTCTGTCTGTCTGTCCGTCACAGAGCCCGTTCTCAGAAACTATAGATGTTGGAGACATGAAATTTTGGGTACTTATAGCTGAACACCTCACATCATACAACAAATCATAAAATTTTGAAAAAGTCATACATTTAACCCTTTGGGCTCCCGCATGTGTATTTTAAACAATTCTTTCTAAGTGAGTTCCTAATTATGTTGGAGACATGAAATTTTTGGTACTTATAGCTGAACACCTCACATTATACGACAGATTATAAAATTTTGAAAAAGTCGTACATTTAACCCTTTGGGCTCTCGCATGTGTATTTTAAACAATTCTTTCTAAGTGAACCCTAATTAGGTTGGAGGAGTGAAATTTTGCATACTTATAACTGAATACCTCACATAAAACGACAAATCATAAAATTTTGAAAAAGTCGTACATTTAACCCTTTGGGCTCCCACATGTGTAATTTAAACAATTCTTTCTAAGTGAACCCTAATTAGGTTGGCGGAGTGAAATTTTGCATACTTATAGCTGAATACCTCACAAAAAAATATTGTAACATACATAAACATAGCTTTGTGTTTTGACAATGAAACTGAACTCGTTACTATAACAGTAATAAATATTCCACCTACATTTTAGTATTTTAATATATTTATCCTTATTTAAAGCAACTTTAAAGTAATTTATAATTTAAGGAAAGAAAAATGAAAGTTTGAGAGAAACTTTGGAAAAGAGTGTAAAGAATAAGTATTCTAACTGTATAAGTGTAAAAAATGGTCAAAAAGTGTACATTTAAATTCAGCAAACATGGTAAAGAGTTCCAAAGTTCACCAATAGCCAGGCGTGTGGAATTTCTAGTAAATCTTTCCAGCCAGCAAGATGCAACATACAGTTGAAAATTGTTATGTCAAAATTTATGCGGCTGCAAAAATAATTACTGTTGCTACAATGCATTTCTATTTTTCTATAAAATTAAGAAATATATGTAACAGAGGAAAGTTTAATATAGGATAAAACTTAGTATCATGTTTACATCGCAGTAATTTGGAAAGTTGCAAAATATAGTTAACTAGTAAAAAAAAAAAAGTTTTTGGCATATCTCTATAGGTTGCAGTTTTCAAAGACTAACTAAAAATTCACTCATCCTGTCAGAAAATTCATTTACTGATCATTATGCGCCAGTGGCAACTAAAATGATGAATTTCTCCACCCTTGTTCGCCTACGATATAATACAATAGTGACAGTGCATTTCCATTTTTACATGCAAAAAATTCTAGTGACATTATAAATATAGAAAATTGACAAGTATATTTACCTTTGCTTGAATGCCAAAAGAGCTGAGTAAGGTGCACAACCCTCTCTGAATTGATTTAAAATCATTGCACTCCCCTAAAATTCATGAAAATAAAAGTTTGTTATGCAATTCAATTATGTTAGTAGAACATAGCAACTCACAAGAACAAATTTTCTATTCACAAAACAAAACATTTTATAAGTAGTAAAGTAATATAAGTAATGAGGGAAGTTAACAAACTGAACATTCACTGTTAAAGAAAAAGGGGAAGATAGAAGTATTAAAATATTCTCTTTCCAAAGCCGGGTTGCCAGCTTTTAGCCAAGCCCCAGAAAGCCGGCTGGCTTTTTTTTTTTTGGTTTTGAGTTTTGACCACTTAAAAAAAAGACACTACTTTTAAAAAAGGTGGTTTACAGCTAATTCATATTAAATTTGGATTTATGGATTGGCAAATTTCTTCCAAAATGGAAAAAACCAAAATTTTCTTCAAATTTCAAGCAAGTTTCTTGCAAAATGGAAGAAATAGGTTTCTTCCAAGCGGAAGAAACTGCTATTCTTGCCAAAATCGCACACCTGTCTAAAGCTTTTCAATGATTGGCTGCTTCGAGAAAAGAAATTTTGTCCAAACTATAGAAAATTAAAAGTTATTTCAATTTAACTAGCATATTTTTTAAATTAGACTTCTGAAACTAGTAGTAAATAGTATCTAGATCATTTACCAACAGCAGGCAGAATGAAACTAAAAAAAGACGGTGCTTTTAATTTACATCAATTTTATTAAGGTAAGTAGTAGACTCACTTAAATCTGCAACCCTAAAAAACCCACAAATGCCTAAAATACACACATCATTGCAGATGTAAACAATGAAACTTTCAATTCAGATGTAGGGACAAAATACACACTTTTATTTTTATATCATTCTGTACATATTTTAATATGTAATTCTAGTTAATATGACTGAACTCATGCTTTTTTATGATGGAAGTATAAATTTATTTCTGAAAAAAGAAAAAATAGATATATATAATATATATATATATCAAGATATTGCTGATATCACAAGTAATTGCAATATTTTTACCAGATATATTTATGTATTAATCAAGCTTTTTCAGTTATTAAGTCTGGCTAAACCTGAAATAAAACTTCCTTGTTATTTTGATGTGAATTAGTAGGGTACCTTTATGAGGTAAGTTTCATTCTAATAATTCAAGAGAAATGTATCTCATATATATTATGCATATTTAATTATATACTATTAATTATTTACTTGACCTCTGCTCTTAATAATTTAATCATTTTTAAAATTATCTTAATTTATTACTTTACTTAAATATTTTCATATTTTACTATATTGTAAGCATTCATTACAATTTTGATTGCATTATTACATTCAAACTACTGCTTAAAAATGTAAACAAAGCATGACCAGAAATCTGTAAAATTCTAAAATCCACACAACCTGTGATTTCAATCTGTGCAGATTTGAGAGAGTCTACTGTAATACACAATAATAACTGTATTTAAAAATTTCATTAAAATCCTTATTTTTCTTGCAACCTGGTGTAACAAAACAAAAGTTTTTTAGCAGTAGGATTAGGTTGCTGCAAATGGTTTCTCAACTTAGAATAGATGAATGCAAAAGATGAAAAAATTCTTTCAAGTTTTACAGAACTTAACGGAGTATTTAAAATCATTTCAACATACGCACAGACATTTTTAGAAAATTAGACTTTAAAATCTGCATTGAGATATGCATGCTAGATGCTAGCAGGGGTGCAGAATATGTCCGATCCGGCGACCTAGGATCGGGGGAAATTTTGCAGAAACATAATACAACTGATTTCGATTTTAACTACAAATTCCATAATTTCCTGAGATAGAAAAATTTCATTATAAATAAAAAGATCCGTATGGTGAAATTCACAAAATCGATCTCAGAATAATATGTACCGTATATCGGGGGATTCTGTTCCGAATTTTCCAAAAAATTAAGGCATGCAGTTCCGAAAATTTAAAAAAATCGTTCATCAATCTGAAAATTCGGACATAAAAATACTGCGAATTTTGTCAAAGAATTACGGAAAAAACGCGAATTTTGTCATAAGATCGCAAAATAACCGCAAATTTCATCATAAGATTACAAAATAATCGCAAATTTTGTCATAAGATTACAAAATAATCGCAAATTTTGTCATAAGATCGCAAAATAACAACAAATTTCGTCAAAAGATCGCGAAATAACCGCAAATTTCATCAAACGATTGCAAAACAACTGAATTTCGTCAAAAGAGCGTGAAACAACCGCGAATTTCGTCTAAAGCGGAGAAATGACCACGACTTTCGTCAAAACGTGGTGAAATAACAGCGAATTTCGTCAAAGGAACGCAAAAAAAATCCGGAAATTTCGCCAAATGTTCGCGAAATGAATGCAAATTTCGTCAAAAGATCGCAAAATGAAGGCAAATTTTGTGAAAAGATCGCGAAATGAAGGCAAATTTTGTGAAAAGATCGCAAAAAACCGCACATGTCATCAATAGATCGAGAAAAAAGAACAAATTTCGCCAAACGATCACAAAACAACCGTGAATTTCGTCAAAAGAACGCAAATTTCATCAAAAGTTTGCGAAACAACTGCAAATTTCGTCAAACGATCTCAAAACAGCTGCGAGTTTCGTCAAAAGAGCGTGAAACAACCGCGAATTTTGTCTAAAGGGGCGAAATGCCCCTCGATTTTCGTCAAAACATGGCGAAATAACAGCGAATTTCGTCAAAGGAACGCGAAAAAAACCCAGAAATTTCATCAAATGTTCGCAAAATGAATGCAAATTTCGTCAAAAAATCACGAAAAAACGCACATTTGGTCAAAAGATCGCGAAATAAGAGCAAATTTCATCAAACGATCACAAAACAACCTCGAATTTCGTCAAAGAGCGTGAAATGAACGCAAATTTCATCAAAGATCGTGAAACAACCGCATATTTCATAGAAGGGCAAAATAACCGCAAAACTCGCTAAAAGGAAGGCGAAATAAACGAACATTTTGTCAAAAGATCACAAAACAACCACAATTTCGTCAAAAGATCACGAAACAATCACAAATTTCGTCAAACGATCGCAAAAAACTGCGAATTTGTCAAAAGATCGCAAAAAAACCGCAAATTTCATCAAAAAGGACAAAATAACCACGATTTTTGTCAAAACATAGCGAAATAATCATGAATTTCATCAAAATAACGTGAAAAAAACTCGCATATTTCGTCAAAAGATCGCGAAACATCCGCGTATTTCATCAAAAGGGACGAAATGACCGCAAAACTCTTCGGGGAAAAAAAACCGCAACTTTACCAAAAGATCGCGAAAAAAACCGAAATTTCGTCAAACGATCGCAAAACAACCACGAATTTAAGCGAAAAAAGCGCTAATTTCGTCAGAAGATCGCAAATTTCATCAAACGGCCGCGAAAAAAAAACATAGTTAGTGCTGGGAGTGGATCCCCCCCCCCCATTTTCCCCCACTGTGCTGTAACCTTTCAGAAAATTTGCTGTGAATTTCAGAATTTTTGCTTTTCACTCAGAACCACCCCTGTTATATATACTCGCGCATAAGTTGAGAAATATTGGAACTTACGATAATACAGCATTTACCTCCTACAACATACCATAAAATTTTGGGGAAATTATCATGTGGATTGGGGGAAATGTTGGGAGTAGAAACATTTTCTGCACCCCTGGATGCTAGTATAAATATGTACAAATTCATTTATTTACTGGGCTGCACAGTAAAATAATGTATAAACAAACACTTTTAAATAACACATTTTTATATGAAAAATAAAGAATTGTACAGAATTGGCATGAATGTAAGATTGTCTGCTTTTTCATTCCCTAACCTGTTGTGCAGTTTAATTTTCAACAGTTGTTCTAGGTAAATAATGTCCCACATCATTATTGAATGTATATTTAAAAATTCCAACTTCAAATGTAAAACTAGGAAATTTTATGTACAATTGTCATAAACATAATACAAAATCTGCAATTCAAATATTTTCAATTAAAAATGGTAGAAGTTTAAGATTTATTTCAATTTTATTTGAATGGAATCTAATTTTTTAGGGTGTTTTAAGCATCACATTGTATGAATTTTACTTATATTTTTTAATCTTCAATTGGCTTAAATTATTTGTTACAAAATTTAACATTAAATGTAGAACTAATTGAATGAAATATCTTAATATCTATCCCTTCTCAGGCTTAAGCAATGCAGGAAATAAAGTTTGTGTTTGTTTTTAATTTGTTCTTCAAATTATGTTTTTGTTTAATTGTTTTTGATTGTAGAGAATTAGAATGAAATTCTTAAAAGTTGAATTTCCTGAAACTGTTTGATATATTAATTGTACTAATTAGTAATACACATAGTATGGAGGAAATGAAACTGCGCGTTTTCGTTTTTAAATACTAAATAAATTACATATAAATATAAAGCTGCTCCCATTATGTACATAATTAGTTTATCATAGAAAAATAATCTAACAAAGAATAGCTTTTAATAACTCTTTTGACTTTAATAAAATTGTCTATTTTAAAAAGATCAGCTTTAGCGCATTTAAGCCTACTCATGCCGATAAGCCTATTCATCGATACGTGATTGCATTGCTTTAGCTTAAATACAAATCTGTCCCGTGGAGTGATGAGAACTAATTTTAACTAACTGTAATAAACTTATTGAAATAATATATAAAAATAATCTTACCTTTTATCTTGATGATAAAGCTTTTTACTTCAGAAACATGACGTAGCCGGCGAGGGACGTGAAGCAGAACGGAGCGATTCAATTCGATTCTTTCACTTGAGAAGTAAACAAGTTCATAAAATCCCTAGAAGTCCCCACAAATCAAAAGTTGCACACCTTTCTAAAAAACTATCTTTTAATATAATTGAGTTTTCAATATTTTTATAACTCTAAAATTTCATATATAATTTAAAAATAATTTTAAAAGCTGAAGTTTTCAATACAAAGGCGAAAACATTTTAAAATATATCTACGAAAATGCCCGCTGGGGAAAACAATGTGTCGGAAAAGGTAAACCTCGTTTCGTTTTCCCTAGCTCTCCTAACTTTGGTCTCTGCCGGGCCGGTAAAGGCAATATTTGTTATTTTTTTAGGATTTGTTAGGATTTTTTTTTTTAATCTACTTTTAGGGTTTTGAAAAATGTCAAATAACTTATTTTTTGAAACTGACAACTATTCACAGTCACACACACAGAGAAAAAAAAAATAATAGTTCGTTTGACTTTAATTTCTTATTATACAGAACATTTTGAAACAACCATATTTGCACATAGACAATTTTAAGGGCAATGTTTACTTTTCCCTGCCCCCCCCCCTTCTTAAAATCCATGGAACATTTGTCAAACCCTTTAACAATAAATAAAATCTTGTTTTTGTTTTATGCATTATAATTAGGAATTTAAGGTGTGCAGTATATATATTTTAAACATTTTGATTCACAAAACATTCTATTTTATTTATTTATTTTGTCACATTTTAGATTATAATTTTTCTTTACACAGAAAATTCTGTTTTCAGTATTGTACTTTAGACTGAAAATGTCTCAAATGATACTGAATAAAATTTTAGCAGCAGTCTTTTCAGTACAAGGTTTATTTACATTTAAAAATTTATTTTTTAGAAAAATAGTTTTAAACTAAATAAAAATGTGTAATCTATTTTACTGCTTTAAACATAAATCTAATGACGTATTTATATTTTTACTAAAACCAAGATTTAAAATAATTAAGCTTACATTCAAAGAAATGAAGAGAAAAATACATTACCTCTCTTTAATTAAATATTCGCGTTAACCTATATTAGCCCTCTACTTTCTAGACGATGACGGACCATTACAATTTTGCCGGAAACCACCCATGTACATTTTCGGGACAATTTTTGATTTTTATAAAATATTTTCAAACTAAATAAAAATATGTAATCTATTTTACTGCTTTAAATATAAATCTCACGGCATATTTACATTTTTACTAAAACCCAGATTTAAAATAATTAAACTTACTTTGAAAGAAATGAAAAGAAAAATACATTTCCTCTCTTTAATTAAACATTCGGGTTAGGTGATATTAGCCCACAACTTTCTAGACAATGACGGACCATTACATTTTTGCCCGAAACTGCCCCTTAAGAGTTGCCGGGCAAAGTAAATGCAACAGTTTTCTCAATGCCGAAACATTAGCGGTTCGGCAATAGCTGCCGCAACTAGCGGCGGGTCATTTACGGCACAACATTGTTTGGTTACAAATGGCCTTAACTCCTTTTGGTCGCGACATATACGCCTTTCGGCCATAAGTTGAGTGTTTGTTGGGGTGCAGACGATTACGTAAATTGAGTCAGATTTCACTTAAAGTGATATACGTAGCTCAGCATTTTGTACAGCTTATATGACATAACAGAATCAAAACACTCATAATTGAATAAATAAAACAATAAAATATAAATAAAATACAAATTTGAGCCATTTTATCAAACTATGCACTTGAACCACTAAAATGATCAGAATAAAAAAGGCTGAATTTAAATAGCGATCTTTGACGATTTCTTCTGCAGTTAAATCCTGGCGCAAAGCCAGTACAAAGATTTTGCTTTTTATAAATTTCCAAATTTTCTTTAAACTAATTACTATTTTTTATATAAATATGATTTTAAGTATTGTTAGCGAGTATTTTAAGTATATATTATATATATATATAAAACTTAAAACCTATGTGTATAGATGTGTGTGAGCATCTATATGTGTATGTATATATATTGTGTGGACATATAGGATTCTTAAAGTTCTCAGCGCCATCTATCGGCGCTATTTTTAACTAAATCTTGCGATTTATGTATAAGATTCTTACGATTTTTTGAATAAACATACCACTGGTTTCATGTTTCTATCTATCACCGTTTCCGAGTTATTGATTTTTAAATTTAGGCGTCCTTTGTGAAACACCCTGTATATATATATATATATATATATATATACTATATAAGAACAGGGATATCATGCATTTAACATGATACATTTTTCATTAATATTTCACATATTGGCACATAATACAAGGCTGTATTTTACTATCTCAAAATAATCCTCATTGTTTTGTAAATGTTATTTATATACTCATTTTTTTATACTATTTGTTTTAAAATAGTTAATTTAATCAATGCCCTTTTATTTATTTATTTTTATATACTTATTTATTTTATATTTACTCTGTACTTATTAATTTTATTCCTACTTCTTCATTCTACTTTAAGTAAATGTTAATTTAAGTCATTTCTTGATTTCTTCAATTAATTTCATTCTTTTCTATGGGTATAGATGACAGCACTAATTTTTTTTTGGTTTGAAACATAGTTACAATATAGTTTTCCTTTTTCACACCAGATGTCAGCGATGTTTTGGATTCAGTGACTAACTGCTGGCCAATTGTTTTCATAGTCTTAACTATAATTGCATCCTGACTTGTTATTATATTGTGGACCAATTTTCTGAAATTTTGTATTCTAGTCTTTAATTGAGGTATTGTGCTATAATTTTTACTTTCTTCTATCTTCAATAGAAGAAAGTATTGTAATCGAAATTTTTTTCGACTTCCGGTTTTCGACGGATTTGCATGTTTTAGGGGTCAGAGATTCCAAAAAACATGTTTATAGAAAATGTCTGTCTGTCTGTGTGTCCGTCTGTCCGTCTGTCCGTCCGTCCGTCTGTCCGTCCGTCCGTCTGTCCGTCTGTCCGTCTGTCCGTCTGTCTGTCGCCATTGTACCATCAAAAAGTGTATGAAGTTATGTATAGAATTAAACCAAAATTTTATTATAAGTTTTTGGCTATGGCAAGCAGGTCCTCCCGGAATTTGGAAAAAATTCGCCGGTAGGGGGCGCTGATATAACAATTTTTGTGCGATTTTGAATATTGTACCATCCAAAAGTGTATGGAGTTATGCATAGAATTGAACCAAATTTTTAGTTTAAGTTTTTGGATATGACAAGCAGGTCCTCCCTGAATTTGGAAAAAATTCGCCGGTAGGGGGCGCTGTAAATGCGTTTTTTGTGCGATTTTGAATATTGTACCATCGAAAAGTGTATGATGTTATGCATAGAATTGAACCAAATTTTTATTTTAAGTTTTTGGCTATGGCAAGCAGGTCCTCCCTGAATTTGGAAAAAATTCGCCGGTAGGGGGCGCTGTAAATGCGTTTTTCGTGCGATTTTGAATATTGTACCATCGAAAAGTGTATGAAGTTATGCATAGAATTGAACCAAATTTTTATTTTAAGTTTTTGGCAATGGCTAGCAGGTCCTCCCTGAATTTGGAAAAAATTCGCCGGTAGGGGGCGCTGTAATAGCGATTTTTGTGCGATTTTGAATATTGTACCGTCCAAAAGTGTATGAAGTTATGCATAGAATTAAACCAAATTTTTATTTTAAGTTTTTGACTATGGCAAACAGGTCCTCCCGGAATTTGGAAAACATTCGCCGGTAGGGGGCGCTGTAATAGCGATTTTTGTGCGATTTTGAATATTGTACCGTCCAAAAGTGTATGAAGTTATGCATAGAATTAAACCAAATTTTTATTTTAAGTTTTTGGCTATGGCAAGCAGGTCCTCCCTGAATTTGGGAAAAATTCGCCGGTAGGGGGCGCTGTAATAGCGATGTTTGTGCGATTTTGAATATTGTACCGTCCAAAAGTGTATGAAGTTATGCATAGAATTAAACCAAATTTTTATTTTAAGTTTTTGGATATAGCAAGCAGGTCCTCCGTGAATTTGCAAAAATTCGCCGTTAGGGGGCGCTGTAATAGCGATTTTTGTGTGATTTTGAATATTGCACCATCGAAAAGTGTATGAAGTTATGTATAGAATTGAACCAAAAAAAAATTTTAAGTTCTTGGCTATGGCAAGGTTGTCCTCCATTAATTTGTAAAAAAATCGCTTGTAGAGGGCGCTGTAATAGCGATTTTTGTACAATTTTTGTGCCATTTTGAATATTGTACCGCCGAAAAGTGTATGAAGTTATGCATAGAATTGAACCAAATTTTGTGTTTATTTTTGGTCATGTCACGAAGGTCCTCCCTGAATTTGAAAAAATTCTGCCGGAAGGGGGCACTACAATTGCGATGTCTGTACCATTTTCATTATTGTACCATCGAAAAGTGTATGAAGTTATCCATATAATTGAACCAAATTTTTTGTGCATGTTTCTGGCTATGGCAAACAAGTCCTCCCTGAACTTGAAAAAATTCCGAAAGAAGGGGGCGCTATAATTCCGATCTCTGTGCCATTTTCATTATTGTACCATCGAACAGCGTATAAAATTATGCATACAATTGAACCAAAATGTTTGTGCTTGTTTTTGGCTTTGGCCAACAGGTTCTCCTTGAATTTGGAAATATTGCGCGGTAAAGGGGCTCCGTGCTAGCGATTTTTGTATACTTTTCTTATTTTTCGTAGTTCTATTGTGCATCGGCGGCTCATGCAGCGGCGGGAACTCGCTTCCTGCTATGCCGGCTATTCGCAAACAGCTGATAACGACAGAATGAGGAAAAATTAATAATTTTATCAAATATCATTATATAGATTAACTCGTTTTTAGTCTGTTTAATTGACTTGAGCAGAAATTTAAGATGAAAATCAAAGTTGGTATATTATTGAACTAATAATATTGAAGTATTAACATGTGTAACTAGGTTTTGAAATATTAAGATGTATAAGATAGAAGAAAGTTTTGGGATTGGCACATCCAACTAGTTTTTTTTAATATCCTGTGTGAGGTATATCTTTCATTAGATCTCTTGGTTTTTTATTATTTATTTTGTTTTATGATGCGCTATTAGGAGGTAAATTTGGTCCTTTTATGAATAATTCCAACAAAATTGGATGAAATAAAGCATCTTCTCTCTGAATTAAACCTACAAGCTCCTCTAATGATTGTGTGGGTTATTCATACTTTCTTATTCTACATACGGTTTCCTATGTTCATATCTTGTTCATCTTTAGAGTATATATATATATATATATTACATTATTAGATCTAATTCCGCGATTTCCTTATCTTATTCTAAATTACTACTTTATTTTCACTAAATCATTATCCTTAAATAATCTCTATCGTTAACTCTGTTAAATTCCCTTTAATTTAATGCCTCACGTGTTTTAATCGATTTAATATTACGATTTTAGTATTCTTAAATTAAATGTTCCATTCCCGCGCTTTCTTCTTTCGAAAATATTCTTTTAGCTTCCATTTTTACTTTCCCGCGCATTTCTGAGGTTATCCCTTTCCTCTTCAAATTCATCCGCGTGTTCTGTCCGCACTCTTTATATGACGTGACATTCCTAATTATTCTTTGGTTGAGAGCGCGACCTACGCCACATTTGTATTCTCACACGTGAGGAACAAAAAGTTGATACTCGCTGTGTTTCAGCAGATTTTGAAAGATTTGAGTCGATTTTCCAGTTTACATCCATCCCCTGGTCACCGTCCTGTTATTCGATTATCTGGAACTTTGTTTAAACCTAATTACTACTACGGAGAGATGGCTAATTATGTTGGTGGAAACTGCACCTTTTGCAAGATGTTCTAATAAAGTGCTTAGCTGATATTATGAGTTGTTTCAATTTCTTCTGGGGAAACTTCACGGAACGATGTATTCCATTGTTTCCACTCGACAACTGCATTTCAACAATGTGTTCTACTAATATAACAGATTCGAATTATCTGTTCTGACCACTTCTTTTACGCCATTATCGCTGGATGTGATCCACAACTGCTATCGTGACAGCCAGTACTGCATTTTCAACGATAAAACCAATCCAATGTTGCTAGAATGCAACATATATATATATATATATATATATATATAATAAACTTATAAATATCTAATAAATTTGTGAATTAAATAAATGGTTCTCATCTATGTTCTGTAACCAGGTAAGACCATGTATATGCCCTTTTCAATAATAAATTCGAAAATGAATTTAGGCATTTTAATTTTATTCAGAAATCATACACATAATAAATAATCGGAATAATCGGAATCAATATATTTAATCAACTTACTGAATTTCAATCCCCATGCCTAATCACCAAGTCTCATCTCTTAAACTAAATGTATTGCCACTTTATGAAATTTAAACTAAACTGACTTCATGCAAAAACAATATTATTTCAAGATAAAATACGGGGCAAATAATAATACTCTTCTGGGAGATTGTTTTATCATTCTTCATGTTTGGCTGCATATTTGCCATAAAAGGAATATTTTAAATTATAGGGGAAAATCATTTGAATTATAACAATAATTATATCAATACATGGAAATTAAGGAACGAAATTACACCCTTGATATCTATGTCGGTTTTTGCTTGTGTGTTTATCTTATGGCATAATGAATATTTGGATTTAAATATTTATCGGAATTATCAGAACGGCTGAAGTATTTTCTGATGCAATTTCCAATAACCATAATGATTCTAAATATGTGGTTATAACAAACGTTAGATATGGGGACATTTGAATCTGTTAACTTAGTTTACAATTGATTATTACTATAGTTGTTTTTTTTATATGTACGTAAGAATGCTATTTATTTCTCAGTGCTGTTTATAAAATGAGTTCAGATTTCCTTATTAGTGATTTGTATCCATCAAAATACACCATATTTTATTCTAGAAGTTCCAAATGCCTAACTGATTATTTTTATAGATTGTTAAACGATTGCTAAATGAATGGCTATTTTAAAACTCTTTTGAGTACTTAAGGATAGGTGGTCTTTCAAAATAGCTAAAAATCATTAAATTGTCACTTTTAGCATCACAACAATATACGATCTCCCTGCTATTGAACTCAAAAAAGAAATTTTCAAAAAAAGAAATAAATTAATGTAATGACATCCCACCAATTTTGCAATTTTAAAACACAATCTTTTCAACAATTTCAAATATATATATATATTTTAAACTCGGTAGTTCTGTGGTTGAGTGTGTTATTTATAACCAAAAGGTCCCGTGTTCCAGGCATGTCAACAGAAGTTGAAATTTTCAATTTTTTACATTTAATTATCCGATAGATTTAATTATAAGATTTTTACATATTATAATTTTATGACCATGTTTCAACTTTATACATATTTAATTTAATTTATTTTAGAAAATTTATCAATTAATAAAATATTCTGGATTATGAATTAGAATAAAAGAAATGTAAAGCAATACAAATTACATTTTACATCTAGTTAAAAAATTTCTTGTATATAATTAATTGGTATTTAATAATAATCAAATATCCATTAATTGCATGAAAAAAATCAACCATATACATTTTAGTTTTTAAAATAAATTACTTGCATAATACTTTTTTTTAAACTCAAAATTTATTTTATAAAATACAGTTTAAATTATAATTAGGTATCAATTGATTTTTGATGATAATCAAATATCTTTTAATTACATGAAAAAATAACATTCAAATACATTTCATTATTTAAAATAAATTACTTTTATAATAATTTATTTTGCCTCAAAGTTTATTCTATAAAACACAGTTTAATTTTGAATTATTATGGCATAATTGTGTTTTATTATACTGTCAGTAAAAGGTAGCAGCATAAAACGATATTATAATAGCTATGACAATACTAAAAAAAGTTTTATATGTTTAGCAGGATATAAAGTTATATTTTTTAGCTATGATACTGTATTCTTTCCAGATTCACTCATACATGCGCAATTAATTTTTGATAATGCGTAAATAGTTCCTTTACACGGATTTTACGATTTGAAATAATAAAAGTTTTCACTAAAATCGGCTCAGTGTAATCTGTAATATTCATTACTATTTCTTAAGAAAGTTTGTAAGTGGGTTTAAGTCCCTAGATGGCGTTACTGAAACCCGCTGGTGTACATGAAAGTGAGTGCAACATTGACAGTATCATCTTCTATTGGTATCATATATAATGCATGTAAATGTTTATAATTGAGAAAGATAATAAAATGTTAACTTCAAACATGTTTTCTTTGTTAATTTTTTCTGATAATAACTGTTGTCGTTTTTTTTTTGTTTTTGTTTTTTTTTCTTTTTGGTTATGAAAACTTGTATGGTTCTATCAGGTTGTTTACCACCAAATTTTGACGGGTTCCATATAGTTTAAATTAAATGAATGTTATTATTATTTTTTATATACATAGACAAGCATATGCTGTTAGAATTGTCCGAAAAGCAGTTCTGGATTATTTATCTTTGTTTAAAAAAATCTTCCTCTTGTCGTCATTTTATGATTAAATATAATTATGCTGCCATCTATTTTCTTAATTAGATAGTATATTTATGAATGACTAGCAAACCCCGCTGCTTTACTCACGTAATAATTGAAATGAATGAATGCCAAAATTGAAATGAATGCCAAATGATATTTGATTGAATATTTTTTATTAGAAGAACACTTTTTGAAAAATAATTCAAAAATTACAAATTAAGCCACATTTTGACTAAACTTCATTATAAAAGTGCAATAGACAGAATGAGATTTTAATTAATAAGAAGAACTAAAACTAATTTCAAATAAATGATAATTTAGAAAGTATTTTGAGACTTTTATCCTAATTTCATATGCTCATTTCAGTATTCATTCGAAGTTTTGATTTTTTTAGAAACCATCTTAACACATTCACTTCTTAAAATTAACCATCATGTAAAATTCCAAGCTTCTTGTCTAACAGTCTACCACCTCTCTGGTGTTAATGGCACCAACATAAAATGCCGAAACGGAGTTGAAATAGAATGTCTCGAAAAATGTTGAAACAGAGACTGTCCCCATTAATTTGACAACATTAACCTTGAAATCGGTTGGTATTTCCTAATATTCTATAGAAAACAGAATTTAGATGTTTTTAAAGGTTTTCTTGTTGTTCCTGCCAACCAGGTGGTAGTGACACCGGCTTAAAATAAAGCCCGTATACGATCAGGGACAATCACTCTTGATTCGCAACCAATAACTTCTGTAATCGAATTATTATTTCCCGAGATTCCATAGAAATCGTAATTTAGGACTCTTTTAGAATGCTTTTCGCTCCTTCGCTTCACCCCTTTTTAATTTCGAATTTATTTTCGACTGTTCTTAGGGTATATTTATATGTTATATGTAACTACCGTGCTATATTTAAAGTTTCTAGCTTCTTCAGTACCGCAGAAATCGCAATTTAGAAAGTTCTTTGCTCTCGCAACCCTGTAGGGATTGTGGCATCGACATAAAATATAGCTTATGCTTGAGCAGGTTCTATCACTATCAATTTGCAACCATTATTTTTGAAACTGGTTTGGTATTTCATACGATTGCATAAAAATCTTAATTTAGAACGCTTATAGAACACTTTTCGCTCACTTCATCCTTTTAAATTTGGAATTTTCATTCGACAATTATTAGAAAGTATTTGCATCTTTGAAGTAATTACCATTCCAAATTTAAAATGTTAGAAACCCTCAGTAACGCAAAAAAGAAATTTAGAACATTTGTTTGCTCCTGTAACCCCCAGGTGTTACTGACAACAATGTAAAATATAGGCTATGTTGGAGCGGGGACTGTAACTATCAATTTGAAACCATTGCTTCTGAAATCGGTTTATAGATCCTGAGATTGCGTAGAAATCGCTATTTAGAAAGTTTTTAGAACTCTTTTCGTTCATTTTCACATCTTTTAAATTTCAAATTTTTAAGGAATTCTTCTCAGCGAGTTTTTACATCTCATAATTAATTACCATGCCAAATTTCAAGTTGCTAGTCCCTTCAATATCACAAAAATCCCAATTTAGAACTTTTTTCTTAAATGCAACCGCAAGATGTTAGTGACGCCGACATGAAATAGATCCTATATTGGAGCAAGGGCTGTCATCATCAATTTCCAAAAAAATACTTTTGAAATAGGTTGGGTACTTTATGAGATTGTGTAGAAATCGCAATTTAGAACGTTTTTTAGAACATTTATCGTCCATTTTCACCCCTTTTAAATTTCGAATTATTTAGGAAATGTTTTTTAGAGATCATTTATATGTTATAAGCAACTACCATGCTTAGTTTCAAGTTTATAGCCACTGCAGTATTACAAGAAAAAAAAAAAAAAAAAAAAAAAAAAAAAAAAAAAAAAAACATAATTTAGATCGTTTTTTGCTCCTTCATCCCCTTTCGGGTAGTGGCACCGACATGAAATACAGCCTATGTTGACGCGAGGGCTGTTACCATCGTTTCCACACCATTATTTTAAAAATTGATTCGGTACTTCCTGAGATTGCGTTGAAATGGCAATTTAGAAAGTTTTTTAGAACGCTTTTCGCTCATTTTCATCCCTTTTAAATTTCGATTTTTTAGGAAATGTTCTTAGAGATCATTTGTATCTTATAAAAAACTGCCCTGCCTAATTTCAGGATTCAGGCCCTTTTAGTAACACAAAAATCGCAATTTAGAACGTTTTCTGCTTCTGCAACCCCTCGATGGTAGTGACACCGACATGAAATAGAACCTATGTTGGAGCAAGGGCTGCCATCGTCAATTTCTAACCATTACTTTTGAAATAGGTTCAGTACTTTCTATGATTGCGTAGAAATCGCCATTTAGAACGTTTTCTAGAACACTTTTCGCGCATTTTCACCTTTTTAAATTTCGATTTTTTTAAGAAACGTTCTTAGAGATCATTTATATCTTATAAGTAACTACCATTCCAAATTTCATGTTTCTAGGCCCTTCAGTAAGACAAAAATCGCAATTTCGAACTTTTTTTTTTTTGCTCCTGCACCACCTTTAGGGGTAGTGGCACGGACATAAAATGTAGCCAATGTTGGAGCAAAGGTTGTCACCATCATTTTGACACCATTATTTTTGAAATCGGTTTGGTACATCCTGAAACTGCATAAAAATAGCAGTTTAGAACGTTTTTTAGAACGCTTGTTGTACTTTTTCAACCCTTTTAAATCTCGATTTTTTTAAGAAATGTTCTTAGAGATCATTAGTATCTTATAAGTAACTACCATTCGAAATTTCATATTTCTAGGCCCTTCGGTAACACAAAAATCGCATTAGAACATTTTTTCCCCTGCACCCCCTTTTGGCCAATGGCACGGACATAAGATATAGCCTATGTTCTAAGTTGGACTAACACCATCATTTTGATACCATTTCTTTTGGAATCGGTTCGGTAGTTCCAGAGCTTACCTCCTACAAATAAACAAATTTTACCTCTTTATAATATTAGTATAGATAATTATAATAAAAAAAAACCCTTGATTTGGATTTAATAATTAAAATATAGTGTTTTGAAAGATAAATGAAACGAAACACTTTTTGCGATCTTCCATCATACTTGTCCAATTGTTTTATTTTACTCGCACATATTTTTCAAAAATAATCCCTATCTTACATTTGTACCACAATTTTGCAAGAGAACAAACACATAGAAATTAAAAAATAGAACTCCGTTAATCCGAACGGATTGGGACCGGTGTCAGTTCGGATTACAAAAAAATCCCATTACCCGAAATTCTGATAAAAATAGAAAAGGAAAAGAAGAGTACTATAAAAATTGTAAGTTATAAGTATTCAGTAAAAAAATTAAGCACCTTGTAATCCGGCATCCTAAGGTCCGGCATGCTGGATAATTCGGCACGACTTTCGAAAAAAATAGTATTTCTGTTTCATCACTCCCAGTGTTTATAATAATCCAATGGAACTTCAGGATGAGGAATTACGTAACAACCCATTACAAACGGTTCAAAATCGCGAATATATAAACAGCTTAATCACCACGTCAACGAGGGGTGAAGAAAAAACCTTTCTATAGGTAATTTTCGAAATAGAACTATTGAAATTAAAAATAAATTTATATCATCTGAATGAAATACTATTTTCATTTTAGAAAAGAATTTTATAGTGGCTGGCAAACACATAGATATTTGAACTGTTTTTAAGATGGCTTCCACGAGTAGGCCTACAGTGCACTTTTTCATTTTATATTTGTTTACATTGTTCTTCTTTTACAAATCCGATTACCCGAAATTCTGATAAAAATAGAAAAGGAAAAGAAGAGTACTATAAAAATTGTAAGTTATAAGTATTCAGTAAAAAAATTAAGCACCCTGTAATCCGGCATCCTAAGGTCCGGCATGCTGGATAATTCGGCACGACTTTCGAAAAAAATAGTATTTCTGTTTCATCACTCCCAGTGTTTATAATAATCCAATGGAACTTCAGGATGAGGAATTACGTAACAACCCATTACAAACGGTTCAAAATCGCGAATATATAAACAGCTTAATCACCACGTCAACGAGGGGTGAAGAAAAAACCTTTCTATAGGTAATTTTCGAAATAGAACTATTGAAATTAAAAATAAATTTATATCATCTGAATGAAATACTATTTTCATTTTAGAAAAGAATTTTATAGTGGCTGGCAAACACATAGATATTTGAACTGTTTTTAAGATGGCTTCCACGAGTAGGCCTACAGTGCACTTTTTCATTTTATATTTGTTTACATTGTTCTTCTTTTACAAATCCGATTACCCGAAATTCTGATAAAAATAGAAAAGGAAAAGAAGAGTACTATAAAAATTGTAAGTTATAAGTATTCAGTAAAAAAATTAAGCACCTTGTAATCCGGCATCCTAAGGTCCGGCATGCTGGATAATTCGGCACGACTTTCGAAAAAAATAGTATTTCTGTTTCATCACTCCCAGTGTTTATAATAATCCAATGGAACTTCAGGATGAGGAATTACGTAACAACCCATTACAAACGGTTCAAAATCGCGAATATATAAACAGCTTAATCACCACGTCAACGAGGGGTGAAGAAAAAACCTTTCTATAGGTAATTTTCGAAATAGAACTATTGAAATTAAAAATAAATTTTTATCATATGAATGAAATACTATTTTCATTTTAGAAAAAAATTTTATAGTGGCTGGCAAACACATAGATATTTGAACTGTTTTTAAGATGGCTTCCACGAGTAGGCCTACAGTGCACTTTTTCATTTTATATTTGTGTACATTGTTATTCTTTTACAAATCCGATTACCCGAAATTCTGATAAAAATAGAAAAGGAAAAGAAGAGTACTATAAAAATTGTAAGTTATAAGTATTCAGTAAAAAAATTAAGCACCCTGTAATCCGGCATCCTAAGGTCCGGCATGCTGGATAATTCGGCACGACTTTCGGAAAAAATAGTATTTCTGTTTCATCACTCCCAGTGTTTATAATAATCCAATGGAACTTCAGGATGAGGAATTACGTAACAACCCATTACAAACGGTTCAAAATCGCGAATATATAAATAGCTTAATCACCACGTCAACGAGGGGTGAAGAAAAAACCTTTCTATAGGTAATTTTCGAAATAGAACTATTGAAATTAAAAATAAATTTTTATCATCTGAATGAAATACTATTTTCATTTTAGAAAAGAATTTTATAGTGGCTGGCAAACACATAGATATTTGAACTGTTTTTAAGATGGCTTCCACGAGTAGGCCTACAGTGCACTTTTTCATTTTATATTTGTGTACATTGTTATTCTTTTACAAATCCGATTACCCGAAATTCTGATAAAAATAGAAAAGGAAAAGAAGAGTACTATAAAAATTGTAAGTTATAAGTATTCAGTAAAAAAATTAAGCACCCTGTAATCCGGCATCCTAAGGCCCGGCATGCTGGATAATTCGGCACGACTTTCGAAAAAAATAGTATTTCTGTTTCATCACTCCCAGTGTTTATAATAATCCAATGGAACTTCAGGATGAGGAATTACGTAACAACCCATTACAAACGGTTCAAAATCGCGAATATATAAACAGCTTAATCACCACGTCAACGAGGGGTGAAGAAAAAACCTTTCTATAGGTAATTTTCGAAATAGAACTATTGAAATTAAAAATAAATTTATATCATCTGAATGAAATACTATTTTCATTTTAGAAAAGAATTTTATAGTGGCTGGCAAACACATAGATATTTGAACTGTTTTTAAGATGGCTTCCACGAGTAAGCCTACAGTGCACTTTTTCATTTTATATTTGTTTACATTGTTCTTCTTTTACAAATCCGATTACCCGAAATTCTGATAAAAATAGAAAAGGAAAAGAAGAGTACTATAAAAATTGTAAGTTATAAGTATTCAGTAAAAAAATTAAGCACCTTGTAATCCGGCATCCTAAGGTCCGGCATGCTGGATAATTCGGCACGACTTTGGAAAAAAATAGTATTCCTGTTTCATCACTCCCAGTGTTTATAATAATCCAATGGAACTTCAGGATGAGGAATTACGTAACAACCCATTACAAACGGTTCAAAATCGCGAATACATAAACAGCTTAATCACCACGTCAACGAGGGGTGAAGAAAAAACCTTTCCATAGGTAATTTTCGAAATAGAACTATTGAAATTAAAAATAAATTTTTATCATCTGAATGAAATACTATTTTCATTTAATAAAGAATTTTATAGTGGCTGGAAAACACATAGATATTTGAACTGTTTTTAAGATGGCTTCCACGAGTAGGCCTACAGTGCACTTTTTCATTTTATATTTGTGTACATTGTTATTCTTTTACAAATCCGATTCCCCGAAATTCTGATAAAAATAGAAAAGGAAAAGAAGAGTACTATAAAAATTGTAAGTTATAAGTATTCAGTAAAAAAATTAAGCACCCTGTAATCCGGCATCCTAAGGTCCGGCATGCTGGATAATTCGGCACGACTTTCGAAAAAAATAGTATTTCTGTTTCATCACTCCCAGTGTTTATAATAATCCAATGGAACTTCAGGATGAGGAATTACGTAACAACCCATTACAAACGGTTCAAAATCGCGAATATATAAACAGCTTAATCACCACGTCAACGAGGGGTGAAGAAAAAACCTTTCTATAGGTAATTTTCGAAATAGAACTATTGAAATTAAAAATAAATTTATATCATCTGAATGAAATACTATTTTCATTTTAGAAAAGAATTTTATAGTGGCTGGCAAACACATAGATATTTGAACTGTTTTTAAGATGGCTTCCACGAGTAGGCCTACAGTGCACTTTTTCATTTTATATTTGTTTACATTGTTCTTCTTTTACAAATCCGATTACCCGAAATTCTGATAAAAATAGAAAAGGAAAAGAAGAGTACTATAAAAATTGTAAGTTATAAGTATTCAGTAAAAAAATTAAGCACCTTGTAATCCGGCATCCTAAGGTCCGGCATGCTGGATAATTCGGCACGACTTTCGAAAAAAATAGTATTTCTGTTTCATCACTCCCAGTGTTTATAATAATCCAATGGAACTTCAGGATGAGGAATTACGTAACAACCCATTACAAACGGTTCAAAATCGCGAATATATAAACAGCTTAATCACCACGTCAACGAGGGGTGAAGAAAAAACCTTTCTATAGGTAATTTTCGAAATAGAACTATTGAAATTAAAAATAAATTTATATCATCTGAATGAAATACTATTTTCATTTTAGAAAAGAATTTTATAGTGGCTGGCAAACACATAGATATTTGAACTGTTTTTAAGATGGCTTCCACGAGTAGGCCTACAGTGCACTTTTTCATTTTATATTTGTTTACATTGTTCTTCTTTTACAAATCCGATTACCCGAAATTCTGATAAAAATAGAAAAGGAAAAGAAGAGTACTATAAAAATTGTAAGTTATAAGTATTCAGTAAAAAAATTAAGCACCCTGTAATCCGGCATCCTAAGGTCCGGCATGCTGGATAATTCGGCACGACTTTCGAAAAAAATAGTATTTCTGTTTCATCACTCCCAGTGTTTATAATAATCCAATGGAACTTCAGGATGAGGAATTACGTAACAACCCATTACAAACGGTTCAAAATCGCGAATATATAAACAGCTTAATCACCACGTCAACGAGGGGTGAAGAAAAAACCTTTCTATAGGTAATTTTCGAAATAGAACTATTGAAATTAAAAATAAATTTATATCATCTGAATGAAATACTATTTTCATTTTAGAAAAGAATTTTATAGTGGCTGGCAAACACATAAATATTTGAACTGTTTTTAAGATGGCTTCCACGAGTAGGCCTACAGTGCACTTTTTCATTTTATATTTGTTTACATTGTTCTTCTTTTACAAATCCGATTACCCGAAATTCTGATAAAAATAGAAAAGGAAAAGAAGAGTACTATAAAAATTGTAAGTTATAAGTATTCAGTAAAAAAATTAAGCACCTTGTAATCCGGCATCCTAAGGTCCGGCATGCTGGATAATTCGGCACGACTTTGGAAAAAATAGTATTCCTGTTTCATCACTCCCAGTGTTTATAATAATCCAATGGAACTTCAGGATGAGGAATTACGTAACAACCCATTACAAACGGTTCAAAATCGCGAATACATAAACAGCTTAATCACCACGTCAACGAGGGGTGAAGAAAAAACCTATCTATAGGTGATTTTCGAAATAGAACTATTGAAATTAAAAATAAATTTTTATCATCTGAATGAAATAATATTTTCATTTAATAAAGAATTTTATAGTGGCTGGCAAACACATAGATATTTGAACTGTTTTTAAGATGGCTTCCACGAGTAGGCCTACAGTGCACTTTTTCATTTTATATTTGTGTACATTGTTATTCTTTTACAAATCCGATTACCCGAAATTCTGATAAAAATAGAAAAGGAAAAGAAGAGTACTATAAAAATTGTAAGTTATAAGTATTCAGTAAAAAAATTAAGCACCCTGTAATCCGGCATCCTAAGGTCCGGCATGCTGGATAATTCCGCACGACTTTCGAAAAAAATAGTATTTCTGTTTCATCACTCCCAGTGTTTATAATAATCCAATGGAACTTCAGGATGAGGAATTATGTAACAACCCATTACAAACGGTTCAAAATCGCGAATATATAAACAGCTTAATCACCACGTCAACGAGGGGTGAAGAAAAAACCTTTATATAGGTAATTTTCGAAATAGAACTATTGAAATTAAAAATAAATTTATATCATCTGAATGAAATACTATTTTCATTTTAGAAAAGAATTTTATAGTGGCTGGCAAACACATAGATATTTGAACTGTTTTTAAGATGGCTTCCACGAGTAGGCCTACAGTGCACTTTTTCATTTTATATTTGTTTACATTGTTCTTCTTTTACAAATCCGATTACCCGAAATTCTGATAAAAATAGAAAAGGAGAAGAAGAGTACTATAAAAATTGTAAGTTATAAGTATTCAGTAAAAAAATTAAGCACCTTGTAATCCGGCATCCTAAGGTCCGGCATGCTGGATAATTCGGCACGACTTTCGAAAAAAATAGTATTTCTGTTTCATCACTCCCAGTGTTTATAATAATCCAATGGAACTTCAGGATGAGGAATTACGTAACAACCCATTACAAACGGTTCAAAATCGCGAATATATAAACAGCTTAATCACCACGTCAACGAGGGGTGAAGAAAAAACCTTTCTATAGGTAATTTTCGAAATAGAACTATTGAAATTAAAAATAAATTTATATCATCTGAATGAAATACTATTTTCATTTTAGAAAAGAATTTTATAGTGGCTGGCAAACACATAGATATTTGAACTGTTTTTAAGATGGCTTCCACGAGTAGGCCTACAGTGCACTTTTTCATTTTATATTTGTTTACATTGTTCTTCTTTTACAAATCCGATTACCCGAAATTCTGATAAAAATAGAAAAGGAAAAGAAGAGTACTATAAAAATTGTAAGTTATAAGTATTCAGTAAAAAAATTAAGCACCTTGTAATCCGGCATCCTAAGGTCCGGCATGCTGGATAATTCGGCACGACTTTCGAAAAAAATAGTATTTCTGTTTCATCACTCCCAGTGTTTACAATAATCCAATGGAACTTCAGGATGAGGAATTACGTAACAACCCATTACAAACGGTTCAAAATCGCGAATATATAAACAGCTTAATCACCACGTCAACGAGGAGTGAAGAAAAAACCTTTCTATAGGTAATTTTCGAAATAGAACTATTGAAATTAAAAATAAATTTTTATCATATGAATGAAATACAATTTTCATTTTAGAAAAGAATTTTATAGTGGCTGGCAAACACATAGATATTTGAACTGTTTTTAAGATGGCTTCCAGGAGTAGGCCTACAGTGCACTTTTTCATTTTATATTTGTGTACATTGTTATTCTTTTACAAATCCGATTACCCGAAATTCTGATAAAAATAGAAAAGGAAAAGAAGAGTACTATAAAAATTGTAAGTTATAAGTATTCAGTAAAAAAATTAAGCACCCTGTAATCCGGCATCCTAAGGTCCGGCATGCTGGATAATTCGGCACGACTTTCGGAAAAAATAGTATTTCTGTTTCATCACTCCCAGTGTTTATAATAATCCAATGGAACTTCAGGATGAGGAATTACGTAACAACCCATTACAAACGGTTCAAAATCGCGAATATATAAATAGCTTAATCACCACGTCAACGAGGGGTGAAGAAAAAACCTTTCTATAGGTAATTTTCGAAATAGAACTATTGAAATTAAAAATAAATTTTTATCATCTGAATGAAATACTATTTTCATTTTAGAAAAGAATTTTATAGTGGCTGGCAAACACATAGATATTTGAACTGTTTTTAAGATGGCTTCCACGAGTAGGCCTACAGTGCACTTTTTCATTTTATATTTGTGTACATTGTTATTCTTTTACAAATCCGATTACCCGAAATTCTGATAAAAATAGAAAAGGAAAAGAAGAGTACTATAAAAATTGTAAGTTATAAGTATTCAGTAAAAAAATTAAGCACCTTGTAATCCGGCATCCTAAGGTCCGGCATGCTGGATAATTCGGCACGACTTTCGAAAAAAATAGTATTTCTGTTTCATCACTCCCAGTGTTTATAATAATCCAATGGAACTTCAGGATGAGGAATTACGTAACAACCCATTACAAACGGTTCAAAATCGCGAATATATAAACAGCTTAATCACCACGTCAACTAGGGGTGAAGAAAAAACCTTTCTATAGGTAATTTTCGAAATAGAACTATTGAAATTAAAAATAAATTTATATCATCTGAATGAAATACTATTTTCATTTTAGAAAAGAATTTTATAGTGGCTGGCAAACACATAGATATTTGAACTGTTTTTAAGATGGCTTCCACGAGTAGGCCTACAGTGCACTTTTTCATTTTATATTTGTTTACATTGTTCTTCTTTTACAAATCCGATTACCCGAAATTCTGATAAAAATAGAAAAGGAAAAGAAGAGTACTATAAAAATTGTAAGTTATAAGTATTCAGTAAAAAAATTAAGCACCTTGTAATCCGGCATCCTAAGGTCCGGCATGCTGGATAATTCGGCACGACTTTCGAAAAAAATAGTATTTCTGTTTCATCACTCCCAGTGTTTACAATAATCCAATGGAACTTCAGGATGAGGAATTACGTAACAACCCATTACAAACGGTTCAAAATCGCGAATATATAAACAGCTTAATCACCACGTCAACGAGGAGTGAAGAAAAAACCTTTCTATAGGTAATTTTCGAAATAGAACTATTGAAATTAAAAATAAATTTTTATCATATGAATGAAATACAATTTTCATTTTAGAAAAGAATTTTATAGTGGCTGGCAAACACATAGATATTTGAACTGTTTTTAAGATGGCTTCCAGGAGTAGGCCTACAGTGCACTTTTTCATTTTATATTTGTGTACATTGTTATTCTTTTACAAATCCGATTACCCGAAATTCTGATAAAAATAGAAAAGGAAAAGAAGAGTACTATAAAAATTGTAAGTTATAAGTATTCAGTAAAAAAATTAAGCACCCTGTAATCCGGCATCCTAAGGTCCGGCATGCTGGATAATTCGGCACGACTTTCGGAAAAAATAGTATTTCTGTTTCATCACTCCCAGTGTTTATAATAATCCAATGGAACTTCAGGATGAGGAATTACGTAACAACCCATTACAAACGGTTCAAAATCGCGAATATATAAATAGCTTAATCACCACGTCAACGAGGGGTGAAGAAAAAACCTTTCTATAGGTAATTTTCGAAATAGAACTATTGAAATTAAAAATAAATTTTTATCATCTGAATGAAATACTATTTTCATTTTAGAAAAGAATTTTATAGTGGCTGGCAAACACATAGATATTTGAACTGTTTTTAAGATGGCTTCCACGAGTAGGCCTACAGTGCACTTTTTCATTTTATATTTGTGTACATTGTTATTCTTTTACAAATCCGATTACCCGAAATTCTGATAAAAATAGAAAAGGAAAAGAAGAGTACTATAAAAATTGTAAGTTATAAGTATTCAGTAAAAAAATTAAGCACCCTGTAATCCGGCATCCTAAGGTCCGGCATGCTGGATAATTCGGCACGACTTTCGAAAAAAATAGTATTTCTGTTTCATCACTCCCAGTGTTTATAATAATCCAATGGAACTTCAGGATGAGGAATTACGTAACAACCCATTACAAACGGTTCAAAATCGCGAATATATAAACAGCTTAATCACCACGTCAACGAGGGGTGAAGAAAAAACCTTTCTATAGGTAATTTTCGAAATAGAACTATTGAAATTAAAAATAAATTTATATCATCTGAATGAAATACTATTTTCATTTTAGAAAAGAATTTTATAGTGGCTGGCAAACACATAGATATTTGAACTGTTTTTAAGATGGTTTCCACGAGTAGGCCTACAGTGCACTTTTTCATTTTATATTTGTTTACATTGTTCTTCTTTTACAAATCCGATTACCCGAAATTCTGATAAAAATAGAAAAGGAAAAGAAGAGTACTATAAAAATTGTAAGTTATAAGTATTCAGTAAAAAAATTAAGCACCTTGTAATCCGGCATCCTAAGGTCCGGCATGCTGGATAATTCGGCACGACTTTGGAAAAAAATAGTATTCCTGTTTCATCACTCCCAGTGTTTATAATAATCCAATGGAACTTCAGGATGAGGAATTACGTAACAACCCATTACAAACGGTTCAAAATCGCGAATACATAAACAGCTTAATCACCACGTCAACGAGGGGTGAAGAAAAAACCTTTCTATAGGTAATTTTCGAAATAGAACTATTGAAATTAAAAATAAATTTTTATCATCTGAATGAAATACTATTTTCATTTAATAAAGAATTTTATAGTGGCTGGCAAACACATAGATATTTGAACTGTTTTTAAGATGGCTTCCACGAGTAGGCCTACAGTGCACTTTTTCATTTTATATTTGTTTACATTGTTCTTCTTTTACAAATCCGATTACCCGAAATTCTGATAAAAATAGAAAAGGAAAAGAAGAGTACTATAAAAATTGTAAGTTATAAGTATTCAGTAAAAAAATTAAGCACCCTGTAATCCGGCATCCTAAGGTCCGGCATGCTGGATAATTCGGCACGACTTTGGAAAAAAATAGTATTCCTGTTTCATCACTCCCAGTGTTTATAATAATCCAATGGAACTTCAGGATGAGGAATTACGTAACAACCCATTACAAACGGTTCAAAATTGCGAATACATAAACAGCTTAATCACCACGTCAACGAGGGGTGAAGAAAAAACCTTTCTATAGGTAATTTTCGAAATAGAACTATTGAAATTAAAAATAAATTTTTATCATCTGAATGAAATACTATTTTCATTTAATAAAGAATTTTATAGTGGCTGGCAAACACATAGATATTTGAACTGTTTTTAAGATGGCTTCCACGAGTAGGCCTACAGTGCACTTTTTCATTTTATATTTGTTTACATTGTTCTTCTTTTACAAATCCGATTACCCGAAATTCTGATAAAAATAGAAAAGGAAAAGAAGAGTACTATAAAAATTGTAAGTTATAAGTATTCAGTAAAAAAATTAAGCACCTTGTAATCCGGCATCCTAAGGTCCGGCATGCTGGATAATTCGGCACGACTTTGGAAAAAATAGTATTCCTGTTTCATCACTCCCAGTGTTTATAATAATCCAATGGAACTTCAGGATGAGGAATTACGTAACAACCCATTACAAACGGTTCAAAATCGCGAATACATAAACAGCTTAATCACCACGTCAACGAGGGGTGAAGAAAAAACCTATCTATAGGTGATTTTCGAAATAGAACTATTGAAATTAAAAATAAATTTTTATCATCTGAATGAAATACTATTTTCATTTAATAAAGAATTTTATAGTGGCTGGCAAACACATAGATATTTGAACTGTTTTTAAGATGGCTTCCACGAGTAGGCCTACAGTGCACTTTTTCATTTTATATTTGTGTACATTGTTATTCTTTTACAAATCCGATTACCCGAAATTCTGATAAAAATAGAAAAGGAAAAGAAGAGTACTATAAAAATTGTAAGTTATAAGTATTCAGTAAAAAAATTAAGCACCCTGTAATCCGGCATCCTAAGGTCCGGCATGCTGGATAATTCCGCACGACTTTCGAAAAAAATAGTATTTCTGTTTCATCACTCCCAGTGTTTATAATAATCCAATGGAACTTCAGGATGAGGAATTATGTAACAACCCATTACAAACGGTTCAAAATCGTGAATATATAAACAGCTTAATCACCACGTCAACGAGGGGTGAAGAAAAAACCTTTATATAGGTAATTTTCGAAATAGAACTATTGAAATTAAAAATAAATTTATATCATCTGAATGAAATACTATTTTCATTTTAGAAAAGAATTTTATAGTGGCTGGCAAACACATAGATATTTGAACTGTTTTTAAGATGGCTTCCACGAGTAGGCCTACAGTGCACTTTTTCATTTTATATTTGTTTACATTGTTCTTCTTTTACAAATCCGATTACCCGAAATTCTGATAAAAATAGAAAAGGAGAAGAAGAGTACTATAAAAATTGTAAGTTATAAGTATTCAGTAAAAAAATTAAGCACCTTGTAATCCGGCATCCTAAGGTCCGGCATGCTGGATAATTCGGCACGACTTTCGAAAAAAATAGTATTTCTGTTTCATCACTCCCAGTGTTTATAATAATCCAATGGAACTTCAGGATGAGGAATTACGTAACAACCCATTACAAACGGTTCAAAATCGCGAATATATAAACAGCTTAATCACCACGTCAACGAGGGGTGAAGAAAAAACCTTTCTATAGGTAATTTTCGAAATAGAACTATTGAAATTAAAAATAAATTTATATCATCTGAATGAAATACTATTTTCATTTTAGAAAAGAATTTTATAGTGGCTGGCAAACACATAGATATTTGAACTGTTTTTAAGATGGCTTCCACGAGTAGGCCTACAGTGCACTTTTTCATTTTATATTTGTTTACATTGTTCTTCTTTTACAAATCCGATTACCCGAAATTCTGATAAAAATAGAAAAGGAAAAGAAGAGTACTATAAAAATTGTAAGTTATAAGTATTCAGTAAAAAAATTAAGCACCTTGTAATCCGGCATCCTAAGGTCCGGCATGCTGGATAATTCGGCACGACTTTCGAAAAAAATAGTATTTCTGTTTCATCACTCCCAGTGTTTACAATAATCCAATGGAACTTCAGGATGAGGAATTACGTAACAACCCATTACAAACGGTTCAAAATCGCGAATATATAAACAGCTTAATCACCACGTCAACGAGGAGTGAAGAAAAAACCTTTCTATAGGTAATTTTCGAAATAGAACTATTGAAATTAAAAATAAATTTTTATCATATGAATGAAATACAATTTTCATTTTAGAAAAGAATTTTATAGTGGCTGGCAAACACATAGATATTTGAACTGTTTTTAAGATGGCTTCCAGGAGTAGGCCTACAGTGCACTTTTTCATTTTATATTTGTGTACATTGTTATTCTTTTACAAATCCGATTACCCGAAATTCTGATAAAAATAGAAAAGGAAAAGAAGAGTACTATAAAAATTGTAAGTTATAAGTATTCAGTAAAAAAATTAAGCACCCTGTAATCCGGCATCCTAAGGTCCGGCATGCTGGATAATTCGGCACGACTTTCGGAAAAAATAGTATTTCTGTTTCATCACTCCCAGTGTTTATAATAATCCAATGGAACTTCAGGATGAGGAATTACGTAACAACCCATTACAAACGGTTCAAAATCGCGAATATATAAATAGCTTAATCACCACGTCAACGAGGGGTGAAGAAAAAACCTTTCTATAGGTAATTTTCGAAATAGAACTATTGAAATTAAAAATAAATTTTTATCATCTGAATGAAATACTATTTTCATTTTAGAAAAGAATTTTATAGTGGCTGGCAAACACATAGATATTTGAACTGTTTTTAAGATGGCTTCCACGAGTAGGCCTACAGTGCACTTTTTCATTTTATATTTGTGTACATTGTTATTCTTTTACAAATCCGATTACCCGAAATTCTGATAAAAATAGAAAAGGAAAAGAAGAGTACTATAAAAATTGTAAGTTATAAGTATTCAGTAAAAAAATTAAGCACCTTGTAATCCGGCATCCTAAGGTCCGGCATGCTGGATAATTCGGCACGACTTTCGAAAAAAATAGTATTTCTGTTTCATCACTCCCAGTGTTTATAATAATCCAATGGAACTTCAGGATGAGGAATTACGTAACAACCCATTACAAACGGTTCAAAATCGCGAATATATAAACAGCTTAATCACCACGTCAACGAGGGGTGAAGAAAAAACCTTTCTATAGGTAATTTTCGAAATAGAACTATTGAAATTAAAAATAAATTTATATCATCTGAATGAAATACTATTTTCATTTTAGAAAAGAATTTTATAGTGGCTGGCAAACACATAAATATTTGAACTGTTTTTAAGATGGCTTCCACGAGTAGGCCTACAGTGCACTTTTTCATTTTATATTTGTTTACATTGTTCTTCTTTTACAAATCCGATTACCCGAAATTCTGATAAAAATAGAAAAGGAAAAGAAGAGTACTATAAAAATTGTAAGTTATAAGTATTCAGTAAAAAAATTAAGCACCTTGTAATCCGGCATCCTAAGGTCCGGCATGCTGGATAATTCGGCACGACTTTGGAAAAAATAGTATTCCTGTTTCATCACTCCCAGTGTTTATAATAATCCAATGGAACTTCAGGATGAGGAATTACGTAACAACCCATTACAAACGGTTCAAAATCGCGAATACATAAACAGCTTAATCACCACGTCAACGAGGGGTGAAGAAAAAACCTATCTATAGGTGATTTTCGAAATAGAACTATTGAAATTAAAAATAAATTTTTATCATCTGAATGAAATAATATTTTCATTTAATAAAGAATTTTATAGTGGCTGGCAAACACATAGATATTTGAACTGTTTTTAAGATGGCTTCCACGAGTAGGCCTACAGTGCACTTTTTCATTTTATATTTGTGTACATTGTTATTCTTTTACAAATCCGATTACCCGAAATTCTGATAAAAATAGAAAAGGAAAAGAAGAGTACTATAAAAATTGTAAGTTATAAGTATTCAGTAAAAAAATTAAGCACCCTGTAATCCGGCATCCTAAGGTCCGGCATGCTGGATAATTCCGCACGACTTTCGAAAAAAATAGTATTTCTGTTTCATCACTCCCAGTGTTTATAATAATCCAATGGAACTTCAGGATGAGGAATTATGTAACAACCCATTACAAACGGTTCAAAATCGCGAATATATAAACAGCTTAATCACCACGTCAACGAGGGGTGAAGAAAAAACCTTTATATAGGTAATTTTCGAAATAGAACTATTGAAATTAAAAATAAATTTATATCATCTGAATGAAATACTATTTTCATTTTAGAAAAGAATTTTATAGTGGCTGGCAAACACATAGATATTTGAACTGTTTTTAAGATGGCTTCCACGAGTAGGCCTACAGTGCACTTTTTCATTTTATATTTGTTTACATTGTTCTTCTTTTACAAATCCGATTACCCGAAATTCTGATAAAAATAGAAAAGGAGAAGAAGAGTACTATAAAAATTGTAAGTTATAAGTATTCAGTAAAAAAATTAAGCACCTTGTAATCCGGCATCCTAAGGTCCGGCATGCTGGATAATTCGGCACGACTTTCGAAAAAAATAGTATTTCTGTTTCATCACTCCCAGTGTTTATAATAATCCAATGGAACTTCAGGATGAGGAATTACGTAACAACCCATTACAAACGGTTCAAAATCGCGAATATATAAACAGCTTAATCACCACGTCAACGAGGGGTGAAGAAAAAACCTTTCTATAGGTAATTTTCGAAATAGAACTATTGAAATTAAAAATAAATTTATATCATCTGAATGAAATACTATTTTCATTTTAGAAAAGAATTTTATAGTGGCTGGCAAACACATAGATATTTGAACTGTTTTTAAGATGGCTTCCACGAGTAGGCCTACAGTGCACTTTTTCATTTTATATTTGTTTACATTGTTCTTCTTTTACAAATCCGATTACCCGAAATTCTGATAAAAATAGAAAAGGAAAAGAAGAGTACTATAAAAATTGTAAGTTATAAGTATTCAGTAAAAAAATTAAGCACCTTGTAATCCGGCATCCTAAGGTCCGGCATGCTGGATAATTCGGCACGACTTTCGAAAAAAATAGTATTTCTGTTTCATCACTCCCAGTGTTTACAATAATCCAATGGAACTTCAGGATGAGGAATTACGTAACAACCCATTACAAACGGTTCAAAATCGCGAATATATAAACAGCTTAATCACCACGTCAACGAGGAGTGAAGAAAAAACCTTTCTATAGGTAATTTTCGAAATAGAACTATTGAAATTAAAAATAAATTTTTATCATATGAATGAAATACAATTTTCATTTTAGAAAAGAATTTTATAGTGGCTGGCAAACACATAGATATTTGAACTGTTTTTAAGATGGCTTCCAGGAGTAGGCCTACAGTGCACTTTTTCATTTTATATTTGTGTACATTGTTATTCTTTTACAAATCCGATTACCCGAAATTCTGATAAAAATAGAAAAGGAAAAGAAGAGTACTATAAAAATTGTAAGTTATAAGTATTCAGTAAAAAAATTAAGCACCCTGTAATCCGGCATCCTAAGGTCCGGCATGCTGGATAATTCGGCACGACTTTCGGAAAAAATAGTATTTCTGTTTCATCACTCCCAGTGTTTATAATAATCCAATGGAACTTCAGGATGAGGAATTACGTAACAACCCATTACAAACGGTTCAAAATCGCGAATATATAAATAGCTTAATCACCACGTCAACGAGGGGTGAAGAAAAAACCTTTCTATAGGTAATTTTCGAAATAGAACTATTGAAATTAAAAATAAATTTTTATCATCTGAATGAAATACTATTTTCATTTTAGAAAAGAATTTTATAGTGGCTGGCAAACACATAGATATTTGAACTGTTTTTAAGATGGCTTCCACGAGTAGGCCTACAGTGCACTTTTTCATTTTATATTTGTGTACATTGTTATTCTTTTACAAATCCGATTACCCGAAATTCTGATAAAAATAGAAAAGGAAAAGAAGAGTACTATAAAAATTGTAAGTTATAAGTATTCAGTAAAAAAATTAAGCACCTTGTAATCCGGCATCCTAAGGTCCGGCATGCTGGATAATTCGGCACGACTTTCGAAAAAAATAGTATTTCTGTTTCATCACTCCCAGTGTTTATAATAATCCAATGGAACTTCAGGATGAGGAATTACGTAACAACCCATTACAAACGGTTCAAAATCGCGAATATATAAACAGCTTAATCACCACGTCAACTAGGGGTGAAGAAAAAACCTTTCTATAGGTAATTTTCGAAATAGAACTATTGAAATTAAAAATAAATTTATATCATCTGAATGAAATACTATTTTCATTTTAGAAAAGAATTTTATAGTGGCTGGCAAACACATAGATATTTGAACTGTTTTTAAGATGGCTTCCACGAGTAGGCCTACAGTGCACTTTTTCATTTTATATTTGTTTACATTGTTCTTCTTTTACAAATCCGATTACCCGAAATTCTGATAAAAATAGAAAAGGAAAAGAAGAGTACTATAAAAATTGTAAGTTATAAGTATTCAGTAAAAAAATTAAGCACCTTGTAATCCGGCATCCTAAGGTCCGGCATGCTGGATAATTCGGCACGACTTTCGAAAAAAATAGTATTTCTGTTTCATCACTCCCAGTGTTTACAATAATCCAATGGAACTTCAGGATGAGGAATTACGTAACAACCCATTACAAACGGTTCAAAATCGCGAATATATAAACAGCTTAATCACCACGTCAACGAGGAGTGAAGAAAAAACCTTTCTATAGGTAATTTTCGAAATAGAACTATTGAAATTAAAAATAAATTTTTATCATATGAATGAAATACAATTTTCATTTTAGAAAAGAATTTTATAGTGGCTGGCAAACACATAGATATTTGAACTGTTTTTAAGATGGCTTCCAGGAGTAGGCCTACAGTGCACTTTTTCATTTTATATTTGTGTACATTGTTATTCTTTTACAAATCCGATTACCCGAAATTCTGATAAAAATAGAAAAGGAAAAGAAGAGTACTATAAAAATTGTAAGTTATAAGTATTCAGTAAAAAAATTAAGCACCCTGTAATCCGGCATCCTAAGGTCCGGCATGCTGGATAATTCGGCACGACTTTCGGAAAAAATAGTATTTCTGTTTCATCACTCCCAGTGTTTATAATAATCCAATGGAACTTCAGGATGAGGAATTACGTAACAACCCATTACAAACGGTTCAAAATCGCGAATATATAAATAGCTTAATCACCACGTCAACGAGGGGTGAAGAAAAAACCTTTCTATAGGTAATTTTCGAAATAGAACTATTGAAATTAAAAATAAATTTTTATCATCTGAATGAAATACTATTTTCATTTTAGAAAAGAATTTTATAGTGGCTGGCAAACACATAGATATTTGAACTGTTTTTAAGATGGCTTCCACGAGTAGGCCTACAGTGCACTTTTTCATTTTATATTTGTGTACATTGTTATTCTTTTACAAATCCGATTACCCGAAATTCTGATAAAAATAGAAAAGGAAAAGAAGAGTACTATAAAAATTGTAAGTTATAAGTATTCAGTAAAAAAATTAAGCACCCTGTAATCCGGCATCCTAAGGTCCGGCATGCTGGATAATTCGGCACGACTTTCGAAAAAAATAGTATTTCTGTTTCATCACTCCCAGTGTTTATAATAATCCAATGGAACTTCAGGATGAGGAATTACGTAACAACCCATTACAAACGGTTCAAAATCGCGAATATATAAACAGCTTAATCACCACGTCAACGAGGGGTGAAGAAAAAACCTTTCTATAGGTAATTTTCGAAATAGAACTATTGAAATTAAAAATAAATTTATATCATCTGAATGAAATACTATTTTCATTTTAGAAAAGAATTTTATAGTGGCTGGCAAACACATAGATATTTGAACTGTTTTTAAGATGGTTTCCACGAGTAGGCCTACAGTGCACTTTTTCATTTTATATTTGTTTACATTGTTCTTCTTTTACAAATCCGATTACCCGAAATTCTGATAAAAATAGAAAAGGAAAAGAAGAGTACTATAAAAATTGTAAGTTATAAGTATTCAGTAAAAAAATTAAGCACCTTGTAATCCGGCATCCTAAGGTCCGGCATGCTGGATAATTCGGCACGACTTTGGAAAAAAATAGTATTCCTGTTTCATCACTCCCAGTGTTTATAATAATCCAATGGAACTTCAGGATGAGGAATTACGTAACAACCCATTACAAACGGTTCAAAATCGCGAATACATAAACAGCTTAATCACCACGTCAACGAGGGGTGAAGAAAAAACCTTTCTATAGGTAATTTTCGAAATAGAACTATTGAAATTAAAAATAAATTTTTATCATCTGAATGAAATACTATTTTCATTTAATAAAGAATTTTATAGTGGCTGGCAAACACATAGATATTTGAACTGTTTTTAAGATGGCTTCCACGAGTAGGCCTACAGTGCACTTTTTCATTTTATATTTGTTTACATTGTTCTTCTTTTACAAATCCGATTACCCGAAATTCTGATAAAAATAGAAAAGGAAAAGAAGAGTACTATAAAAATTGTAAGTTATAAGTATTCAGTAAAAAAATTAAGCACCCTGTAATCCGGCATCCTAAGGTCCGGCATGCTGGATAATTCGGCACGACTTTGGAAAAAAATAGTATTCCTGTTTCATCACTCCCAGTGTTTATAATAATCCAATGGAACTTCAGGATGAGGAATTACGTAACAACCCATTACAAACGGTTCAAAATTGCGAATACATAAACAGCTTAATCACCACGTCAACGAGGGGTGAAGAAAAAACCTTTCTATAGGTAATTTTCGAAATAGAACTATTGAAATTAAAAATAAATTTTTATCATCTGAATGAAATACTATTTTCATTTAATAAAGAATTTTATAGTGGCTGGCAAACACATAGATATTTGAACTGTTTTTAAGATGGCTTCCACGAGTAGGCCTACAGTGCACTTTTTCATTTTATATTTGTTTACATTGTTCTTCTTTTACAAATCCGATTACCCGAAATTCTGATAAAAATAGAAAAGGAAAAGAAGAGTACTATAAAAATTGTAAGTTATAAGTATTCAGTAAAAAAATTAAGCACCTTGTAATCCGGCATCCTAAGGTCCGGCATGCTGGATAATTCGGCACGACTTTGGAAAAAATAGTATTCCTGTTTCATCACTCCCAGTGTTTATAATAATCCAATGGAACTTCAGGATGAGGAATTACGTAACAACCCATTACAAACGGTTCAAAATCGCGAATACATAAACAGCTTAATCACCACGTCAACGAGGGGTGAAGAAAAAACCTATCTATAGGTGATTTTCGAAATAGAACTATTGAAATTAAAAATAAATTTTTATCATCTGAATGAAATACTATTTTCATTTAATAAAGAATTTTATAGTGGCTGGCAAACACATAGATATTTGAACTGTTTTTAAGATGGCTTCCACGAGTAGGCCTACAGTGCACTTTTTCATTTTATATTTGTGTACATTGTTATTCTTTTACAAATCCGATTACCCGAAATTCTGATAAAAATAGAAAAGGAAAAGAAGAGTACTATAAAAATTGTAAGTTATAAGTATTCAGTAAAAAAATTAAGCACCCTGTAATCCGGCATCCTAAGGTCCGGCATGCTGGATAATTCCGCACGACTTTCGAAAAAAATAGTATTTCTGTTTCATCACTCCCAGTGTTTATAATAATCCAATGGAACTTCAGGATGAGGAATTATGTAACAACCCATTACAAACGGTTCAAAATCGTGAATATATAAACAGCTTAATCACCACGTCAACGAGGGGTGAAGAAAAAACCTTTATATAGGTAATTTTCGAAATAGAACTATTGAAATTAAAAATAAATTTATATCATCTGAATGAAATACTATTTTCATTTTAGAAAAGAATTTTATAGTGGCTGGCAAACACATAGATATTTGAACTGTTTTTAAGATGGCTTCCACGAGTAGGCCTACAGTGCACTTTTTCATTTTATATTTGTTTACATTGTTCTTCTTTTACAAATCCGATTACCCGAAATTCTGATAAAAATAGAAAAGGAGAAGAAGAGTACTATAAAAATTGTAAGTTATAAGTATTCAGTAAAAAAATTAAGCACCTTGTAATCCGGCATCCTAAGGTCCGGCATGCTGGATAATTCGGCACGACTTTCGAAAAAAATAGTATTTCTGTTTCATCACTCCCAGTGTTTATAATAATCCAATGGAACTTCAGGATGAGGAATTACGTAACAACCCATTACAAACGGTTCAAAATCGCGAATATATAAACAGCTTAATCACCACGTCAACGAGGGGTGAAGAAAAAACCTTTCTATAGGTAATTTTCGAAATAGAACTATTGAAATTAAAAATAAATTTATATCATCTGAATGAAATACTATTTTCATTTTAGAAAAGAATTTTATAGTGGCTGGCAAACACATAGATATTTGAACTGTTTTTAAGATGGCTTCCACGAGTAGGCCTACAGTGCACTTTTTCATTTTATATTTGTTTACATTGTTCTTCTTTTACAAATCCGATTACCCGAAATTCTGATAAAAATAGAAAAGGAAAAGAAGAGTACTATAAAAATTGTAAGTTATAAGTATTCAGTAAAAAAATTAAGCACCTTGTAATCCGGCATCCTAAGGTCCGGCATGCTGGATAATTCGGCACGACTTTCGAAAAAAATAGTATTTCTGTTTCATCACTCCCAGTGTTTACAATAATCCAATGGAACTTCAGGATGAGGAATTACGTAACAACCCATTACAAACGGTTCAAAATCGCGAATATATAAACAGCTTAATCACCACGTCAACGAGGAGTGAAGAAAAAACCTTTCTATAGGTAATTTTCGAAATAGAACTATTGAAATTAAAAATAAATTTTTATCATATGAATGAAATACAATTTTCATTTTAGAAAAGAATTTTATAGTGGCTGGCAAACACATAGATATTTGAACTGTTTTTAAGATGGCTTCCAGGAGTAGGCCTACAGTGCACTTTTTCATTTTATATTTGTGTACATTGTTATTCTTTTACAAATCCGATTACCCGAAATTCTGATAAAAATAGAAAAGGAAAAGAAGAGTACTATAAAAATTGTAAGTTATAAGTATTCAGTAAAAAAATTAAGCACCCTGTAATCCGGCATCCTAAGGTCCGGCATGCTGGATAATTCGGCACGACTTTCGGAAAAAATAGTATTTCTGTTTCATCACTCCCAGTGTTTATAATAATCCAATGGAACTTCAGGATGAGGAATTACGTAACAACCCATTACAAACGGTTCAAAATCGCGAATATATAAATAGCTTAATCACCACGTCAACGAGGGGTGAAGAAAAAACCTTTCTATAGGTAATTTTCGAAATAGAACTATTGAAATTAAAAATAAATTTTTATCATCTGAATGAAATACTATTTTCATTTTAGAAAAGAATTTTATAGTGGCTGGCAAACACATAGATATTTGAACTGTTTTTAAGATGGCTTCCACGAGTAGGCCTACAGTGCACTTTTTCATTTTATATTTGTGTACATTGTTATTCTTTTACAAATCCGATTACCCGAAATTCTGATAAAAATAGAAAAGGAAAAGAAGAGTACTATAAAAATTGTAAGTTATAAGTATTCAGTAAAAAAATTAAGCACCTTGTAATCCGGCATCCTAAGGTCCGGCATGCTGGATAATTCGGCACGACTTTCGAAAAAAATAGTATTTCTGTTTCATCACTCCCAGTGTTTATAATAATCCAATGGAACTTCAGGATGAGGAATTACGTAACAACCCATTACAAACGGTTCAAAATCGCGAATATATAAACAGCTTAATCACCACGTCAACTAGGGGTGAAGAAAAAACCTTTCTATAGGTAATTTTCGAAATAGAACTATTGAAATTAAAAATAAATTTATATCATCTGAATGAAATACTATTTTCATTTTAGAAAAGAATTTTATAGTGGCTGGCAAACACATAGATATTTGAACTGTTTTTAAGATGGCTTCCACGAGTAGGCCTACAGTGCACTTTTTCATTTTATATTTGTTTACATTGTTCTTCTTTTACAAATCCGATTACCCGAAATTCTGATAAAAATAGAAAAGGAAAAGAAGAGTACTATAAAAATTGTAAGTTATAAGTATTCAGTAAAAAAATTAAGCACCTTGTAATCCGGCATCCTAAGGTCCGGCATGCTGGATAATTCGGCACGACTTTCGAAAAAAATAGTATTTCTGTTTCATCACTCCCAGTGTTTACAATAATCCAATGGAACTTCAGGATGAGGAATTACGTAACAACCCATTACAAACGGTTCAAAATCGCGAATATATAAACAGCTTAATCACCACGTCAACGAGGAGTGAAGAAAAAACCTTTCTATAGGTAATTTTCGAAATAGAACTATTGAAATTAAAAATAAATTTTTATCATATGAATGAAATACAATTTTCATTTTAGAAAAGAATTTTATAGTGGCTGGCAAACACATAGATATTTGAACTGTTTTTAAGATGGCTTCCAGGAGTAGGCCTACAGTGCACTTTTTCATTTTATATTTGTGTACATTGTTATTCTTTTACAAATCCGATTACCCGAAATTCTGATAAAAATAGAAAAGGAAAAGAAGAGTACTATAAAAATTGTAAGTTATAAGTATTCAGTAAAAAAATTAAGCACCCTGTAATCCGGCATCCTAAGGTCCGGCATGCTGGATAATTCGGCACGACTTTCGGAAAAAATAGTATTTCTGTTTCATCACTCCCAGTGTTTATAATAATCCAATGGAACTTCAGGATGAGGAATTACGTAACAACCCATTACAAACGGTTCAAAATCGCGAATATATAAATAGCTTAATCACCACGTCAACGAGGGGTGAAGAAAAAACCTTTCTATAGGTAATTTTCGAAATAGAACTATTGAAATTAAAAATAAATTTTTATCATCTGAATGAAATACTATTTTCATTTTAGAAAAGAATTTTATAGTGGCTGGCAAACACATAGATATTTGAACTGTTTTTAAGATGGCTTCCACGAGTAGGCCTACAGTGCACTTTTTCATTTTATATTTGTGTACATTGTTATTCTTTTACAAATCCGATTACCCGAAATTCTGATAAAAATAGAAAAGGAAAAGAAGAGTACTATAAAAATTGTAAGTTATAAGTATTCAGTAAAAAAATTAAGCACCCTGTAATCCGGCATCCTAAGGTCCGGCATGCTGGATAATTCGGCACGACTTTCGAAAAAAATAGTATTTCTGTTTCATCACTCCCAGTGTTTATAATAATCCAATGGAACTTCAGGATGAGGAATTACGTAACAACCCATTACAAACGGTTCAAAATCGCGAATATATAAACAGCTTAATCACCACGTCAACGAGGGGTGAAGAAAAAACCTTTCTATAGGTAATTTTCGAAATAGAACTATTGAAATTAAAAATAAATTTATATCATCTGAATGAAATACTATTTTCATTTTAGAAAAGAATTTTATAGTGGCTGGCAAACACATAGATATTTGAACTGTTTTTAAGATGGTTTCCACGAGTAGGCCTACAGTGCACTTTTTCATTTTATATTTGTTTACATTGTTCTTCTTTTACAAATCCGATTACCCGAAATTCTGATAAAAATAGAAAAGGAAAAGAAGAGTACTATAAAAATTGTAAGTTATAAGTATTCAGTAAAAAAATTAAGCACCTTGTAATCCGGCATCCTAAGGTCCGGCATGCTGGATAATTCGGCACGACTTTGGAAAAAAATAGTATTCCTGTTTCATCACTCCCAGTGTTTATAATAATCCAATGGAACTTCAGGATGAGGAATTACGTAACAACCCATTACAAACGGTTCAAAATCGCGAATACATAAACAGCTTAATCACCACGTCAACGAGGGGTGAAGAAAAAACCTTTCTATAGGTAATTTTCGAAATAGAACTATTGAAATTAAAAATAAATTTTTATCATCTGAATGAAATACTATTTTCATTTAATAAAGAATTTTATAGTGGCTGGCAAACACATAGATATTTGAACTGTTTTTAAGATGGCTTCCACGAGTAGGCCTACAGTGCACTTTTTCATTTTATATTTGTTTACATTGTTCTTCTTTTACAAATCCGATTACCCGAAATTCTGATAAAAATAGAAAAGGAAAAGAAGAGTACTATAAAAATTGTAAGTTATAAGTATTCAGTAAAAAAATTAAGCACCCTGTAATCCGGCATCCTAAGGTCCGGCATGCTGGATAATTCGGCACGACTTTGGAAAAAAATAGTATTCCTGTTTCATCACTCCCAGTGTTTATAATAATCCAATGGAACTTCAGGATGAGGAATTACGTAACAACCCATTACAAACGGTTCAAAATTGCGAATACATAAACAGCTTAATCACCACGTCAACGAGGGGTGAAGAAAAAACCTTTCTATAGGTAATTTTCGAAATAGAACTATTGAAATTAAAAATAAATTTTTATCATCTGAATGAAATACTATTTTCATTTAATAAAGAATTTTATAGTGGCTGGCAAACACATAGATATTTGAACTGTTTTTAAGATGGCTTCCACGAGTAGGCCTACAGTGCACTTTTTCATTTTATATTTGTTTACATTGTTCTTCTTTTACAAATCCGATTACCCGAAATTCTGATAAAAATAGAAAAGGAAAAGAAGAGTACTATAAAAATTGTAAGTTATAAGTATTCAGTAAAAAAATTAAGCACCCTGTAATCCGGCATCCTAAGGTCCGGCATGCTGGATAATTCGGCACGACTTTGGAAAAAAATAGTATTCCTGTTTCATCACTCCCAGTGTTTATAATAATCCAATGGAACTTCAGGATGAGGAATTACGTAACAACCCATTACAAACGGTTCAAAATTGCGAATACATAAACAGCTTAATCACCACGTCAACGAGGGGTGAAGAAAAAACCTTTCTATAGGTAATTTTCGAAATAGAACTATTGAAATTAAAAATAAATTTTTATCATCTGAATGAAATACTATTTTCATTTAATAAAGAATTTTATAGTGGCTGGCAAACACATAGATATTTGAACTGTTTTTAAGATGGCTTCCACGAGTAGGCCTACAGTGCACTTTTTCATTTTATATTTGTTTACATTGTTCTTCTTTTACAAATCCGATTACCCGAAATTCTGATAAAAATAGAAAAGGAAAAGAAGAGTACTATAAAAATTGTAAGTTATAAGTATTCAGTAAAAAAATTAAGCACCCTGTAATCCGGCATCCTAAGGTCCGGCATGCTGGATAATTCGGCACGACTTTGGAAAAAAATAGTATTCCTGTTTCATCACTCCCAGTGTTTATAATAATCCAATGGAACTTCAGGATGAGGAATTACGTAACAACCCATTACAAACGGTTCAAAATCGCGAATACATAAACAGCTTAATCACCACGTCAACGAGGGGTGAAGAAAAAACCTTTCTATAGGTAATTTTCGAAATAGAACTATTGAAATTAAAAATAAATTTTTATCATATGAATGAAATACAATTTTCATTTTAGAAAAGAATTTTATAGTGGCTGGCAAACACATAGATATTTGAACTGTTTTTAAGATGGCTTCCAGGAGTAGGCCTACAGTGCACTTTTTCATTTTATATTTGTGTACATTGTTATTCTTTTACAAATCCGATTACCCGAAATTCTGATAAAAATAGAAAAGGAAAAGAAGAGTACTATAAAAATTGTAAGTTATAAGTATTCAGTAAAAAAATTAAGCACCCTGTAATCCGGCATCCTAAGGTCCGGCATGCTGGATAATTCGGCACGACTTTCGGAAAAAATAGTATTTCTGTTTCATCACTCCCAGTGTTTATAATAATCCAATGGAACTTCAGGATGAGGAATTACGTAACAACCCATTACAAACGGTTCAAAATCGCGAATATATAAATAGCTTAATCACCACGTCAACGAGGGGTGAAGAAAAAACCTTTCTATAGGTAATTTTCGAAATAGAACTATTGAAATTAAAAATAAATTTTTATCATCTGAATGAAATACTATTTTCATTTTAGAAAAGAATTTTATAGTGGCTGGCAAACACATAGATATTTGAACTGTTTTTAAGATGGCTTCCACGAGTAGGCCTACAGTGCACTTTTTCATTTTATATTTGTGTACATTGTTATTCTTTTACAAATCCGATTACCCGAAATTCTGATAAAAATAGAAAAGGAAAAGAAGAGTACTATAAAAATTGTAAGTTATAAGTATTCAGTAAAAAAATTAAGCACCTTGTAATCCGGCATCCTAAGGTCCGGCATGCTGGATAATTCGGCACGACTTTCGAAAAAAATAGTATTTCTGTTTCATCACTCCCAGTGTTTATAATAATCCAATGGAACTTCAGGATGAGGAATTACGTAACAACCCATTACAAACGGTTCAAAATCGCGAATATATAAACAGCTTAATCACCACGTCAACTAGGGGTGAAGAAAAAACCTTTCTATAGGTAATTTTCGAAATAGAACTATTGAAATTAAAAATAAATTTATATCATCTGAATGAAATACTATTTTCATTTTAGAAAAGAATTTTATAGTGGCTGGCAAACACATAGATATTTGAACTGTTTTTAAGATGGCTTCCACGAGTAGGCCTACAGTGCACTTTTTCATTTTATATTTGTTTACATTGTTCTTCTTTTACAAATCCGATTACCCGAAATTCTGATAAAAATAGAAAAGGAAAAGAAGAGTACTATAAAAATTGTAAGTTATAAGTATTCAGTAAAAAAATTAAGCACCTTGTAATCCGGCATCCTAAGGTCCGGCATGCTGGATAATTCGGCACGACTTTCGAAAAAAATAGTATTTCTGTTTCATCACTCCCAGTGTTTACAATAATCCAATGGAACTTCAGGATGAGGAATTACGTAACAACCCATTACAAACGGTTCAAAATCGCGAATATATAAACAGCTTAATCACCACGTCAACGAGGAGTGAAGAAAAAACCTTTCTATAGGTAATTTTCGAAATAGAACTATTGAAATTAAAAATAAATTTTTATCATATGAATGAAATACAATTTTCATTTTAGAAAAGAATTTTATAGTGGCTGGCAAACACATAGATATTTGAACTGTTTTTAAGATGGCTTCCAGGAGTAGGCCTACAGTGCACTTTTTCATTTTATATTTGTGTACATTGTTATTCTTTTACAAATCCGATTACCCGAAATTCTGATAAAAATAGAAAAGGAAAAGAAGAGTACTATAAAAATTGTAAGTTATAAGTATTCAGTAAAAAAATTAAGCACCCTGTAATCCGGCATCCTAAGGTCCGGCATGCTGGATAATTCGGCACGACTTTCGGAAAAAATAGTATTTCTGTTTCATCACTCCCAGTGTTTATAATAATCCAATGGAACTTCAGGATGAGGAATTACGTAACAACCCATTACAAACGGTTCAAAATCGCGAATATATAAATAGCTTAATCACCACGTCAACGAGGGGTGAAGAAAAAACCTTTCTATAGGTAATTTTCGAAATAGAACTATTGAAATTAAAAATAAATTTTTATCATCTGAATGAAATACTATTTTCATTTTAGAAAAGAATTTTATAGTGGCTGGCAAACACATAGATATTTGAACTGTTTTTAAGATGGCTTCCACGAGTAGGCCTACAGTGCACTTTTTCATTTTATATTTGTGTACATTGTTATTCTTTTACAAATCCGATTACCCGAAATTCTGATAAAAATAGAAAAGGAAAAGAAGAGTACTATAAAAATTGTAAGTTATAAGTATTCAGTAAAAAAATTAAGCACCCTGTAATCCGGCATCCTAAGGTCCGGCATGCTGGATAATTCGGCACGACTTTCGAAAAAAATAGTATTTCTGTTTCATCACTCCCAGTGTTTATAATAATCCAATGGAACTTCAGGATGAGGAATTACGTAACAACCCATTACAAACGGTTCAAAATCGCGAATATATAAACAGCTTAATCACCACGTCAACGAGGGGTGAAGAAAAAACCTTTCTATAGGTAATTTTCGAAATAGAACTATTGAAATTAAAAATAAATTTATATCATCTGAATGAAATACTATTTTCATTTTAGAAAAGAATTTTATAGTGGCTGGCAAACACATAGATATTTGAACTGTTTTTAAGATGGTTTCCACGAGTAGGCCTACAGTGCACTTTTTCATTTTATATTTGTTTACATTGTTCTTCTTTTACAAATCCGATTACCCGAAATTCTGATAAAAATAGAAAAGGAAAAGAAGAGTACTATAAAAATTGTAAGTTATAAGTATTCAGTAAAAAAATTAAGCACCTTGTAATCCGGCATCCTAAGGTCCGGCATGCTGGATAATTCGGCACGACTTTGGAAAAAAATAGTATTCCTGTTTCATCACTCCCAGTGTTTATAATAATCCAATGGAACTTCAGGATGAGGAATTACGTAACAACCCATTACAAACGGTTCAAAATCGCGAATACATAAACAGCTTAATCACCACGTCAACGAGGGGTGAAGAAAAAACCTTTCTATAGGTAATTTTCGAAATAGAACTATTGAAATTAAAAATAAATTTTTATCATCTGAATGAAATACTATTTTCATTTAATAAAGAATTTTATAGTGGCTGGCAAACACATAGATATTTGAACTGTTTTTAAGATGGCTTCCACGAGTAGGCCTACAGTGCACTTTTTCATTTTATATTTGTTTACATTGTTCTTCTTTTACAAATCCGATTACCCGAAATTCTGATAAAAATAGAAAAGGAAAAGAAGAGTACTATAAAAATTGTAAGTTATAAGTATTCAGTAAAAAAATTAAGCACCCTGTAATCCGGCATCCTAAGGTCCGGCATGCTGGATAATTCGGCACGACTTTGGAAAAAAATAGTATTCCTGTTTCATCACTCCCAGTGTTTATAATAATCCAATGGAACTTCAGGATGAGGAATTACGTAACAACCCATTACAAACGGTTCAAAATTGCGAATACATAAACAGCTTAATCACCACGTCAACGAGGGGTGAAGAAAAAACCTTTCTATAGGTAATTTTCGAAATAGAACTATTGAAATTAAAAATAAATTTTTATCATCTGAATGAAATACTATTTTCATTTAATAAAGAATTTTATAGTGGCTGGCAAACACATAGATATTTGAACTGTTTTTAAGATGGCTTCCACGAGTAGGCCTACAGTGCACTTTTTCATTTTATATTTGTTTACATTGTTCTTCTTTTACAAATCCGATTACCCGAAATTCTGATAAAAATAGAAAAGGAAAAGAAGAGTACTATAAAAATTGTAAGTTATAAGTATTCAGTAAAAAAATTAAGCACCTTGTAATCCGGCATCCTAAGGTCCGGCATGCTGGATAATTCGGCACGACTTTGGAAAAAATAGTATTCCTGTTTCATCACTCCCAGTGTTTATAATAATCCAATGGAACTTCAGGATGAGGAATTACGTAACAACCCATTACAAACGGTTCAAAATCGCGAATACATAAACAGCTTAATCACCACGTCAACGAGGGGTGAAGAAAAAACCTATCTATAGGTGATTTTCGAAATAGAACTATTGAAATTAAAAATAAATTTTTATCATCTGAATGAAATACTATTTTCATTTAATAAAGAATTTTATAGTGGCTGGCAAACACATAGATATTTGAACTGTTTTTAAGATGGCTTCCACGAGTAGGCCTACAGTGCACTTTTTCATTTTATATTTGTGTACATTGTTATTCTTTTACAAATCCGATTACCCGAAATTCTGATAAAAATAGAAAAGGAAAAGAAGAGTACTATAAAAATTGTAAGTTATAAGTATTCAGTAAAAAAATTAAGCACCCTGTAATCCGGCATCCTAAGGTCCGGCATGCTGGATAATTCCGCACGACTTTCGAAAAAAATAGTATTTCTGTTTCATCACTCCCAGTGTTTATAATAATCCAATGGAACTTCAGGATGAGGAATTATGTAACAACCCATTACAAACGGTTCAAAATCGCGAATATATAAACAGCTTAATCACCACGTCAACGAGGGGTGAAGAAAAAACCTTTATATAGGTAATTTTCGAAATAGAACTATTGAAATTAAAAATAAATTTATATCATCTGAATGAAATACTATTTTCATTTTAGAAAAGAATTTTATAGTGGCTGGCAAACACATAGATATTTGAACTGTTTTTAAGATGGCTTCCACGAGTAGGCCTACAGTGCACTTTTTCATTTTATATTTGTTTACATTGTTCTTCTTTTACAAATCCGATTACCCGAAATTCTGATAAAAATAGAAAAGGAGAAGAAGAGTACTATAAAAATTGTAAGTTATAAGTATTCAGTAAAAAAATTAAGCACCTTGTAATCCGGCATCCTAAGGTCCGGCATGCTGGATAATTCGGCACGACTTTCGAAAAAAATAGTATTTCTGTTTCATCACTCCCAGTGTTTATAATAATCCAATGGAACTTCAGGATGAGGAATTACGTAACAACCCATTACAAACGGTTCAAAATCGCGAATATATAAACAGCTTAATCACCACGTCAACGAGGGGTGAAGAAAAAACCTTTCTATAGGTAATTTTCGAAATAGAACTATTGAAATTAAAAATAAATTTATATCATCTGAATGAAATACTATTTTCATTTTAGAAAAGAATTTTATAGTGGATGGCAAACACATAGATATTTGAACTGTTTTTAAGATGGCTTCCACGAGTAGGCCTACAGTGCACTTTTTCATTTTATATTTGTTTACATTGTTCTTCTTTTACAAATCCGATTACCCGAAATTCTGATAAAAATAGAAAAGGAAAAGAAGAGTACTATAAAAATTGTAAGTTATAAGTATTCAGTAAAAAAATTAAGCACCTTGTAATCCGGCATCCTAAGGTCCGGCATGCTGGATAATTCGGCACGACTTTCGAAAAAAATAGTATTTCTGTTTCATCACTCCCAGTGTTTACAATAATCCAATGGAACTTCAGGATGAGGAATTACGTAACAACCCATTACAAACGGTTCAAAATCGCGAATATATAAACAGCTTAATCACCACGTCAACGAGGAGTGAAGAAAAAACCTTTCTATAGGTAATTTTCGAAATAGAACTATTGAAATTAAAAATAAATTTTTATCATATGAATGAAATACAATTTTCATTTTAGAAAAGAATTTTATAGTGGCTGGCAAACACATAGATATTTGAACTGTTTTTAAGATGGCTTCCAGGAGTAGGCCTACAGTGCACTTTTTCATTTTATATTTGTGTACATTGTTATTCTTTTACAAATCCGATTACCCGAAATTCTGATAAAAATAGAAAAGGAAAAGAAGAGTACTATAAAAATTGTAAGTTATAAGTATTCAGTAAAAAAATTAAGCACCCTGTAATCCGGCATCCTAAGGTCCGGCATGCTGGATAATTCGGCACGACTTTCGGAAAAAATAGTATTTCTGTTTCATCACTCCCAGTGTTTATAATAATCCAATGGAACTTCAGGATGAGGAATTACGTAACAACCCATTACAAACGGTTCAAAATCGCGAATATATAAATAGCTTAATCACCACGTCAACGAGGGGTGAAGAAAAAACCTTTCTATAGGTAATTTTCGAAATAGAACTATTGAAATTAAAAATAAATTTTTATCATCTGAATGAAATACTATTTTCATTTTAGAAAAGAATTTTATAGTGGCTGGCAAACACATAGATATTTGAACTGTTTTTAAGATGGCTTCCACGAGTAGGCCTACAGTGCACTTTTTCATTTTATATTTGTGTACATTGTTATTCTTTTACAAATCCGATTACCCGAAATTCTGATAAAAATAGAAAAGGAAAAGAAGAGTACTATAAAAATTGTAAGTTATAAGTATTCAGTAAAAAAATTAAGCACCTTGTAATCCGGCATCCTAAGGTCCGGCATGCTGGATAATTCGGCACGACTTTCGAAAAAAATAGTATTTCTGTTTCATCACTCCCAGTGTTTATAATAATCCAATGGAACTTCAGGATGAGGAATTACGTAACAACCCATTACAAACGGTTCAAAATCGCGAATATATAAACAGCTTAATCACCACGTCAACTAGGGGTGAAGAAAAAACCTTTCTATAGGTAATTTTCGAAATAGAACTATTGAAATTAAAAATAAATTTATATCATCTGAATGAAATACTATTTTCATTTTAGAAAAGAATTTTATAGTGGCTGGCAAACACATAGATATTTGAACTGTTTTTAAGATGGCTTCCACGAGTAGGCCTACAGTGCACTTTTTCATTTTATATTTGTTTACATTGTTCTTCTTTTACAAATCCGATTACCCGAAATTCTGATAAAAATAGAAAAGGAAAAGAAGAGTACTATAAAAATTGTAAGTTATAAGTATTCAGTAAAAAAATTAAGCACCTTGTAATCCGGCATCCTAAGGTCCGGCATGCTGGATAATTCGGCACGACTTTCGAAAAAAATAGTATTTCTGTTTCATCACTCCCAGTGTTTACAATAATCCAATGGAACTTCAGGATGAGGAATTACGTAACAACCCATTACAAACGGTTCAAAATCGCGAATATATAAACAGCTTAATCACCACGTCAACGAGGAGTGAAGAAAAAACCTTTCTATAGGTAATTTTCGAAATAGAACTATTGAAATTAAAAATAAATTTTTATCATATGAATGAAATACAATTTTCATTTTAGAAAAGAATTTTATAGTGGCTGGCAAACACATAGATATTTGAACTGTTTTTAAGATGGCTTCCAGGAGTAGGCCTACAGTGCACTTTTTCATTTTATATTTGTGTACATTGTTATTCTTTTACAAATCCGATTACCCGAAATTCTGATAAAAATAGAAAAGGAAAAGAAGAGTACTATAAAAATTGTAAGTTATAAGTATTCAGTAAAAAAATTAAGCACCCTGTAATCCGGCATCCTAAGGTCCGGCATGCTGGATAATTCGGCACGACTTTCGGAAAAAATAGTATTTCTGTTTCATCACTCCCAGTGTTTATAATAATCCAATGGAACTTCAGGATGAGGAATTACGTAACAACCCATTACAAACGGTTCAAAATCGCGAATATATAAATAGCTTAATCACCACGTCAACGAGGGGTGAAGAAAAAACCTTTCTATAGGTAATTTTCGAAATAGAACTATTGAAATTAAAAATAAATTTTTATCATCTGAATGAAATACTATTTTCATTTTAGAAAAGAATTTTATAGTGGCTGGCAAACACATAGATATTTGAACTGTTTTTAAGATGGCTTCCACGAGTAGGCCTACAGTGCACTTTTTCATTTTATATTTGTGTACATTGTTATTCTTTTACAAATCCGATTACCCGAAATTCTGATAAAAATAGAAAAGGAAAAGAAGAGTACTATAAAAATTGTAAGTTATAAGTATTCAGTAAAAAAATTAAGCACCCTGTAATCCGGCATCCTAAGGTCCGGCATGCTGGATAATTCGGCACGACTTTCGAAAAAAATAGTATTTCTGTTTCATCACTCCCAGTGTTTATAATAATCCAATGGAACTTCAGGATGAGGAATTACGTAACAACCCATTACAAACGGTTCAAAATCGCGAATATATAAACAGCTTAATCACCACGTCAACGAGGGGTGAAGAAAAAACCTTTCTATAGGTAATTTTCGAAATAGAACTATTGAAATTAAAAATAAATTTATATCATCTGAATGAAATACTATTTTCATTTTAGAAAAGAATTTTATAGTGGCTGGCAAACACATAGATATTTGAACTGTTTTTAAGATGGTTTCCACGAGTAGGCCTACAGTGCACTTTTTCATTTTATATTTGTTTACATTGTTCTTCTTTTACAAATCCGATTACCCGAAATTCTGATAAAAATAGAAAAGGAAAAGAAGAGTACTATAAAAATTGTAAGTTATAAGTATTCAGTAAAAAAATTAAGCACCTTGTAATCCGGCATCCTAAGGTCCGGCATGCTGGATAATTCGGCACGACTTTGGAAAAAAATAGTATTCCTGTTTCATCACTCCCAGTGTTTATAATAATCCAATGGAACTTCAGGATGAGGAATTACGTAACAACCCATTACAAACGGTTCAAAATCGCGAATACATAAACAGCTTAATCACCACGTCAACGAGGGGTGAAGAAAAAACCTTTCTATAGGTAATTTTCGAAATAGAACTATTGAAATTAAAAATAAATTTTTATCATCTGAATGAAATACTATTTTCATTTAATAAAGAATTTTATAGTGGCTGGCAAACACATAGATATTTGAACTGTTTTTAAGATGGCTTCCACGAGTAGGCCTACAGTGCACTTTTTCATTTTATATTTGTTTACATTGTTCTTCTTTTACAAATCCGATTACCCGAAATTCTGATAAAAATAGAAAAGGAAAAGAAGAGTACTATAAAAATTGTAAGTTATAAGTATTCAGTAAAAAAATTAAGCACCCTGTAATCCGGCATCCTAAGGTCCGGCATGCTGGATAATTCGGCACGACTTTGGAAAAAAATAGTATTCCTGTTTCATCACTCCCAGTGTTTATAATAATCCAATGGAACTTCAGGATGAGGAATTACGTAACAACCCATTACAAACGGTTCAAAATTGCGAATACATAAACAGCTTAATCACCACGTCAACGAGGGGTGAAGAAAAAACCTTTCTATAGGTAATTTTCGAAATAGAACTATTGAAATTAAAAATAAATTTTTATCATCTGAATGAAATACTATTTTCATTTAATAAAGAATTTTATAGTGGCTGGCAAACACATAGATATTTGAACTGTTTTTAAGATGGCTTCCACGAGTAGGCCTACAGTGCACTTTTTCATTTTATATTTGTTTACATTGTTCTTCTTTTACAAATCCGATTACCCGAAATTCTGATAAAAATAGAAAAGGAAAAGAAGAGTACTATAAAAATTGTAAGTTATAAGTATTCAGTAAAAAAATTAAGCACCCTGTAATCCGGCATCCTAAGGTCCGGCATGCTGGATAATTCGGCACGACTTTGGAAAAAAATAGTATTCCTGTTTCATCACTCCCAGTGTTTATAATAATCCAATGGAACTTCAGGATGAGGAATTACGTAACAACCCATTACAAACGGTTCAAAATCGCGAATACATAAACAGCTTAATCACCACGTCAACGAGGGGTGAAGAAAAAACCTTTCTATAGGTAATTTTCGAAATAGAACTATTGAAATTAAAAATAAATTTTTATCATCTGAATGAAATACTATTTTCATTTAATAAAGAATTTTATAGTGGCTGGCAAACACATAGATATTTGAACTGTTTTTAAGATGGCTTCCACGAGTAGGCCTACAGTGCACTTTTTCATTTTATATTTGTTTACATTGTTCTTCTTTTACAAATCCGATTACCCGAAATTCTGATAAAAATAGAAAAGGAAAAGAAGAGTACTATAAAAATTGTAAGTTATAAGTATTCAGTAAAAAAATTAAGCACCCTGTAATCCGGCATCCTAAGGTCCGGCATGCTGGATAATTCGGCACGACTTTGGAAAAAAATAGTATTCCTGTTTCATCACTCCCAGTGTTTATAATAATCCAATGGAACTTCAGGATGAGGAATTACGTAACAACCCATTACAAACGGTTCAAAATCGCGAATACATAAACAGCTTAATCACCACGTCAACGAGGGGTGAAGAAAAAACCTTTCTATAGGTAATTTTCGAAATAGAACTATTGAAATTAAAAATAAATTTATATCATCTGAATGAAATACTATTTTCATTTTAGAAAAGAATTTTATAGTGGCTGGCAAACACATAGATATTTGAACTGTTTTTAAGATGGCTTCCACGAGTAGGCCTACAGTGCACTTTTTCATTTTATATTTGTTTACATTGTTCTTCTTTTACAAATCCGATTACCCGAAATTCTGATAAAAATAGAAAAGGAAAAGAAGAGTACTATAAAAATTGTAAGTTATAAGTATTCAGTAAAAAAATTAAGCACCTTGTAATCCGGCATCCTAAGGTCCGGCATGCTGGATAATTCGGCACGACTTTGGAAAAAAATAGTATTCCTGTTTCATCACTCCCAGTGTTTATAATAATCCAATGGAACTTCAGGATGAGGAATTACGTAACAACCCATTACAAACGGTTCAAAATCGCGAATACATAAACAGCTTAATCACCACGTCAACGAGGGGCGAAGAAAAAACCTTTCTATAGGTAATTTTCGAAATAGAACTATTGAAATTAAAAATAAATTTTTATCATCTGAATGAAATACTATTTTCATTTAATAAAGAATTTTATAGTGGCTGGCAAACACATAGATATTTGAACTGTTTTTAAGATGGCTTCCACGAGTAGGCCTACAGTGCACTTTTTCATTTTATATTTGTTTACATTGTTCTTCTTTTACAAATCCGATTACCCGAAATTCTGATAAAAATAGAAAAGGAAAAGAAGAGTACTATAAAAATTGTAAGTTATAAGTATTCAGTAAAAAAATTAAGCACCCTGTAATCCCGCATCCTAAGGTCCGGCATGCTGGATAATTCGGCACGACTTTGGAAAAAAATAGTATTCCTGTTTCATCACTCCCAGTGTTTATAATAATCCAATGGAACTTCAGGATGAGGAATTACGTAACAACCCATTACAAACGGTTCAAAATCGCGAATACATAAACAGCTTAATCACCACGTCAACGAGGGGTGAAGAAAAAACCTTTCTATAGGTAATTTTCGAAATAGAACTATTGAAATTAAAAATAAATTTTTATCATCTGAATGAAATACTATTTTCATTTAATAAAGAATTTTATAGTGGCTGGCAAACACATAGATATTTGAACTGTTTTTAAGATGGCTTCCACGAGTAGGCCTACAGTGCACTTTTTCATTTTATATTTGTTTACATTGTTCTTCTTTTACAAATCCGATTACCCGAAATTCTGATAAAAATAGAAAAGGAAAAGAAGAGTACTATAAAAATTGTAAGTTATAAGTATTCAGTAAAAAAATTAAGCACCTTGTAATCCGGCATCCTAAGGTCCGGCATGCTGGATAATTCGGCACGACTTTGGAAAAAAATAGTATTCCTGTTTCATCACTCCCAGTGTTTATAATAATCCAATGGAACTTCAGGATGAGGAATTACGTAACAACCCATTACAAACGGTTCAAAATCGCGAATACATAAACAGCTTAATCACCACGTCAACGAGGGGTGAAGAAAAAACCTTTCTATAGGTAATTTTCGAAATAGAACTATTGAAATTAAAAATAAATTTTTATCATCTGAATGAAATACTATTTTCATTTAATAAAGAATTTTATAGTGGCTGGCAAACACATAGATATTTGAACTGTTTTTAAGATGGCTTCCACGAGTAGGCCTACAGTGCACTTTTTCATTTTATATTTGTTTACATTGTTCTTCTTTTACAAATCCGATTACCCGAAATTCTGATAAAAATAGAAAAGGAAAAGAAGAGTACTATAAAAATTGTAAGTTATAAGTATTCAGTAAAAAAATTAAGCACCCTGTAATCCGGCATCCTAAGGTCCGGCATGCTGGATAATTCGGCACGACTTTCGAAAAAAATAGTATTTCTGTTTCATCACTCCCAGTGTTTATAATAATCCAATGGAACTTCAGGATGAGGAATTACGTAACAACCCATTACAAACGGTTCAAAATCGCGAATATATAAACAGCTTAATCACCACGTCAACGAGGGGTGAAGAAAAAACCTTTCTATAGGTAATTTTCGAAATAGAACTATTGAAATTAAAAATAAATTTATATCATCTGAATGAAATACTATTTTCATTTTAGAAAAGAATTTTATAGTGGCTGGCAAACACATAAATATTTGAACTGTTTTTAAGATGGCTTCCACGAGTAGGCCTACAGTGCACTTTTTCATTTTATATTTGTTTACATTGTTCTTCTTTTACAAATCCGATTACCCGAAATTCTGATAAAAATAGAAAAGGAAAAGAAGAGTACTATAAAAATTGTAAGTTATAAGTATTCAGTAAAAAAATTAAGCACCTTGTAATCCGGCATCCTAAGGTCCGGCATGCTGGATAATTCGGCACGACTTTGGAAAAAATAGTATTCCTGTTTCATCACTCCCAGTGTTTATAATAATCCAATGGAACTTCAGGATGAGGAATTACGTAACAACCCATTACAAACGGTTCAAAATCGCGAATACATAAACAGCTTAATCACCACGTCAACGAGGGGTGTAGAAAAAACCTATCTATAGGTAATTTTCGAAATAGAACTATTGAAATTAAAAATAAATTTTTATCATCTGAATGAAATACTATTTTCATTTAATAAAGAATTTTATAGTGGCTGGCAAACACATAGATATTTGAACTGTTTTTAAGATGGCTTCCACGAGTAGGCCTACAGTGCACTTTTTCATTTTATATTTGTGTACATTGTTATTCTTTTACAAATCCGATTACCCGAAATTCTGATAAAAATAGAAAAGGAAAAGAAGAGTACTATAAAAATTGTAAGTTATAAGTATTCAGTAAAAAAATTAAGCACCCTGTAATCCGGCATCCTAAGGTCCGGCATGCTGGATAATTCCGCACGACTTTCGAAAAAAATAGTATTTCTGTTTCATCACTCCCAGTGTTTATAATAATCCAATGGAACTTCAGGATGAGGAATTATGTAACAACCCATTACAAACGGTTCAAAATCGCGAATATATAAACAGCTTAATCACCACGTCAACGAGGGGTGAAGAAAAAACCTTTATATAGGTAATTTTCGAAATAGAACTATTGAAATTAAAAATAAATTTATATCATCTGAATGAAATACTATTTTCATTTTAGAAAAGAATTTTATAGTGGCTGGCAAACACATAGATATTTGAACTGTTTTTAAGATGGCTTCCACGAGTAGGCCTACAGTGCACTTTTTCATTTTATATTTGTTTACATTGTTCTTCTTTTACAAATCCGATTACCCGAAATTCTGATAAAAATAGAAAAGGAGAAGAAGAGTACTATAAAAATTGTAAGTTATAAGTATTCAGTAAAAAAATTAAGCACCTTGTAATCCGGCATCCTAAGGTCCGGCATGCTGGATAATTCGGCACGACTTTCGAAAAAAATAGTATTTCTGTTTCATCACTCCCAGTGTTTATAATAATCCAATGGAACTTCAGGATGAGGAATTACGTAACAACCCATTACAAACGGTTCAAAATCGCGAATATATAAACAGCTTAATCACCACGTCAACGAGGGGTGAAGAAAAAACCTTTCTATAGGTAATTTTCGAAATAGAACTATTGAAATTAAAAATAAATTTATATCATCTGAATGAAATACTATTTTCATTTTAGAAAAGAATTTTATAGTGGCTGGCAAACACATAGATATTTGAACTGTTTTTAAGATGGCTTCCACGAGTAGGCCTACAGTGCACTTTTTCATTTTATATTTGTTTACATTGTTCTTCTTTTACAAATCCGATTACCCGAAATTCTGATAAAAATAGAAAAGGAAAAGAAGAGTACTATAAAAATTGTAAGTTATAAGTATTCAGTAAAAAAATTAAGCACCTTGTAATCCGGCATCCTAAGGTCCGGCATGCTGGATAATTCGGCACGACTTTCGAAAAAAATAGTATTTCTGTTTCATCACTCCCAGTGTTTACAATAATCCAATGGAACTTCAGGATGAGGAATTACGTAACAACCCATTACAAACGGTTCAAAATCGCGAATATATAAACAGCTTAATCACCACGTCAACGAGGGGTGAAGAAAAAACCTTTCTATAGGTAATTTTCGAAATAGAACTATTGAAATTAAAAATAAATTTTTATCATATGAATGAAATACAATTTTCATTTTAGAAAAGAATTTTATAGTGGCTGGCAAACACATAGATATTTGAACTGTTTTTAAGATGGCTTCCACGAGTAGGCCTACAGTGCACTTTTTCATTTTATATTTGTGTACATTGTTATTCTTTTACAAATCCGATTACCCGAAATTCTGATAAAAATAGAAAAGGAAAAGAAGAGTACTATAAAAATTGTAAGTTATAAGTATTCAGTAAAAAAATTAAGCACCCTGTAATCCGGCATCCTAAGGTCCGGCATGCTGGATAATTCGGCACGACTTTCGGAAAAATTAGTATTTCTTTTTCATCACTCCCAGTGTTTATAATAATCCAATGGAACTTCAGGATGAGGAATTACGTAACAACCCATTACAAACGGTTCAAAATCGCGAATATATAAATAGCTTAATCACCACGTCAACGAGGGGTGAAGAAAAAACCTTTCTATAGGTAATTTTCGAAATAGAACTATTGAAATTAAAAATAAATTTTTATCATCTGAATGAAATACTATTTTCATTTTAGAAAAGAATTTTATAGTGGCTGGCAAACACATAGATATTTGAACTGTTTTTAAGATGGCTTTCACGAGTAGGCCTACAGTGCACTTTTTCATTTTATATTTGTGTACATTGTTATTCTTTTACAAATCCGATTACCCGAAATTCTGATAAAAATAGAAAAGGAAAAGAAGAGTACTATAAAAATTGTAAGTTATAAGTATTCAGTAAAAAAATTAAGCACCCTGTAATCCGGCATCCTAAGGTCCGGCATGCTGGATAATTCGGCACGACTTTCGAAAAAAATAGTATTTCTGTTTCATCACTCCCAGTGTTTATAATAATCCAATGGAACTTCAGGATGAGGAATTACGTAACAACCCATTACAAACGGTTCAAAATCGCGAATATATAAACAGCTTAATCACCACGTCAACGAGGGGTGAAGAAAAAACCTTTCTATAGGTAATTTTCGAAATAGAACTATTGAAATTAAAAATAAATTTATATCATCTGAATGAAATACTATTTTCATTTTAGAAAAGAATTTTATAGTGGCTGGCAAACACATAGATATTTGAACTGTTTTTAAGATGGTTTCCACGAGTAGGCCTACAGTGCACTTTTTCATTTTATATTTGTTTACATTGTTCTTCTTTTACAAATCCGATTACCCGAAATTCTGATAAAAATAGAAAAGGAAAAGAAGAGTACTATAAAAATTGTAAGTTATAAGTATTCAGTAAAAAAATTAAGCACCTTGTAATCCGGCATCCTAAGGTCCGGCATGCTGGATAATTCGGCACGACTTTGGAAAAAAATAGTATTCCTGTTTCATCACTCCCAGTGTTTATAATAATCCAATGGAACTTCAGGATGAGGAATTACGTAACAACCCATTACAAACGGTTCAAAATCGCGAATACATAAACAGCTTAATCACCACGTCAACGAGGGGTGAAGAAAAAACCTTTCTATAGGTAATTTTCGAAATAGAACTATTGAAATTAAAAATAAATTTTTATCATCTGAATGAAATACTATTTTCATTTAATAAAGAATTTTATAGTGGCTGGCAAACACATAGATATTTGAACTGTTTTTAAGATGGCTTCCACGAGTAGGCCTACAGTGCACTTTTTCATTTTATATTTGTTTACATTGTTCTTCTTTTACAAATCCGATTACCCGAAATTCTGATAAAAATAGAAAAGGAAAAGAAGAGTACTATAAAAATTGTAAGTTATAAGTATTCAGTAAAAAAATTAAGCACCCTGTAATCCGGCATCCTAAGGTCCGGCATGCTGGATAATTCGGCACGACTTTGGAAAAAAATAGTATTCCTGTTTCATCACTCCCAGTGTTTATAATAATCCAATGGAACTTCAGGATGAGGAATTACGTAACAACCCATTACAAACGGTTCAAAATCGCGAATACATAAACAGCTTAATCACCACGTCAACGAGGGGTGAAGAAAAAACCTTTCTATAGGTAATTTTCGAAATAGAACTATTGAAATTAAAAATAAATTTTTATCATCTGAATGAAATACTATTTTCATTTAATAAAGAATTTTATAGTGGCTGGCAAACACATAGATATTTGAACTGTTTTTAAGATGGCTTCCACGAGTAGGCCTACAGTGCACTTTTTCATTTTATATTTGTTTACATTGTTCTTCTTTTACAAATCCGATTACCCGAAATTCTGATAAAAATAGAAAAGGAAAAGAAGAGTACTATAAAAATTGTAAGTTATAAGTATTCAGTAAAAAAATTAAGCACCCTGTAATCCGGCATCCTAAGGTCCGGCATGCTGGATAATTCGGCACGACTTTGGAAAAAAATAGTATTCCTGTTTCATCACTCCCAGTGTTTATAATAATCCAATGGAACTTCAGGATGAGGAATTACGTAACAACCCATTACAAACGGTTCAAAATCGCGAATACATAAACAGCTTAATCACCACGTCAACGAGGGGTGAAGAAAAAACCTTTCTATAGGTAATTTTCGAAATAGAACTATTGAAATTAAAAATAAATTTATATCATCTGAATGAAATACTATTTTCATTTTAGAAAAGAATTTTATAGTGGCTGGCAAACACATAGATATTTGAACTGTTTTTAAGATGGCTTCCACGAGTAGGCCTACAGTGCACTTTTTCATTTTATATTTGTTTACATTGTTCTTCTTTTACAAATCCGATTACCCGAAATTCTGATAAAAATAGAAAAGGAAAAGAAGAGTACTATAAAAATTGTAAGTTATAAGTATTCAGTAAAAAAATTAAGCACCTTGTAATCCGGCATCCTAAGGTCCGGCATGCTGGATAATTCGGCACGACTTTGGAAAAAAATAGTATTCCTGTTTCATCACTCCCAGTGTTTATAATAATCCAATGGAACTTCAGGATGAGGAATTACGTAACAACCCATTACAAACGGTTCAAAATCGCGAATACATAAACAGCTTAATCACCACGTCAACGAGGGGCGAAGAAAAAACCTTTCTATAGGTAATTTTCGAAATAGAACTATTGAAATTAAAAATAAATTTTTATCATCTGAATGAAATACTATTTTCATTTAATAAAGAATTTTATAGTGGCTGGCAAACACATAGATATTTGAACTGTTTTTAAGATGGCTTCCACGAGTAGGCCTACAGTGCACTTTTTCATTTTATATTTGTTTACATTGTTCTTCTTTTACAAATCCGATTACCCGAAATTCTGATAAAAATAGAAAAGGAAAAGAAGAGTACTATAAAAATTGTAAGTTATAAGTATTCAGTAAAAAAATTAAGCACCCTGTAATCCCGCATCCTAAGGTCCGGCATGCTGGATAATTCGGCACGACTTTGGAAAAAAATAGTATTCCTGTTTCATCACTCCCAGTGTTTATAATAATCCAATGGAACTTCAGGATGAGGAATTACGTAACAACCCATTACAAACGGTTCAAAATCGCGAATACATAAACAGCTTAATCACCACGTCAACGAGGGGTGAAGAAAAAACCTTTCTATAGGTAATTTTCGAAATAGAACTATTGAAATTAAAAATAAATTTTTATCATCTGAATGAAATACTATTTTCATTTAATAAAGAATTTTATAGTGGCTGGCAAACACATAGATATTTGAACTGTTTTTAAGATGGCTTCCACGAGTAGGCCTACAGTGCACTTTTTCATTTTATATTTGTTTACATTGTTCTTCTTTTACAAATCCGATTACCCGAAATTCTGATAAAAATAGAAAAGGAAAAGAAGAGTACTATAAAAATTGTAAGTTATAAGTATTCAGTAAAAAAATTAAGCACCTTGTAATCCGGCATCCTAAGGTCCGGCATGCTGGATAATTCGGCACGACTTTGGAAAAAAATAGTATTCCTGTTTCATCACTCCCAGTGTTTATAATAATCCAATGGAACTTCAGGATGAGGAATTACGTAACAACCCATTACAAACGGTTCAAAATCGCGAATACATAAACAGCTTAATCACCACGTCAACGAGGGGTGAAGAAAAAACCTTTCTATAGGTAATTTTCGAAATAGAACTATTGAAATTAAAAATAAATTTTTATCATCTGAATGAAATACTATTTTCATTTAATAAAGAATTTTATAGTGGCTGGCAAACACATAGATATTTGAACTGTTTTTAAGATGGCTTCCACGAGTAGGCCTACAGTGCACTTTTTCATTTTATATTTGTTTACATTGTTCTTCTTTTACAAATCCGATTACCCGAAATTCTGATAAAAATAGAAAAGGAAAAGAAGAGTACTATAAAAATTCTAAGTTATAAGTATTCAGTAAAAAAATTAAGCACCCTGTAATCCGGCATCCTAAGGTCCGGCATGCTGGATAATTCGGCACGACTTTGGAAAAAAATAGTATTCCTGTTTCATCACTCCCAGTGTTTATAATAATCCAATGGAACTTCAGGATGAGGAATTACGTAACAACCCATTACAAACGGTTCAAAATCGCGAATACATAAACAGCTTAATCACCACGTCAACGAGGGGTGAAGAAAAAACCTTTCTATAGGTAATTTTCGAAATAGAACTATTGAAATTAAAAATAAATTTATATCATCTGAATGAAATACTATTTTCATTTTAGAAAAGAATTTTATAGTGGCTGGCAAACACATAGATATTTGAACTGTTTTTAAGATGGCTTCCACGAGTAGGCCTACAGTGCACTTTTTCATTTTATATTTGTTTACATTGTTCTTCTTTTACAAATCCGATTACCCGAAATTCTGATAAAAATAGAAAAGGAAAAGAAGAGTACTATAAAAATTGTAAGTTATAAGTATTCAGTAAAAAAATTAAGCACCTTGTAATCCGGCATCCTAAGGTCCGGCATGCTGGATAATTCGGCACGACTTTGGAAAAAAATAGTATTACTGTTTCATCACTCCCAGTGTTTATAATAATCCAATGGAACTTCAGGATGAGGAATTACGTAACAACCCATTACAAACGGTTCAAAATCGCGAATACATAAACAGCTTAATCACCACGTCAACGAGGGGTGAAGAAAAAACCTTTCTATAGGTAATTTTCGAAATAGAACTATTGAAATTAAAAATAAATTTTTATCATCTGAATGAAATACTATTTTCATTTAATAAAGAATTTTATAGTGGCTGGCAAACACATAGATATTTGAACTGTTTTTAAGATGGCTTCCACGAGTAGGCCTACAGTGCACTTTTTCATTTTATATTTGTTTACATTGTTCTTCTTTTACAAATCCGATTACCCGAAATTCTGATAAAAATAGAAAAGGAAAAGAAGAGTACTATAAAAATTGTAAGTTATAAGTATTCAGTAAAAAAATTAAGCACCCTGTAATCCGGCATCCTAAGGTCCAGCATGCTGGATAATTCGGCACGACTTTGGAAAAAAATAGTATTCCTGTTTCATCACTCCCAGTGTTTATAATAATCCAATGGAACTTCAGGATGAGGAATTACGTAACAACCCATTACAAACGGTTCAAAATCGCGAATACATAAACAGCTTAATCACCACGTCAACGAGGGGTGAAGAAAAAACCTTTCTATAGGTAATTTTCGAAATAGAACTATTGAAATTAAAAATAAATTTTTATCATCTGAATGAAATACTATTTTCATTTAATAAAGAATTTTATAGTGGCTGGCAAACACATAGATATTTGAACTGTTTTTAAGATGGCTTCCACGAGTAGGCCTACAGTGCACTTTTTCATTTTATATTTGTTTACATTGTTCTTCTTTTACAAATCCGATTACCCGAAATTCTGATAAAAATAGAAAAGGAAAAGAAGAGTACTATAAAAATTGTAAGTTATAAGTATTCAGTAAAAAAATTAAGCACCCTGTAATCCCGCATCCTAAGGTCCGGCATGCTGGATAATTCGGCACGACTTTGGAAAAAAATAGTATTCCTGTTTCATCACTCCCAGTGTTTATAATAATCCAATGGAACTTCAGGATGAGGAATTACGTAACAACCCATTACAAACGGTTCAAAATCGCGAATACATAAACAGCTTAATCACCACGTCAACGAGGGGTGAAGAAAAAACCTTTCTATAGGTAATTTTCGAAATAGAACTATTGAAATTAAAAATAAATTTTTATCATCTGAATGAAATACTATTTTCATTTAATAAAGAATTTTATAGTGGCTGGCAAACACATAGATATTTGAACTGTTTTTAAGATGGCTTCCACGAGTAGGCCTACAGTGCACTTTTTCATTTTATATTTGTTTACATTGTTCTTCTTTTACAAATCCGATTACCCGAAATTCTGATAAAAATAGAAAAGGAAAAGAAGAGTACTATAAAAATTGTAAGTTATAAGTATTCAGTAAAAAAATTAAGCACCTTGTAATCCGGCATCCTAAGGTCCGGCATGCTGGATAATTCGGCACGACTTTGGAAAAAAATAGTATTCCTGTTTCATCACTCCCAGTGTTTATAATAATCCAATGGAACTTCAGGATGAGGAATTACGTAACAACCCATTACAAACGGTTCAAAATCGCGAATACATAAACAGCTTAATCACCACGTCAACGAGGGGTGAAGAAAAAACCTTTCTATAGGTAATTTTCGAAATAGAACTATTGAAATTAAAAATAAATTTTTATCATCTGAATGAAATACTATTTTCATTTAATAAAGAATTTTATAGTGGCTGGCAAACACATAGATATTTGAACTGTTTTTAAGATGGCTTCCACGAGTAGGCCTACAGTGCACTTTTTCATTTTATATTTGTTTACATTGTTCTTCTTTTACAAATCCGATTACCCGAAATTCTGATAAAAATAGAAAAGGAAAAGAAGAGTACTATAAAAATTCTAAGTTATAAGTATTCAGTAAAAAAATTAAGCACCCTGTAATCCGGCATCCTAAGGTCCGGCATGCTGGATAATTCGGCACGACTTTGGAAAAAAATAGTATTCCTGTTTCATCACTCCCAGTGTTTATAATAATCCAATGGAACTTCAGGATGAGGAATTACGTAACAACCCATTACAAACGGTTCAAAATCGCGAATACATAAACAGCTTAATCACCACGTCAACGAGGGGTGAAGAAAAAACCTTTCTATAGGTAATTTTCGAAATAGAACTATTGAAATTAAAAATAAATTTATATCATCTGAATGAAATACTATTTTCATTTTAGAAAAGAATTTTATAGTGGCTGGCAAACACATAGATATTTGAACTGTTTTTAAGATGGCTTCCACGAGTAGGCCTACAGTGCACTTTTTCATTTTATATTTGTTTACATTGTTCTTCTTTTACAAATCCGATTACCCGAAATTCTGATAAAAATAGAAAAGGAAAAGAAGAGTACTATAAAAATTGTAAGTTATAAGTATTCAGTAAAAAAATTAAGCACCTTGTAATCCGGCATCCTAAGGTCCGGCATGCTGGATAATTCGGCACGACTTTGGAAAAAAATAGTATTACTGTTTCATCACTCCCAGTGTTTATAATAATCCAATGGAACTTCAGGATGAGGAATTACGTAACAACCCATTACAAACGGTTCAAAATCGCGAATACATAAACAGCTTAATCACCACGTCAACGAGGGGTGAAGAAAAAACCTTTCTATAGGTAATTTTCGAAATAGAACTATTGAAATTAAAAATAAATTTTTATCATCTGAATGAAATACTATTTTCATTTAATAAAGAATTTTATAGTGGCTGGCAAACACATAGATATTTGAACTGTTTTTAAGATGGCTTCCACGAGTAGGCCTACAGTGCACTTTTTCATTTTATATTTGTTTACATTGTTCTTCTTTTACAAATCCGATTACCCGAAATTCTGATAAAAATAGAAAAGGAAAAGAAGAGTACTATAAAAATTGTAAGTTATAAGTATTCAGTAAAAAAATTAAGCACCCTGTAATCCGGCATCCTAAGGTCCAGCATGCTGGATAATTCGGCACGACTTTGGAAAAAAATAGTATTCCTGTTTCATCACTCCCAGTGTTTATAATAATCCAATGGAACTTCAGGATGAGGAATTACGTAACAACCCATTACAAACGGTTCAAAATCGCGAATACATAAACAGCTTAATCACCACGTCAACGAGGGGTGAAGAAAAAACCTTTCTATAGGTAATTTTCGAAATAGAACTATTGAAATTAAAAATAAATTTTTATCATCTGAATGAAATACTATTTTCATTTAATAAAGAATTTTATAGTGGCTGGCAAACACATAGATATTTGAACTGTTTTTAAGATGGCTTCCACGAGTAGGCCTACAGTGCACTTTTTCATTTTATATTTGTTTACATTGTTCTTCTTTTACAAATCCGATTACCCGAAATTCTGATAAAAATAGAAAAGGAAAAGAAGAGTACTATAAAAATTGTAAGTTATAAGTATTCAGTAAAAAAATTAAGCACCCTGTAATCCGGCATCCTAAGGTCCGGCATGCTGGATAATTCGGCACGACTTTGGAAAAAAATAGTATTCCTGTTTCATCACTCCCAGTGTTTATAATAATCCAATGGAACTTCAGGATGAGGAATTACGTAACAACCCATTACAAACGGTTCAAAATCGCGAATACATAAACAGCTTAATCACCACGTCAACGAGGGGTGAAGAAAAAACCTTTCTATAGGTAATTTTCGAAATAGAACTATTGAAATTAAAAATAAATTTTTATCATCTGAATGAAATACTATTTTCATTTAATAAAGAATTTTATAGTGGCTGGCAAACACATAGATATTTGAACTGTTTTTAAGATGGCTTCCACGAGTAGGCCTACAGTGCACTTTTTCATTTTATATTTGTTTACATTGTTCTTCTTTTACAAATCCGATTACCCGAAATTCTGATAAAAATAGAAAAGGAAAAGAAGAGTACTATAAAAATTGTAAGTTATAAGTATTCAGTAAAAAAAATTAAGCACCCTCTAATCCGGCATCCTAAGGTCCGGCATGCTGGATAATTCGGCACGACTTTCGAAAAAAATAATATTCCTGTTTCATCACTCCCAGTGTTTATAATAATCCAATGGAACTTCAGGATGAGGAATTACGTAACAACCCATTACAAACGGTTCAAAATCGCGAATATATAAACAGCTTAATCACCACGTCAACGAGGGGTGAAGAAAAATCCTTTCTATAGGTAATTTTCGAAATCGAACTATTGAAATTAAAAATAATTTTTTATCATCTGAATGAAATACAGTTTTCATTTTAGAAAAGAATTTTATAGTGGCTGGCAAACACATAGATATTTGAACTGTTTTTAAGATGGCTTCCACGAGTAGGCCTACAGTACACTTTTTCATTTTATATTTGTGCACATTGTTCTTCTTTTACATTTTTTTAATTCTACTTTTTTAATATGTTTAAATATAATTTTTGAAATTTAATCGATTCGGATTAAACAGAATTTCGTATCAGCTGGGTTCGGATTAATGGAATTCTATTATATTATAAAAATAAAATGCAAATTAATTAAGACTATCCCTAATTTCAATACCATTAAATTCAGTGACTGATGAAACATAATATGAAATCGAATTTCTCTCAGTCACAATCACAAGGATGAAACGATGTAAAATGCAAATATATTTTTACAATATATATGCACTTTCAAATAAATTTAAAAATATTAATTTTTCAGTTGTTAGCGTTCGTTACTTATGTAGTAATACAATAAAAAAAAACACACGATAGCATCTTCCGTTCCTTTGAAAATGTCGAAATCTGGTAAGAGAGGAAATCCAGTTTAAAAAACCGATGAATTCGCCAAAAAAATACATTAATATAAAAAATCTTAGAAAATAAAAGTTTTTTTTTTTAATTTTTTTCTGTTTAAAGGTTTTGTGTGTTGTTATAGCATTTTAATTAACGCTCTGTAATTAAAGTCTGGTTACTACTTTAATTTTTGTGTTTAAATAATGCAATCTTATAAGGAAGCAGTTCCTGAAATATATTTTTATCAGAAAATAAAAAATAAGACTTCTTTCTTTCTATTCTAACCTATATTGCTTTAATCTTATCAATTATTTTTTAAAGTAATAATATCAACTAATTGTATCATTTTCATATAATGGCTTTTATTAGACTGACGAAGTAACAAACGGTTATACGGCATGGGATAATATAGGGAAAATGTGTACTTCCATTCTTTTCTTTTAACCTGTTATTTTCTATGTTAGTAATTGAAGTGCTTTGTATTTAAAATTTCATTGTTTAGTTCTTTATACACAGAGAAATACTATTGGTTTCAAAAGAATACTTATCTTAAATAACTAAACATCACAAAATAATTTTTAATAAAATTTGTGATTAACATGATTCTTTAAGAAGGGAATTCTATGTCCTTTAGCTTGGGTTTTATTAAATTCACATGTGCTCGATGAAAGATTATGATTCGATACATAATGCAAATTTAAATTGTTTAAACATTGTCATCAAGAAAATAAGATTAAATAGATTTAATTTCAAGAAAGATACGTCATGAATACATTTTTATTTAAAATGTAATAGCTGGTATTCATATAAAGTGAAATAAAACTACATTTAAACGATAAAATCTAGTTTCAACTCGTCGTAAACGATAAATTATAAAGTTAAGATATGATGGCTATTAAAATCCATTTTACTTCTGAGATATGTAATATAAATTCATTAATGTAATTTGCGTACTCCTCAATATTGTAGAAATATAGCTTGAAGTAAAATGAAGATTTATAGCAGTGTGGTTTAAATGGATTATGCAAAATAAAATTTTGAAGATGCTTAATTTGATTTTAACTTCGTAATGGACTAATAAATATTCTGAAATCAAGTTGTAAATTTGCTTCTTATTAGTGTAGTTGATACATTAAATTGATTACCTGATTTGTTAGTCATTCATATATATTATTCGTTTCTAACTCCAATTGAAAGTAATATTGATAAATGTTTCAATAAATACTATTCTCCCTTGAGATAATTATTTAAGCGATCTTACCGTTACTTTTTTAATTATCATTTATTGATTTAACAGCAAAGCGTTATTTGTACAAATTTAATTTAATTTAAAATTTTTATTTTATGTAAGATGCATTTTTTGAAGAAAAAAAATATACTAATAAATTAGTCCAGTGATATTATTTTCGTCAATGTTCAATATATAAATTTTAATTTATACGGTTAGAAAAATTTTATTTAATTAAAATGACATTATTACTCTTTCAAATCAATGCAGTAGAACTACCTCTGATATCACAAAATACTTACAAAATGTAATTACTATTATTGATGTAAAATGTCTCTTGAACTTTTTTTTATGGATTTATTTTTGTGTGCTATTTTACACTTGTACTTCTAGAACGTTTCTTTTCTATTTGTTTTTTCGTGAGTTTAAAATTTAATTGCATTTTACATATACATTGAAAATTTTATTAAATTGTGTATTCTATTATTTGCACATGACATGTCATGTACAGTCGTGGGGAAAAAAGTAAACACCCCCTAATAACTCCTCAACAAATTATCGTAGAAGAAAGTTACTAGTACAGAACGATTGGAAATAAAATCTACTTTTAAATGATGTATATAAAATTTGCTTAGGGGACCATCTACATAGTAAAACGAACCCAAACTTCATTTTTTTCAATGGCAATACCTAATTTTAACAAGATATTGCAAATCGTCGATTCAAATTATGCCTAGACACCAAATTTCAAGTCATTTTAATGATAATGTTTTCAATTATAAACATTCAAAATTTAGTGCGTCTAATGTTGAATTACATTTTTATATTTTTATTAATATCTCCTGAAATTATACACCTAATGTTCTAATGTTTTGTGTAGCAATAATACCAAAATACCCAAACATAAATACGTTGAATTTGCAATTTTTAAAATTTTAAGATATAAATTGTGAATTATGAAATTAATATTCGAAAAAATTATGAATTGCAACCTACAATTTTTTTGATGGATTTAGATTTATTAAGTTCTGCTTTATGGAAATCCAAAATTTCACATTTTTCTTCCAAGTAGTTAACAATTAATGCTTAAACTAGTATGTTGTGGCCATCACAAAACTTTCTTCTATATAAATCACGTCATTTAAATCATTTAAATAGTAAAAGAAATTACATCAATTTAGAACCAATTCGTATCAAAGTATACCTGAATTTGAAGTTTGATGAAAATTCGTGCATTACTTATTGAGATAGAGCTGTAGGGGAAATTCTGAAAAATGCAGCATAGCAGCGCCACCTGTTGAGCGATTTGCACCAAAGCACAAACAGCACTAATTCATATTAAGGTATACCGGAATCTGAAGTTTGATGAAAATCGGTGCATTACGTCAGGAGCTAGAGCTATTCTGGAAATCACAAAAAATGCAGCACAGTAGCGCCACCTATTGAGCGATTTACACGAAAAGGTACAAAACATCAATTCATGTCACGGACTAACTGAATCTGAAGTTTGATGAAAATCCGTGCATTAGTTCTGGACTTTGAGCTATTATGGAAATCGTGAAAAATGCTGCATAGCAGCGCCACCTGTTGAGCGATTTACACCAAAACATAAACAGCACTAATTCATATCCAGGTATACCTAAATCTGTAGTTTGTTGAAAACCCAAACATTAGTTCTTGAGATAGAGCTATTGCGGAAATATCAAAAAATGCAGCATATCAGCGCCACCTGTTGAGCGATTTACACCACAAGGGGGAAAACGTCAACTCATGTCAAACACTAACTGAATCTGAAGTTTGATGAAAATCCGTGCATTATTTCTTGAGATTGAGCTATTAAGAATATCGTGTAAATGCTGCAAAATGCAGCATAGCAGCGCCATCTGTTGGGCGATTTGCACCAAAACTTTACCAGCATCAATTCATATCAAGGATTAACGGAATCTGAAGTTTTATAAAAAATCCGTGCATTAGTTCTTGAGATAGAGCTTTTGCGGAAATCCTGCAAAATGCTACGTAGCAGCGCCACCTGCCGGGCGATTTACACCAAAAACTAATCAGCACCAATCTATATCACGGACTACCTGAATATAACTTTTTATTAAATTCTGTGCATCAGTTCTTGAGATAGAGCGCCCACAAAATTTGTGTCACATACAGACGGACAGACAGACAGACAGACAGACATTTTGTAAAAACATGTTTTTCGGAATCTCTGACCCATAAAACGTGTAAATCCGTCGAAAACTGGAATTAGAAAATTTTCATGAAACCAATACTTTCTTCTTGTCAAGATAGAAGAAAGTAAAAACATCAAATGATAATTTAAAGGGGCGTCTATGACAGAAGTAACTAGATATTTGGAAATTTCTTATGCTATCCTGTAATCTAGCAGTCTTCAGTGAGTGGCGCTTAAGATGCCTTGATCAAGAAGGAGGCTCTCTAGGTCAACAATCCAGTACCGAACTTCAATTTGTATACAGCCCTTAAAGTACGCTCGTTTTAAAATAATTAATTTCTCGGAAACGAATTGCATAAAAATTTGTTCTTAGGCTAATTGAAGGGTGTAGAGCTCATTTATGCTGTCAGAAATGTGTACTGCTATTGAAAAAGAACAAAGTTATGGTTCCTTTTAATATGTAGATGCTCCCCTAAGAAAATTTTATATACATCATTTAAAAGTAGACTTTATTACCAATCGTGTGGTACCAGAAACTTTCTTCTAGGATAATTTTTGCAGCGTTAGTAAGGGCTGTTTACTTTTTTTTCCACGACTGTACAAGCTACATTACCGTACGGGTCGAAACAAAGATTTACCAAGATAAAATTGTCTGCATTATGTTTTTGCATCAAACTATAACAATAATCAAATGATGATTTAAAATTATACAGACTTACATATTTACCAGTGTTAAAATTTCAAAATTTTCAGATTCTAAATCTTGAACGAAAAGAAAAATCAACTATGATAAAATATTATTAACTTCTGAAACCGCATTATAACTTTTTGATCTCAAAATACTATTAGATATTTGAATCAGTTACCGCATCATTATAGTGTATGCGTAGATAGTGTTATTTCTATATCATTTAAATACGGTCATACTAAAATTCATTTTACATTATTCGGCGAGTGTATAAAAAATGTGATTTTGTCGTATATCTGAAGATTGAAACTGTTTATCGACGAAGTAGACTTTCCTGGAAGTATTACTTTTTATTACACCGTAAAAAAGTTCTGCTAAAAAAATACATATTTTAAATATACTTATCGTAACTATTACTGCTTTTTATAATAATAAACATTTTTTGTATTTGAGGAAGATAAAAGAAAAATAAATAAAAAAAAACGGTAGTATTTCTTGATAGTTTTTTCTCCATGATATGACATTTTATTAAACAAATTATCTTAAATAGCTTTTTTTTTTGTTGTTACCCTAATTTTTCATGATTTCATAGCTAAAGAAAAAATCTACTGGTGATATTCGGCTTCTGAAGTTTTTAACACTCATCTGGGATTTGGAAAGTTTTATCTAAAACGAGCAGACTTGTTAAAAAATATTCTTTTACGTATGTAAGTTTTTTTCCTCGTTCTTCCTAAAAACGCAATTTGTGTGATAATTTTATTTATTTAAATTAGATGTGCCAAAAAATTTGCTTTAAAGAAGACAATATACAAAAAAAAAAAAAAAAAAAAAAAAAAGTTATTTTATGTAAAACTGCGTAGTTTCGATATATGAAAAAATTTAAACTTAACACTTAACAGTGTAAACTTAACAGATTAAACTTAAAAAATTTTTGAAGAAAAGCAAAAAAATAAATTTTGAAAATTTTCTGAAATTGTGATAAGTTTATCACATAATAATTAATGGTTTTTGTATTTATTTTTAAAATTATATGAAATTCTTGTTCTGACCGAAATCTGTTGACATGTGTACACATCTACAGCAATGTGTAATTATTGGATTTTTACGCGGTTTACGTCATTAGAATTGTCTTTACGACTAGTTCAAACCTTTGAAAGTTTAATGTAAAAATATTAATTAGTTTTTGTTTTATACCAGTTTAAAGTCTTTTTACTTTTGCAGCGTAGCGTGCGCGCATTCTCACAATCTTTTGACTTTTAAGTCCCTGAATAAATTTTTTTATTTTAGTGAAAGTATTATCGGAATACCCGCTACCTTCACTGTTAAAAATATGCAGCAATTGCTACATACTCACTCCACCACATTTATAGAATCTTTCTGTTCTGACCAATGAGAATGCCCCATAATATAGTCAAGTTACAGTTTCCTATAAAAGCGATGGCGTGACGATGCAGCAAATGCCCCAGATTTTTAAGTGTTCTTATTATTGCAGAATGGCATACGTTACATGTGAGGCATTATCACAATATTTTGACTTTTAAGTCCCTTAATAATAATTTTTACTTTCTTCTATCTTTATAAAACGAAAGTATTGGATTCGTGAAAAATCGATCCGAGCAAGACAAAAAAAAAAGCAAGTTAACAAATTACAACGACCATCTGGAAAATGATTTTTTCGAAAACTAAAATTTAAGACATAAAAAATCGCACGGAGTTGATCGTACATCACGTACGCCTTAAATTAAACATTAACATTCCCACCATGAAACAAATTATAAAAAAAAATTCAGTTTTGCAATTTTCGGTACTGTAATTTTTTTAACTTCTACGGAGCTGGTCATACATTATGTACGCCATGGATTAAACATTAATATTCCTGGACCAATTTTATATGAAATTTCATACATTACGTACGCCACGGATTACATTTTTCGGTACTGATTTTTTTTAAATTTCTACAGAGCTGGTCATACATTACATGCGCCATGGATTGAACATTAATATTCCTGGACCAATTTTAAATGAAATTTCATTCTTAAACTTCTAAACATCCCACAGTATTACTTTTTACACCGTCGTATAGAGGAAAAAAAATATTTACTTTTAAATGCAATTTGTTTGAAAGCTGCATCTCAATTTGTTTCTGAGTTATTATTTTTTTTTTGTCGTTTTTATTACTTTTTTGCCATAGTGGCAACAGAAGTATCCATCTCTGTTGAAAGTAAAGGGAAAATACAGATTACTGTAAAGACAAATCAGAAAACGAATAAGATGCGGATTAAACTAATAAAACGCTTCAGATATGTTTCTGATTTCCTACCCTGACAGAGGACAGTAACGGACAGTAACCATTTTTCAAAATGGTTAATAATTTCTGTCGACACGCAACCGGAGGATAACCTGATAACAAAAAACCAAAATATGACACGAACCAAATATGATAACCGGCAAAAATATTCTAAAGCATCATAAGCCGATCCGATTAACACAATATAATTTCCGTGAACATGCAAACGGAACCGAACCTAATAATTCCATTAGAAAAAACCCGAAATCTTACACGAACCAAATCTGAGACCCAATAAAAATATTGCAAAGAACCATAACCCGATCCGATCAAGACAAAATAATTTCCGTTGCCACGCAACTCGACCCGAACCTTTTTTTTTAATCGAAATATGACCCGAACCTAATATGATAGCCGACGAAAATTATCTAAAGTACCATAACCTGATCCAAGAAATACAAAATAATTTCCTTGGACGCAACACGACTGAACCTAAAAATTCCATTAGAAAAAACCCGAATTCTGAGACGAACCAAATCTGAACCCGATAAAAATATTCCAAAGAACCATAACCCGATGTGAGCAATACAAAATAATTTCCTTGTACATGCAACTCGAACTGAACCTGAAAATTCCATTTAAAAAGCCTTAAATCTGACCCGAACCAAATCTGAATCCGACAAAAATATCCCCAAAAAACAAAACCCGATACGAACAAGAAAAAATAATTTCCGTGGATGCAACACGACCCCAACCTAAAAATTCCATTGGAAAAAAAAACCGAAATCTGACACGAATTAAATCTGAACCCGACAAAAATATTCCCAAGAACCATAACTCGATCCGATCAAGAAAAAATAATTTCCGTGAACACGCAACCCGAACCAAACCTAATTTTTTTTGAAAAAAAAACCCGAAATATAACCCGAACCAAATATGATAACCGACAAAAATATTCTAAAGAACTATGACCCGATCCGAGGAAGACAAAATAATTTCCTTGGACACGCAACCCGAACTGAACCTAAAAATTCTATTTAAAAAAACCCTGAAATCTGACCCGAACCAAATCTGAATCCGACAAAAATATCCCCAAAAACCATGAAACGATACGAGCAAGACAAAGTAATTTCCATGGACGCAACAAGACCCGAGCATAAAAATTCCATTTGAAAAAACCCGAAATCTGACACGAACCAGACCTGAACCCCACAAATAAACTATTCCAAAAAACCATAAACCGATCTGAGCAAGACAAAATAACTTCTATGGACATGCAATCGAATCCGAACCTAAAAATTTAGTTTGAAATAAACACGTAATAGACCCGAACCAAATATTATAATCGACAAAAATATTCTAAAGTACCATAACCCGATCCGAGCAAGAAAAAATAATTTCCGTGGACACGGAACCCCACTCGAACCTAAAAATTCCATTAGAAAAACCACGAAATCTGAACCGAGCCGAACCAAATCTGAATCCGACAAAAATAGTCCAAAGAATCATAACCGGATCCGAGCAAGACAAAATTATTTCCGTTGTCATGCAACCCGATCTGAACCCGAAAGTTCTACTTGAAGTTAACCCAAAACCCAAATAGTACCCGAAATAAAAATACATCAGGCCGTACCGCGATCCGAGCAAGGCAAATTAATTTCCGTGTACACTCAATACGACCAGAATCTGAAAATTCCATTTGATGTCAACCTGAAACCCGACCCCGAACCCGATCTGAAGCTACAAAAATATTTTAAAGAGACGTAAACCGATCCGAATAAGACAAAATTATTTCTGTCGACAGGCAACCGGATTCATTTGAAGTCAACTCGAAAACCGACCACAACCCGTTTTCGGATCGAGTTTCGGATTGAGTTCAATTATAACTTTCTGATTCGGATCGGGCTCCTTGTCGACGGAAATAATTTTGTCTTGCTCGGATCGGGTTATAGTTCTTTGGAATATTTATCTCGGGTTCGGGTCTGGTTTCAAGTTAACTTCAAATGGAATCTTTATGTTCTGTTCGGATTGCGTGATCACGGAAACTAATTTGCCTTGCTTGGATCCGGTTATGGATCATTGGAATATTTCCGTCGGGTTCAAATTTCGGCTTTCTTTCAACTAAAATTTTCGGATTCGGTTCGGTTTCGTATCAAAGAAAATTATTTTGTCTTGCTCGTATCGGATTATTGAACTTTGAAATATTTTAGCCGGGTTGAAATTTCTTTTTTTTTCAAATGAATTTTTTAGGTTCGGGTTGGTGTGCGTGTCCACAGAAATTATTTTGTTTTGTTCGGCTCGGAATATGGTTCAATGGAATGTTTTTGTCGAGTTCAGATTTGGTTAGGGTCAGATTTCGGGTTTTTTTATGGGAATTTTTAGGTTCTTGTTGGGTTGCGTGTGCACGGAAATTACTTTGTCTTGATCGGATCGGGTTACGTTGTATTCAATATTTTTGTCTGCTATCAGATTTGGTTCGGGCCAGATTTCGTGGTTTTTTTTTTTTTTTTTCAAATGGAACTGTCAGGTTCGGGTCGGGTTGCGTGTAGACTCAAATTATTTTGGCTTGCTCGGATCGGTGTATAGTAAGTTGTAATTTATTTTTAGGGCTCAGCTCGGGTTATGGGTTTATAAGTCTAAAATATCACCCTGATTGGGAAATAAGGGTCACTTGTCAATTAGCCTATCCGCTGTCTAGGCTGTATGCAATAGACCTGAAAAATAGTAGGCTAATTGGAGAATGAGAGATGATTCTGCAATTAACTTACGACATGTATATCTCACATTGCAGTAAACATCTAAAGCTGGTTGGAACTCGCGCGATTACGGGTTGAACATAAAAAAGGCAAAAATTCGCCAAAAACATTAAAAAATCGTTCATGAGCCCCCTACAAGCAACACGTGTGCCAAATTTCGCAGCCCTGCTCCCTGTGGTTTCCGAGTTTGTAAGGTTACACAGGTAGATTTTAATAGGATAGATGTTATTGCATTCGACTCAGTTAAGCTCTCTATTGTAAGGCGGCATTGAAGCATTTACGGTTTGTTTACAAGGTCACATTACAACCGATAGATATTTACTGAGTGACATGTATTTTAATGAATTTGTACCTTTTCAATCTCTAGACAATTTTAGGGTACTTGAAAGTTGAATATGAACTCAGTTTGTTCATCTAAAGGCTCGACGATCCAGGTTTCTACTTTATGAAAGATGTTTCTATTATCTACCTTATTAAAATGCTTCTAGAGTTTAGCACACACCCTTTTAAAATTCCAACACTATGGGTATTTTTGCACACAAAATTTAGATAACAATTAAATGAACTTTTATTTCGCAAGAAATTGGAATGATTTTTGAAGAAGGTATTGCGCACAATAATCATAACCGAATGTCCTGCTGATACTTCAGGAGAAACTGGATTATAGAAAGGTGCCAGTGGACCTCGATTATGGAAAGATTCTAGGTAAACGCTGACTACGGAGAAACCACAGAACAGGCTCAGAAAGATAATGTAAGTACTTCAGTGAAACACAGAGTACTTATAGTCATGAAAACAATTCGACAGAAATTAAGGATCACTGTTTATCATACTGAAATAAGCGGGAAGTGTTCAATTCTGTATTGCTTTTATACTAAATTGAACATACACTCAAATATTTTTTTCAACATTACAAACTTTGCAATTTATTCAGTTTAAACCATTTGACAAAGGTAATACAGTCAGTCTGGTTTTTTAATACATATTTTTTTCATTTTTTTACAATCCTTTTATATCAAATAAATTTTTGGAAGTTTTACTGTAATTTTTCCTTTTCTTTTCATTCAAAAGGTTTTATAAGGGGATCATTAAACTAATTGATTATGTTATTTTGGACAAATGTTATTTTGGTAATTAAGGAATGTTATCAATGTGAATGAAGAATGTTATCAAAGAATGTGCAATTCCGTTTACGCAGGCTTTACTGCAATACATCTTAGTTTAATTAACGTCTATTATTAGGTGCATTGTTAGTAATATTCATATAATCATTATTCTTTATTATTATTTTACAAACTCAAAATGTTTATTATATGTTTACTTAGAAAATCCTCCTCATAAAAGTGGTCTTTCTTGTTCAAATAATGATAATCAACAAATCGATCCCATGATGTTAAATAAGAATTGGTATGTAAACACCAAAAGCTTCAAAATTTCACAGTTTAATGGGAGAAGTAATACATGAAGAAAATTGTTAAACAAATAGTCATATGTAAGTGCAGGGAGAACAAACATTATAAAAGACTGCAGGTCGGGAAGCAGTTTTCACATACTGTACCTCACTCCGAGTCCGTTGAAAACATTATGAGTAGTGATAGATTTTTAAACGGCACTCGGAGTATGCCTATGCACTTCTATATCGCTTCTTTTTATGCGGTATCACTTCTTTTTATTACTGAAGTTTTAGGTTTCTGCCTTGACGGGATCATTTACAACGAGTTGTTTTTGATTAGCTATTTATATTGTAATAGTAATTTGTGAATTACAATATTTACAATATTTCGAAATTATTTTTTCCCTGTCTTACAAAAATAGAGTTTTGTTAGTACGCAATCGACTAAAATAATACTTGTATTTCGAAAATTAAATAAACTCAGATAAATGATAAAATAATTATCTATTAAATGGTTCATGAAATGCTTTTAAACGTTTGTTTGCATATGCGGGTTTATATAAATTGTATTTTTATACCTGTTACTCTTCCCTATATAAACACTTTATTTCGATTCTCCTATATTGCATCGACTATATTACATATTTCATTTTAATTTTTCAATCATGATAAAACATTACTGGCAACAAACGCGTATTGAAGTCTTTTAAATACTGGTGATTACGTAGACAGGGCATAATTTTGCATTATTTCTTAAAGAACACTAAATTCGTATTTTCATACTCAGGAACACAGCAAATAGCGCACAAGAAGAAAGAAAGGTACAATCGCGAAACTTTGCAAATGAAAAAAAATTGGTGATAATGTGCATGACCACACAACAGGCAGTCAGCTGCAATAAGGCCGGCTCAATGAATATAAATAGGCTCATAGTGAAAGATTCATAAACGTGACAATCACGTTGCGACTCAATAAAGATTTTGGTAAGCGAAAACTACCAGGTAGACGTGTGAGAAGGCATTTCTTACAATTAAGCGAGCTTGAGACAGGCCTCATCATCGGTTTTCAAAACCGCAGGCTTGCTTTCTATTTCTCGACATTTTTATTATATTATTTTTGACCAAGTTCTTTTGAGTCTGCATTCTTACATATACTTAAGTCTTCAATGACTTTGACATTTATCTAATTCAAGAAAAGAAACGACTAATTTCTGTTTATTTTGTTCGACTAATTTCGGTTTAATACGTGTTTTTACAACACACTACACCCGTAAATGTAGTTATATTTCAATTGTAAATCCAAAATTATTTATATATGTATATCTTTCAAAAACTATTTACGTAATAAATTTAAAATTTATTTATAATATAAAGTATTTATTATTGTTTAAAGAATTATTTCACTTAAAGCGTCTTTCTTTAATTAAAATTACAAAATATATAAAATTCTATAAAAATAATTTTTAAAAGTATATTTAAGAAAATTTTTATATTTCTTTTAAACAACTTTTTTCATTTTAATATGTAATGTTTTAAAATTTATAGAAAAAAGTACATTTCATCTTGATGGATAATTTTTAGTCAAAAAAAAATATCATTTATAATTCGCTGGAGAATACATTTTGTATATGAAAAATAAATAACAGTATCTTTACTTTCAGAAAATAACAAGAACTCATATCTGAGCAGAGGTAAATGAAATTTATTTTGCCATAATATATTATCGAATCAAAGTACATCTCTATCAGATACAGTTCTTAAATCTTGCAAAAAATTAAAGCCAGCAGTAAAATAATCTCTGCCCTTGTGCTCTTCTTAAAGCCTGCAGTAAAATTATTAAATTTAATTTTATAATTTTGTGTGATATTACATAGAAAATGCTATATCATCTTCAGATTATTTCGGATTATTTTTTAAATTACTTTTCAGTCAAGCTTTTGTGAATATGTAATGTATAACCTTTTGCATATTAGAAAACTTTTAATGTACCTTTATATCAGCGAATAAAAATTATTTAAACATCAATGCATTGAAAGAGATTACTTTCTTTGAGATTTGTTTTCAAATAAAAACTTATTTTTATCATAGTCATTCGTCTTTAACTGTATGATTTCGTATAAGATTTGGTGAAAACTGCGATATCAACGAGTGCAAAATTTTTTCAATTTATTTTGGATTTTTTTTTTTTTTATGATTTTATTTTCAGACAATAAATCAGTTTATTTTGAAAGGTTAGAAAATTTGAAATCTATCTGAAACGTAATTTAGAAACTATATTAAAATTATATTTATTTTTCATGTTGCTTTCTGCATCTCCAAAAATATCTTTCGAAGGGCTTTCATATCTTTAGCATTTGTTTTTGAGGAAGAGTATTCATTAAAAAGTTTCAGAACATTTCCAAATTGAACATACACATTTTAAAGAATACCGAGTAAGTAAATTAAATTGACTAAAGTATAAATATATATACACTATATGGCCAAAGGTGACCGGTCACTTGCGATTTTAGACGTTTTCTTAAATATTTAGAAAAGTACACGATGAATTATCTAGAATCTCCAGGTGTGTAAACAGATAGTACAGGTGATATATTTTCGTGAAGATTTTTTCTCAAAACCCCATAGGGGACCGTCAACAAATTGTAAAAAACGAATAACTTTTGGATAACCCTGTAAAAACTAACGTATCAAAAGCATTCAACACAGTAGATTATGATTAGGTGCCTTATCGCAACAAACTGTGTTCATTTTTATGAGAATAGCATGCATATTAGTAGAGAAATCAAAGTTTTTATAAAAAGAGTCCCAAATTTTGCCAAGTTTTTTGCTTATAATTTGTAGAGTTCTTAATATAAAAAAAAAAAGTTCTTTTCAGAAAATACGACAAACGTTATTGTACACGATACCCTGCAATCAGAATTAAAAAATAATAAAAATTGGATGAAAAATTAGCAGGTTTACTAAAAAATGTTTCACTGCGCATTTGCGAATGCAATCAAAATATAATGTGTATAACGTATTAGATAAGTGTATGGAGCAACTTTTGTGAAAGTGTCAAAAACATAGCTTTAAAATTCTGAAAATTATCGTTCATAGAATGACTTCGAAATCCGTTGTTCCCGAATTGAAGCAAAAACATGAGGGACTGTATCCAAATACAGTAGTACGTGCAATATTGTGTATGCTATATTGGCACTAATTAATGGATATATGGATACAACCCCTCATCCTTTTGCTTCATCTTGGGAACAACGGATTTCGAGCTTATTCTATCAACGATAATTTTCAGAATTTTCAAGCTATGATTTTCAGACTTTCACAAAAGTTGCTCTATACACTTAACTAATAAATTATGCACATTATATTTTGATTACATTCGCGCATGAGCAGTGAAACATTTTTCAGTAAACCTGCTCATTTTTCATCCAAATTTTATTGTTTTTTAATTCTGATTGCAGGGTATTGTGTACAATGTTGTTTATCATATTTTCAGAAAAGAACTTTATATATATATATATATTAAGAACTCTACAAATTATAAGCAAAAAACTTGGGAAAATTTGGGACTCTTTTTATACAATCTTTAATTTCTCTACGAATATACATTCTATTATCATAAAAATGAACACAGTTTATTGCAATAAGGCACTTAATCATAATCTACTGTGTTGAACGCTTTTGCTACGTAAGTTTTTACAAGGTTATCCAAAAGATATTCGTTGTTTTTCAATTTGTTGACGATCCCCTATGGGCTTTCTGGAAAAAATCTTCACAAAAATATATGACATGTACAATTGTGTTTTCACACCTGGAGTTTTTAAGATAATTTCTCATGTATTTTTCTAGATATTTAAGAAAAAGTCTAAAATCGCAAGTGACCCGTCACCTTTGGCCATATAGTGTATATATATATATATGATTAGGTAATACAGGGTGTACCTAAAAGCATGTCAAAGTTATAAATATTAATGGTATCATCTGTAGCGTTGTAGAGCGTTGTTTCAAGGTTACAAATAAAGAGTAACTCAAACCGTTTTACATTAAGAGCATGCGCGAATACTGCTTTGACTGCCTTTCAGTGACATATGCGCAAAATGGTTATTCCTGAGCGTAAAGCCTTATTGCTGGGCTGAAGGTTTAAAAATCGTTAGAGCATTACGTCGCGCCTACGTTCCACTGCTACGTAATGATTTGCCAGAGTTCAGACACAGAATTAAAGAGGCTATTGCTTCTATTATTTCGGACTTGTTAACTGAAGTTTGGTGCGTGGGAAGAATTGGACTTTAGATTGGATGTGTGCTGTATAATTAAAAATGCACATATTGAACATTTGTGAGAAAAACTAGGTTAGTTTACCTTAAATGTGAAGTACGGTTAATTTTAAATAGTCTAAATTAAACTATTATAATATGCCATTAAATCTGGGACATTATTCTGTTAAATGCTTATTTACTATAAGAAATAAATCACAAGATGAATACTTAAGATAAGGCACCATTACTTTAAAACACAAATTTCTCCAAAAACAAGTCCCTAAAGGAAAAGCTTGAAGCGTCTGCTTAAGTAACAATTTCGAACTTCGCATTTTAACTACGGATTTGGGTGCTTAGAAATTTGTGTAAAACATGGAAAGATGACCGGCATACCCATCATACATAATTTAAAACAATTTGAATTTTTAGAAAGAGGTTATAATATATATAAGAAATTTTTTCCTTAGTCAAGCAATCCAACTTGCTTACACTAGTTGGAATTTCCAAGGCACCAATATTTCAGGTTGGAAAATTTGAAATTAACATTAAAATAGAATTAGTTGTATTTTTTCCAACAAAGTGAAAAATTACCCTGTCTAGGGTTCGAATCTATGACCTTTAAGATTACGCTGTCAATGCTCTGCATAGATGCCAACTTGTATGGATTTTTCTCCCCACTAAAATTGAATAGAAAATTTTATCAAAAATTATCGCCGAAATCTCACTTTTTCTAACGATATAAATATAAATATAAATATTTATATATAAATATTAATAATATAAATATAAATATATACAAATATAAACAATATAAATATTTCTTTTACATTTTAGTAGTAACAAAAATCCGTACAAGGTGGCAGCTATGGCTCTATCAGAGCAGTCCTGGACTAATATGGTGCACATAATTCACGCAGATAACATTAATCATAATATAAAGTGGTCTGTTAAATGAAACAGTTCAACAGATTATATCACAGATAATGCAATTAGAAGTGAACGTTGAATACGAAATTACACTTCGATAATTTTAACACAATTATTCCTATGGTTATCACACCTGTGATTTATTTAACAGGTGGGATAATTGTGTTACGTTCAAATAGCTGAATTTTGAATCTCAGAATTTATAAATATTATACGCGATTAAATAAAGAGGAAAAATCTATTAAAAACTTATGGCGGAACTGCGCACATCCCAGCGGGGGAAAATATGATTTAATTGTAAAATTGCTGATAATAAATAAGAATTCTTGCGCGAAAAGCAGTCTTCAATCGTACAACATGCACGTTCATGTGCAACATAAAGAACAACATTTAAAAATAAGTAAATAAATAAAAAAAAGAAAAAAAAACAGTTTCTATCATACTTCATAAATCGTCCACTCAAAGAAAAAAATGAGGTATTTTATTAAGAAAATAAATTAAAAGAAAACTTTTATTTTAAATTTAAATGGTAATTTTACGCTATTTTACAAACGCTAACATATGAAACATATATTTAGGAAATATATATTACATTAAAAAGTAGACTATAAATGTGAATTAAAACATAATCTTTTATTTAACATTCACTTTCGGAAAGTATCTAATTTACTAGAAGAATAATAATAATAAAAAAAACTTTGAAAAGAAAACTTTACTTGTCTCATTTCCGTTAATTACTTCACATGGCATTGCTTTGTCGAAGGAGTAACTGGTTTTTAAAGCTAATACAGGATTTCTTCCTTTTAGTTTTACTCCTTTACATGGAGTCAATTATGTATTCTAACAAGCACCATTGTTAATTAAGTAATTGCATTGGTGTATTAGCCGCGCATTTTAACGACATAAATAATGGCATAAAGAAGAATAAATATGCAAACAAATTATATTAAACGTGATAAAAATGTGCAGTAAAAGACATAAATATGTGCCACTGTCAGCCCAATTATTAATTTATATTAGTTCGCAATCATTATCACATTTATTAAGATATGTTAGTGCACAATTATTAAGATACGAGGGCTTTTCGAAAAGTAAAGACACAATGCCGCATACACACTCAAAATAAATCTTTTTTAATAAAATATTTATTATGAATTATTTACAGCTATATACCTTATTTTTCAACATAATTGCCGCCGTTGTCCAAGCATTTGCTTAATCTCGGTACAAGCTTCTGTATCCCATTGTCATACAAGTTTGTCGCCTGTTGTGAAAACCACATTTACTTTAATTTTGATCTCATCATCATAGTGGAAGTTTTGTCCTGAAAGGTGTCTCTTCAGGTAAAGGAATAAGTGGAAGTCAATGGGTGCAAGGTCTGGGCTTGCTACGTTAGTTTTTACAAGGTTATCCAAAAGATATTCGTTGTTTTTCAATTTGTTGATGATCCCCTATGGGGTTTCTGGAAAAAATCTTCACAAAAATATATGACATGTACAATTTTTTTTCACACCTGGAGTTTCAAGATAATTCCTCATGTATTTTTCTGGATATTTAAGAAAACGTCTAAAACCGCAAGTGACCCGTCACCTTTGGCCATATAGTGTATATATATATATATATATATATATATATATATATATATCTGATTAGGTGATACAGGGTGTACCTAAAAGCATGTCCAAGTTAAAAATTTTAATTGCATCATCTGTAGCGTTGTAGGGTGTTGTTTCAAGGTTACAAATAAAGAGTAACTCAAACAGTTTTAAATTAAGCGCATGCGCGAATACTGTTTTGACTGCCTTTCAATTACATATACGCAAAATGGTTATTCCTGAGCGTAAAGCCTTATTGCTGGGCTGAATGTTTAAAAGTCGTTAGAGCAATACATCGCGCCTACGTTCCACTGCTACGTAATGATTTGACAGAGTTCAGACACATAATTAAAGAGGCTATTGATTCTATTATTTCGGACTTGTTAACCGAAGTTTGGTGCGTGGGAAGAATTGGACTTTAGGTTGGATGTGTGCTGTATAACTAAAAGTGCATATATTGAACATTTGTGAGAAAAACTAGGTTAGTTTACCTTAAATGTGAAGTACGGTTTATTTTAAATAGTCTAAATTAAACTATTATAATATACCATTAAATCTGGGACATTATTCTATTAAATGCTTATTTACTATAAGAAATAAATCACAAGATGAATACTTAAGATAACGCACCATTACTTTAAAACACAAATTTCTCCGAAAACAAGCCCCTAAAGGAAAAGCTTGAAACGTCTGCTTAAGTAACAATTTCGAACTCGCATTTTAACTACGGATTTGGGTGCTTAGAAATTTGTGCAAAACACGGAAAGATGACCGGCATGCCCATCATGCATAATTTAAAACAATTTGAATTTTTAGAAACACGTTATAATGTATATAAGAAATTTTTTCCTTAGTCAAGCAATCCAACTTGCTTACACTAGTTCGAATTTCCAAGGAGCATGGTACCAATATTTCAGGTTGGAAAATTTGAAATTAACATTAAAATAGATCTAGTTGTATTTTTTCCAGCAAAGTGAAAAATTACCCTGTCTAGGGTTCGAATCTATGACCTTTAATATTACGCTGTCAGTGCTTTGCATAGATGCCAACTTGTATGGATTTTTCTCCCCACTAAAATTGAATAGAAAATTTTATCAAAAACTATCGCCGAAACTCACTTTTTCTAACGATAAAACAATATAAAAATTTCTTTTACATTTTAGTAGTAACAAAAATCCGTACAAGGTGGCAGCTATGGCTCTGTCAATGGCTCTGTCAATGGCTCTGGCAGCTATGGCTCTGTCAGAGCAGTCCTGGACTAATATGGTGCACATAATTCACGCAGCTAACATTAATCATAATATAAAGTGGTCTGTTATGTGAAACAGCTCAACAGATTATATCACAGATAATGCAATTAGAAGTGAACTTTGAATAAGAAATTACACTTCGATAATTTTAACACAATTATTCCTATGGTTATCACGCCTGTGATTTATTTAACAGGTGGGATAATTGTGTTACGTTCAAATAGCTGAATTTTGAATCTCAGAATTTATAAATATTATACGCGATTAAATAAAGAGGAAAAATCTATTAAAAACTTATGGCGGAACTGCGCATATCCCGGCCGGGGAAAATATGATTTAATTGTAAAATTGCTGATAATAAATAAGAATTCTTGCGCGAAAAGCAGTCTTCAATCGTATAACATGCTCGTTCATGTGCAACATAAAGAACAACATTTAAAAAATAAGTAAATAAATAAAAAAAAAAAAAGAAAAAAAACAGTTTCTATCATACTTCATAAATCGTCCACTCAAAGAAAAATAATGAGGTATTTTATTAAAAAAATAAATTAAAATAAAACTTTTTTTTTAAATTTAAATGGTAATTCTACGCTATTTTACAAACGCTAACATATGAAACAGATATTTAGGAAATATATATTACATTAAAAAGTAGACTATAAATGTGAATTAAAATATAATCTTTTATTTAACGTTCACTTTCAGAAAGTATCTAATTTACTAGAAGAATAAAAAATAAAAATAAAACTTTGAAAAGAGAACTTTACTTGTCTCATTTCCGTTAATTACTTCACATGGCAATGCTTTGTCGAAGGAGTAACTGGTTTTGAAAGCTAATACAGGATTTCTTCCTTTTAGTTTTACTCCTTTACATGGAGTCAATTATGTATTCTAACAAGCACCATTGTTAATTAAGTGCATTGGTGCATTAGCCCAGCATTTTAACGACATAAATAATGGCATAAAGAAGAATAAATATGCAAACAGATTATATTAAACGTGATACAAATGTGCAGTAAAAGACATAAATATGTGCCACTGTCAAACCAATTATTAATTTATATTAGTTCGCAATCATTATCACATTTATTAAGCTATGTTAGTGCACAATTATTAAGATACGAGGGCTTTTCGAAAAGTAAGGATACAATGTCGCATACACACTCAAAATAAATCTTTTTTAATAAAATATTTATTATGAATTATTTACAGCTATATACCTTATTTTTCAACATAATTGCCGCCGTTGTCCAAGCATTTGCTTAATCTCGGTACAAGCTTCTGTATTCGATTGTCATACAAGTTTGCCGCCTGTTGTCAAAACCTCATTTACTTTAACTTTGATCTCATCATCGTCGTGGAAGTTTTGTCCTGAAAGGTGTCTCTTCAGGTAAAGGAATAAGTGGAAGTCAATGGGTGCAAGGTCCGGGCTGTATGGCGGATGAATTAAAACTTCCGACGTGAATTTTTTGAGTGTTTAGCGCGTGAGGAAGTCGAATTCGTAGCCCATCCTCTTCTTTTTGTGTTCTTCCGTTAACATTTTCGGTATCCAGCATGCGTACAATTTACGGTACCCTAAAGTCACAGTCACAGCTTCTTAAATAGTTGTCATATACACTTCTGGTATGATTTTATGCAACTTTTTCATTGAGAGACGTCTATTTGCTCGAATCGCTTCCTCCGTTCTTTGAAGAAGGGCATCAGATATCACAGAAGGTCTACCTGTTCTGGGTTCTTCATGCACATTGGTCCTACCACTAGAGAAAGCACAACACCATTTCGTTACATTTTGTCTATTCATAATGCTTCCATAGACAGAAACAATTCCTTTGTGAATTTCCGCTGGACACTTCCCTTTTGTATAAAGAAAACGTATGGTGGATCCAACTTCACATTTGGAGAGATTTTTAACTAGCAGAGCAATTTTAAGCATTTGCTACACGAAGCAAGATCACCATAGAATTAACGAATGACTTCGAGGGAAAAGTCAAAGGTTCAAGGCTACAATCTGTGTCGCCAACTCGTTCATTAAAACTATTTTCCCCTATCGTCTGCGTTGTATCTTTACTTTTCGAAAAGGCCTCGTACAATCGAACTTCAAAGCTATGCAGTGTATTTTTGTATTAATTGTAATTTAGTAAAGTTCAAAAATATTTTTTAAATTACAATAATCCATTTATATTTCTGAGAGTTTGATCACTGACAATAAATTATGCAGATAGTGTGATAAAGCTTTTGAATTACAACGCTACCACTGGTCCCCACATTTTGATTATAAGTGTAGGTGTAGAAATTTTTTCGTACTACAGCTTTGCAACGTTTGGAACAAAAATCACGTTACTGTTATACGTCTAAAAAAAATTGTGAGAAATATCTATGAGGAAGATCTTGCACTGCTAAAATTGTGCAATGAACTGCCCAGTCATTGGACCGTTTTTATAGAAAACAGTTACGTAACGGTAATTTAACTGTATTCTGGCCATATTCTTGTACATTTTAATCTAATAATACAGTTAAATTACGGTGATCAAACAGTTTTCTGTAAAAACGGTCGATTGATTGGACATATTGCTGCAAATTTCTAACAGTGCAGAAAAAAAGTACTATTAAAGCGGATCGAATGGGAAGCATTCAAATATGTTATAAACAGGGCCTGATTACCAACGGAGCACACTTACACCAATAAATTTTAAAAGAAATATTCGCCTTCTCTAAGCGCAGTATTCATGTAAAATTTCTGCTATGAATGAGGCAAAATTTTCTGTTTCTTTTTACTGAGGGGAATGTGTCCCAATGGTAAATAAGGCGCTGGTTATAAAGTTTGAAAAACGAAACTTTAAAAAAGATCAAGTAATATTTATTTTCCAGGAAGCTAGCATGAACATGCAATTGATGCATTCGTATATTTAACACTAGAATGCCCGAAAGGAGTCGATCTGACTCCGATCATATGATTAAACGACAACTGGAACCAGAAATTCTTTCATAGAATAAGTTAAAATTAAACCACGCAGATTTATGTTAAATAAATCGGTCAAATAATTTTAAGTCAAAATTCTGGTGTCAAATATTTTTATGCAACTTGAGTAAAATTACCGGGAGTTCTAGTGTTAAAATATCTCTTCGAAAATTAATATTTTAATATGTATATATTTATTATAGTCTCTGTTTTTCTTAGTTTTCAAAATATTTCTAAAGTATAGACTTAATTTTATAGGAAGTGTTAAAATCTTACTTACAGTTTTCCCGTTTTTAACACATAGAATATTAAATTCAGCATAGATTTTAGAACTATTTTGAAAACTAAGAAAACAAGTTGGAAATTGCTCTTCAAATGTGGCAAATGAGGTGCGTTAGTACTATAACTAGTGTTATAAATATATTTTTTTCCGCCGCATATTGTACTGAATGTATATATTAGTCCACTTCATAAGTACATATCAATTTCATTCTGCTCGAAAGTCTGTAACATCATTAAAATGCACTTGCAATAATTATTTCCCATTAGCCGTAACGTAACAGAAAAACTATTGAAAGCCCCTGTAATTAAACTATACATCCTATTTTCATAAAATTTGAAATGACTCAACAAATTTTTATACCAATTATATTTAAAATTTTAGACTATTCGGAAAGCTGTAACATCATTAAAATGCACTTGCAATATTTTTCACCATTAGCCGTAATGTAACGGAAAAAATAACGGTCTCTTTAACTAAACTATACATCCTATTTTCTTAAAATTTGAAATGACTCTACAAAATTTTGCAAAAATTATATAGTTAAAATTTCAGACCATTTGGTTGGGTAGTTTTTGCTCTATTATATGCGGACAGACAGAAAGTCAGACGGCCCGAACGACGACTATTAGTGCTACGTATTTATATAATTACGAACGCACGTAAAAAGAGACATTCTTTAGAGTACACAGAAAAAAAGTTTTTAAAAATATGAATTTCCCGCGAAGATATTTTAAATATACGATTGCATCAAAAGTCCATACACTTAACAATACGGAGGAGAATGACCAGCCCATTTAACCCTTTATCTACTGGCGGTACTTATAAGTACCACTCACTTTAAACTTTTATAAAATAGTGAATATTACTAATATTCTAATGATACTTTGCAAAACGCTCTTTTAACTCAACTTTATCCGAATACATGGCAGCAGTAGCTCTAGGTTAGTTATTTTAGAGAGGAATGAGGCTATCTTTGAAGCAGTCGATGTATTTTCTGCCGACATTATCTACAGATTGCCACGCTTGTCTTTTCATTGCTGCAAACTCAGTAAAAGATATAAGATAAGTGTTGGATTTTTTTTTATGTGTTCATTATGATCTTAGAGTACAATTTCATAAGCTATTTTAGATGAACGGTGTATGCATTTGATTTAACAGTTGAATTACTCGGTGGTACTTATAAGTACCGTCAGTACACTGCGTGTTGGAGAAAAACTTCTTGTTTACTTTTCGTCTGCGTAGTTATCCATCGTTTTCATCTGCTTTAAAATGTAATTACTAAAATGTAGTGTAGTAATGATTTCCCTGGTATTTCTTTTCTGTTTCATTGTTATTTTTATAGGAAATCGTAAAAGTTGTGGCACCGGTTCGTTTTTGCTATGCTAGAAATGGCATATGTAAATTCATATATTGCATATGTGGAGATGCGAGAGAACGTGTTGCCCCTGGAATATAGACGTCGCATAACTAAAGGGCTGCTAACAAGATAGAAACTTAAAGAAAAATAGTTTTTTTAACCCTTTCAGGAGCTAAACATTTTCAATTCTAAAGTGTTGAAATAAATGATTGGCACCGGAATTTGCCAAACGATTTATTTGTAAATAAGAAAAAGCCTATATTTCATATACTTGATAAATCGAAAATATTTTATGGTGCCAGTTGAAATGCCTTGTGGGTTTTCTGTTATGATATTTTAGTCATAGTGTACTTACGGTACTTTAAAGTACCACTTTAATTAATTACCTCTAAATAATTAAATTTCTCACGGGTGAGTATTTTTTTTTTATATTCATCCTATAATTTTCATTGTAGCAACTGAAAAAAAAATATTACATGAAAAAAAAATTGCAGTAGATCATAATGCCGTTGATAAAGGGTTAATAGGTTCTATTAAAAATAGACGATATCGTATCTTTTGCTTTAAAAAGCTAATCTGCTACATGTAATTAAGCCATTCTATCTTATCATCATTTAAATTTGCTTTAATTTTATTGTTTTCCCTCAAGTATGTATTTGTTTAAACGGGCAATTTCATTTACTGTTAGAAATGGAAAATTTAGCGTCCATATAATTTTGTGATTTTTGTCTTGGACTATTTTCACGCTTCTTCTAACTGTTTCTTAAAAAAAAAATGGAAGAATTTGTTTTTCTGTGCATTAGGTTGAAATTGTTCATTTCACGATACGTTGAATTACTTTATGTTCTATTTTAACATCTTAGAGTTATCGAAAAATCAATGGACGTTTACAGCTTTTATAAAATCATTTAAAGTAAAATCATTATACAAGATTATTATTTTTTTTTTTACATTCAAGTATTAAATTAAATATATAACGGAATAATATGCATAAAATGAAACATTATTTAAAAAAAAAATGTTTTGATTTATTATACACAGGATATTTTAAATAAATACTCAGTAAAAATACTTTTATATTATTACTCATAATTTAAGAGAAATTTTAAGGTGTAAAAGAATATGTACTTGAAGCAATTACTTTTCTTTTATAAAATTGTCTTTAAATGCAAAATAACAATCATATAAACAAACTTTTCCTCACGTCGTGTCTTTTACAGATCTGATTTCTCGTATAAAAACAATATTATCTTTTTTCAAGAAATAAAATCAAAATTGCAGAGAATAAACTGCATTTAAGTTAATATTTTTTTTTTCCTTAGAAAGAGAAATACACATTTTTAAAGATAATCAAAAGTTGTAAGCAAAAGAACGGATAACGTAGTCCCAGTAAATTTAGTTCGGAATTCTATGTATGAAATCAAATATTATATTAAAAATAAATCTTTTGAAAAATTTCTACTAAAAATTTTCGATCTTTTATATTAAACGAGATATTTTAAGTTAATAATCATTAAAAATATTTTAAATTTATAAGAGAAATATTTGAGCGTAAAAGCATATTTATTTTAACACATTGTATGCAGGACACGTACTAGTACGTTTCTGTAAGTTGGGGACAGAAATTATTACTGGTACCGGAAATTTTGTACAGACGAAAAAAGAATGTGTAATCCAAGAACACCAGCTTCTTGTTGGTTGTGAGCAGGTTTTGAATTACAGTGGCGATTGTGAACGTAAATTTAGTTCTCATTTTCGAAAAATTGCCCGCGTACAATGTATTAAGAGACTGCTTTTCTTTTATGAAATATTCTTTAAATGCCTTCTTAAAAATCATTTAAACAACATTATATTGCTTCAAGAGGCACGATATGTCTTATGTCTCCTATAAACTATTTTTCGTATGAAAATAATGTTATCTTTGTTCAAGAAATAAAATCAAAATCTTGCAGAAAAGAAACTGTTTAAGTTTTCACGAAACATTTTTTGTACAGAAGATACACACATATTTTTATAGTTGTTAATGTTTAACTGAAAGTGCGGAAAAATATTTCTTTAACTCGGAGATTTTAAACACAAATATATGGGGTATTCTCACAATCTTTTGACTTTCGGGAATACAAATTTGCTGAAATCAAACTTGCTAAAATAGCATTTTAATCTGATAGACGAATGCCTTAATGATTCAAAAGAAAGAAAAAATGGTCAGCATCGAAATTTTTTTTATTTAACTAAGGTTTACGCTAAACGTGCGAGTTTAATTTTCATTACCATTTTACCATTAAAACTTTTTATTTCCTTCTAAATTTTTACTTATAATGAATTTGCGTAGTACCCACAGGACATCCAAATAAGAAATAATAACAATGTAGTACTTTTAGTACAAAATTTTGGTATAACATTGTCTTAAAGGGGTGTTAAAGAAGAGACGGTATACGAAAAAAGGGACGAAATGGGAAAAAAAAGGAACGGTAAAGATGGAACGGTAAGGAAAGTTACCACCTATTTTAGGCAAAAAGTGGTAGCCACAATATTCATTGATTTTTAGAAATAGTTATTTACATTGGATTAAATTAAAACATAATCAACTTTCCTCGAAAGGTGCAGGAATAAATCTTGGGTACGGTAAGACTACCAATAAAGCCACGATGCTTGAAATTGACATTTAAATGTTGATTTAAATTCTGCAGTTATTTTTCTGTCAAAGAAACTTAAACTTTCTTTCTCTAGCGTACTTCAGCATAAGAAAAAACTTGAAAAAAAAGCCTGTGGCTGCATCTGAAGTGATTTTCTGTATAATTTTAGAAGAGGGACGGTAAGGTATTTAAAACCAAGGAACAAAGTTTAAAGAATAATAACAACCCTAAAAATGTGTGCAGGTTAATTTTTTGCTACATATTTATATAAAACAATAGTTCGAGTTTCGGAAAAAAATTAGATTGAATTACGTTTCTTGAAATAATTTTATACAGGCAGCTTCAAACTTAAAAATCATCATCAGGAACACGGGACGGTATAGGAGTTTTCCTAGTATTTGGACCCCCAACATCGTCCAAAACTTATTTATCTCGTTAATATTGTTATGCAGTCATGCAATGGGATGTTTTCTAGTATATGAAATAAAATAAAAACACAAGAATATGCACTAAAATAAAAATTATTATTCAGAGGCATAAAAGTCAAAAGATTGTGAAAATGCCCCATATATTCAATTGGGGGAAGGGAATCACCTATGAAAAATTTATTACTTTGTTTTTTCGTATGATATATTTCTATTTTCACGGCCTACTTTGACAAAAAAAATTATTTCTGCCATTTTTTAAAAGATTAAACTGGCTGCATAACTTTCTTCAAAAGAGTCCCGTTATTTTTGTGTACAAGCTTCGGAATATAGGTATTGGAAAAGTCGTTGCTTGTGCGATGTATATGCAAGATCAAAATAAAGACATATAGAAAATATTCTGATCTAGATTTTTTTCTTTGATTTATAAAATAGTTCATAAAAAAGATATCGTGTATTATTATTACATGGAATGTACTTTTACTAAATAATGTAAATACTACATCAAGAAAATCGACGCTTATTTACAAAGACGTTTCCTATAAAAAAATTTCTCTTTATCTATACATCATCCTTATTTTCAGAAGTAATATATAATGTAAAATGTACGGAAACAAGATGAATACAAGATGAAAACAAGTTGGGAACAGCAATGAAGGGGTGACAATGAAGAGGAATACAAGATGAAAACAAGATACATAAATAGTAGTACTTACAGTAATACACATGGAAATATGAATATATGTATTACTATTTCAACAAAACCTTCATATGAAAAGAAGAAACCTTAAAAGAATAAGTTAAAACATGCAGTAAAACCTCCCTAAAGCGACCACGTTCCGTTCCAATAAAAATTGGTCGCTTCGAGAGGTAGTCTCTTAATGGAGGTCATGTTTAAATCTAGATTTTAATTGTTGAAAAAAGGTAACAATGTTACTAAAATTTATTTTTCACATTAGGAAAAAATATGAAATTTAAGTATCAAAATAAAAGTTAATTACATAAGTTAATTAGTGCAGAGTTTAAAAAAATGAATACATTACCGTTTTTTTTTTTTTAATTTGCGGTTTTATCTTCTATAACTAATGCAATTTTTTTTTTTTTTTTTTTTTTTTTTTTTGGACAGGAACAAATTATGACGATTTCATTAATTTATGTATTTCTTTGAGAGATTCCTGACAGAATAGGGCAGGGAAATTTATTGACCTTCATCTTTATTTTGTCATTAGAGTAAAAATTCATTGCTTAAAAAGGCACAAAGGGGTTTAAAGACTTAAAAGTTACCAGAATAAATAAAAATTCTAAACTTATTTTAGAAGTTTGGTGAATAATGAACTCTGCGAAATTATTATTCTAATAAAATATTCTTCAAACGACCAGGAAAAAACGGAATTTGTTAAATTTTCTTCAAAGAAATTGGTCGCTCATGGAGGGAGTTCAACTGGGGTGGTCTCTAAATAGAAGTAAATTTAGAAATTTAGTATTGAGCCTATGGGAATAAATTTTGTTCCATAAAAAATTGCCTTTCAGGGAGGTGATCGCTTAATGGAGGTGGCCGCACAGGAAGGTTTCACTGTATTTACTTCTCTTGATTACAATGTAATTTTAATATGATTTTTTCATTGTAGTAGATACAGTAATCAATCTAATATTCATGTTTTATATTTTATTTTACCTAAAACTTAAATATGTATCAAGATATATTGTAAAATCGCGTAACAATCTGTTTAAAGTAGCTCGAAATGAGTTTTTTTTAATAGATATTTTAGTCAATCGATATAGGCGTTTTTCAAACTGCGTTTACCGGTTTCCTCATTCATTCCGTTAACTTTATAAGACCTATAAGAGGTCGACATACATGGCATTAATTCAAATCGCTCCTACACCTCACTCATGTCTGCCATATTTGGCCACGCCTTGTACAGGAAAATACTGATTGGGCTGCTGTTGGTCAAAGTCCAATAGAAGCTTACATTTGTGACTTCATACATCACGTTTTGGTTGGAAACTGACACCACATAAACTGTTGCTATGTTGAATTTTGTGCTTTGTTAGTATATTATGGCTATATATTATAGCTAAATCATAACGAAATATATTAATTCTTAATATAAAGTGGTAATCTTATCTAGGATTCATATTTAATAAGAATGGAACCGTTTATTATTAGTCAGTCTCCAAGCACTGCGTCATTCCTCCTATGATAGAACACTATTGACAAATGTGGATACATAACATAAACTCATAATAGAAAAAAAGTGAGTTTAAAAAAACTTTATTCTTATTACATGATTGAATAATGAATAAAGATGATAAATCCAGATTTGCAAACATTTATTTCTTTATTTTCAAAGATTATTTTTTTTTCTTAGATATATTTCAGAGGCCAAAATTTGCGACTTCCACTTCCACTTCCAAAAACTATAAAATATATTTTATCATCAACAATCCAATAATGTTTTTTTTTTTTTTTATGTAATAAAAATTTGAAAACATATTTATTTTTTTAAAACACATTTTACAAATAATGCAATGTGATATATTTATATATGTGTGCGTGCACGAGAGAGAGAATGTGTGTATTTTTAAAATTTTAAACGTTATTTTTCAGTCTTTTCTCACTTGTACGAAAGAATATACTTTTTCTATTATTATCTGAGGAAAGTGAAAAAAAAAACTCCTTATTTATGGGAAATATATTGTAAATTGATATGAAACTGGCAATCTCCTTAGTGTCACTTGTGTTTATTTATAAAAATCTGTTTTTAACATACAAATTATATTTTATATCATTGTTGAAAACAAAGAAGTATTGCAGAGATAAAATTAAAAAATATATATATTAATTAAAACAAAAATCTCAAAAATGCAATTAATTGAATTCCAACCAAACAATTTTTATTCTAAAGCACTTATTTTTGTTTTAATTGATGGCATAAATTTTGAAATTATGCAGTGTATTGAAGTTAATGTATTCCAGACAAAAGCGAAAGTTGATAAAGCAAGTATTTGTTAACACAGTTAGAGATTCTTTTATTTAAGACACATAAATCCATTTCTAGTTTGTTTCATTTTTCTATTCATTTTAAAAATAATGAAAAGTGAACGTTTTAAGTCACAAATAATAATTATCTACAAATCCACGCTGTTATAAAACCATTAAATTCCAATTAATTCTCCAAAATTCAAACCTTCCTTAATCTACTGTATATTTCAACAGAAACAAGAGCAATCTTTAAACAACTCGTAACCTCATTAAATTTTAATTATCGCTATGTTATGGAAATATCAAATGTTCTTATAAATCAAAGAATAGTTAATAATTTAAATAATCATTTCGTAGCAGGAAAATTTCTTATCTTCATGGAACACTGAAGGTTTTTTTTTTTTCATTGTATGATTATTTATCAGTTAAGCATACCATTATCAGGAAAGTATAAGTAATTATAAATGAAAAAAAAATCAGCCTTTTGTACAATTCCTTTGCGGTAAAACTAAGGAAAATTGCATTTAAGAATATGGGTATGATGAAAATAAAAAATTCTTTCAATATATTAATCCAATTTGACTCATAAAATACATTTATCACTTAAAATATAGTATAAATTATATTTTATGAAAATATATTCTATAATTGTTTAGTATACTAGGGGTTCTGCAGCCCCATACGATCTACGCTCGTCACTTCCCGTCCAGACCCCGCAGACTTAAAGCACACAATTATTTGCTGTGTTTTTAAAAAGTTACCAAATTACGGAAGACAGAATGATATAATAACTGCCAGTGATGATCTTCTATAATCATGTTTCTATCAATTTCTGTTTGACTGTTGAATTTTTCATTTCGTAAGTCCGCATGTACCGTTGTCTCGACAGATAATGGTTATTCTCGTGATTAATTACTAAAAGTAACGATTATAAGTCTATTATTTGAAAATGAAGTTGTCGAAAATGGCACTACCTCTCTGACTTTTATAATGTTTAGAAGAAAGATTTCTATTAGCCACTGATAAAAACGTTTTAAAAATAGCATTTAAATTATATAATTTTAAATATGACGTAATTCTCAGACTTAAATATGTTTCGCAAGCAATAAATTTGTATTTTAAAGTTTTCTTTTGATGCAAAATTCAGTTTTAATGTTCAGAAATACTCTTTTCTGCGAACCTACATATTTAACTGGAATAAATTTATTTTAAAGTATAAATAATAAACTATAAAAATCATGCACGTGTGAAACAAAAACTCTTTTCAACTAGAATTTCAAATTACTTACCAAAAACTGGACTTTTTTCTCTTAAATTTGTATGAAAATTAATGGTGCAATATAGAGTACTAAATTTAAACAGAAAACTTATTGCACGATAAATAATGCTTTCCTTATTTTGCCTATGAAATACAAGATTTTACATTATATTGAAACTTAACAAAATACGAATGAAACAGTTATGAAGGAAATCCATTATATGCATTTTTAATAATTCATTGTTCATTATCTGTGTTTCGCACTTAAAGCAATTCCCTATTTATTTCAATTACTTTCTTCCCATTTAAATTCTATTGTATTTTCAATGGTTGGTAGATTTAAAAAACTACATTTCCCTTTTGAAAATTCTATTTTAATAATCAATTAAATTGTACCAATAAATAGAGATTGTCATAGGGGAAATAGTGGGTTTTACATTTAATTCAAAGAAAATTACATTTTTAGAGTTATTATTTTATTAAATTTTCTCAAAAATGTTTTATTTATTTTATTAATTGCATTTTATTACAGATATAAAGAAAATATCATTAGGTTATTTAATCTTTTAAAAATTAAAGTGTTCAAGGAAAATATATTAAAGAAAAACCATAATTCGAAAGATATATAAAACAAGAAAGAAAAATCAAGCCTGAAGCATGAATTATGAAACAATTTCCAACACTTCCTATATTCTTTAACAAACCTTAGCTGTTTTATAAGATAAAAAACAATCTAAGTAAACATTTTTGAAAACTCATAACACATTTGAAAACCGTAATTCAGCAACTTCGCCCATAGCGGAAAAGTTTTAATTTTGATTCAGCATTTTTAAAATCATTAATTTATTAAAAAAAAAAAAATTAAAGCGTTTAACAAAAAAAAAAAAAAAAAAAAAAAAAAAATGTGGTGCAACGTTTAAAAAAAAAAAAAAAAAAACATATTTACAAAAGTAAATGTTTTTCTAAATCAGAATTAAAGTAAAACAATTGAAAAAGATATGTTCCAACTTCGAACCCTTTATGTTTAACGGTTCTCGAGTTATAAGAATTTAAATACGAGAAATGGTGAAAAAACCTATCATGAAGAAAAACGCATTTTTACACGAAGTTATTTCCATGACAGCCATTGCTTAAAAGGTAGATTTTGAAAACAAACCAAAACGGAAAATTTAATATTTTTTGTTCTAATTCAGATAGATACATTATTTAAATGCCATTTTAAGCAGAAAAAAACAGACAATATTGTAATTAATGAAATGTTTTTGCAAAAATTGAAGATTTTTGTGTCTCGGACCACATAAAAGATACAATACTCCTTAAGAATTTTTTCCCCTGCATTCGATCAATTCAACTTCTTTAATATTTTAATGATATTATTCGAGAATTTTTACAAAAAATCACCTCAGCGGTCGTTATTTCGCTACGTAGTAAATTATACACTAGATATTCTGTTATTTCGATAACAAACACAAACGGGTGAAATTGCACGTCAAGCGAAAATGATTTTTCAGTAGTACTTAGCGTAGCAATTCGCTTCTGATATGAAATATATAGAGGATCGCTTCAAACTGAGCTCTGACATTTTAAACACAAATACTTTTTTTCTGTTAGTAATTCAGTATACATCGTAATTACTAAAGGAATTATACTAAATCAAAGTATACAATAGATTGTAAACGGCATTTTTATAGCTCAGTCTATTTTGTACAGTCGTGGAAAAAATAAAAAGAACCCCCCCCCCCCTACTAACTGTGTAACTAATTATAATAGATTGTATACGTCATTTTTATATAGCGCAGTCTATTTTGTACAGTCGTGGAAAAATAAAAATAAAACAACCCCCCCCCCCCCCTACTAACTGTGTAACTAATTATAATAGAAGAAAGTTACTCATACCAATCAATTGAAAATAAAGTCTACTTTTAAATTCTGTATAAAAAATTGCTTAGGGGGTCATATACAAAGCAAAACTAGGACAAACTTTGTTTTTTTCAATTGCTACACACAATTTTGGCAATATATTTTAAATCGTCGGTTTAAACTATGCCTAGAAACGAAATTTACAGTCTTTGAACGATATTTTTTTAAATTATAAACATTCACAATTTAGAGCTTCTAATATTAAATTACATTTTCATGTTTTTATTAATATTTCCTGAAATTATAATCGTAATGTCATAATTTTGTGTGTGGTTATAATACTAAGAAAAAACATTGAATTTGTAATTTGAAAATATTTATAATACGAATTATGAAATTAATATTCGAAAAAATATGAATTGTGACCTACAATTTTTTGATAGATTTTGATGCATTCTGTCCTGTTTTATGCGAATTCTCAATTTGAAATTTTTCTTTCAAGTAGTTTTCGAGTTATCTTTAAAAAACGTGAAAATGATGGTTTAAGGGGCTGTCTATGAGATGCAGAAAAGTATAATGTTGAAAATTATTTTTTACACATTTTATTTAAATATTTGGGTGGCAATAGTCGAAACAAATTAAGCGAGTGAAATGGTCGTATTGGCAAGAAATAATATCTTAATAGAAATGACATAGTCATTCTGTAGCATTTCAACAATCGAGTACCGAACTTCAATTTGGATACAACCCCTAAAATAGGCTTATTTTTAAATAATTAATTTCTCGGAAAGTAATCCCACGAATTTCATGAAAATTTGGGTTCAGACTAATTGGAGGGGGTGGAAATTATTTATGGTGTCAAACTTGGGTATTGCTATTAAAAAACTTAAGGTTGGGTTCATTTTGATATGTAGATGCGCTCCTAAGCAAATTTTATATACATCATTTAAAAGTGGACTCAATTTCCAATTGCTTGGTACCAGCAATATTCATCTACAATAATTGGGTTCAGAGTGAGCAGGGAGTGTTTGCTATTTTTTTTTTTTTTTTTTTTTTTTTTTTTTTTTTTTTTACACGACTGTACGCCTATTCGAAATGTATTCGTATAAGTCTTCGCCTAAAACTGAAATATCTTGTATAGCTCAAACACATTTAATTGTAACCGGATATTTCATTTAATAAAAAGTTACTTGTTTTATCGGCATTATTTTTTATTATAACATTTCTGTATTAAAATATGTTTATTTCAGTTAATATATTAATAATACTAGTTTTTATTTTATCTAATGATTTACACTTTAATTTTAGATAGCTACAAAATATATAGACTAATGTTACTTAAAATATACTTTTTATGTGATATGTGGACAATTTGTCCAAAGAATTATGCATTGTTTATGCATATGTATATTATCAAGCGTTAACTATGCAAGAAATTTTACTGCGACCATTGATTTATTTTTTATACTTAAGTACCAGTGTAAACTAACATACATAAGAAGGAATGATTAATGCACATTAATAAAAATCAAAAATGATTCTTCGAATTCTTCGATGTTTCCATTGGATTTTACCAAATGAAATAAACATAATTTCAAATCTAGAAATACACTAGTCACATTTGCACTTCGTCTATCAATTTTTCTTCACTTAGTTTGCTGAATTAAATCCCCATTTTGTCATAAGTGTAATGCATGTTTTTTTTTTTTTTTTTTGTTTTTTTAATAAACGTAATTTACTTTTAATTTAATACGCTTATTTCAGTAATTGTGTAACCAAAAGTGTTTCTTTTTAAAGCAAATATATACTTTAAATGACATGAGTCATACTTTCTTTTGTGTACATGGATAATTTTAAATCTATCTAAGGATAGTAAAGAAAATATAATAATAAAAAGATAACGAAGAAAATAATTTGTAAAAACTTCTGTAAAACACATCAATGGGAATTAAAACAAAATTCCGAAGCATTATTTTGATATTAAATGCAAGTAACATTACTTTTTTAAAGTATTTTGCAAAAACTAAACTCCAGTTAGTTAAAAAATAAGTATATATAAGTAAATATAAGTTAAAAAATATATATAATTTAAATGGACATATTTTTTTATTTTTTAAAGTCATTTCTATCTCTATAGAACAACCATATCACTGCACTTTTTTTTTCGTAAGCAATGAAACATCATTTTATATAACATAAGATAAATAAGATGAAATGTGTATCATATTCAATGTATGTTCTTTATGTTCAATACTAAAAATAACGGTGTCAGGAGTCTCTCACAAATTGAATTATTTTATTGATCAGAAGAACTTCTCCAACGTTATAACAATTTTTTTAGAAAAGTTAATACTTCATCTTAAATTGTGAAAAATATGTTGTACGTGTTTTATGTGAAAGAAGTATGAAGAAAGACAATAACTTCTGTTTATTTTCTTAAGAAAAGCTATAAAACTGTTGAGCTAGTATTTAACTTAAAGCTATTGTGTCAGCTACTCATACTTCTTTAAAATGAGTACTTCTGTAACATGCAGGAGAGCAATTTAAAAATTACTATCTATCATATACAGACAAACATGAAAATATATTTACTAAAGATGATAAAATATATGTGTTTGTGAGGTTAAAAATAAATCCAGGAAGTGAAATAATTAAGTAGTCTCAGGACGCTTAAAGCTTCAAAATTTTAGAAATTTTAATTTTTTTAGATATTAAACTTCTATTTTTCTGAATACTTTGATATAATTGTTTACTTGAAATTCCCATTAGAACCAGAAGTTATACTATTTAGATTTATAGCCGCTCAATATCTGAAGCGGCGTTTCCGAAACTTTGAAGTCATTTTTTCTCCAAATAACGTTTTGGGCACAATCCGCAGGATAACTCGAAACTTCTGAATGTTTTTTTCATGAAAATTTCAAAATAAATATTTAATGTTACTATGTATAAACGGAACGTATATTTTTTTTTCTATTGTTCAAAAAAAAAGTTTAGGAGATTTTACGGTTGAATTTTTCAAAATTTCGTATTAGCTAAATACAACTTTTGTTTTAACCCTCCGTCTACCAGACGGGTCCAATGGACCCGATGGGTACATTCGAAATATTTATTCTAACCAGAAATTTCTTTAAAATAAACTAAATATGTAAACCAGACAATAATGAGTTAAGTAAATAAGTTCAATAGTTTTAAATAAGAATTCTGATGTGTAATATTTTTAAAAAACTTGAGTAAAATTTTCGGTAGTTCTAGGGTTAAAAGCATAAAATTGTTTCAAATACAAATTTATTTCGGGTTCGGGGTAATTTGTACAATCTGAAGTATAAGTAGGCACCAAATTTTGCATTGTATTTACAAAATGTATTTTTTATTCTTTCGCGTATTCTGTTATACCAATTTTCTTCTGTTTACAATTTTTTTACAACAGTTTGGAGCCCCCTATAAATGCTAATTCTGCATAGTGCAATTTTTTAAATACATGAAATGAAATAACATACTTTTATTCTTTATCCCAATAAAAATTGTGTTTTAAAATCATATAAATTTTTAAATATTAAATGTTGAAAATGGTCTTTTTTCCCCTTTTTTCCAATTATAAGAGTTAGGAGACCCCCTAGATAGAATATTGGAATTTTAGTTCTACAGGACAAAAGAAAAGACTTTTCTCTTTTAAAATTCAAAAAGTTGATGTTTGGCGGCTGCGGTAGACTCCCATAAACAAAAAGAAGTATTTTTTTTTTTATTATAAAAGATAGAATAACATTAATATACCATATTTGAATAAAAAATTATGAAAGAATGCTCATGTTAATAATAAAACTCACAATTAAATAAACTTTATAACAATTAAATAATTTTCTTTATCTTTTTTTCGAAGTATTATAGGCGTAACGTTATTGATTACATTAGATTACATTATGCTTTAATTCTTATTTTATTCCCATTTAATATTCGAAAATTACTAGATTCTAATAAACAAAGTATGAAGAACCATTTTTATCTTCTCTGTTATATAGATCTATTGTTTATAAAAAGCACTTTATATTAGGATAAAAGAAAAACAGATTGAATAAGAAAATACATATATACATATATATATATATATATATATATATATATATATATATATATATATATATATATATTGCATGCTTTCAACATATTTGCGCCATTCACATGAAGGTTTCTGAACTAACTAATGGATTTGTTAATGATACGTCCTCTTAACATTAGGCTACTAGTGTTAGTTTGTTAAAAGGAAATTTTTTATTGCATACCATTCAATTCATCAAATTCAGCATATTCACTGCTCAAAAAAATTAGGGGAGCAAGCAAAAATGTGGAGAGAACAGTGCAACACAGCCATGTATGGGCATAAAATGGATAATACACGTGTATCAATGCGCAATATAGAAAAAAAGACGCAAAAAAATTGTAAAAGAACTTTTATTCTTTGAAAAGATGAAAAGATCATGAAAAGGTGGTTTAGGGCAACAATTTGTTTTCATGTAAATGATAAAAAAAAGTATTGTTTAGAAATGATGCAAGATTTTTAAGACTGCTGCACTTCTGTTTTCTATGGATCCGACGAGGTTATCGATAAGACATTGGGGAATACTGTTCCACTGCTCAAGAATTGCAATCTCCAAGTCCCGAACAGTAAAAGGAGGCCACGGTCTCGCAGCAATGCGTCGTCTGAGTATGTCCCAAACATGCGCGATCGGATTTAGGTCAGGAGAGCATTCTGGTCATCCCATACGCTGTGTAGTTTTACCTTCAAGCATGATTTCCACAAGACGAACTGTATGAAGTCTGGCATTATCATGCATGGAAAAGAAGAAATCACTAATTTCTGAAACATAAAAGGCGGCATGAGGTCTCCGTATCTCGTCTGTATAACTTCAGATCGTCAAAGTGCCATTGCGAATGATAAGCAGGCCCGTACGTCCACCTATTCTGATTCTAGCCAATAGCATCTACCCACCTCGTCTGTAATGTGATCTTTCACGAACGAATGTGGGATTATTTTGAGTGCCCCTATCTCTCCATGCCAAAACACATCAGATGTCATATCCAAACTGAATAGGGACTCGTCTGTAAGCAGAATTTGTCACCAACAACCTTGCCTCAAAACTCGATGTTCAGTTACCCAACTTCTTTGGGCCGCACAGTGACTTGAGGTCAAAGGAATAAAGACCATTGGCTTACGTGCATAGAGACTATCCTGATGAAGCACATTTCGGACTGTTTGTTTGGGCACCTTTCATGTTGTGGCCAAGAACAACTGTGTTTGCAGCTGAGTAGTATTGTCCGTTCCATCTCGATGAGCTGTTAACAGGATATATCGGTCATCAATTTCTATGTTAGCACATTTCCGACCTTGCACTGGTCGATGACTACCATTCCATGTGTCTTGAAATCGATTCCACAGACTTTCATGGACACTTCTTGCGACTCCAACAGCGTCCACTATACTTCGTTGTGATTCCCCAAAATCAACTGACCCAAAAATAAGCCAAGTCATGGATTGCGGTAAATCATGTTGTGACATTTTCAAGCCACCTTTTCTCAGAACACGAGCTGAGCAATTGAATTTTACAACTGGGGCAGAGAAACAGACGTTTCTGCTAAATCTCGATTTCTGCACTTATCTCCTTTTTCTAGTTTTTGACGTCATAAACTTTAATTTACATGTGAATTTTTCTTTATCTGTTTTCTACAACACTTTAAATTATGGACGTTTTATTTTACGTTACTTATCGGTGTAAATATTTGCGTAATTTCGTTAAAATCTTTAGCAGTGTATTTTTGTTATACTAATTCTTTTTTTTAATTATTTTTTTGCACGCAATTTAACTAAAATAATCTGTATAATTCTTCAATTGAATAAAACCCTGAAACACGATAGGTTAAGAAATCACGCTGGGATAATCTAAAAAATATTTTCTTGCCATGCTACAGAATTTTGAAATGTGTACTAATACGAAAGAAAAAACATTATTGGTTTATAATATGACTTAATATATAATTTACGTTTTAGTTTAATAAAAGGCCTGTTTCTTCAAATATTAAATTTATTCATCAAATAACTGTAACATACACATTGGCATTTTGTTTGGCATATATATTATTAAAAATGCGATATTTTAAAATAATTGCATGTGAAATATATTAATATTTTCTCAGAAAATATTAATATATATATATATTTGAAATTATATTAATAAGAAATATATTAATATAATTAAAAAAATAATAATCCTATGTATTTTTTCATGATTATTAATTTATGCACTATGCATAGTAGCATTTCAAAAATCAGTATTTAGTATTAATTAAACGTTTTACATGTACAGTCGTGGAAAAAAAAAGTAAACACCCCTACTAACTCCTCAACAAATTATCGTAGAAGAAAGTTACTGGTACCGAACGATTAGAAATAAATTCTACTTTTAAATGATGTATGTAAAATTTACTTAGGAGGGCATCTACATATTAAAACGAACCATAACTTTATTTTTTTCAATAGCAGTACCCAATTCTGACAGTATAAATGAACTCTACACCCTTCAATTAGCCTAAAAACGAATTTTTATGCAATTCGTACCATACGTTTTCGAGAAATTAATTATTTTAAAACGAGCGTATTTTAAGGGCTGTATCCAAATTGAAGTTCCGTACTAGAATGTTAACAGAGAGAGCCGCCTTCTTGATCAAGGCACGTTTAAGCGTCAATGAAACCTGTTTGATTACAGTACAGCAGAATAAATTTCAAAATGTCTACTCACTTCCATCATAGACGGCCCCTTAAACCATCATTTTGCCGTTTTTTAAGCATAATTTGAAAACTACTTGGAAGAAAAATGTGAAATTTTTGAATTTCCATAAAGCAAGACTTAATAAATCTAAATCCATCAAAAAATTGTAGGTTGCAATTCATAATTTTTTCGAATATTAATTTCATAATTCATATCATAAAATTATAAAAATTGCAAATTCAGCTTATTTATGTTTGGGTATATTAGTATTATTAATACAAAAAAAAATTAGCACATTAGGAACATAATTTCGGGAGATATAAATAAAAATATGAAAATGTAATTTAACATTAGAAGCACTAAATTTTGAATGTTTATAATTCAAAAACTTATCATTCAAATGACTTGAAAATTGATGTCTAGGCATAGTTTGAACCGAAGATTTGAAATATCTCGTTAAAATTGGGTATTGCCATTGAAAAAAATGAAGTTTGGATTCATTTTAATATGTAGATGACCCCCTAAGAAAATTTTATATACATCATTTAAAAGTAGACTTTATTTCCAATCGTTTGGTACCAGTAACTTTCTTCTATGATGATTCGTTGAGGAGTTAGTAGGGGGTGTTTTCTTTTTTTCCACGACTGTACGTTTAAAAAACAACCACCCTAACATAAAAGCAGTAAGGATCATCATTAAACATCCTTAAAAACAAATTATCGAATTGAGAATTGAGAGTTGAGAATACCGATTTTTGAAACCTATGCATAGTACGCAAATTAATAATCAGTAAAAAATACATAATATTATTACTCTTTTTTTAATTATATTAATATATTTCTTATCAATGTAATTTCTAAAAAGAGTAATAATCTTATGTATTTTTTTCAGGATTATTAATTTGCGTATCATGCATAGGTTTCAAAATTCAGTATTTAGTGGATTAATTAAACGTTTTACTTATCCGTTTAAAAAACAACCACCAGTAACAAAAAAAAAAAAAAAAAAAAAAAAAAAAAAAAAAAAAAAAACCAGTAATAATCATCAGTAAACATCTTTAAATACCAATTATTGAAATGAAGAAACCCACTCTAAATTACCAAAGTCCAATTCAACTTTTTAAATATAATGTAACAGTAAAATATTTTTAAATATTCAATTTCAATTATTTCTTTAGGATAATCCTTAATTTAACATTTTTGTTTGTTTAAAGTAAGTTACATGAAGTTATTGTTTAATATCAGTCTTAGACTGAGATAGATTGATTAAAAATTTGCAATAGATTTTGCATGAGCGGAAGCCATTCGTGTTTAAAAATTATTTCTATAATTTAACAAAACTACTCTACATTCCATTAATTTACGTCACGTTTAATGTTAAGAGATAAAGTATGTTTAAATATTTAACTTTGTTAAATGTATCAGATTTTATCTTCAACTCTGATTAAAAATACATTTAAAGAAACTCTGAAACAGCAAAATTTTAAATGTGAATTTCAAATTAAACATGATTGATTATCCCCTTAAGAAATGAATTTATTTAGTGTAATTGATTTCTAATATTGTTTTGTATTTTCTTGAGAAGTTTTGTATTTTAAATAATGTTCCAAATTCAAACAATTTGTGCTTTATCTGGGTTATTTTTAATATTCTTGGACATGAAATAAATATTTTTGTTTATAATGAAAAGACTTTTCTACAAAAAAAGTAAAAGAAAATCTTTTGAAAGTATTTATTTTCATTTATTAATGACGTAAATACAAATACAAGCGATGTATTTTTTAAAAGCAGATTACTATTATCTATTTCCTATGACAGTATTTATTTCTAGATTTTATTCATTTATTTTTTATTTATTTATTTATTTGCTACTCTGCAAACTATAACATCAGATTAATTATTGAACTTTTTATTATGTTATCTAAAGCCAGTAAACATTCATGTTTATTGAAAATATTAATACCAGAACCGCCGTCTTTTTTACTCAAGTTTTATAAAAAGAATTTTTATTTAAAAGTATTTAACTTATATAACTTGCCTATTATTGTGCTTCATACATTTCACATATCTTATGAAGAAATTTCTGGTTCGAATCGGAAATTATCGGTTTAGCAGAAATCAAAATGACCCCTAACAGCGCTTCTAGTGTTAAACAATTTAAAAAAATCTATAAGCATAATATATTATGAACAGTAGCTTACGACTTTGTAGTTATTGAAAATATTGTCTACTGTTTCCAATTTACTACCTTTATTGCTATCTTCAAATAACTAATTTTTTTTTTCTTTCACGTAAGTTAAAAAAATATTTAATCGCTGTGCACAATTTTAAAAATAAATACAATGATTAAACATTCATGATGCATCAGGTATAGGCTAGGAAAGAATTTCAACACTAAGAGAATAATGTTAAGAAATTTCATTTTATCTTTCAATGAAATAAAATATTTCAATAACTAATTTACACAGACACGTAACGCAGGATAGAAAAAAAATGAGCTATTTCTTCTACATCCACAATATGTGTGACTTATGCTGTGTACCCCTGCATATGATATATAAGTGTCATACAGACTACGAAATATACAAACGTAAGTATGTTTTAAAACTATTATTCGCTCATATTCAGCTCTATAAACGAACTATTCTACACTGGAGTGCAAAACTTAAGCAACAAACATAAAATGCTAATTTTCGAAGATGTGAGTACTCATAAAAAAAAGATATAAACTATCTCTACAGCACAACTAGTTGATGTGACATATCCTTCACGACACAAGTGTCACTGTCACTAATATGAAACAAAATAAGGAATCTTTATTACTCTTTATCCTCTCATTATTAGCCTAAAATGATCAACACATGTTGTCGCAATGTGAAGTCTCTGTGACTGATGCGATGCGACGAGTCTCTAGAAAACATTACAATGAAGTCATTTTGTGATTCTCATGTGATAGTCATTTTAAGACTGAATTTTGAAATTATCGTGAGCATTAGATTGTGATAAATCACCAAATAATGTCCCAATGAAGTCACATGCTCACTTTCAGGTAACGGAGACTCTACTGTGAAGTCATCATTGTGCTTCTTTGTGGAAAGTCACCAGATGATTTTATTTTCTGTCACCTGCGAACTCGTCACAAAGCAGCTATCATGATGGCTTTACAATGGAGTCTAACATGGACGGTCATATGAGAGTCACAGAGTGATTTAATTGTAAAGAAACCTGGCGACTCCTCACAAAGCAACAGTTATGGTGACTTCTCCGTTGAGTGACCAATTGAGAGTAAGAATGAGATGAATGAAAGATACCATATTTCAGTTCATTCTAGTGACTGTGACAGTTATGAACAATTATGACGTCAAGGAGAGTTCCTATCGACTGGCTGTGCTGTTAGCGTAGTTATTTCTTACACTTGGTGTTTGTAAAATTTTCTATTGAGAGCTCACGTGTTTAGAAAGTAACATTTTGTGTTTGTTTCTTAAATTTTGCCCACTGGTATATGTAGCTTTGAAAATGAAAACAGATCCATTGCACTACATAATATATAAAACATAAGTTACAGTGCAGTTATGCATATCATTTCCATTGTATTAGAAAGTACTGTAACACAAATCAAATACTCTGCAAACATCTTTTGCTCATAGATCATAGAGTAATGTTAACTTTTTGTATGTCAGTGTAATCGGACGTAAATACTAGTTACTCTACCTACAGTCTATAAAAAGCAGGGTAGAGCCCACTTCAGCGAACTCTATCAATTGTAATATGTTTGATGTTTCGTACCAGAGTTAATCCCTTAATCTACAACTACGTGTGAGACACGTGGTCTTGTATTCGGTCCAAAACTGATTATCACGGGCCTGGCCATAATAAATCGTTCTAACCAAATCTAAATATGACGGGCATGGCCCCAGGTACGATCGAACCAATGGGCTAACGGAATTACTAATAAACCTTTTGTGGTACATATACCACAATTATTACATCAAGTTGTAATTATTTATAAAGTATTCCACAAAATAAAGCCATTTATATCTTACACATGGATTTACATTCCATAAGTCTTGCGCGTTTGGTACAACTTAGGACCGATTTGCCGAACCGTGGAATGGCTCGAAGGCTGCGTTTTTCTTGTTTACGTTTCGGACATATGCTGTTGAAACGTAAATCATAGGTTAAGGGGTTAACCTATGGTTTAACCGTAACCTCGTAACCCTGTAACCCGTAACCTAGGGGTTTACGGGCAATCGATTTTGCCCATAAACCATAATGTAACGTGTATTTTTTCCTGTGACGTTGTGAAGGTGCTGAAAACGCTACTCCCTTTATTTTCAATAGAAAACACACTACAGTAACTTCTGTAATGCAAGTTTGTCAATTAAAATGTATTCTTACTTTGCATGGCATCGCGCGGGTTCATTACTTCTTAAAAGTACAAAAAATACTTTCGCACTCGGAATTGAAAGTTCAAAATCATCGAAAATACTATATTCACATAATTCACTGACATGTATTTCGATTATTATGAAAGTGTTCAAATACACGAGCGTAAAAAAATAATAAATGTTTTCTGCTGCTTTATTGGCATATTCGTAAGGGAAACTGTAGAATTTTTTTACGTAAAAAAAGGGCGAATTAAGCTAATGTTTAATTAAAAATTATTTTTCATGAAGTAAATTTATGATTCTTAATTTTCTAGATAATAATTTTATTTTAATTGTAGGTCTTATATGAAATATGTTTTTTTTTTTTTTTTTTTTTTTTTTTTTTTACTTATATTTCTTTGACTTTCAATACTGATATAATAAAAAATATATTACTACAAACGCAATATAATATTTAAATATTGTAAGTGTAAAAATTAACCAAGCACAATAATAAAACAGGATGCTTAACAAGCCAAAATTTGATTTAATAGCATAAAATTAAGACTAATAATAATTTTCTTTAGTAAAGTACGGTAGAGTAGATTAACATTTTTAAAGTAAATCATGACATTCTTAAATTTATTTTTGATTCTGCATCCCTTGACTTCAATTACAATCTTCGCAGAATTATAGTATTAGAGACATTTAATAACAAATAATTTTGTTTTTCTTTTAAATCTTCTTTCCCAACTATTTATTTATTTTTTTTTTTTTTTTTTTTTTTTTTTTTGGTATCTGTTTCACAAGACTTTTGAAATTTGTTTATTTTTTCTTGTTTATTTGAGATTTTTTTAATGTGAGTACGTTTTCATCATGCACTGTTCTATGAAGCTTTTTTCTTTTGTATTTTTACAGATGCGTTATTCACTGTGATGCTTAAGATTCCTTTTTTGCATATTTTATATGAATATCAATACTACTAGAAAATGGAAGTTAGATATTGTCAAACGTTTATTTACATACTCATTGAGTAGCACAAACCCTATTTTCCGTAGTAAGTGAAATGATGCTGTATTTGTATTACAAAAACATATTGAGTTTTTTCGCTTAACAATATCGATTGTTTCTCTTATAATGGATGAATAGTATAGACTGGATGGGAAAATTATTTTACTTTTATTGCATTTTTTTATTATAATGAATTAAAAATTAGCATCATTTCACTTACCAGAAATATGGCTCTAGCTACTCAATGAGTATAAAAATAAAACAATATAAACATCCATATAAAATGTAACGTGCTTAATATGAAAGAATACGAGAAAAACAGAATGATAGCGTGTCATAGACCGTGCAAATTTAGAATAGCTTTATTTATTTGTTTTTGAAAATGACTCGGGGTGAGTCGAAACATATCAACAGTCGAAATAAGCGTATTTTTACTGATTTTATAGTTTTAGTTTGCACCTTTTAACATTTGAAATTAATATATTGCTAAAAGGTATTAAATATATTACACATTGAAGTAATATACTAATTTCAATTCCTAAAGGATGTAAATTAAAACTTACAAAATAGTTAAATAAGTTTTATTCGATTGTTTACATATTTCGATTGCACTCGAGTCATTTTCTAAATACAAAAAAATAAAAATATTCTCAAATTTCATGTTCTTTGAAACTCGTTAATTCAATTTTTCATGTACTCGTTCATATTATGCATGCTGTTTTCTTTTATTTTACTTAGATGTTTAATTTTTATTTTCGTAACCATTGACTAACACGAGTCATACTTTTGATAAGTTAAATGATAGAGATTGTAAGCGCAACAAATTCAATATTTAACGATACAGCGTCATTTAACTTATCAAAATTATGGCTCAATTTGCACAGTAGTTACGAAAATAAAAATAAATCTGCAAGTAAAATAAAAAAAAATAATAACTTGCATAATACGAAAGACTGTTGTAAAAATTTAATTATGGCGTTTCATACATCGTACAATTCTAGAATATTTTAATTTATTTGTATTCAAAATGACTCGTGTACAGTCGAAACATGTAAACCGTGGAGGAAAACTATTTTTACTCTTTTTAACGTTTTAATTTACATCCTTTAGCATTTAAAATTAGTATATATTACAAGGTGTTATGTATTTAAATATTTTTTTTTCTTTTTACTTATGATATCAGAATTTAGTTTATTTAAATATTTATCTTCATTATTGCATATATTGCACATATTGCCCAACAGTTAACAGTTAATTTTAAATTCTTGATTAGATAAAATAAGGTACACGCTATTATTACTTTAATATCACTTTCATCTCAGATGGATTAATGATCAATGTGCAAAAGGATTATACATTTGCGGAAGCTATTCGAATTCTTTCCATAATTTAACAAACCTACTCTAAATTCTATTAATTTACATCACTTTTTACGTTTTATGCTAATAAACTCCGTTTAAATGTTTATCTTCCTTAAATGCAACGGAATTTATTTATGACTTTGACATTTATTCTTTTTTTAAATAACTCTAAAGTAGGAACAATTTGAATGTGAATTTCAAACTGAGAACGTTTCATTATCCACGTAATAAATAAAACTGCTTTAGCGTAATTCATTTCTAATGTTGTTTCATATTTTCTTGAGAAAATTTGTGTTTGGAATTATAGTTAAAATTTAAATAAGTTCTGTTCAAACTTTGTTGCATTTCATATTCTGGGGGCAGTTAATATTAAAACACAATTAACTGCAAAAAAGGAAAGAACACATTTTTTGCAGAAGAAGAAATTTTTTTTAAAAAAGTGATTATTTTAACGTATTAATGACAGAAGAATAAATACAAGCCACAAAGTTTTATTTATAAATTTTAAGCATATTTGTTTTCTAAATCAGTTCCTACTTTTGGATTTTATTTGTTTCAAGTGATAATTGTTCCTATAATACAAGCGAAAAATATTACATATGAGATTGCATTCTTTTCATTGAGATATTATTTTTTTAAGTAGCGTAAATCATGTGGGAAAATTAACAAGCTATGCTTATAAATAATTTTTTGTTCTAAGTTACTTTACTCTCTTTTAAATGATGTTTTTCTCGTGAAATTTCGTTGGCAGCTATAATTTTAATTATTTTATAGAACCTGATCTTCAAATGCATGAGATGATGTAATTGAACTTACCAAATCAATCACAAAAACAGCCGTCAAATGTTTGGACTGAGGGTTGGATAAGGCGTAGCTGGCTGCAACAACGTACTATTAAGGCAAAAAAAAAAAAAAAAAAAGACAACCCTATTGCAGATGTTCTGATAACAGATATTAACCAATATAAATAGAACGTAATCAATGTCTCAATGCCGCATTCTGGGCAAGTTTCTTTTACAGAATAATTGTTTAACTGACGTAAGATAGCAATTAAACTATTATTCCACAAAATACAAAAGAAAAATAAAATTTTAAGAATAATATTTAAAGTATTAATGTTTGACATTACCCATAGTGCGTTGAAATTGTAAATAGTCGCTATATGTTTTAAAAATATTTCTACATCTAATATGTTAATTTTTGAGGGGAATGAAACATAATAATATGATTATAAAAATCTTCTTTCTATTTCACTCTCGTAATGTAAGAACATGCACATAATCTGATTAATATAACTGCTCGAAATTTCGAGTACATGTGACATACAAAATAATTATAAATGATTAATAGAAACTTATAATTTAGCAAAAAAATTCAACATGTGTAAATGATTGTGATTTGTAGTTCAAGGGCGGATGGTCAGTAGTGCCCGGATGTCTAGCTTCTGAGAACCTAGTGTCTGTATTGTTTAAATGTGCTTGTCGAATAAAGTATTTATTGCTAGTGCGCGTGTTTTGAATGTTTTTTCTGCTTAATTAGGCGCAATCGAACCTCGCGAGAATAGATGTATTTTGGGCTTCAATAAAAACTGCTAATCGCCTGCATAATAGTATTTGTAAATTGAGAGACCTGGTTTGATAATAGATCGTATATAAAGAGGGTAGGTTCGTATAAAAAATACTATGCAATTTAATAATAAAACAACATTTTGATGACGCGATTTCATAATTATATAAAATAAATTCAAGTGTTTTTATTTTTTCTAGAATTATGTTCGCCCACATTTAAAATGCAATATTAAAAAGCAGAAAAAGCAACGTTTAAAAATGCACAAATAATACATGAAAAGCAGCAAACTGCTGTTTCGAATCTACTAGCAAGATTCTTCTTCAGTGCAAGATAGGGGAAAAGGAACAGCCTGCTAGAAAAAGCAAGGCCGAGCCAAAAGCTTTGGCTCAGCCTTACTTTTTTCTAGCACGCTGTTCCTTGTTCCCTATCTTGCTGTGAAGAAGAATATCACTAGTAGATTCGAAACAGCTGTTTGCTGCTTTTCATGTATTATTTGTGCATTTTTAAACGTTGGTTTTTCTGCTTTTTAATATTGTTGCACGGAGGCTTTATTTGCTATTTTTATAAAATGCGATATATCTAAATCGAGTTAACGTGTAAAAAATTACAGTAATTTATGTATGGGAAATGTATGATAAATGTTGGTAAATTATGCTAGTACGGATGTAGGTACAGAAGATAATATCTTTCTGTAAAGTAGTATAATATATCTACTTCCCGATGCGTTATAAATTATTTCATTTCTTGCTTTTCTTTACACTATAAGTGCAGATTCCTAAAATTTTTAAGGAGCCAGTGACTCCTAAACCCAAATAATCCAGTGGCCACATTGTGAAAGAAACCAATAAAAGCAATAGCGTTTATATGTGAAAAATTCAGAGGGCGAATTTCGTCGAGGGATCTAAAAAAAACCTGAAAATTTCATCAAAGGATCAGGAAAAAACGCGAATTTCGTCAAAGAATAAAAAAAACACGAATTTCGTCAAAGAATCTTGAAAAAATGCGTATTTTGTCAAAGAATCAAGGGGAAATGCGAATTTCGTCAATCTTCGCAGAAAAATGTTAACATTATCAAAGGATAACGAAAAAAGAAAACCACACTAATTTTTATCAAAGGACCGCAGAAGCAACGAGAATTCGGTCAAACGATTTCAGAAAAAACGCGAATTTCGTCAACAGATTACAGAAAAAAAGAATTTTATCAAAGAATCGTAAATAAAAATCGCAGATTTCGCCAGAGCATCGCGAAAAAAACGCGACATTTATAAAACAATAACTATAAAACCTGAATCGCAAAAAAATCGCAAATTTTGTCAAAGCATCGCGAAAAAACCCATTCATAAAACAATCGGTATAAAACCTGTATTTCGTCAAAGGCTCGTGGAAAAAACACGATTTTCGTCAGAGGATTGCGAGAAAAAAAACACGATTTTCGTCTAAAGATTACTGTAAAAAAAAACGAAATTCGCCAAAGGATGGCGACTTAAACGCCCAAAATTAGTCACCAAAGTAAAACATTTAGTCATCACGTGGCGACTGGCAACCGTGAATCCGCACCTATACTTTGTCTAACATTAAAACAAAAAATAGAAATAAAATTGTATAGTTAAATTATTGTTTAAACGTTCAAAATATTTATCCGAGACAAGAAGGTAAATAAATGATATAATAAAAAGGATGTGAATGGATATCTTGCAATAAAAATTTCCGCTTTGGATGAAGAAAAGGGAAAGTGCATTGACAATATTATTGTTTAAGTTTATTCAACTAACGACGGATATCATTTTATTCAGTATTTATTACTTTTTGTTGTTCTACTACGTAGAAAATGTCATCTTTATCGGAAGACATTTGTTTCCTAGATTCAATGAAACAATTTCCTTTAATCCATTCTTAGTCAGAGAAGAAATTAAAAAGTATCAGTATTTGAAATGATTTTTTTTTTCGACTAGCTATATCAAAAGAGTTATAGGAATTTATTTTCTTAAAATAAATAAAATTGGAACAATGTGGAGAAAATGGATATTTTCAAAAAGCTTATGGAGAAGTTTCTTTTAAATTAATTAGTAATGCTTTTGTGGATATGCCTTTTGGAACGGAAGCTGGATCTATCTTTTCAATTTAAAGGTAAAAATTGATGTTTTTTTTAAAAAATAGAACCAGACTTCAAGGTTAATGGCAAGAAGTTTCTACATGATGAATGTTTTTATTTAAAAACAATAACATTACTTTTTTTATTAAACTTATTAAGCATGCCCAAGATATCTATGCTCATAAGTATATACATTTTGCGTTTTAATAATGAATGTCGCAACTAATAATTTATGAAATATCATAATACTTAAAACTGTCCAAAACAATAAGCATTCGATAATTTATAAGTAATATTTTTATTTTTATTTTAATACAAAATGGCTGATTTTTATTTAAAAATATCATAATTCTCAAACACTATGATTATTTGTTTTCTATTGCTATTTTAAAATTATTTGGTTTTCAGAATTTTTTTTTTTTATGTCTACAATGTTTTTCATTATGCATCATGTCTCGTGACATTTTTTACTATATTATTGTTTTTAAACTATGTGAAAATATTTTCTATCATGAGTGATTTTGAAAATGTCGCCGTTTGTGCAATGAAACGTTTGTCAATCTTAATAAAGATATTTTATCACTTTTTATAGTATTATTTAACTTAGTCTGCTTATAAGCGATTATTATACATGTTGCTATTTTGCTATCTTTAAAAATTTCTCTTCATATTTACAAGGGTCGTTCTTGTCCTGAAATTTCAAGACTAGGAAATTCTTCGGTACCAGTATCTTCTTATAGAAAACCTCTTCTTAAATAAGGTGAAATATCGCGCGTTTAATCTCCATTTATTTTTCTATAAATAATACTGATATATTTCCTGAAACGTACAACCACTGTATTTATTTGCTTTAAAAAAAAAATAGCATTTCATATCACACATGTTATAAAAAATTCGGTTTGATAAGTTTCACTTTTGGATTTCTCGCTAAGCCATTTCATATTTTTCGAGCAAAAGGTAGGTGGTACCAACTCATTCATAAGATTTAAGTTATTGATTTCGAAGATCAAATAGAAAAATATAAAATCGTTCTCATGAAATCGTTTAATGTTTGTCCAGTATACGGAAGTAAATATTGCTAGTACATAGTGATTAAGAAGTGATTAAGTTATTTCCATATCGGAACTTCTTATTGTAACCCAATTTTCCTTAATATTAATATTTTCTCTAGTATGTGTGTACGTAGAATGTGCGTATTTAAAACGATTAAATTTGTCTGGCATTTTATAGAATTTTTGAATTGGAAAATAGTCAGTTTCCACTACGTATATTTATAAAGGAAAAATAATTATCTGTTTAAAAGAAATCGCAAAACTAACATTAATGTGACTCCGGTAAAATAACTAATTTATGAGTACGTTAAATATATAAAACTCAGTAATATATCTATTCATCTTATAAATGTTAAATTTTAAAACTTATATAACAATATTCTATTCAAACATTTTGTAAAACAATTTGCTATTTCATATATTTTAAAAGTATCCTTCATATTTTATACTAGAACTATAGATTCTTCTCAGATTCCTAATAAGACTTGTAACATTCCATAATTATCTCATGCAGAAATTTTCTGGATTACATAAATCTTTAGACCTTTAGTAAAAAAAACAAAGTGCTTGCAGGGGGTGGTGTATTTCGGCTCCAATACGAGGGTGTATCAATAAGTTTTTGCCATCACATAGAAGTAATTGAGTGAAATTTATGAAATTGCGACATTTTATGAGTCCTTTTTCTATATACTAGTCAGTGTGCACAGTAGCACATTTGTGCAACTGGCATTTCAAAGAGAGAGAGAGAGGGAGATGTATTCCAGGAGGTGCGATAGTAGACCCAAAGGGGAGCATTTTTCTAACTTTTACCGACCCCCACATGTGATATATTTTTGGAAAGGTTATGCGACCACTTACTCATGTTTTGCACTTCCTGAGCCCCTCCCCCAAAATTTGCACTCCGGGGGCACTTTTCTAAATTTTGCGGACATCATTCATCCCCCGGGAGTTACATTTCTGACTTTTAATTTTGAAATACCCTGTATATATGCATAGTAGAAGCACGTTTTTTTGCTTCTGACGAAGAAAGACTCAGATCTTTCAAAAAGCCTAGCGCATTTAACGGTGTTTTAAGAAGTTACTTTAGTTGGTACTACTCTATCAATGATTCTGAATTCTGCAAAAATGCGTTCTTTAAGTTCTGACAGTGTCAAATACATTGTTTATGTACGACCAATGCCGAAAACAAAGTGGCCAGAACTTAAAGAACGCATTTGTGAAGCTTTACATTAACACAAGTCATTACATTAACGAATATAATTGATCTTAAAGGTTATATTAGTACCATTCCAGGATTATTTAAGCAATCTACAATTTTTTTGGAAAATCATAGTATCACCAAATTGATTAATAAAGAAATATATTTTTTATTCAAATGACATCCTCATTAGGAGTAATGGAGGATACAATGAAGGATTTTGTCATTCGAATGAAACATTTGGTCAGCTCTCCTCAATTTTTCTATCAATTGACACCATTAATTTTGTAAAAATAGAAGAAACAAAACTATAGTTACAAACCTTCATATTTTTTAATCTATTTCCAGCAGAAAGTTTGTAAATAGAAACGTTTCTAATTTCTGTTTATATTTTAATTTCATTCTAATTAAAATAAAAAAAAAATTCTCGTTTTTTTTATCATTATTATTATTTCTTCCAATAATAGATTATAAAAAGTATGACAGAAAAGGTTGACAGTTCTGCGTGAATGATTCATTCAAATATCAAAATAACTTATTCTGTTTATCACTAATTAGGAGTTTCAGTAATACTACTCCAAACTTTTTGAAAGAATGTAGATATCGCTCACCAGCAGGAAAACTGACGCATCTAGACAAAAGTAAATTTCACAGGAGAGGCAAAGAGGGGGGGGGGGGATGTGAATGATTTTACTGTAACACGAAAATAAAGCATTTAGCTCATCATACAGGAATAAAAACGAACATAAAATCATAAAAAGATTTAGAATAAAGACGTATGATGTTCTTTGGAGGGATGGATAATTTTACCTCCCCATTCCCCTTCTGTAGCCACAAATGGACATATAGTGTACTAAAACGATTTTCCGTAAAACTACACGTATGAAACTGTTTGTGTATCAAGACATAATAGACATTCTATAATAGACACATTACTCTAATAAAATGCAAAATGAATTTTTGCGAGATGTGTCATTTTCCTTACGGGTGAGCGATATTTCCACCACCCCCCACACACACGCACATACAAAAAATGAAAGATTGTGTTATTGTAACTTTAATTTTAGAATAGCTAAATGTGCTAACATACAATAACTAAAAAATGCAAACAAATCAAGATGTAAAACATTATTTTTAGATTACTGAAAATACAAATACAGAAGTCTCTCTCTAATCAGTTTAGAATCGAGAAATCGGAAAATGTATGAATTAAAACAACAGCATTTTGATTTATCACATTTTCTGTCATTAGAGGCTGTGCAAATATAACATTATCGTTTTAGGGTGGGGGGGGGGGGTGTCTGGCACATGCTATCGTAAGATATCTCTAGGGAGAGGGGTATCTTTTGATATCGTTATCAATTTTGATCCAACCCAAATTTTCTCTTTTTATTTGTAACATTGTCTTTACATCAAAATAGAATCTTATCTTATTTTTTTTTTAAACAGAAAGATGTTATTAAAATCATTAAATGCCTATAAAACTATTTATTTCCAAAATATGGAAAATATGAACGTTTGGCATTCCTAGTCTGTCATGTGTGTATGCATCAGTGGCGTGGCGTCCGGTCATCGCACGATGCGGCGATGACCAAGCAATATATCAGAGAATAAGATAGAGTATTTTAAGTTTAAATATAATTTAAAAACTATGATTTTTCCAAAAAACAAAAAAATCCCGATCAAAAATGTGTAAAAACCGAAGAGAAACCTCGCGCGATTCGCAAACTTTAGCGCATCCAAGTAACGTTTTTTTCCTACTTCATTCCCACTCACCCCGCACATCTTTTTCCCAACTAAAGGTAGGCTACTCATCGCAGATTTTTGCGCTTCTGTTGGACAAAAGCCAAAAAGCTCTCGCACTCTTCAAGTGAAGGGGTTAGATTTTAATTGCGTTGCTGTTCCGTTATCCGCTGTACTTCCCCGTTGTTATGAAATGTTATTCAGTTAAAATTTCTCTTTTTTTAAAGGGTGTTTTTTTTTTTTTTTTTTTTTTTTTTTTGCAGGACTTTTTGCTGAATTTTTCTCTTTCATTATATCGTATATTCGACTTTTTAACTGAGATGGTTTAGTTAATATATTGAAATTGAAAGTTTTGGGGAGGGAGTTAGATCGTAAGTTAGAACAGCCAACTTCCGACGTGCACTTTTTAGGTGCGTTCGTAATTATATAAATACGTAGCACCTATAGTCGTCGTTCAGTCCGTCTATCCGTCCGTCTGTCTGTCCGTCCGCCCGCATATAATAGAGCAAAAACTACCCAACCGAATGGTCTGAAATTTTAAATATATGATTGCTGTAAAATTTTGTCGAGCCATTTCAAATTTTATGAAAATCGGATGTATAGTTTAATTACAGGGACAGTCAAAAGTTCTTCTTTACATTAAAGCCAATGGGAAAAATTATTGCAAGTGCATTTTAATCATGTTACAGCTTTCCGAATGGGCTGAAATTTTAAATATATAATTGCTGCAAAATTTTGTCGAGCCATTTCAAATTTCATGAAAATCGGATGTATAGCTTAATTACAGGGACAGTCAAAAGTTTTACGTTACATTAAGGGGAATGGGAAAAAATTATTGCAAGTGCATTTTAATGATGTTACAGACTATGCACTTATGAATTGCAAATAAATACACATTCAGTACAATATGGGGTGCAAAAAATAATTATAAAACTAGTTATAGTACGAACGCACCTCATTTGCCACGTTTGACGAGCAATTTCCAACTTGTTTTTAGATATTTCTGTTTGTTTGGCGGGTTTGTTGTTCAGTGATTTTTGTCTCTTGCTGTGTCATACATATTTTTATTAATTGAGATGGTGTTTTAATTATTTTTTGGTAAGTTTTTGCATCGGCTTTGAATATTCGTTTGTGATAATTCAGTGTTTTCATTGAATGAGCTGAAATTTTTTCCCCATTGATGCCCATTTTACTGATTCGAACATGGCTGAATCGGATATTATGCAAGAACTCCTGGAAAAACCTTTCGGTTCTTTAAGATTTGAGGATAAACTGCATATTGTCCAAAATGGTAGACCTTGTCCATCACTCAAAAATTTATCGTCTAAAGTAAAAGAAAGAGGCAGAGAATATACCAGACACTTTACAGTTTCTAATTATGATTCTCATACTTGGCTCTGTGGTAGTGAAAGTTTGTCCAAACTTTTTTGCTGGCCCTGTCTTTTATTTTCAAAATCCAAAAACGTTTGGAATTTTAGTGGTTTCAGTAATTTGAATGGATTAGCCAAATCAACCAAGGCACACGAAAATTCTGAATCACATCTTCAGTGTGTAGTAGACCTGTACAATTTTGGAAAGTAACGAATAGATGAAGGAATAGACAAAACCCTCAAAGTTAATAACAATTTTCATAACCAAAAAGTTAAGAAAAATCGTGAAGTTTTAAAACGACTCATAGATGTGACATGTTTTCTTGCCAAACAAGAATTACCCTTCCGAGGGCACAATGAAAAAACTTCCTCTTTGAATCAAGGAAATTATGTTGAAACTTTAAATCTTTTAAAACTCTACGATCCAGTTTTAGCAGAACATTTGGAGTTCATGTATAAGTGAAGGTAAGATTTAAAGTTTCTTTTTTGAATATGCAACCATTGAATTTTAGAGTTAATAATTTTTCACCACAAACTTAAATAATTGCGATGACCACCGAAACTTTTCAGCCACGCCACTGGTATGCATATATAATACGCTGCTCGAGAAAACATATGGGAAGTATGTTTGAAATGGTACTTATGTTTACTAGTAAATAAAAGAGAAAGCATGTTATCCACCTGTTTTCTTGATAAGAAGTTATGTCTGCCCCCCCCCCCCCCGAGCGAGGGCAAGTGCAAGGATATATTATTGAATGCATTATGTAAAAAACATATATTATTAAATACTATTAAACAGTAACTATTTCTTCTAAGTATTATTTGATATAGAGTTATTTCGTGTATAAAGTGATATTTTATTAATTTCTCTTTAATCAATAAAGTATGCGAATAAAAAATAGAACCACATTTATACACCACTCCAAACAAATGAAAAAAAAAATCAAATTTTTAGACACTGATAACGATAACATTACGGGGGTGGGGGGGGGGGGTCGAGGGATGATAACTTACGATATTGTAAGGGCGGAGGGCGGTCCGAAATTGCCAAAAGTTGATATCGTTAGATTTGCATAGCCCCTTATTTATTTAGAACTATCTTCAATAAAATGTTGAAATTTCTACTTTTATTTATTACTATGTATTTTTTACAACCTTAGAAAGCTTGCTAGTATAATTCCTTAAAAGGAATTACATTATGATAATTCTTTTAATAATACTATACGCCAAAACAATATACGTCATTCAAATTTTCAATGTATAGAAAATTAAAATGTTTAAGAAGGTTAGATTAAGTTCATTTCAACTAAGCATTGATTATTATGGCATTTAATATTCTCTACTTATTTTTTTAACTCAGTTTCTCAAAACACTCTTAATATGTGCTCTGTAAAATAACTTACGCACGGTTATGCCGAAAATACCAGAATTGAACGTTCAATGCTATTTTCTTATAGTAAACGCCATGCAAAGTTGCAAAAATTCCATTTTTAGAGAAGAAGATTTTTTATCAAAAGAAAAAAAAAAAAAAATGTGGTAAAAAAAGTTTTCATCTAACGTTATAAATGACGAAAAATGTGTGACAATGAAAATGAGAGTGACACCAAAATGCGAAGCTATTCAATTGTTAGTTCCTCATTGACATAATTACAATGTCGAAGCTGCTCGCCGTTAATAGTTAAAGGAAATCCGAAAATTGTAATAAAGTAGTCTCGGGGAAAAAAAAAACTCATCCTTCAAAATACACAACCCTTAATCCTTCTAATATGATCCGTCTACACACAAGTATTTACTGATTTCTTCTTTTATTTAGGCATTACGAACTCTGAGAGAAGAGTATAAATATCGTAGATAAAGTCTGAAACTTCGTCCGAATACAAATACCATGTATCTGTGATCATTGCCATTCAAAACACTTAGCTGTTGAAACTTGTCTTTTAGAAAGCAAATAGTTGTCTATTTTTAGGTGAAATAAAACTGAAACATTATCTTTTCAATTGAAATTTGGATAGAGATACGGAAAAATTATTTTGGATAGGATTGATTTACATAAACTAGGGGGCACTGCCCCCTACGAGTTACGCTCGCCAACCCCCGTTCAGACACCGCAAACTCTAAAAACATGCTAATTTGATCGGCTTTTAAAAATTTTCCGAAGAATGAATTATAATTTAAAAAAACGGTGGTGATCTCCCTGTTAACGGGTTATTTTCGTCTTTGATTAAATCAGAGCAGTGAAAAATTTGAAAAAAACTAATATAAAATTAATTAAGTAAACAGAGTCTTTGTTTCCAGGTATTTTTTAACAACGCTATAAGAAAGTTTTTTTAAATAAGATATTTTAAATGTATCATTTAAATCTGACGTAATTTTCACCAAAGTTTTCTTTCTCTTTTTAATATTCACGTGAAAATACATTTGTTATTAGAAAGGAATTATTATTTGCACTGTCTTAAAATTCTTAACATAGTTTAACACGTTCACGCCGGCGCGATGGGTCACACTCGACTGTCTCAGAGCTGGTAAGTCTCCGGCCTTTTGGATACCAGTATTTTAATACAGAAAATGTTGATTTATTTAATTAGATCAATTGAGCAACATTTTTTTCTAAAATAACAGTGGTGTGCAAAAAAGCCGGAGCCTTGCCAACTCTGAGACAGTGTAGTGTGACCCACAGCGCCGGAGTGAACTTGTTAAAAAGATTATCTCAAAATATGAAATAAATGTCACGCGCAAATACATTTTTAAATTTAAAATGTTTGACAATATTGTGGTTTTCCAATTTTAAATATGACGTAATTTCCTCCATTTACGACTTTTAGTGCATATTAATGAATTATTTTACAATTTTCTTTCTCTTTTAACATTCACGTATAAATATAGTTTTTATGACGTAATTATCAATATTTTCCTGCTTTTAACACGTAATCATTTAATTCTCATTTGAAAGTTTTATTTTTCTGATAATAGTCAAGTGTAAAAATTTTTTTATTTGAAGGAAATATTATTCTTTGCGCTGATTTTTAAATTTGGCAACAATTAAAAATAATACCAATACCCTTTTCTAAACGTTGTAAAAAATATCTCTCGAAATGCTGAAAATTTGAATTTAAAATAGAAATAAAACCAAAAAAAAAAAAAATTCAAATAAAAAAAAATGAATACAGTCTGTGCACTGGCAACTTGTAATGTATAAAATGTTCTGAAAATGATTAAATTCCTATGTATAGTTTTTGTGCCTATAAAACTTTTTTGATGGAATGATTTTGACCACCTTTAACCTTAAATTCTCTTAAAATAATTCTTGGATTTTAAAACTGTCTGCATAAGCGTGTTTATCAAACGTTTATATGTAATACCACTGATTTCCACATTTTTGTATGCAGAAAGTTGTCTTAATATTAACGAAGAAAGGACCCAGGTCATAAAAATTCAAACAGGAGGCGGTGACAGTGTTAGTTACCTTTTTTTTCAAATAGAGAGAAAAATGGAGTTAACTATTATACTAATGAGGTAAGTTAGTAAGATAGTATTAAGCAGTCTCTGATTATTGAAGTGCTGAAAATTTGAAGATTATTAAACTTTTTCAACTGAGGCCTGATTAACATTTTCCATTCTTATTAAATAACATAACTTTAATATTAATTGGGTTGATTAATGTATATTTTTTAGGGAAAATTATTTAATTATAAATAATTAATTTATCACAAGATACTTTTTCAAGATTTGTAGTATCAAATCGTAATTCATTGTCTGGTAATCATAACATAATTTCACTGAAAATTCCAAATGTGATAGAATATTTTCCTTTTCCGTGTTTTAATATTATATACCCCTATATCACATAAAAGTGCATATATATTTCACGGGATTCCCATAACTTTTGCTTTTGTAAGAACTTTACTAAGTCTTTATTTAAAATAAGATACCTTTAACCATTAAATTGCAGAACATTCAGTGTCAATTCAGCGAATAAGTTGAAAATTAGTATTCGAAAGTAATGGTGGTAATCGTTAAATAATACACAGAACCATGCGAACTCTTATTAAACAACAGAAAAACCAATGTTTAAAATGCACGAATAATACATGAAAATCAGCAAACAGCTGTTTCGAATCTACTAGTGAGATTCTTCTTCAGTGCAAGATCGGGAAAATGGAACAGCGTGCTAGAAAAAGCATGGCTAAGCAAAATCATAGCCAGAGACGCGCTGGCTTATATACTCTATGCGGGTAGCGAAGGCGCCAAAAATAACCAATGAGAGAGAAGCAGTGGAAACGACTGGGTGGGCAAGTAGCCACATCTACTGGAGAAGGAACGAAAAAGAAACCAAAAAAGGGGGAACTAAATTAATACTTTCCAAATACTTGGAAAATCAGGAGTACTAGATAATAGGGTGGAGCGCTCGCCTATAGGGAAAAAAAATTTCTTCAAATCAAAATTGGCCGGAGTGGGAAAGTTGCTCTACCCGATCCTCATTCTGAATATAAAATATCTTTGAAAAATATTAATATTAAATACTGCCCCAAAGTCATTGAATATTGAGAAAAAACGTAAAAGTTGTGCATTTTCTCATTTTTTTCCTCAAATATACAAACTATTTTATTAATTTGATTTAAAAGAATGATCATCGAATTATTATTATTGTTATTATAAATTTATAGTAAAATTATGTAATATTTATATCAAATTCGCTTTTATTATGCTTACTCAACGACTATACCTTTTTTTAATATATGAAATTTGGGTAATTGTAATTGTTTTATATTTTTTACTTAACCTGTGTAAAAAAATATAATTTGAAATTATTCTTAAACATCTACAGTAATAATATAAAAATAATTTACTATTGCAATTTACAAGCAATGAAGTTACTATTTTATATTAGTCCATATTGTTTTTTAGTTTCAAAAACTGCCTTTTTTCCGAGACTCCAGACAAGTTTTAATGAATTCAATGCATCTCAAAGGACCACAAACAGCAGAAGAAGCCTCCGTAACAAGTTTCACATATCTTTCAGTGGCTTGATTGTGACAAGGGAATAGTTTAATCTTAGGTAAGGTTGTCATTTATTGTCTTTGGATTTAGGATATATTTTGTAAGAATGTTATGATTTAAGAACTTAGTTAATGGTGGTTGTATCACGGTCACTTCAGCCCAATTTATAGAATCTCAAGGTTCGCACACTCCTTGGAATTTCCAAGGACTCTGGCACCACTATTAATGATAAGAAAATTTACATTTAATTTTTAAAACACAGAATTCACAGACACCGCCTTCATTCACAGATTTTGCAATATTTTTCCGCAGAGAAATACTTTGAAAATACTGTTAAAATTTAGTGGTAAAACTGTGCGAACCCTGGAATCTATATAGACTTTGGCTTCAAAATTTATCCGTATGTAAAGAATTTCTTGACTTTCGAGATTTTGTTTTTCTGCGTAGTGCCAAAGGTCTTACATAGTATGTAAGAGTGTTGGCACTACACATAATAATAAAATCTTGAAAGTGAAGACATTCTTTACGTACGTTCAACTTACCTGAGATCACGTACGTAAAGAGTTTTTTGACTTTCGAGATTTTATTATTCTGCGCAGTGCCACTTTTATATAGTATATATGAGTGTTGGTACTATGTAGAATAATAAATGTTTCACGAAAACAAAAGATCAAGTTACCTGAGAGACCAAAGACTATATCGATTTCATAAATTAGGCAGAAGTGACCATGACAGAACCACCATTAACTAAGTTATTAGATCATAACATTCTTACAAAGTGTATCCTAAATCCAAAGGCAATAGATGAAGGCATCTTACCTAAGATTAAACTATTCCCTTAACACAATCAAGCCACTGAAAGTTGTGTGACACTTGTTACGGAGGCTTCTTCTGCTATTTGTTGTCCTTTGAGACGCCATGGATTCATTAAAACGTCTGGGAGTCTCGGGAAAAAAATGCCAGTTTTTGAAACCAAAAAACAGTATGGAATACTATAAAATGGTAACTTTACTGCTTGTAAATTAAATAGTATATTATTTTTACCTTATTACATTAGTTTTTTAAGAATAATTTCAAATTATATTTTCTTACACAGGTTAGGTAAAATATGTAAAACAATTACAATTACCCAAATTTCATATATTTTTAAAAAGTATAGTCGCTGAGTTAGTATAATAAAAGCGAATTTGATATAAATATTACATAATTTTATTATAAATATATAATAATAATAATAATAATTCGACGATCATCCTTTTAAATTAAATTAATAAAATAATTTGTATGTTTGAGGAAAAAAATTGGAAAATGCACAACTTTTACGTTTTTTCTCAATATTCAATGACCTTGGGGCAGTATTTAATATTAATATTTTTCAAAGATATTTTTTATTCAGAATGAGGATATGATAGAGCAACTTTCCTACACCGCCCCATTTTGATTAGGAAAATAATTTTTTTTTTTTTTTTTCCACAGGCGAACGCTTTTACGTTTTTTTCTCAATATTCAATTACCTTGGGGCAGTATTTAATATTAATATTTTTCAAAAATATTTTATATTCAAAATGAGGATCTGATAGAGCAACTTTCCCACCCCGGCCGATTTTGATTTGAAGAAAAAAAAATTTCGCTCCACCCTACTAGATAAGTCATTGACTAAAGCGTGAGAATTTTTAATGATGTGGTAAGCTTCCCAAAAATCAAGATCAAGGTTAGAAGAACACTTTTGGATAATGATGACTGAGGAAAAATCGAAACTATGTTGAGAAGACCAAGAATGTTGAGCAATAGAAGAACGTTATTTTTACATGCGAACTCTGTTATTAAGCATATTATCGTTAAAGCATGGACTAGTATAAGATGCATTCGTTATTAAATAGTTTTTTTTTTTAGAATGCATTTTCAGTTAATTATATATCAGGTACTTTGACAAAATGTAAATCAGTTATTTTTCTAGTAGGTTTTTATGGAGATGTTACTGTAATCAATTACCAAATATATAAAAAATAAAAGAAAATAATATAAATAAAGCTATTGCATTCTCAAAATATTTCACACTGATTAAAATTAGAGATAACATTGAATTGAAATTCAAATGTATTATTAAAAGAAAAAATATAAAAAATAATGTATTTCTTGTTAACTCATTAAAGCTGGTTGGCAATAAATTTTGCCCTGTAAGGCAAACAAAACATTTAAATTTGAATACCGGTATTTTATTTTGGAACTTTTCACATTATCTAATCTCAGATTTTGAGCGATTAAATAAATCAAAATTACAATGTGGAAAAAACTTGTGTCGCAGAATTAAATGAAATGTAAAAGATGCTCGTCCTTAATGGGTTAATAACGTAATTTTTTGAAAAATCACTCAAAAGTAAAATATACATAATGAGAGAAAATCTTTATGATGATTATAAAATCAGTTCTAATTAATCCGTGAAAAAAAAAATATGTTTTTTTAATTTTTTAATTAGTTTTAAAATCTGTAAAGGTCTTTAGAATTAAATATGGTTCATATTGTCATAAGTGCTTGTCAGAATGTTAAACTGAAATTAACTTTTAAAAGATCAGTATTAGAACCATATTTTTATGTCCTGTTTATATTTCAAATGCCTAAATAATTTGGAAGTACAATTTAGACCCTTAACGGTCGCATTAAATTACAGTTTAAAAATTGAAATTGCTCATTGACACCACTTTTTTGAAAAAGAAATATACACCTTATTTAATCACAGTTAAAATGATACCATAACAAAGCCAAATACACCATTTATAAAACTGACGGGAATCAAATAATCAGAGTAAAAGACACAGCCCTTGAATACCACGGGAGCGAGAATTAACACTAGAAAGCCCGCGTGCAGTCATTTTGACTGCTACCAAATGAATATATCTCGGTTCGAACGAGAATTTTTTTTTTTTTTTTTTATAAAACTAGTTTAAAAGATGCAAAGAAAAAAAACCTGGTTAAATGGATAAGGTAATAATTTAAAATAAAAATTCTGGTGTGAAATATTTTTTCTAATATTTGAGTAAAATTCTCGGTCTTTCTAGTGTTAATGAGTTAATAAAAATTTAAATGACATATTGACAATACCTAATTTACTGAAAATTGAAAACTTGATCATTAAAATGAAACGTTTATTTTCTAAATATAACACGATATATAATTTATACAGGGTGTCTCAAAAAGTCGTTTACAAACTTAACATGCTGGTCTGTCATATCATGAGGAACAAGATTTACATAGGAATTTGTGTGCGAAAATGCAAACTGCGACCGCTAGAGGATGATGAGCGCAGTTGTGGAGAGGAAGAAAGATAGGATATCGAAAGAGGTATTAATATGACTTTTATTAAAGAACATGGTTTAATTTACAGAAGGTGTTCAGAATTCCTTCCATTCGCCGCAAAAATGCTTCACAACGTCGACGCATGGATTCTCGGACCCGTTCAAAATGGGCAGGTGTGTCACGGACACGTGCTGCCGCTTCCACTATCCTGCCAACAAGATCCATGTCCGATGTTACAGGCGTCTCGTACACCATGGACTTCATATGTTCCATACCAGCCAATTCTGCGTTACTAAACCAATTCATCCTTCTCCTGCAACGTCCTCGCCTGAAATTATTACGCTTCCCACTCTCCCGTAAGCCTGCGCTCATCGCCCTCTAACGGTCGCAGTTTGCATTTTCGAACACAAGTTCCTATGTAAATCTTGTTTATCATGATATGACAGACCAGCATGTTAAGTTTGTAAACGACCTTTTGAGACACCCTGTATAGTTCGTCACATTTTATTACATGTTACTTTGTAAAAGTCCAAACATAATGCGCCTGCATATTTCGAATAAATATGCCTTTGAAATGCTAAATACTAATCCGATTATTAAAAGTTAAGAAAAAGCAATAGATATGTTTTTCATCACCATTTCAATAGGTAAGAGCGAAAACAACCCAATGTAAATTTATGTCGACATTTGACCGTTGATATCCAACTTATCATCGAACATTTAAAATTGGCAAATTTAAGTGAACGACTAGATCAGAACTAAATGTTTTACGTATTATGAAATATAAATTACAGACTAGTTAACTGCTTAACCCATTTGTGCTTGAATTATTGTTTCCTCAAATTTGTTGGTAAAATAACTTTAAAATGTAGCAAAATGAAGTTCAAAAATACTAAAAAATATTACAGTCATTCAGGGTAGCTTTGAATCATGGGGTGTAACTTTGCACCACCTCCTAATTTTCAATATTTTTCACTCCAAAAGACTAAATAAGTTCCAGGACTGTGCTCTGTTGGCAAAGTTCTAAACTGGGATTTCTACTCTTTATTTTAGTAAATAAATTAGCAACATTATACGCAATTAAATGCATCATCTAACTATTTTTGTGAAGTACTGTTTTCAAGGTAATTTTGAATGCTGTTTTGAAGTTGATGTAATCCAATTAAATTTTCGTAGTAAGCAACAATATACTCATTTATCAGACATATTATTGTCTAAATATTGTAAATGTGCTAATATTTTGTGATTATTTATTTATTAATAGTTAATAAAATATAAAGTAAGAAGACACTAACATTTTATCGCATTTTCAGGATAACTTTGAGCCGGCTCAAAGTTATACTGATGTTTATAATTTACTAATTATAGGTGCTACTGTCAAAAATTTCCCATATTTGTACGTAAATGAACATTAGATATAACATGTACATATTTTCACAAATATGTGTAAAATACATACAATGTATTTAAAGACGTTTTTAGGGGCGGAGCTACTCAAATTTGACATTTCTTTCATTCGGAATTTTTTTATTCTTGTTTGAATAATACTAGTACTAGTATGTTTTACTGTAACTATGGATATATTATTGAGATAAAGCATTGAAAATTGTTTTCAACTGCATTTATATGTTTTATATGAACAATAAACAGGTTTTTTTTCTAAATGTTCATGGTTTTCATCCACTTTTCTCATGCCTGATATTTGTTGCAATATCATAAATTATACAAAACTTGTGATGTTTTGAAATGTAAATTCGGAGTCTTTACATATCTGAAAACATTTTTGGGGGTTCAAAGTTGTCCTAACTATAATACGTTTTTTATAATGAATTATTTTAGATAATATTTATCAAATGGTGCAAAGTTACTCTAAATGGCTGGGTAACTTTGAACCAGGATAAAAATTCATTTTTTATAGCTTTTATCATTATTATTCCTTAATTTTTGATAGCCATACAATAATTTAGGAGTGTTTCTTATCTTTTATGCCCCTAGTTGCAACAATAGTCTTAAAATAAGAGTGTGGCATATGAAAATAGAGAAAATGCGGATGAAAGTTACCTTGAATGACTGTACTTTAAAATATGTTTGCATTTATTTGATAAAATGTAAACGTACTAAATATGAGAATATTCATAATATTTCTAATATTATAAATTGCATAATTATATGTTTTGTATAAATTTATATAAAATAAGCTTTTAACCCCTTGAGGGGCGGAGGGATAAAATATATCCCACCTAATTTAAACAAGATTCTCACTAGAAAATTTTAACTAAATATTGTACTTGTAACTTTGGAGAAAAAACATTGAAATATTGCTGTTCCATGTTTAAAAATAAAACTTTTTTATTATTCCGGTGAGAATTCAATATTTAGAGACATTTTTGCTTGCCCCTCAAGGGGTTAAAATGTATATTTTGTACTAAAATTAGTATTTTTATGATTTGCTAAAAATATATATATTTATTTCTTTACAGAGATAAATAACATTATAAGTATCTATATTATAAAGGACAAACATATCTGTGCGTAACGCATACGTCATTTTGCGAATGGCAACACTTTGAAATTTGAAATAAAATTTTGGTTTTGAAATTTTCTCTGCTGCAAGTTTTTAAACTTCTAAACATCGCACATTTTAAATTTTTACACCGTCGTATGAGGAAAAAAATGCTCTTTTAAATGCAATCAGTTTGAAAGCTGTATCTCAATTTATTTTTGAGATATTAATTTTTTTTATAGTTTTTAATATCATTTTTCTTATCGTGGCAACAAAAGTACCCCATTTCTATTGAAAGTCATTGAAAGTAAACGGAAAATAGTCGAAAATAGGAGATACTGTATCTTTTTGTTGCCATTTTCTAATAAAACCTGAAAAAAAAAAGTTTAAATTAAAATATGGGCTATGTCAAGAATATTGTCGGTTATTCCTTGATAATGACGTCATATGCATACTTTACTATAGACGAAGATATAAGAGCTTCATAAGAGCCTCCATTGATAAGCACATCCTAATAACTGATCTTTATAATATTTTAATGATTAAGTATCTATCTATATTATAGAAAACAAACGTATCTGTGCGTAACGCTGACATCATTTTGCGAATGGCAACACTTCAGGATCAAATTTCGGTCTTGAAATTTTCGCTATTGCGATTTTTTAATCTTCTGACCATCGTACATTTTCAATTTTCGCCGCATAGGGAAAAATTTACTTTCAAATGCAATTTCTTTAAAAACTGTATCTTAATTGACTGATGCATATATTTTCTAAAATAATCTTTAAACAGGATTTTTTTTTTAAGTTTATCTCATTACGTGCCGGATTCAATGCATAATAATAATAACTATTTTGCACATAAAGCATCATTTTTCAGCATTTGTTTCTGACTATTTTTGCATAACGAAATTAATACTTCCTTTATAAACAAATAAAATAATAATATTAAAAAAAAACACCAATCTAACATATTTGTGAAAGACAAATTAACGAAATTAATACTTCTTTTATAAACAAATAAAAGAATAATATTGTAAAAACACAAATCTAACATTTTTGTAATCGTACAATTTAAATTTTTAGATCACCAAATAGGATTTTTTCTTCAAATGGAATTTGTTTGCATAGTTGATCTCAGTTTACTGATTACATATATTTTTAAAAACAATTTTAAAGCATGAAATATTTTTTAATTTATCTATATCGCGCGGAGCTCAATTACGAAAGATTAATCCGTTTGCTCTAAAAACAAAATAAAGAGTTCATCATTTTCGTACGGATAATATCCATTAAAAAACTTCCCTATGAATAAATAAATAAAATAATATAAATAAAACAAAAATTGGTACTTCTTAGTTATCCCGTCGGCCAATTTCGCCAAATTATATAAATCGCCAAACCACTCGCCAAATTAACATAATTTTTATTTTAAATTAACATAACTACATTACATACATTACATAACATACATTAACATAATTTTTATTTTAAATAACGAAAAAACAAATAAATTAGTAAAACATTAATAAAAATACAAATAAAACGTCGAATTAATGGTTTTATTGGCCATTATTGGCATCTAATCTTGCAATTAATTAATGGCAACCATTATTGGCATTTAATCTTACAATTTGGCGACAGTAATTTGGTCGACGGGATAACTAAGAAGTACCCCAAAATTTAATGTATAACCTCTGAAATTATCAGAATATAAAAGGATGCCATAAGTAGCAAAATTTTGCTGAAATAACTCTTAGCACGCGGCTAATAAGAAAATATCGCTTTTGATAAATTTCAAAAAATTATTTGATTGTATAATTCGTATTTTCTACATGAAAAATGTTTTTTTTTTTCTTTGTGAGTGGGAAACGTATAAAATTTATTGCATATAAAAAAATATATTAGTTTTCAATTAAAAAAATGTTTTGACCTATATTCTTTAACCCGGGAAGCCCGGGTACGATCCACTAGTTAGTAATAATGAACTAAAAATAATCGTATTTGAGATTTAAAAAAATTTGTTAAATAATCATCTTGAAAAGGACTTTACATAAATAACTGACCCCTAAATGGCTGTTTGGTTGGTTGGTTGATTTTTGACGGCCGATTATCAACTCGAGGGATATAGGCCAGATTGGGGAGTATAAACATTAAAAATTTAGTGCTTCTAATGTTAAATTACATTTTCATATTTTTATTTATATCTTCTGAAATTATGCTCCTAATGTGCTAATTTTTTGTTTAGAAATAAAACTAATATACCCAAACATAAATACGCTGAATTTGCAATTTTTATAATTTTATGATATGATTTATGAATTATGATATTAATATTCGAAAAAATTATGAATTGCAACCTACAATTTTTTTGATGGATTTAGATTTATTAAGTCCTGCTTTATGAAAATCCCAAATTTCACATTTTTCTTCCAAGTAGTTTTCAAATTATGCTTAAAAAACGGCAAAATGATGATTTAAGGGGCCGTCTATGATTGAAGTGAGTAGATATTTTGAAATTTCTTCTGCTGCCTTGTTATCTAACAGACTTCATTGACTGCTTAAGGTGCCTTGATCAAGAAGGCGGCTCTCTCGGTTAGCAATAGAGAACCCAACTTGAATTTGGATACAGCCCTTAAAATACGCTCGTTTTAAAATAATTAATTTATCGGAAACTTATGGTACGAATTGCATAAAAATTTGTTTTTAGGCTATTTGAAGGGTGTAGAGTTCATTTATGCTGTCAGAATTGGGTATTGCCATTAAAAAAACAATGTTATGGTTCGTTTTAATATGTAGATGGCCCTCTGAGCAAATTTTATCTCTATCATTTAAAAGAAGACTTTATTTCGAATCGTTCGGTACCAGTAACTTTCTTCTACGATAATTTGTTGAGGAGTTAGTAGGGGGTGTTTACTTTTTTTTCCACGACTATACATTTAAAGTTTACGTATATTTCAAGTATCGTATTCACTTTTAATAACAATGGACCTCATCAGTCTTACGTCACTGAATGGATAATAAGCTGGAAATATGTTAGTGTTTTTATTTCAAAACCGAAAGTAATTACCGTGAGTTTCAAAAAGTACTTCACAAATTTTCACTTTGAATTCACTTAGATTTTTTGTTCACCTCATGGTATTGGGATCAGACACCCCGTTACTTTTACATTTTGTGTATATAATGTATACAAAGTGTATCCGTTGTAAGAAACTACCAAAATTAACCCTAGATCTACCGGGAATTTTATTCAAGTTTTAATAAAACGTTCTACACCAGAATTTTTATTTAAAACTATTTAACTTATTTATTTACCTTATTTTTGTCTGGTTTATATACTTAGTTTATTTTAAAGAAATTTCTGGTTTGAATGAATATTTTGTATGTACCTGTCGGGTCCAATGGACCCGTCTGGTAGACGGAGGGTTAAACACTTTTTGAGTAAAGAATGAGAGTATAAATGTTTCAGATTTATTGTGAAACATTGTTAGGTATATTTTTTTTCATTTTAATCTTTTAAAATTTCTTTACTCATCTGTGTTACACTCAATTTGCATCCGAGCGCAAATGTTATTATTTCTATGGAGGTGATGTTTTCTACCCTGTTAATGTATAATGAAAATCCATTTTTTTTAATCGTGACACTCATGGTATTTTTTATACAAAATGTTAGGGCTTTATATTTAATATTTGTTAATATTGACTAATATCATTTTTTATACAAAGTACATATAAATTTCCATTAATTAGAAACCGGCAAATAATCGACTTGCAGGTTTTAGAAAGCAATTACAGATGCATAAAATGACTTGCGCTTTGCCTTTTTAGTATGAAACATATTTTCAAAATATCTTAAATTTAAAAAAAAAACAATATTCTTAAATACAATAAAAGTATGATTACAAAACTTCCTAGGAGTCGTATTGATCAATGTCAGAATAGAATATAAAGTAAATTTAAGTATGTTCTGTGGTCGCATGAAAAATAATGTTTTGCGCGAAGGGTCAATGCCACACTTCAAAAGAAGCTAGGTGCTGTGCTACAGATCTGCGAAAGGTAGCTTTATAGCTACCCACTTTCAATAGTAAAACATTTCATAATTAATAGCCTAGTTTTTAGGGAAAACAGACAAAATCAAATCTGAGGAAAAGTATTCACATTTTTTTAAGTACCTATACACAACAAATAAAACGTAGGTAAACTCCGTGCCATTGTTGTTCTTTCAAGAAGGAATCGCTAAGACACTGGTAAACCGCGAGAATGCGGGACTATAGAGGGTATTTCCCAATGTCTAAAATCCGCAGATAAGCATCTATTTTCATGCCTTTAACGAAAAACATTTAGATGTTTATACGTTCAACCGCTTGATTAAGCTCCATATATACGATATACCGTATATGCTGTTTTGAATAATACGTATAACCGCCGTAGCCATATTATACCTGAATCCGTATCCCCGTATAATACGTATTATACGTATGCTCGTATAAACGTTTCATAGGGAGCACTAATTTAAACTTAAAGGTGAGAATTTGGAAGCTCCTAATAAACAATCGGCTGCCACATGCGGCAACACTGTAGCATTTTGCATCTGGCTGAATTTTTATTTAGGGATTCCGAATTCTCACCAGTAAGTTTAAATAGTTATTATTGTTTTATAAGATCATAGATGTTCCACAAATAAAATAAAATAAAATTGCTTTTCAAAATTTTCCGGTGTGAATTCCAACACTAGTCATAAGTCAGTCGATTAGTGATGACGTCACAACTCGTGTCCTCTGGCTTTGAGTATTTCGAGGGCAGCGGTCAAGTACATCTGGACCCCAACCCCTTCTCACAACGCTATTATTTTGCAATAAATCTGTTAAACAAGACTTGTATTCCATGAGTGACTAGAGATTTAGAAAATATTCGCAGATGGTAGGTATTCTGTCATATATGAGGTCACACTAAAATCCCGCGTTTGTGGATTAGCAACCCAGTCCTCAAGCTGTGTTAATTTACGTCCGATTCCAGCATTAAATTTGTACGCTTAATATGTATGCAGTTTTGTGTAATAACCTTAAGAATGAAGACGTAGATGAGGTTTGGAGGGTTGTGGTAAATTTACTTCCCTACAAAATTTGTCCCCCTTCTTTGGTCACGAATGGACATATAGCGCAATAAAGGAATTTTCCTGATAACTACAATTATGATGCTTGTACTATACCAAGATACACCTATGACACACCGATTGGTCTAATAAAGCGCAAAAGGAAGGTTTGCGTGATGCGTCACTTTTCTCTCTTCTGAACGATATGTTTTCGAATTCTACCAAGGCTAATTTATGACATTCATACTGTTTAATCATCACGGTAAAATATTATAGCTTTTTAATAATTATAATTTAATAAAATGTATTTTCTAGTTGTCAATACTAGTCATACATAGTAATTTTTTTTTTCGTATAACCTATTATTATCTATTACTATCTGTATTGTAGATATTTTTTTTCAAAAAGCAGCAGACTTTAATATACTACTTTTAACACTATTTAATTGAAATTTTCCCCAAATTCACAGTTAAAAGGTCCGCATAGGGATCACAATACAACACTCGTGGAGTATCACAAGCTCAACTGGTAAAAAAAGAGAAAATCAATAACAATATCCCTGCGCAGAGGGAAAACAGAGTATGTGTTTTATTTATCCCTACGTAGAGCAGTGTTGCTAGTGGGCTACTTTTTTTAAATTCAGATTCCTTGATTGCCACCACTTATTTGAAACGGTAAAATTCCCTTTGTTTTCGCCTTTATTAATATGTCATCAAATAAGGCACATTTTACAATTTCAAAATAGTGGTGCCAATCAAGAATTTGAATTAAAAAAAAGTAGCCCATCTGGCAACACTGACGTAGAGGGAAAAGGGCTGGAATATCCATCTTTCACTTTAGCACAGCTGAAATACATGCAATTAAAAATTGTATAAGCAATTTTAAAACTAAACATTCTCCCGGCCTTGAAAACCGAAAGGTTTTCAAAAATATATTCAAAAAGTAATTTACTTAACTTAGAAATTGACCTTTTTAATTAACTATTTTAAATTCTCAGGGTAACTACACGAAACTTTTTATCAGGTCCAGGATTGATTTTGATCACTATAGTCATAGCTGCGAACTTTTACGCTTTCTTCCTACCAGTAAAATTTTATCGTAAATATTGTCTTATTTCAGCGTTAAAAATCTCACGATTGAACAAGGCGAAAATCTCTTTAAAATTTTAGTGGTAGCAAAAAAGCGTAAAGGTTGGTAGCTGTATTATGGCTAATTTCCATAGTAAAGGGGGGAGGCCTTCATTTTTTATTATAACTAAATCACCTATCTTAACCCTCCGTCTACCAGACGGGTCCATTGGACCCGACAGGTACATACAAAATATTCATTCAAACCAGAAATTTCTTTAAAATAAACTAAGTATATAAACTAGACAAAAATAAGGTAAATAAATAAGTTAAATAGTTTTAAATAAAAATTCTGGTGTAGAACGTTTTATTAAAACTTGAATAAAATTCCCGGTAGATCTAGGGTTAATATTAGGTTCTTCTGTAAGCCATTTTAATCTCTCTTGTAGCATCGAAAAGTACACATTGCTACATCTCTATCAATTTACATAAAAAAATTCAATTCCGCGGTCACGGAGATTTCGATGTCACTGGGTCCTTACTTATTCTCTTTAATCAATTTTTAAATTACAAGATTTAACTATAATCCTCGAAACCTCATGCACATCTTGAGATTAAATGCAAAACATTTAAATATACAAAAATCAAATTTATCATTTATATTACTAATGCTTACTAATACTTACTTATACTTACTTCTCTGGCCACTTTGGAACGAAACTATTGAGCAACGTCCTCCCTTCTCCTTGTGCAATATATTCGCCTCTAGCTGTTTAACACCTTGAACATCGCGCTATATATAATAAGTGTACGCCACTTTAAAAAAAAAATCAGATTATATGATTACCACCACTTTTTAAAGTAGAAATATTCACCTTATTTAATGACCAGATAAAGTGATGTGCGAATGCAGCCAATTACACTATTAAAAAAAAACTGGAGAGAGGCAGGCTTTTTTTAGATATTTTATTGTAATTTAATTTTATTGCTCAGGAATATACTATTCTTTAAAAAATATATTTTTAAAATTTTAATTGTAGAATAATTCCGTTTTATGCTTTTTTGAAAAATTTTTATGAGAGACCGGAGATGAAAATTCCGGCTCGTTCAGAATGAGAAAGAATCAAGACATTTCCAGCTTGTTATGGAAAAAATACGTTAAGGCCGGTCTCGATCCTTCAGAAAAATGTTAGGAACGAGCTCAGTCCACCCAGAAAGAAAAATGTCGAGGCACTGCCAGGCATGGCCCGCACATTTTAAAAAAGTAAATAAGGCCGGTTCGAGTGTGGTGAATGGCCCAATCCCGGCCTACGGTCTGGGCCAGCAAAATGAAGGCACTGGGAGATGGACTAAGTGATTATTGTGGATTAATTAAGTAGGCAATTTTTTTAGAATCTTTAAAAAAATAAATTTTTATTTATATCTATTTCTGTGTTAATAGTAAACTTGTTGGGTATAATACGAGACCTTCCACTTGCAAATGTATACATAAATAGCCTTCCCATGGTAAAAGGATAAGGAGGAAAACTTAAATCAGATATTTCTATAGATGAGGTATCCCAAGCAAGGTCTCCGACAATACGTTTTATTGATCATTTGGATTTTCTGGAGAAATTGTCAGGAGGCACTATTTTCATATAATTCTGACACGATTTTCCGTACTTCCGTTATTTTTCTGCTGGCTAACTTTGTCTATAATGAATTTAGTAAGTTAAATCTTATGATGCAAATCAAGAAAAATGTGAAATGATTTTAATTATTTTGATACCAGAAAACAGTATATAGAGACATTTGACCATAGAACCGCCTGCTATTTTACCCAAGTTTTATAAAAAGTGTTTTATACCATTTATACCAGCTTTTTTATTTAAAACTATTTAACTTATTTAATTAGCGTATTTTTTTTTTTGGTGCATGCTTTTAACATATCTTCAGAAAAAAAATTCTGGCTTGAATCGATTATTATAAATTTAGCAAGGGTCAAAATGACCCCTAATGGCGGTTCTAGTGTTAATGTAGTTTTCTTTAAATACCCCAGGCTGATTAAGTTATTAACAGTTATTTTGATTTCTAGTATACAGCTTTTGTAGATGACAACTGCAAGAAATATGCAAATATAAAATTAGAAGTATACAACATATTAAAATAAATTGTTGTATTACCATTTATCACTAACATCTTTCTCGTCAATTGATGAAATTTATCTATTTTTTACATTAATTCGCGCAATGAATTTCATTGTGGGAGAAAAAACTTATAGGAAATAGGAAGAGGTTATATATGTAGATGGGGAATTCTCACAATATTTTGACTTTTATGTCCCTGAATAATATATATATTTTTTATTTTAGTACAAATTCTGGTGGTTGTTTATATATATATATATATATATATATATACTGGGAAATATTCCATTGTTTGATTGCATAACAATATTAACGAGATAAATATGTCTTGGACTATGTTGGGGATCCAAATGCCAGGAAAACTCCCATACCGTCCCGTGTCCCTGATGCTGATTTTTAAGTTTGGAGTTGTCTGTATAAAATTGTTTCAATAAAAGTAATTCGTTGTACAGTGAAACCTCCCTGTGCGACCACCTACCTGAACGATAATTTTTTTGGAACAAAATTTATTCCCATAGGCTCAGTACTAATTTTACATCTATTCAGAGACCATCCGTGTTGCACGCCCTCCATGAGCGACCCATTTCTTAGAAGAAAATGAAACTGGATCCGTTTTTTCCTGGTCGCTTGAAGAAGGTTTTATTTAATAATAATTAATAATAATAAGAGCAATAATAAAAGCATCAGGATATATAATAATAAGAGCGTATTATTTATCAGACTTCTAAATTAAGTTTAGAATTTTTATTTAATCCGGAAACTTTTAAGTGTTTAAAACACTTTGTGTCTTTTTAGGCAATGAATTTAACTCTGGTGACAAAATAAGGATGACGGTCAATAAACGCCCCTGCAATATTCTGTCAGGAAACCCTCAAAGAAATAGATAAAGTAATGAAATCGTCGTAATTTGTTCTCATACAAAATAAAATTGCATTTATTTACTGAACTTCAAAAGGACTTGAAAATAAAAGTTATAGAAGTTAAAACCGTAAAATCAAAGTAAACATCAATGTATTCATTTTTTAAACTGTGCACTAATTAACTTATGTAATTAATATTGATACTTAAATGATACTTAATACTTTGATACTTTGATACTTAAATTTTCATATTTTTTCCTAATGTGAAAAATAAATTTTAGTAACATTAATTGTTACCTTTTTTTAACAATTAAAATCTGTATTTAAACAAGACCTCCATTAAGAGACCACTTCTCGGAGCGACCAATTTTTATTGGAACGGTGCGCGGTCGCTTTAGGGAGGTTTTACTGTAATTTTGTTTCGAAACTGGGACAATTGTTTTATATAAATATGTAGCAAAAAATTAAACTGCACACATTTTTACGGTTGATATTATTTTTTGAAACCCCCTTCTAAAATTATACAGAAAATCACTTCAGATGCAGCGACAGAATATTTTTCCAAGTTTGGTCTGATGCAGAAGTATGCTAGAAAAAAAAATGTGTAAAATTCTTTGATAGGATTACATTTACCGTCCCCAAGGTTTATTCCTGCATTTTTAGAGGTAAATTAATTTTTTTTAATTTAACCCCTTAATGCTCGAATTAAATTACGGATGAAAAATTCAAATTACTTATTGGCACCACTTTTATGAAAAAGAAATATTCACCTTATTTAATGGCAGGAAAAACTACACTAAAATATAGCCAATTTCACTATTTTATAAAAATGGTGGGAGTCAAACAATTTGAGAAAAAGACACATCCCGAGAATATGACGGGAGCGAGAATTAAGGGTTAATCCAATGTAAATAACTGTTTCTAAATATCAATGAACATTGCGGCTATCACTTAGTCTGAACATGATTTGCCTTATAATAGTGGTAATTTTCGTCACCGTCACATTTTTACCATCCGTTTTTTTTTTTTTTTCATTTCCGTGCCTTTTTTCCTATACCATCCCCTTTTTCCCCCCTTCCGTCCCTTCTTTAACCCTCTCGCTGCGCAGTCCGAGCTATGCTCGGGCATGCATGTTCCCGTCAAATTAATACTATTTGGTTGTTCCCACCAGTTATATTTTAGCGAAAACTTTGTCTGATTTAATCAGGACATTTTCCCCAATTACGGTAGTCAAAAATTTCTGCTTTAAAGAACCGGTGATAAACGATTAAAAATTCTTTAAAAAACGCTCATCTCGAAGAATTACTTATGCAGCGAGAGGGGTAACTCCCCTTTAAGACAATGTCATACCAAAATTTGTACTAAAAATACTATATTGATAATATTTCTTATTTAAATGACCTGTGGGTACTTACTGAATTCATTATAAGTAAAAATTTAGAAGAAAATAGTTAAACTCGCAAGTTTAACTTAAACCCTATAGTTAAACAAAAACATTTTCGCTAATGACCTTTTTTTTTTTTTTTTTTTTTTCTTTGAAACATTAAGGCATTTGTCTATCAGATTAAAATGTTATTTTAGCAAGTTTTATTTCACCAGATTTTTAGCTCACTGGCTATCAAAGCCTGAGACAGTGTTGCCAGATGGGCTATTTTTTAAAATTCAGATTTCTTATTTGGCACCACTTTTTTGAAATAGTAAAATGCGCCTTACTTATTGACATAATAATTAAGGCATAAACAAAAGGAATTTTACCGTTTCAAAAAAGTGGTGCCAATCAAGAAATCTGAATTTTAAAAAAAGTAGCCCACTGGCAGCACTGGCCTGAGATCTTATGTGAACGCCTGTTCTGTATGTACGTACGTACGTAACGCGATAACACTTTATAGAAATATGCGATTTGCTTCAAATTTTGTTTCTATTTTCATTTTGATAAGGCGTTTCCTTGATTAATTTTGGGGGTTCATTGTTTAAGGATAATAGGGTTTAGCCACCCCCTTAATTTAGATAAATGGATGTTTCATACAGAAATATTCGATTTGCTCCAAATTTGGATACTGATTTATTATGTTAAGGAGCTTCCCTGATTAAGTTTCGAAGTTCATTATTTAAGTATAAAGGGGGGAAAGGGGGCTACACCCCGTTAATTTATATAATTGGGTTTTTCATATAGAATAGTTCGATTTGCTCCAAATTTGGTATACCAGTTCATTTTGATAAGGTGCTTCCCTGATTTGTTTTGGGAAATCACTGTTTAAAGATAAAAGGGGGAAAAGGGGGGTTAATTTAGTTAAATGGGTTTTTCATGCAGAAATATTCGATTTGCCCCAAATTTAGTATACCGGTTTATTATGTTAAGGAGCTTCCCTGATTAGATTTGGAAGTTCATTACTTAAGTATAAAGGGGGCAAAGGGGGCTAGCCACCCCCCTTAAATTACATAAATGAGTTTTTCATGTACAATTGTTCGATTTGCTCCAAATTTGGCATACCATTTTATTATGTTAAGGAGCTGATTTAATTAGATTTGGGCGCTCATTGTTTAAGGATAAAGAGGGAAAAGGGAGCTAACCCCCCCCCCCCCTTAATTTAGATAAATGGGTTTTTCATGCAGAAATATTCGATTTGCTACAAATTCGGTATGCCAGTTTACTATGTTAAGGAACTTCCCTGATTAGATTTGGGAGTTCATTACTTAAGTATAAAGGGTGAAAAGGGGGCTACCCCCCTAATTTATATAAATGGGTTTTCCATGTAGAATTGTTCGATTTGCTCCAAATTTGGTATGCCGGTTTATTATGTTAAGGAGATGCCTTGATTAGATTTGGAGATTCATTAGTTAAGTATAAAGGGAGGAAAGGTTGGTACCCCCCCCCCCCCCCCTTCATTTAGATAAATGTTTTTTTTTTTATGCAGAGATATTCGATTTGCTCCAAAGTTGGTATACCGGTATATTATGTTAAGGAGCTGCCTTGATTAGATTTGGAAGTTCATTACTTAAGTATAAAGGGGCGACAGAGGAACTAAACGACCTTAATTTATATAAATGGGTTTTTCATGTAGATTTGTTCGATTTGCTCCAAATTTGGTATGCCATTTCATTTTGAGAAGGCGACTCCCTGGTTTGTTTTGGGGTTCACTGTTTAAAGATAAAGGGGGAAAAGGGGGGTTATTCACCCCGTTAATTTAAATAAATGGGCTTTTCAATCAGAAATATTCGATTTGCTCCAAATTTAGTATACCGGTTTATTATGTTAAGGAGCTTCCCTGATGAGATTTGGAAGCGGATTACTTAAGTACAAAGGTGGGAAAGGGGGCTAGCAACCCCCCTTAATTTAGATAAAAGGGTTTTTCATGTAGAATTTTTCGATTTGCTTCAAATTTGGTATACCACTTTATTATGTTAAGGAGCTGATTTGATTAGATTTGGAGGCTCATTGTTTAAAGATAAAGGGGGAAAGGGGGGCTAATCCCCCCTTAATTTAGATAAATGGGTTTTTGATGCAGAAATGTTGGATTTCCTACAAATTTGGTATACCGGTTTATTATGTTAAGGAATTTCCCTGATTAGATTTGGGAGTTCATTACTTAAGTATAAAGGGGGAAAAGGGGGGCTACCCCCCTTAATTTATATAAATGGGTTTTTCATGTTCGATTTGCTCCAAATTTGGTATGCCGGTTTATTATGATAAGGAGCAGGCTTGATTAGATTTGGAGATTCATTAGTTAAGTATAAAGAGAGGAAAGGTTGGTACTCCTCATTCTTACATTAGATAAATGAGGTTTTCATGCAGAATTATTCGATTTGCTCCAAATTTGTTATACGGGTTTATTATGTTTAGGAGCTTCCCTGATTAGATTTGGAGGTTCATTAGTTAAGTATAAAGGTTGGAAAGGGGGGCTAAATCCCTCCCCCCTTAATTTAGATAAACGTGTTTTTTATGTAGAATTATTCGATTTGCTCAAAAGTTGGTATACCAGTATATTATGTTGAGGAGCTGCCTTGATTAGATTTGGAGGTTTAATGGTTAAGAATAAAAAGGGAACGGGAGCTAGTCCCCCCCCCCCTTAATTTAGATAAATTAGTTTTTCATGCAGAATTATTTGATTTACTTCAAATTTGATATACTAGTTTATTCTGATAGGGCGCTTCCTCCATTTGATTTGGTGGTTCATTGGTTAAGTATAAATGGGAGAAACGGGGCCTAATCCCCCTTCATTTATTTTTTAGGGGCATTACTATTTGACATAAAAAAATAATACACAATTAGTGTGAATAGCCTGTGAGCTCAATGCCATCAGTTTAACTGGGCACTTTACTTTTTTATTATTAAAGAAAGCCATGAGATTTTTAGAATGCCCCAGATAGGAAAGTGTTTTAATGGTGTATTCCGATCCAAACTGCTTATTTTCTGATTCATTTTAAAATTCATTTTTGCCCTCAAACGCATCAAACTGGGAAATTCTCTTATTTAGAAACTATATAATGTGCCGTGCTTCTTAATTTTTTGATAAATGCAGAAAATACTGTAAAATATGCTGTCAAAGTTGTCGTTTTGAACCGAATTTTCCGAAGCGGGCGATCTGGGAATGAAAAAAATGGTCATACTGAGAAAATAATTGTTTAAAAATCAAATTTTAATTAATTGAGCTGAAAATGAAATCACACGGCATGTTAAACATGTCTTCAGAAATCACCCCAGCAAGTTTCATGTTTTTACTTTTAAAAATGAGTCTGAAAATGTATCAGAAAATTTCGAGCTGTTGAGGGTGGCAAAGTGTTTTTTCGAATACACCCTTAAAAGTCATATTATAACATTTATTTTTTTTTCGATAACATAAATAATTATTATTATGTCTCTTTTTTATGTTAATAATAAAGTGGAAGGATGATTTAAAACGATCGCAATTATTTGGATAAAGTCATTTAAAAGTACATTCCTCAATGGCTTTTCAATAGTAAAAGTATTAGCAGAAAACTGAAATAGGCATTTCTTATGCAGAGATCATCTTAGATAGCCTAAACAAGTCTGAAAACAATAAGGTTTTTTAGTTAATCCTTGTTTAATTGCACAATTTAATTTATTGGAGAAATGTTTTAGGAGATATCTTACAATCCTCATACAATTTGTTTTTCCAGCTGTATTTTGTCTATAATTAGTTTTTGCGCGAAATTGTATCTCTTGTTCTCAAATAAGGAATAAGTGCGAAACCACTTTAATTTTTTAAAGATACCAGAAAAAAAATATACAAATGTTTGATGTAATTTTCATTTAATATTTGTTGGTAGTGGATGCTTGCTCGTCTGTTCTTAGTTCTAGTAGGCAGCTGTTATACATGACAGCTGCGATAAAATTTTGACACGTTCACGGCGGCCGCTAGGGTTCACTCAAAGCGATATAAATAAGCGTCCTATCTTAAATGGAAGAAGTAACCGCAACATTAAAAGCGAGGTCACATCAATCAAGGTCACGCGCCACGTAGCGGATGGAGTGTGAACTACAGGTAAATACCTAACTGTTTTTTACTCACACCACTAAAATTATAAAGTTTCTTTCACCTTAATTAATAAATGAAATCTATTCGACAGGGTGAAGAAAACCTCGTTGTGTCAAGTGCATGTGGGTGCACCTCTTGCTACGCCATTATTTTGCAATAAATGTGGCAAAATAAAATTCACTTCTATGAGAGGCTAAAGATTTAGAAAATATGCACCGCCCTAAGAGCCCGCGTATGTGGATTTTCACTCCGTCCGCTAGATGGCGCAAGTGTGTTAATTTACGTCCGATTCCAGCATTAAGTTTGCACGCTTACTTATATCGCTTTGGTTCACTCGACTGTCTCACAGTGTTCAAAACTCCGGCTTTTTGCCCACTGCATGACAGGTAATTACACCTACCTGTTAGAATATATTTTTTTTTTATATATATAACACTTTTTGTTCATAAAACTTATCCCTGCTGCCTAAATCCTAGACTTTAGCATATAAGTTGTTATTGAACCACCTGGATAAATCTTAGCAACCTGTTTGTATATTTTATTATGTTTAGGCTTATAGCTAACCGCTATCCTAATACAGTGTGCACTAATAATTTATTCCTTGAAATCCATATATCTATATATATTATAATAAAAAATTGAATCTATGAGTAACATGTTATAAAGCTGTCCTAATTACCCTGGACCTGTAGCTTACACCTACTCATTTTTAAGAAGTAACACTGAAATTCTGTTATCTAAATTGTAAGGTTATTAGCAAAGGCTACCCTTGTAGGAAACAGAGAAAGAAAAAAAATATCTTTGAAATTACTCCAAATTTATTTACCATTAAATTAATTAAATTTTAATGTTATTTGGCTTAGTTTTAAGATTTTAAATTTTCTACTTCTAATTTGGTCAAATATAAATATTGCCTGGAGAAAGAGATATTTAACTGCTCCAGTGGAATTTTTGTGAAGCACATCTCATAATTGTACGAATAGGTTTTCGGGTGCGTCCTGCACAGTTGCTCAATTGTAACCTCGTGACAAATTGGCGTACCCATCTTCCTATCCTTTCTTATTATTATTTTGATTATTATAAGGAGAGTTATTGATTCATATTTTGCAGTATATTTGCTTAAAAAGAAAAAGAAAAAAACACAAATTTTTAATTTTAGTATAGACCCAATTATTTATTTTATTTATTTATTTATTTATTTATAAATGAAAATAATTCCAATTTACAGTCGATAATCAATTTTTTTTACATTTTCGAGACATGTCAATCACCATCCTTGCCTATTTTAAATGTATTTTTTTATAATATTATATCCCCTATTAATGGGTTCATTTTTACTGATTCATTACTGTTATTATAACTGATTCATTTTTACGAACAATCTCCATTTAGCTGCATTATGTCAAAAATCGTTTTGATTTTGCCATCTTACATCCACTGGATAATTCTGTGGAGGGGGGGGGGGAGGAGTAATGATATTGCATAAAATTCCCGTAGAAGTTCTGGTATGGTGCATACTCGTATAAAAACATATCTGTGTTATAGTAGTCTTGTTGATAATTCCAATATGGGTCTACATTCTCAAAATATTTATTATTTTTTTATAATACTTTTTATTATCTTTGTTAACTTTTTGACTTGTATTGATAGTATTTGATTCAAACCAACATTGTTCAGTTGAGTGCGACTTTCTCTGACAAATGCCACATTTCTTTCTGTAATTTTTCTCTTTATTAATTTCTTTCTGACATACCTGTAAATTCATAATATCCGTCTCTGTATGTCCTGTCGCATATTTTGGAGCATATAATTGATCCATATGTCTTTTGATAGGCTCAATTGATTTATCCGGAATGTATTGTAGCAAATAATTAAAGTGTCTAAATTTTCTAATAACTTCGTAGGGTCCTTGAAATTTTGGCTCTAATGCACCTGGTTTTCCAATGCATTTTAAATATACTGTTTGACCCAAATTTAAATCCTTTACCTTTTCGTATGCCTCTTCATCTGTATATTCTTTTATTATTTTCTCTTGGTTAGCAAGAGATTGACTTTTGATTTATTTCATATGCTGTATTCTGCTTTTCACATAAGAGTGGGTATATATCTCCTCAGAAGGAATATGATCTGTGAAAGGATTTTTAATTTCTCTTGCGCAAAATAGCAATGATGGACTATATGCCGTGACGCGGTGTTTCGAGGAATTATACGCCAGTTTAAAAAAATCCAGTCTAATGTCGCACTGCGAAGTGCTTTTCGACATAGCTACAATTGATGTTTTTAATATTTTATCGGTGACTTCACAAAGTCCATTTCCTTGCACACGGTATACAGTTACACATTTCCATTGTATGTTTAGAGATTCCATGTATTCTTTCATAACTTCGCTTCTTAGATATTTCGCATTATCAAATATAATTTCTTTACAAATACCATAATTCGCAAAATATTTATTTAGTATGTTTAAAATAGTTTGCGATTCTACGTTCCGTAGGCGAACAGCCTCAAGGAAACTCGATGTCGAATCAATTATAACTAATATGTATCTATTTTTTCTTAACGTGAGGTTTAAAGTTCCAATGACGTCATCATGCAGGACCGTAACTACTTCGTGGTCTTTAACCATTTTTTATAGGTACTTTAATTGTCGTATGTTGTTTAGACATGAGGCACTGTGCACAATAAATTTTAATATCCTTGTACATTCCGTGCCAAAAAAAACTTTTTTTCACATTATCATATGATTTTTGAAAGCGGAAATGCGCTTTATGAGCTTCTTCTATGGCTGCAATTTTTAGAGAATCCGGAGGGGATTAAAAGCTCCTTTTTATCTGAACCAGGTTTTAAAATTAATAATTTCTTTTGATTTAAAATAACTCTCATCGTGCCTCTATTATTTTTGTCTTTTTCTATTTTATTTATTATAATTTTTAATTTTTCGTCTGCGTATTGCTCAGATTTAATATTTTCGTCCGTAAGTGCTATGTTACTTGCAAACAAATTATTTCGGAGTTCTCTGTCTGCTGTAATATTATCTAAATTCCTACTTAAATAGTCTGCCGGATATTAATTCCTTCTACGTATTTGAAGTCGAAATTAAAGTCTTGTAAATCTGCTACCCATATGTTTATAATTTCCGATTTATCGTGTAAATGCAAATGCTGTGTTAGTGCTTTCGAATCTGTTAACACAGTAAGCCGACTGCCCAAAAGCATATATTTAACCACTTCAACGGCTGCCCCGAGATAAGTCGGGGGTAAAAGCACTGTTTCTCTATACCCGTCGCCGGTGAAGTGGTTAAAATGCATAATTGCTTCATGCACTGCTAATAACTCGAATTTAATACTCGGATAATTTTTTTCCGGTTCTCTGAGTTTTCTACCGAAAAATTCAATGGGCAGCAAACGACTATCCTTTTCTTGAGCTAAAACACCTGAAATTGCAACTTTGCTACCATCCGTGAATAAGAAAAAATCTTTGCTAAAATCGGGGGGGGGGGGGGTCTGAGTGTTGGTTTTTGTACAATTTCCTCCTGAATTATCAGAAAAGCCTTTTCTGCCTCTGGACTCCACTTGAATTTAACTTTATCTTTAGTCAGTTCTACTAAAAGGTTAACATTGTCTGAATAGTTGGATATTAGTGTCCGAAAATAATTAGCTAAACCCAATAAAGATCTGACACCCTTTTTTGATTTCGGTCTGACTAAGTTTTTAACTTTTTCTATATTCTTTTGTTCTTTTGTGATGGAGAATATCCCATTCGATTCACCCTGAATCCTAGGAATTCGATTTCTGGTTTACAAATTTGCATTTTGGAAGGTTCGATTGTCATGTTATGACTTATTAATATCTGTAAAACTTCCTCTAAGGTTTTCATCATCTCTGCTATTGAGTCTGCAGAGATAAGAACGTCATCAATATAATATGATACTTTGCTTTTATCAAAATGTCCCAGAATTTTTTCAATTACTTCTGCAAAAATGGCGCTAGAATTGCGTGTGCCAAAAGCTAAACGAAGCGGCATATATTTGCCATATTCTGTGATAAAAGCTAGTTTTCTACAATCTTCTTGTTTTAAATTGATTTGAAAAAATGCTCTATGTAGGTCTAGTACTGTATAATATTTTTCACACTTATTTTCTGTAATAAATCTTTGACATCCGGCATCGGATAAATGTATGATTGTAATAATTGGTTCAGTAATCTAAGATCACATGTCATTCTAAACTTGGGTTCTGCATTCGGGTTTTTACTCGAATTCTTCTTTCTAACAAAAATAACTAGAAAAGTATACTCCGAGTCGGTCTTCTCTATAATTTTGGCCTGTAATAATTGTTCAATTTCCCGTTGCGCATACTGCCTTACTGCCTGAGGCAATTTATATGGCTTAGCTTTTACCAGGAACTCATGATTCAATTGAAAACCCGGTGCAACAAATGATGATTGCCTCAGTGTTTGATAACTTTTTGAAAATGCATGAACACTACCCATTAAAATTTCTCGAAATTTTCGTTGTACTTCCTCTGATAAATGACTTAAATCATAATCCGTTTCTTTAATTTCTGCTTCTCGCAATTTCCTCATATCCTCTATATTAAAATTATTCATTTCATAAAAGGACCCCTTTTCTATATTATCAGTTGAATCATCTTGCTTACACTCAATGTTCTTTATTATTTCCCCCATTTTAGTTCCCTTCTGAATAATTAATTTTTCTGTCAATTTATTCTTTATTATAATATGTATGTCATTATTTTTAGAACTTCGTGTATCGAAGTCTCACATCAAAATTTACTATTTTCTTGGATGGGGTCAAACATAATCAAATCTGACATATTTATATTATCTGGGCATTTTAACTATTGGCTGGGCTTAACTAACTGGGCATATTTACTATTTTTGATTCTTCAGGTTGAAGAAACATCCTTGTTTTAGAAACGGCAATCATATTTTCATCCCTTTTTTCATTGTTTGATTGTTCCCCTGAATGACATGGCGTAATGTTATTAACTTCATAATTATTTACTTCACTTGCAACATTTATGCTAATTTGTTGATTTTTAAATTTTAAGGTTTTCTTGCCTAGATATAGAATCATATGATTTTCTTTGAGATAATCTTACCCTAATAACATTTGGTACTGCCTATCAAAATCATTATTGGTCACATAAAATGTGCCTGTAGTGAAAATACCTTTTAATCGAAAAGTAAATTTCACACACTGTTTAAAAAAATCTTTGAGTTTGTTAGAGTCTTAATTTGAATCTGATTGCCCAATACTTGATTTTAACGTTGGTATCTTTAATTTTTTTTTAAATAACGACGGTGACAATAATGAAACCGCAGCCCCTGTATCCAGCAGGGCCTGTATTTTGACGCCCTGTATGTTAATTGAGATAATTGGCAGGCTATGTTTGTCTGCATTCGTGATATTTGCTATTGTTTGGTTAATTTTATCAATTTCCGTTTCTAAAAATCCGGAACCTTGATCAGATGTGACTGTTCTCTTTGCCCTTTTTTCATTTTTACGATTTCCAACTTTATGACAATTTTGATCATAATTCTCAGAAATATATCCAAAGTCCCTATTTCCCTAATCCCAGTTACGTTGTAAATTATCATACATCCCAAAATGCGTCGGGTAATTAAAGGAATTGTAATAATCATGATAATATTGTTCATAATCATTATATTGAAAATTGTTCCTCATATGTGGACCCTTATAATTGTTATGTTTGTTAAAGAGTTTCTTGTTTCGCGGAACTCTATCATCTTTAATTGGATGCTTTTCTTGCTTTGAATTCTTTAGATTATCAATCTCCCCTTTTAATTTCTTTATTAATTCTTTGTTTTGCTTACTTGATTCGATAAGATTCTCATAAATATTTTTGTTTTCGTTTTTTATTGTGTTAATTTCTTCAAAATTTGATTCATTATACTCACTTTCCATATGGTTGGCTAACTCACATGCTTCCTTGAAGAAACTGGGCGCGTTTTTACGAACATACAGCGCAATATCTGCTCTAATTGCATTTAAAAAATTAGACATTTTCAACATTTCAATAAAATGCTTTTCCTTATTATCAACATTTTTGCCTGCACTTTCGATATAAGACTTTACAACATTTTTAAAATCCAAAACAAAATCCTCTATCGTTTGATTTGCGGCCTGTTTTAAATTTAGGAAATTGCTCTGAGCAGTAAAGAAGTTTAGTTTCGTTCCGAATAAATCCACCAAATTATTTTTGAATAAATTATAATTGGTCTCATTATATTTCTCCAGCTGTTTCCTTAAAAGATGTTTCGCGTCCCCAGTTACCTTTGCCTTCAAAATTAATAATTTACTGTTTTCTTCTATATCTATAGAATTGAACACATTATCAAATTCCTCTAAGAAAAATTTAATGTTTTTGTTCTTTTTATTGTCAAATGCTGACACTAAATTAATACGCGCATCTATATCTAGCGTCTGAGTCATTTTTAACAACTATCAGTAATCTATCTATACTTTTTCAAAATATCAATTCAATATAGAACCTATACCCATTAAAAGAATATTTTGCATATCATTTTTGTTATTACAACATATGTATAAAATATTCTAAATTGCATAAATACATAAAAACAACAGCACTAATATTTAAAAACAATATTTCTTAGTAGATGAAATTGTTTCGTAGTTAATGATTTAATACCACGAACATTTTGCCCCTAATATTTTGCAACATACAACCCATAAAATATTTATAATACACATGTATATAAAAACACCACAATTTCACTTAACAGAAAAATATCTGTCCTTTTCTACAAAAAAAAAAGAAAAAAAAAAAAAAAACAATTTTATCTTTATTTTTATATGCAATTGTACTGTACCACTATTTCGTAGTACGTTAAAAATTCGGATTCAGCGACCCAAAAAATTTAAAGTAAACCTTATAAGGAAAGTGCGGAGGGGAGATGGGAGGGCGAATGTAAACGTGTGAGTGGTTAAGTGGAATTGCGCAACTTAGTCCACGCAGCACCGCGTTCATATTCCGAGGCAGATCCCCCTTCCCCTTCATCCTAAGTCATAATGTCATATATCTAATTTGTTTCAAATTTTGTCTACTTTCTGAATTTCTAAATAATTTTTTGATTTTTTTTTATAAAAACCTTTTTTGGGGGCTTTTTACCAAAATTTGGGAGGGAGGGGGGGTTGCCGGGGGAAATTTTGGTGGGAAGTTAAAAATTTCGATTCAGCGACCAAAAAAACATCTAGTAAACCTTTTTCCAGAACTACCATTAATTTTGCTAGGTAAAATTACCCATTGCCTGGACTATAACATATATTATTCATTTTATTTTTTGTTAAATTACTATATGTGTGTCATTACTGTCACAATAATAAAAGAAAATAATTTTAATAAAAGTTTAATCAATTAAATTCACATAACTACAATATCTTTAAAATTGCATCATTAAAATAATTTTTATATTTATTTTTATTATTATTATTTATTCTAATGACATCAGGTTAACGTTGCCTGTGACATGGCACCATGTTACTAATGGGGTAGGGGATGCTGGACAGATAATTACACCAACTTATATCTTGTCTAGTTTTCACTATATAATTTATTATCCCAACTCATCCAATACCACATAGTAATTGTTATAATTTTTATATACCGTAATAATTGATAAAAACAAGTGATCGTAAATTACTATTAATTCTAGTGGAAGAGCAATGCGAATTATTATCTTAAAATTAAATAAATAATCGCGTACAAATTTTAATTATCAAATTCATGAATTACAAAATCTAAATTAAAAGCTTACGTTGTCGATGTTTACGAGGGCTCTTCCACCTATGAATTATGCTCAAATTAAGCTGAAAAGAAAATGACACTCATTAAATTTTAACACTAAAAGATTACCAGAGATTGAATTAATAATTGATTAAATAATTTTATTTACATCAAGAAATCATAAATATTTACAAACACACTTTAATACATTAATTTACTAAATAATACAAGCACGATTTTAGACTGCTTTTCATAGTTTAGGTTTAAACCTGAATTTTTTAATCAATAACAAAAATAGTTTAACTTATTTTCTCATTTAAAATAGTAAGAATTCAAATTTCACATTTTTAATTACATTATTCATAAACCTTATTTTAAGTCGTTTGGATCCCACTTAACCACAATTACCATATATTTTTAAGGATCAAAATTACCGATTATGGGTAGAGATTTTGTGGTAAAGGAAAAATTTAGAGAAGTGCCTTATATTAGTAGACTCAGCTACTTTAACACACCGGACTCCAGAGCTGTCGAGGGGCATGGGACAATATTCCAAAATTAGATGAAGATTCAGCTCAACTTTTCGGCAATAGGAAGTGCCTTTAGCATAAGCCCCGGATAGGTATCGGGCGGAATCCTCTCGTTCAGATTGGCGCTATCGAGACATCCTCATTACGGGTTCCATCCTCCTTCTTTTCGTAGCTCGGCTGATGCACTAGGGACTTACATCTTCGAGAAACTTTTTAAGACTGACTTCTATAAAAATCTCTGTTACCAAATCAGACCTTGCTGGAAAGCGTATTCATTTTAAATATCCCCTATTTTATTGGCTGTGGGATGAATTGTATGGTGCTTGGCTCGACCTATAAAATCGAGTCCGCACTGTCCCACGCATATGCTTATTTTTTTAAGTCTCCTCTATGCGTCAAAGTTCATACCTATAAAAATCTATGTGGTCCCTAGCCATAAACTTATTCTTACACATAATGCATTTACGATATCCTGTCATAAAACATCCCTTTCTTTTAGCAGTCATGCCACGACGCCCGTGCGTCTAGTCAAGCCCACCTTTTGTTATTCACTGGTATCCAAACTTGCATACTCGAAATCTGACATGTATTTTAATATAAAACCTTTTTTTTTAAATACATATTTAAATTTTATAAATTAATTAATAATTTTTATAGGAGCCTACATTCCTATTTTACCCATATATATAATTATTACAATTGACATTTGATAACTATATTTTATAAAAATATATTTGTACATCAATATCATGAAATTACGCAAATGTTCTGTTTCTTGATCTAAATGTTGCTGGAACTGACTATTGCTTGATAGTGTTTCCAGCACCCACCACTGTTATTTTTGATGAAATGTTGCTCGTTTTAAATCGCCCAATTGTTCTAATTAAATAAAACAACATTTTCTGTATTAAAATACTGGTATCAAAAAAGCCGGAGACTTGCCAGCTCTGAGAGAGTCCAGTGTGGCCCACCGCGCCGCCGTGAACGTATTAAACCTTTCCGGCGCGTTGTGCTTAATAAAGGACATCTAATTTTAATTCTAAAACAGACAAACGGCACCAAGAATATTTAACTCAAATTTTCATATTAAAATGTACATGAAAATAAGCAAGTTCATATTTTCTAATAAATTCGTTTATAAATTGAGGTGTCAGTCCATTATTTCATGTTTATAAACAGAATTACTCCGCAATGGTAAGGGTTAAATAAATCGGTGCGTAGACATGCATCAATAATTTATTTGTTGTTGTTCGATAGACTTATAGATAGTCTCGCTCGATAGTGACAGAAAAAGTACGTGAAGAACACGTATTAGATATTTCTACAGTAGAGGTATCCTAAACGACTACGAAGATAATAGAGTATCTTGATATTTATATTTTCCGGAGACAGTACTTCTTATAGAAGTACTTCTCGTACAATTTGAACACGATTTTACATCCATTTTTCTCTTTTGTTGTATAGTTTCGACTATAATCTCATTTTGGTAAAGAAAATAATATTATTTAACTATAAGACTTATTGTGTAGCACCCTTGTGTTTTCAAACTATTTTTTCATTGATTTTAACACTATTAAATTATATTATATTAATCCTAATTGGCCTTATTTATCAAATTTAGTACGTATGTGCGAAGTAAAATTTAGTTCCCCGCCCATTTTTTTACTTTTCCTAGGTTCTCCGTGATTAAAAAAAATAATAAATAAATAGAAAATTGAGATCCCCTGCTTTAATGCAAAATCTTATAACACAATATGTAAAGCCTGTAATGAAATGAAACTCTTTTCAATGGTCCAATTTAATTGATTTAGGCAATGAACCTCTGTGTGATTATACTTACATTAAGTTCGAATTTGCTTAGTAATGCAAGTTCTAAATTGTGTAAACCCTTAAGATATTAGTTTGTGTTACAACACTAACAATTATAACTTTTTTAAATAGCAACGTTAATGTTATGTCAGTAGTTTATTCATAAAAAATGGTTTCAGGCTGTATACTATAGCCTATACAGAATAAAAATAACTTGATTTAATTTGCATTTCGATAATTTTCGCCAGTAGCAGTTTATTTCTATCGTTATAAATGTTTTGAATATAAATATCGAAATATTCAAACGTATCGAGCTTTTTTATTAGTCAGTGAAAACATTTAGCCACATTCTGAAATAAATATTCCCTATGAAGGCACTATTTTCATTGTTTACAAACCTGCTCTCGTTTCAAATTGTAAAAATTATGCTTCAAATTTATTTATTTGACTAAATAAAGAAAATAAATTTATTTCCAACTTAAAGTTTGTTTATAAAAAAGATTTCAACATGATAATTTTAAACTCGAGTTTTAAACTACTTATTTCTTATTTATAAAAACTTTTCAAAATAACAGACATTACATTACATTACCAGATAAAAACACTAAAAACAATATAAAAGGAAGTTTCGGATTCATTCTGAATCCCTCATCTGCTAACTCCTAACGTAAAAGTCATACTAGATTTTAAAGTTCAACAAATCGAAAAACATTACATCAAGTTGCCAAAAAATTATAGCTAAAACAAAACTGAATGAACTTTAGTAAACATATACATTTTAAAATTTTACATATATACTTTTAATATATCGTTTATTATCTAATTATCTTATTATTATTATTATTATCTTATTTCTTTGTTGTTCAGTATAAAATTCTTGTTTCATGGGCTCTGGAATTATTTCTAACATCATGGAAGACGGTAGTATTCCGAGTGACGCAGCCTTAAGCCTAAAATCGTATCGTATCGTATCGTTAAAATCGTATCGTATCGTATCATAGAATTCGTAGATGGCGGAACTATATACAGCTAACTCGACATCAAAGAAAACGCGAAAAGCCGCCTTTTAATAACTCAGCAGATATATGTCTTATTGTTCTGACTTTTCTAGAACAGTCTTATATCTGCAGTCTAATCGTATACTGAAATTTTTACATTTCTACGTGCAGTATATTTTGAGATCTAAATAGCCATTTTTAAAGTGAAAACGTTGGTATGATATCGAGGAAGTTCCTAATTTGAAAATATCGAAAACGGTTCTAACGATTATTTTTAAATTGATACATAATATAAATGTGATTAAGGCGAGGTGAATAACCCTTTTCTTTTTTCTGGGAAAACTCTCGTTCGTTAAATAATTCGATTTTTTTTTCTCTCGAAAATGACACGGACGATTTTTTAAAAATCAAATAAATATGTTTCAGATGAACCAAATAACAATTTACTTGTTTCCAGCAAGACTCTTGTTCGTTTTATAATGCGCATGAAAAATCGGACTATATTTCCTCGCCATTCTATGGAAATTTCACCGAAAATGCATGACACTGTATTCATACACATGCTTTCTTTTTAATCACTTTTGGAGAGAAAATTTTTGTCTTCCCATTGGCTGAGTGGTTAAGGGCCATCGTCTACTGATCTTCAGATAGGCAGTTCGATACTCACTGTTACGTGTTTTCACATGTGAATGTGTGTGTTTTTTTTTTTTTTTTTTTTTTTTTAAGTCTGCTAGTTGACCATTATTCTCAGTTCCTTTGTAATTTTTTAATTGCTATTAAGTTAAATAAAATTACAATTATAATGACGCCAATTTGATGATGATTATTTGTTGGCAATTTTTCAACAATAAAAATATTACCATAAATTTTATAAATATATTTAATTCCAATCACTTTACAAAAAATATACATCAATAATTATTATTTGAATATAAATCACACGATCAGAAACGTAAAAAAATAATTCATTTCACCTCTTCTTTTTATAATATCATTTTTTATTATTATGACAGTCAATCAATATATAATCACTGACATCCATAATATTATTATTATTATAATTATTATTTTCCTTGCATAAAAACTATTGTGATGTAATAATTCTTTTATAATAAATAATTTAGTTGAAATGTTTTATTTATAAATATCAATGAAGTTTGATAACCCCGAGACAATTGTTTTTATTTAACTTTGCAATATTTACAGTTTACATAATAAGCATATCAGAATTCTAGTGTCGCCATCTTTTGACGCAATTGCGTACTACATTTTGTATGTTATTCGGAAAAAAAACTAACGCTGTTCGCCGCTTTGAAAGAATCTCTTGTGACTAGAGGTCTATATCGCAAATATTAAAAAAATTACTGCATACAAAAATATTAAAATGGGTAGTATTATAGAGAAATGTTTGATAAAAACGTTGAAGTAGACAGTTTTTAAATCGAAGAATTATTTTAAGAGATATTTAATGTTAAATCTGGATAAAATTGTCTCATTAAAAAAGTCTCATAGGAAAAAATATATATATATACATGGGAATTTAATCATTTTCATTCAATTTAATCATTCAATAGAAACTCGAAGTTTGCAAAGTGCATTTATTATTTTTAACTTGCCTAATTTTTTGACGGTTTATTTCAATTTTAAATTAAAATTTTCAGAATTTCCAGAGATATTTTTTACATATTTTAGAAAAGGTTATTTTAAATTGCTGCCAATTGTTAAAACAGCGCAAAGAATAATATATCCTTTAAATTAAAAATTTATTCACACGTGACTATTATAAACAGAAAAAAAATCCTTTTAAATTAGAATTAAATGATAACGTGTTAAAAGCAGGAAAATATTAAACATTACGTCATAAAAATTATTTTTACACATGCTTACTTAAAATGAAATAAAATTATAAAATAATCAATTATTTTCAAATTAGAATTAAATGATTACGCATTAAAAGCAGGAAAACATTGAAAATTGCGTCATAAAAATTATATTTACACGTGAATATTAAAAGAAAAAGAAAATTTTTAAATAATAAATTCATTGATATGTGTTAACCCCTTGGGGACGAGCGACACGTACACGTGCTGGAAATAGGCCTAAGGATTCTCGTTTATCCTCACCAGTAAAATTTTTCTGTAAAATTTGCCTTATTTAATCCGAGCATTTTCCCGATTTGAATAAGCACAAACTTTTGTTTTTTTAAAACCGGTACACTTTTCGTAAAAGGCTCCCGTCGCGAAGGGGTTAAAAGTCGTAAATGGAGGAAATTACGTCATATTGGCCAAAGTGGCCAAAACAGTTTGCAAAACATATTGCAAAACATATTGCAAAACAGTTTAAATTAAAAAATATATTTATATGAGAGATTTATTTCAAATTTCGAGATGATATTTTTAACTATAGTTGCCAATTTTAAGGTAGCGCAAATAATAATATTATCTTTCTAATAATAAAAATATTTTCAGTTGAATGTTACAAAGAGAAAGGAAAGTTTGGTGAAAATTATGTCAGATTTAAAACGTTACACTTAAAATCTCTTAATTAAAATCATTTTCTTATAGCGTTGTTAAAAAATACCATAAAGCAAAGACTCTGTTGACTTAGTTCCTTTTATATTTGGTAATTTTCAAATGTTTAACTAATCTTATTTAATCAAGCACGGAAACAGCAACTAACATCAGCTGATTCGGGCTTGAAATCCCTCAGTAAAAGGGAAACCCGCTTACAGTAAGATCGCCATTGATTTTTTAATTATACAGAGCAGCCTCGATTATCCGAGCTAATTGGGACTGTTAGTAAATCGGAATCGGAAATCTCGGTTAATAGAAACTGTGTGTAAAAACTCGCCGCGCTTGCGAATTTAACATCTCTTTTAAAAATATATATAGAACGTTTTTTAAATAATAAAAGTAAATATATGTAAAGTTCTGTTTCACAGCTTAACAAATTTAAAAAGAAAATCAACTACCAGTAGTAAATTTTAAAATGCAAATTGAAAAATTTACGAAAGTTCACACAGCCACTGGAAACAAAGCATTGTTCGCTATTGACTTCTCTGGGTCCAATGTTTCTTTGGAGTTGAGTACTTTTGGGGGCAGAAGGGCCTGTATAGCACGGATAGTGAGCTAAAGAGTGTGGTTATTTTTAAGGCTCATTCAAAAGGAAAAAAAAATCAGACTTTGTTATCGGCTCGGTTAACAGAAACCTCGATTAATCGAAGCTCGGTTAATCCAGGTTCTACTATAATTCAATCTTCCGTAATATTTTTAAAGCAGATCAAATTAATCGACTTTAGCACAAAGTCACATAGCTGATAACTGCCATGCTTGTTGGCCACCTTTTTTTCAAAAAGTTTGCTTCACCTTATTCAATTAATGAGATATCTCCGATAAAATAAGTCACATTTTCCCGTTCTAAAATACTGGTATCCAAAAATCGTAGCATGTAACTGACACTACAAGTACTCATGGAACTAGGCTATTTTAAGTCTGATTTTTATTATAGACTATATAAAATTATTAAAAATATATATTATGATAGGAACTAGCGGGCTTCGTCCGCTATTTACGTTACAGATATAAAAATCATGTTTTGTTTTGTTTTTTTTTAGGGAAAAAGAAATAAAAACCTATTTGACGATAGGTTTATAAAGACACATTTTGTATTTGTTATATTTCCGGGGATGAGGAGGGGGGGGGGACTATTTTGATTAAATATCGCAATTAGTCTACATGGCAGATATAATTATGATAGACACTAGCGGGCTTCGCCCCTCTATGGCGCCTTATGGGTCCAGCTTCCATAACTGAGAAACTACTTTTCGGACATCAATGCAACATATTCCAAACATTATAATTAACTTAATAATCACCCTATATAGCATTAAAGTAAATTTATGAGTACTGCATACTATTTTTTTATCGTAATTTCTGAAGAGAAAAAATTATTTCGGTTCCATTCTTAGGTACTGGTCGGAAAAATTTTGAAAAAGGGGGGAAGGAGGGGACATGAGACTGCTGTTTGTCAAACAACACAACGGGGTCTGGCTTATCCAACTTGGTTTTTGATGACTTCAATTGGAAGGTGGTTTGTTTAAAAGAGTGCGTTCCCTGTCCCATGAAAATTGGAACTATTGGTGCACCATCTATGTAAGGATTTAATAATTATAAATTAACATTTTGGATTTATTAATTTAAGGATAAAGTGTTTTTAAAGGAATATCAAATGAAACCCTCTGTGCGATCTGCGATTATACTTACCCAGTTGTTTTTATATACAAACTGCTAAAAAGAAAATTGTAATAAAATAGTAAAAATTAAATCTGCATTAAATTCCATAAGTATCTTTTTTTTTTAATCATTTTATCACTAACCTCAAAAAAGTAATGATATCAATGCAAAAACCCTTGACGGGTTAAAAGTTTCTGACGCAGCACTTTATCTTACGCTCTAAGAATTTTAAATATGGAACTTAAAAATACTAATATCAAATTTTGAGTGACGTTATGCTATTTCTTAAAAAATATATTTGTATTTATTTCATCATTTTATTTTTGTTTTATTTATAATCGCATGCGCAAAAGTTATGTTCAACATGAAAAGCTGCATAAAATTTTATTCGCTGTTGCTTTATCATTTACATCTCTCACAAATTCAAAATATGAGTTTTAAAAGATATGATATAAAATTTAAGTGACGCCTTGATGTGACTTTAAAAGGTTTGTTTTAAAATTCACTTTAAATTATTTTTGACTTGGTTAAAATATTTTTTTACATCTACACAATACTTTTAATTTTCCAATTCACTGTTAAATATATCACTTTCATTGAATCTATACTATGCATTGAAATGTATTTATTTCAATAAATTGATTTATCTTTAGTGTCACGCTATTCAAAATTGTGAGTAAGATTTATGTAAATGGTTTCTTTGCGTCATTGTGTCGAAACTACATGAAATGTATGAAAAAGGATAGTTTGACGCAAATAAACTATTCTTTTGCATTGATAATGTTTATTCTAAAATATATAATTTGGACATTTCTCTACGATTAAATTTTTTTATGCATGCTAATACTCTATTTTTATTACTTTAGTAAACATATACATTTTTAAAATTTACATATATACTTTTAATATATCTTTTATTATCTAAATTATCTTAATGAAATAGGTTCCTTGTATCAAATTTTGAAATTTTAACTTTGAAATTTACGATCTGGAAAGAAACCTGACGTGATGTTAAATAAGAAGGTCGTTTTCGGGTTCACCTTTACAAAATACATAGAATCAACTGTCAAAAATTAAAAAAAAACATCACACAACCCAAATTTTGCAGACTAGTGCAGTACAATTCTTTAAAATTCTAAAACATCAAACTGACTTTTTGCATTTTTAAACGTTTTGCATTATGACCATAAAATCAAAACTAAAAATCACAACCATCACATCTATATTGTAATATCAGATTTTTGATATTTTTTTAAATTTTAATTCTGAAATTTACGCAAAGAAACCTGCCGTAATGTTAAATAAGAAGGTCATTTTCGGGTTCAGCTCTACAAAATACAGAGACTCAATTATAAAAAAAAAAAAAAAACAATACACAACCCAAATTTTCCAGACTAGTGCAGTACAATTCTTTAAAATTCTAAAACATCAAACTGACTTTTTGCATCTCTAAACGTTTTGCATTATGACTTGAAATGATTATTTTTCTTATTTAGAAACAAATGTGTAACAGAAACGTGTATAAATCATCTGAAATGGAAAAGTCACTTTATATTTTAACCATAAGATGACTTTTACAGATGACCATATTCTTTTTTTTTTCTTCAGAATTAAACTTTTGACATATTAGTTCGTTTTATCTATTCCTTTTACATGTCACATCTGTGGTCAATAGCCATAAGTCATCAATCATATTGCAGCAAACACACCCTGTCTTTCAAACTAAAACACAGGTTCAAAAAGAAACCCCGGTCTACAAGGAACGAATGTGAAAATATTATATTGAATGAAAGATCGAAGGAAACAAATCTATCTACAATTTTTCATTTATAGAGTTTTGAAATATAATTAGGGAAATATTGCAGGTAAACAAGAATTTGTTTAAACTATTTTTGTCTTTATTAATGAGTGTTTTTTTTTCTTTCGAGTTTAGTTAGACGCCATAAAATTTATTATTCGTTTAAATCAAATAAACAAAATAATAACTATCTAAAAAACGAGGAAAACATAAAAGTTTTCTATATATCATCCACAGAGAAATTTTTTTGGAAATTTCGGTATGATTGAATATAAAAATATTCGGCAGTTGTGTCCTGCAATCAAAAGATTAAGTTACAGTGTTAAATATCTCGCAAAATTTATGTTATACATATGACATGTGATCTATACACTTTTTCTTCAATGAAACACTGTATTATATAGTTTACAACTGTTCACAGTTATTATTATTACGCAATCATTCTTAAAATTTCAAAAATTATCGCGACTCACCTAATATACAGCCTTTTCCAAAATCTATCCTATATAAAGAATGTGAACTTTGTGTGGAACATTTACTAAGAATAGCAAGAGTTAGCGAAAAAATAATAAATATCTCGCGATCGAGTGATTAAATAGCGAGTTTCAGTATTAAATATCACGTGAAATTTGTGTTGTACATCTGGCACGTATGACCTATATCTTTTTTCTTCAATGAAACGCTGTATTATATAGTATACAGCTGTTCACAGTGATTATTATTACGTAATCCTTCTTTAAATTAAAAAAAAATTCGCAACTGACCTAATATACAGCCTCTTCCAAAATCTGTCCTATGTAAAGAATGTGAACTTTGGTATGGAACATTCCCTCAGAATAGTAAAAGTTAGCGAAAATTTTGCTAAGTTTAGCGATACTTGGTAATTGAATATACAAATAGTCACCAGTTCTGCCCAGCATATCAAACGGTTAAGCTACAATAATAAATACCTCGTAAAATTTATATAGCATACAAGAGTTCACAATGATTATTATTGCGTAATCATTCTTAAAATTTCAAAAATTATCGGGACTCACCTAATTCAAAGCCTTTTCTTAAATATATCCTATAAAAAAAAAAAAAAAAAAAAAAAAAAACTTGGTGACACTTGGCAAAAGTTCGTCAAATTTAACTACCAAAAACAGCATGACGTAAATGAAGGAGAGTTGAACATAGATGAATAATGTGACGAAATTCTCATCCAAACTCAGTATTGGATGAATGGAATAAATCTTACTTATCCTCCTTGGTTGTGAAGTGTCGCATATGATACTTCCGTACCGAGAAGGATATAAACTTTTACATTTTTATTAAAAAAAAAGTGTTGTTAATGTAATTATTGTGATTAATTTTTAATAGCAAGCTGTAACTAATTGAATTAAATTTTATTTAAATTGCAATTAGTTTGAATAGTAAATAATATAATTTAGTTGTATAGAGATGAATGATAGTATGATGATGATAGATGAATGAAAGATAGTAAATGAAAGATATGAAAGATCAATCGTTGGACGCACCAACTCCTTTCCGTTATTAAAACCATTTTCCAATCCCCATCATAGGAATTTTAAAGTATAAAATTATTGCATTTTCGAAATTTACTTAAATACTTGACGTTATTTTGTGAAAAAAATCTATTATTTAAATCTCCTTTAAAATGTTCATTGCCTGGTTACAATGTTGAACTCCGATAGGTGGTGAGAAAACTGACGCAACTTCTTTCTTATGCAGGGCTGATTATTCTTTAATTCTTCTGCACACCGCTTTTTCACATACGTTATTGGCACACTGTTCAATAGCGGTTTCAAGCGAAATGTACTACAAAATCTGTTATCTCAAAATAGTGGTGCAAATAGAATAGAAAAATAGACGCCGTTGGCAGCTCTGCTTAAGCTAACTTTGCAAGCAGGTGCCAAAAACCAAAACGTGAGTCTTTCCGAAAAATGCAGCGGAACGGTTGTTTGGATCAATAGCACTACGCCACATGGAATTGGCCTAAGATAAACTAGATTGGCCTATGCTAAACTAGTTCAGACCAGTAAATATCAGGCCAAACAAGTTTATCCTAAAGCACTTAGGATAAACTAGTTCCTCCTAGGTCAAACTAATTTATCCTACGCACGTTAGGTCAAACTAGTTTGGCCTAGGAGGAACTAGTTTATCCTAAGTGCATTAGAGTAAACTTGTTTGGCCGAGGAAAAACTAGTTTATTTTAAGTGAGTTAGGATAAAACTGATTTGGCCTAGGAAAAACTAGTTTATCGTAAGTGCGTTTGGATGAACTAGCTTGTTCGAAAATCGGGTTTGGTTGGCAATATATACACTGCTAAAAAAATTAGGGAAGTAAGCAGAGAAGTTAAGAGAACAGTGCAAGACAGCCATGTATGCGTATAAAATGGAAATTATACGCGTATCAATGCGCAATACTGAAAAAAAGACCCCAGCAATTTTAAGGGAGCTTTTATTCTTTGAAAAGATGGAAATAATATGAAAAGATGGTTTAGGGCAACAGGTTGGTTACATGTAAATGTTAAAAGAAAAGTATTGTTTAGAAATGATGCAAGATTTTTAATATGGCGTGTGGTCTCCTCGAATAGCTATGACTTTTGCACACGTGTTTTCCATGGATGCGATGAGGTTATCGATAAGGCTTTGGGGAATACTCTTCCACAGTTCAAGAATTGCAATCTCCAAGTCGCGGATAGTAAAAGGAGGTCTTAGTATCGCAGCAATACTTCGTCTGAATATGTCCCAAACATGCTCGATCGGATTCAGGTCAGGAGAGCATGCTGTTCATTCCATACGCTGTATTGTTTCAGCTTCAAACATGTTTTCCAAAAGACGAGCTGTGTGAGATCTGGCGTTATCATGCATGGAAAAAAAATGAAATCACTAATTGCTACAGCGTAAAATACGACACGAGGTCTCAGTATCTCGTCTGTACAACTTCGGTATGTCAAAGTGTCCTTCCAAATGATATGCAGGTTCATACGTTCACCTATGCTGTTTCCAACCCATGGCATCAATCCACCTCGTCTGTAATGTGATCTTTCACGAACGAATGGGGAATTATTTTTAGTGCCTCTTTCTCCCCATGTCAAAACACATCAGATGATACATCCAGACTGAATCGTGACTGGTCTGTAAACTGAATTTGACTACGGAAATGTTGCCTCTGAACTCGATTTTCAGTTGTCCACCTTCTTTGGACCGCTCAGTTGATTGAGATCAACGGAATACAGATCAATGGCTTACGTACATAGAAACCACCCTGGTGAAGCCTATTTCGGACTGCATTTCGAAACTTTAATTTGCATGTTAAGTTTTTTTATCTGTTTTCTACTACGCTTTAAATTATGGATGTTTTATTTTACGTTACTTATTTGTGTAAATATTTGCGTAATTTTGTTAAAACCATCTGCTCCCCTAATTGTTTTGAGCAGTGTATATATATACATAGATTTTTTTCACTCTAGAATCGAAATTGATATATTTATTTTCAGTAATAATCGCACACTAACCTACAGTTTTGTTCTAAGTGGGTTATTTAAACTTTAAACAAATTCAGAGCAGCTGCTAAATTATATTTCAAAATTACAACACAGTTCTACCGTATTTATAAAATTATTTAAAATTTATTTCTAATATAAAATGTGACAATTAAAAAAAGAATTGCTGTGTAAACATAGATAGCATAATTAAAATAATAGTAAGGGGATTTCTGTAAAGGACTATTATATATATAATGTCTCAAAAATGTATGTTACAATAGAGAAAAGAAATTTTAGGATCATTCTCTGAAAATATAGCATATAAAATAAATGTTCTCGTAAAGTTAAGATATGTTAATACACATAGTTACTAATTATTTTATTATGCATCTTAAAATCAATATTTAACATTATATTATTATTTTTTTTAATTCTAATTATATATTTAAAATGTTATAGATGTTACAACAGGGTTCATACGGGTACCGTTATTTTCAAGGCCCAATATCAGAATTTTTTTATAGAAAAATTAATCTAGGTTAAACGGACGTAATTTCGCCTTATTTCAGGAGAGATTTTCCATAAGAAAATACTGGTATCGAAGAATCTCTTAGTCATGAAATTGAAGCACCCGTATGAACCCTGTTACAATGGAAATTTAAAAGCACAGGATTGGTACACCATTATAGATTTATACATTTTGCCCCGCCCTAAAAATTTTAATATCTTGGTTTCTCTTGCAATAGATAAAAAGACACTTAAATAGTTTGATTACTTTTATGTTTAAAAAATCTACTTACAAAAAAAAAAAAAAAAAAAAAAAAAAAATCGAGGGAAAAGGGTTTGATCAAGTTATAAGGAGACTGTAAGTTTCAAATACACATATATCACTCTAACTGATTTCACAAAATTATAGCTCACAGCTTAGTTTAACCCTTTACCCAGATAGCAATCACATTAGAAGCAAGTGTGATTTCTTTCTGGTATTATCTTGCCGTGATAAAGGGCATAGCCGGATAAGCATTGAAACATGCCTTTCAATCAAATTTCATGATTTTTTTCCCAGATGTAGCCACATATCAGACAATATATTTCCCCTATTATCACCCAATAAATATTGATATTTAATGAGATAAAAATGTTTTTCCGATTTTTTAAAAACGGATTTTCTCAAAAACTGCTGCAGGGAATTTCATGCCATTAACTGAGGATATATAGATACCAAAGGTACATAACTGGTAAATTTTGTATAATTTTCTGTTCATAAAAATTGTGTGAAACAGCGAAATAAAAAATTAAAAGAATAAAAATCATATCTTATGGTTATCCGAAAATTACCATTTTCTTGTAAAAAAATCCCCATATGTGACCGTATATTCTATATAAATGCCGAAAGTTTGCGTTGGCTACTACATATAAATATTTACAAAAATATATATTGAAATTATTGAAATTCATTTTAAGGCGCTATTTGGGGCGGAGCTACTCAACTTCGACACCCGAAGAATTTTTGTTATAAACAGTCACAGAATTGCTGTATTTTAAATTTTAATGAACACATGACCAACATTCTCAACGCTGTCGATAGCAAAATGAACATGAAGTTGAAAAACAATGCTTATATGCTTAATGGAATCTAAAATCCATCAGTTGACATATTTTCTGCTGACGATGTTCCAAAAATTCTTCGGATGTCGAAGTTACGTAGCTCCGCCCCAAAACACGCCTTAAAATGAATTTCAATAATTTTACTATACATTTTTGTAAATATTTATATATAGTACCAAACGCAAACTTTCAACATTCATACAGAATATACGGGCACACATCGGGAATTTTTTACAAGAAAATGGTAATTTTCGGATAACCATAAGGTAAGATTTTTATTATTTTTATTTTTTATTTCGCTATTTGACACAGTTTTTATTAACAGAAAATTATACAAAAATTACCAGTTATGCATCTTTGGTATTTATATATCCTGAGTTAATGGCATGAAATTCCGTTCAGCAGTTTTTGAGGAAATCTGTTTTTTTTTTTAAATTGTAAAAACATTTTTATCGCATTAAGTATAAATATTTATAGGGTGATAATAGGGGGAATACATTGTCAGATATTTAGCCACATCTGGGGGAAAAAAATCAGGAAATTTGATTGAAAGGCATGTTTCCAATGCTTATCCGGCTATGCCCTTTGACTAGACAATTTCGCAGCGAATCTCCCGCAAAATAGACCATCACCTACTTGCATGAGTTGTTTGTTGCAAAGCTGGTGTAAGACCGACTTTAACCCTAGATCTACCGGGAATTTTATTCAAGTTTTAATAAAACGTTCTACACCAGAATTTTTATTTAAAACTATTTAACTTATTTATTTACCTTATTTTTGTCTGGTTTATATACTTAGTTTACTTTAAAGAAATTTCTGGTTTGAATGAATATTTTGTATGTACCTGTCGGGTCCAATGGACCCGTCTGGTAGACGGAGGGTTAATTCAAGAAAGTGTTGAAAGAAAAAATCTCTCTGTTGAGAGAATAGATAACCAGCACATGCGCAGAAATTGAGTGCTACTCAAAGGCAAGACACACACATCATTGTTACTGTTATGGAATCTCATTTTCATTTATTGGTTAAGTTAACTCGTTGACTTCAACTCTACGAGTATACTCGTAGCTTTAATTTATTACTTTCTCACCACTATTTAAAAAAAAAATGGCTAATTTATTGGATTTGTGGTGGCAAACGACTTTCAAGAAGAAATTTGAAAATTCTTACTCTTTGCGGCAGTGAACGCATTAACCCCTTGAGGGGCGTTCGGATAAAATATATCCCACCTAATTTATACAAGATTCTCAAAAGAAAATTTTAGCTAAATTTTATATTTTTAACTTTGGTGGAAGCTGGTTGAATAACTGCTTTTCCTTATTTTGAAATAAATTTTTCTATTATTCCGGTGACAATTCAATATTTTGAGATATTTTTTCTTGGCTCTTAAGGGGTTAAGGAACCCATAAAAAGGTATTTATTACAGCTGCATTTCACTGCTGAAATGTAGTTGAATAATTAATTAAAAAAATTGCATGGGTATTTATTATTTTAACTAAAGTAACTTTTTACCTATATTGTACAACTTATTATACATAAAAATTCTTACAAATTAAAAAGTTTAGTTAATTTACTAAGTTATGTTTACGTCTTCGGTCATTTTAATTTTATATTGAAAATTTTTATTTTTAAACCAATTTTTCTCAATATTATTGGATTATTCTAAAATATCGTTTAAACTGGTATTTCTTTCTTTCTTTCTTTATTTTTGCCTTTAACAAGATTCGTATCTATGATCTATGCAAATTTTATTCGGTTGACACCACTTTTTTTACGCGATTTATATATGAAATACAAAAAAAAAAAAAATACTCTAAGAGCATAGATATCATGTTTAATTTTTAGTGGTGATAAAAAAAGATGCATGCAACTTCAGCAGATGCATATGCACCAACAGACATGAAGGGTTTAAACTTATAGTGGGGCAAGACAAGATTACTACTTTGCAATACGTTTGCAGTACGTTTGATAAGACAAAGCTAATTTTTCCTTAGCTTGCAACGAATTTACCGTACTTTAGTCATGGCAGAATTAAATTTTCTACTTATTTGTCGTTGATGTGAAATAAAATTTATACAGCAGGAGTTTAACCTGCACGATGAGTTAGCTGCAAGTACTGCTGACTTCGGCGTTTGCGTTATCTTGCTGCAGTCTTGTTATACAACTTCAGTCTTGTCATATTGAACTTGATACGACTTTGCAGTTTTGCAAAGCAATACTGCTGCAAATTTTCTGCAAACTAAAATTGCTATGTGGGTATGCCCTGCGGTACTTTAAAGAATCATTAAAATAACTTGTTATAAAATTATTTTGATACATCGATTAGTAGTAATACTGTTTAAAATTAGTTATAGATGCTTTACATTATCTTGTTCCAAAAGCATTATTGGTTGTACAAAACAAAAACACTTTTAACCCCTTCGGGTCCGGTTGCTTTTACATCAATATTATCCGGTTTGCACCACCCTTTTTTAAGTTATCTTTACTTAAACAATCACGAAATGCTCTAATTAAAGAAATTAAATACAGACAAACCCCGTTAATACGCGCCCTGTTTAATACGTGAAACCGCTTAATATGCGAATTTTCTTCGGTCCCTTGAAATCGGCCTCTTTTGCATATAAAAAACCCTCTTAATACGCGAACGGTTAATACGCGAACTTGTTTAATACGCGAAATTTTATCAGTCCCAGGCAAGAAAAACATACGCTTAATACGCGAATGAGCTTGTTCGAAACAGATGAGGTTTTAGAGGGAATATTTTCTCAAGCATTTTATACGACAAATCTTTAAACTATGAAAGCTTTTTTCTGTCAAAATTTAATGCAACCATGAATAGCTTTACTAAAAATATCAATTTCAACCTCGCCCGGTTAAAGAAGAAATCTTTAACCGATAACTTCGTATAGTCAAACAGACCAGGAAAAGAGGGGAGAAATTGTTAATGATAACCAGCGCGTTGTAAAATAAGCACTTCCCATTCGTTGTCCGGTCAGTGATGTAGTATTTTACAAAGAAAGAGAGTCGCTTGTCTCTGCCGATATGATCTAGTCTTTGATATCCAGCTGTGCTTTTAAAATTATAATCTACTCTATACCATGGCGGAAGAAGCAAAACATATTAAAAGAAAGGCTCTCTCCATCACTGAGAAATTTCAAATTGTAAATCAGTACGAAGCCCAGAATGTCCCGAATAAGTTTACGTTCACCAAAGAAAAAGGCTTATCGAAGTCAACTTTAAGAACTTTCATAAAGAAGAAGGATGCTATCATTAACGAAGCTGTTGTTGGGGGAACAAAGAACAAGAAAATAAAAACCGACAAGCTTGAAGACATGGAGAAGCAGCCCACGAGTGGTTCGTTAAAGCTCGCTCTACGAACATCCGAATAAGCGGCTTGCTAATCCAAGATAAAGCTTCTGAAGTTGCTGCAAAAATGGGATTTCTAGATTTCAATGCCTCAAATGGATGGATGGCTGAATCGATTTAAAGCTCGCCATAGAATAAAATTCATGCAAGCGTGTGGTGAGTCAGCAGCTGTCAACAGTGAAGACGTCGATTGTTGGAAAGAAAATGTGCTTTCGTAACTTGTAAAAAACTACTCAAGTTGCAATATTTACAACGTGAACGAATTTTACAAAATGACACTCAAGAAAACAATGGCTAAGAAAGGAGAAAAATGTCATGGGGGTAAACTAATGACTGTCTTACACTTCTGCTCATGGATAAGAGAAGTTAAAGCTACTGGTCATAGTGAATTAATGAAAACAGCAATGCTTCAAAAATGTCAAGAATCTTCGTTTCCTGTGCAGAAGTCAGCGCAGAGCGTGGATCACGGGCAACCTTTTTCAACGGGGGTTCTTAATTTTGCCCGGCGTATGGGAAAAGAATCACTCCATGTTTGGTTGCTTGTGGACAACTGTCCTGCGCATCCAAAAGATAACGAAGGCCTAAAGAATGTCCAAGAAGAATTTCTACCTCAAAATTTGGCCAGTGTCATGGCCCAAGGAATAATTAACAGCGCCAAAGTAAATTACAAGACTCGCCTAGTACGACGATACCTTCACCAAACGGAACGGGGCAGAAACCCTTCTTGCTATGAGTGTCGTCCTATTACAGTCCTCGACGCTATGCACATGCTTGCCGCAGCATGGTAGAGTGTTACACCAACGACGATTACAAATGGTTTTTGTAAAGTCGGTTTCGGAATTAACGAGGAATATGATTTATAAAGAGCCAACCTCGCACCCTAATATTGAGGAAAACTGGCTGGGATGCACAAGAAACTGTGGGGGAAGATTTTGTCGATTTAGACACGTTCATTAATATCGACAAAGAGCTAGTCACTCCGAGATCAGAAGTCCGGATGACATCATCGGCGATGTAACTGCGACTGATAAACCACATTGAGGAGGAAGAGAATGATGAACCTGCGCATCCGTCACCATCCCCATTCTCCAAAGTTACGGATGCGTTCAGTTTTCTCCGACAGTCACTGGACGTAGGGCTCTCGACGACCGAGCTTTACCATCACCTTAATAGGGCTGAAAGCAACACGACCCTAAGACAAAACGGCCAAAATTGATACAGGGTCTGTCCAGGAAATAATGAGGCTGGATTTTTCGCGCCAAGTAGAAGGCCAAAGCAGCCGAGTTTGCGGGAGTGCGTTCGGGGGGAACCGTAAGCTACATAGTCTAGCGGAAGTCAGTTGGACTTGAGCCTTTGGAACACGCGGATCACTCGTGAAGTAGACACGCATTTGAGAGTGAAGTTAGGTTTTCAGAATTCAGCGGACTGTCAAACAACGATACGCCGAAAGTTTTTGTTTAAAGCTAAACAAATCGGCTGCTGAGACATTTGCAATATGGTACAAGAAGCCTATGGAAAGGGTTCTTTGTCGAAGGCTCGTTTAGGTGGCACCAACCTTTGAAAGACAGAAGAGAGGTCGTCGATGACGAACAACACGCTGGGCGTCCATTAAGTTCTCAAACGTCAGGCAATGTGGCTAAAATTAAAGTACTTTAGGGACTCAGATCGCCGGATGAGTGTTCGAATGATTGCGGAGACGCGGGACTTATAAAATCGATTGTGCATCAAATCGTCACGGAAGAACTTCAAATGCGGAAAATTTGTGCCAAGCTGATTCCTTCAAAGCGACTTTATTCCTGGAAAAACACAGTGTCGCAATGCTGCCCCCCAACCATAATACAGCCCGATCTGTCACCGTCGGACTTTTTTCTATTCCCTCGGTAAAAATCCAGCTTAAAAGGTCATTGTTTTGACAATCTCAAGAACTTTCAGAAAAAACGCATCACGCGTTCTGAACAGTATTTTCATTTGAAGACTTCCAGGCGGACATACATGTTTTTCAGAGTCATTGGCGTTGTATTAATGCAGGAGGAGGTTATTTTCAAGAATATTAAGTGTCTGTAAAATTATCTCCAAATAAACGAATTTTATGGAATCAGTCTCATTACTTCCTGGACAGGCTCTTTAACTACTTTGCCAAAATGTTGTTTTTATGTCATTATTGACTTTATTAAATTTAACTTTTCTTTTTATAGTGATTTTTTATTATTGTCAACACTGTTCCCTATTTGCTCTCTATAGCTAACAAGGATTTTAATTATGTTAACATTAGTGGTTAGCAGACATTTTTGCGTTCGTTTTGATCAATGTTATGCGTCATACATAATAAATCTTAATCTGAATAGACTTATAGGATTTTTACCTAAGACAATAACACTTATTTGAATTTCCAGCTTTTGAACGTCCCTGCTTAATAAGCACATAATGATTAAAACAAATAAAATGTCATTTTAGGTCTTAAAAACGCTAAAACTGTCAATATGATGTATTGTATCCGTATAGGTTGTCATTAGATTGACCACTGGCCTTAAATTCGCGACCTTTGGTTAATACGCTAATCTGTTTAATACGCTAATTTCGATCAGTCCCATGAACAATAATGGAACAATAAAGCTTGTGTATGGATTCCCTAGTTGCTTGGCAACTTTACATCCAGGCTAAGAATATATCGTGTTACAATGCAATGGGAGCCTTAGACAAAAGAGCGTTTAAACGCGGCTAGTAGCCACGAAAAAGGGAAAGTAAAAACTAAGAAGATAGACAATTTTTAAAAAGAAAAAAAATGTTAGTATAACTAGTAGAAAAAAAATGTTTCATATGATCCAAATAAATGTCCAGGACAGGCGAAAAAGCTACCAAAGGCAGCCCCATCAAAAAAAATGACTCAATTCAGAGACCATACATTAAATATAACATGAGAAATAAAAAGTTAAACAATTGCTAGCAAAATAGTAGAAATGAGAAAAAACTTAAATATTTACATATTTACAAGAGAGTTTAATATACTACAAGGGAAAAATAATAATAATAATAATGTAAAGAAGCTACAATGAGGAGAGTTCTAACTAAATTACAGAGAACTTCAAAAACCGAGGGGAACAAACGACAGCAAGAGGACGGCGTCCACCAGTCTAGTAATTGGGGTGAATAAAACCAAAAGAGCAAAAAAATAAGAGAAAGGACATGATAAGAGCATACTATGCAGTTTAAGAAGTTTTTTTTTTTTTTTAAATTTTAAACAAACATCACAAACAGAAAAGAAAGCAAAAAGTTTAACAAGAGAAGAGCTTAATATTCATTAAAGTCGATTTGACTTGCAAGTTTATCAAATTCAGATAATATAACCATTAATTTTTACATCGGATTATCGAGTTTCTTAGATTGAGTTGAGATGTTCTTTATACATTTTAAGAATTTAGTGATTTGTAAAAGTTGCTTAACTTCATTGAAATTATTAAGAATATCTTTTATATCGTTGGTGTAATTTGTAGGGATTTTAGAATTTTCTATAGTAGGGGAGGAATGGATTTTTGCGGTAGTACTATCATTGATATCAGAGTTTAATATTTCATTACTGGTTGAGGGTTCAGAGTTTTTAGTATTTTTGGTGTAATTATAATTCTTAAATATATCCGCTAAGATTTGGGTTTCTTGGGAGAGATTGCTGACGCTATTACTTGTTTTACGGTTTTGTTTATTTTCTAGTCTATGGGGATTTTTTGGACAACAGCAGAAATTCGCTGGGTGACCGAGTCCACAATTCGCACAAGTGGGTTTAATACGCCCCTTGTGTTTACAGTCAGTACTTAAATGTAGATCACCGCATTTTACGCATTTAGCATCTAAGCCACACACTTCTGATGCGTGACAGTAACCTTGGCATTTGTAATACTGTTTTACACGATTTTTGCTAGTAAAAGCTTCAATCCTAACAGAAATATAATGTATATTGTTGATTTGGTAAATTTCTTCAAAGTTTTTACGAGGTATAACATTTACCATGTATATCGGCATTGGTTGGCCAGTTTTACGATTTTTAAGCATGGCAGCGCTAGTGACTGCGAAACCCTGCTCCCTGAGACTATCTTCGATAATTTTAGTATCGGTGTAACAGGGGAGGCCCCTAATGCATATTTTTGGGGGTCGAAGTTCTTTAGGAACAAGAGTTGTATATTTCTTTTTGTTTTGGTCTAGCCATTTTTGAGTAGCTTTAAAGTCCTTATCAGAGTTGCATTGTATAACAATGCGTTCGCCTTTTAGCGTTATTTTTGGTTTTTCTGAGTTTAACTCCGTAATTTCATGGGCTACCGTCGCCCAATTGCTGTCGACTTCGACATAGAAAGGGTTAACAGATTTTTTAACTTTGACAGTATCCTGTGTATTTTTACTAACATTTGACTCATCCATATCCACATTTTCAGTTATGGTAACTTCGCTAGCGATATTCTTATATTTATTACTAAGTGGGATAGGAGAACTCTCCTCCGAAATAGGTCGTTTAACACCTTTCTTAAATGCATTGAAAATTTCTTTTTTAAGATTAGTGTTAGTAAGAAAAAAAATAACAGTTTTCTTATACTTAAAAGAGAAAAAAAAACTAAACATAGCTGAATTTAACAAATTATCATGGGTTGGCTCTCTAAGCAACTTAAAAGCATCAAGGCAAGTTTTCCTTACCTCTTCTTGCTCAGAAGCAGAAGCAGAATATCCGTCTTTAGCCTTAATGTCCAAAATATATTGATCAACAAAGGTGTTAAAATCACCCAATATAGTCTTAGCATAATCTTCAAAATTTGATGAAAATCTGTCAAACTGGTCCTTAAAATTGCTGTTTAACGGCCATTACATATTTTGTCGATAACTTCCGTCATATAATAATCTTGATCATCTGTAGACGCCATAATGCAGCACTAAATAGCGAGCAAAAAGACTATTCTAACGAACCGCCCCACCTGCCATTCACACTGCGAAAATATAACATGCGAAGGAGCAATCACCTCTTACGTCCACCTCATAACAGAGCTCCATCGAAACTCTAAACAGATTGAGAGATGAAAAAAATACTGATATGCGATGTCAGTCCCTTGATTCGCGTATTAACAGGGTAATTACAATTTATGCATTACTTTTCTTTTTTATTGGTGCCTAAAACAAATTCTGTATGCTCTTTTTGAGAGCGCATATATGAACCCGTGGTCACGAACGGGTTAAAATTATGATTTCTTTTTCGGTTTCATCTTTCCAGCTTTCTTGACGTTGAAATATTCTGGGGGAAAAGTTTTCGTTTGAAAATATTTAGATATTTCTATTGTAAGAGCATTATATTTGTACATATTCTAATTCTAGAAAATACTAAAAAAAAGATTTAAAATAATATTTGATTGGGGTTACAAATATTACAGAGGATCTCCATTAATTCGAAATTTAATTAATTTATTTTAATTGGCAAAATCCTTCTAAAATTTATTAAATGATTCTGTAAATTTTCTAATGTAGTTTCAAAAATTCACGAAAAATGCTTTAGAAGTTGAAATTTTCATGAATTCGTACATCGGGATAAAAAAGTTTAATTTTGCTTTGTCATGGTCGTCCTTTAAGGCACTTCGTACAGAGCGCAAAGAAGTTATAACAGATTGAAGTTTTTGCTTAGCTATCGATGGAACAATATCATGATTCAAGAAACACATTGATAAGTCTGGTTTATGTTATTTCATTGAATATTTCATAGGAATCTGTTTTTCCCATCATTTGATTTATGTTAGTCTATTTAATTTACTATATATTAATTATTTGGAATCTATAAGAATTCTTTATACATATTCACATTTCGGAAAATGATGACATTTACTGATTTTAAAATTACTGATATTTCGATACAGAACGTGATTAAAGAATATCACAAAAGCTTGATTATTTTGATTTAGAATAAAGATTCTTTTTGTTATTATTCTTAAATTGTACTTAACTCAGTCGTTCTCAACCTTTTATCGGCCCCGTCCCACCAAAGCATCTGTAAAGTCACTTTGCCCCCCCCCCCCTCCGTGTTATATGTAAATTATGTCTTTTATAAGTGAACTTAACTCAGTATTAAAGAAAAGAGTTATACGGTCTGCATTTTTATCTTTAAAAAATATCTAAAAAATACAGTTACATTTAACGTTAAAACTGATAAATTCATACATTTTGCAATTCATTATTGTATGCATTATTAAGAGTTGGTGGAAAAACTTTGGATACTGACTTTTTTTCTATGTATAGCACAATACACAACAAGTATTTCAAGATTATCAACTTTATCAAATCTAAGTAGCCATTATTCCGCATAACACATACTCCCTATTTTCCCTTTCCCAATATCGTTAAGTGTCTTCATGAATAAAAGTATAAAATTCATTCAATAAATAATCGAAAATGTTACGAAATAATTAAATTCAGCACCAGAATAAGTATAGTGAGTTTTAATACTTGTATGGATATCAAAATTTTTTTTAAATTCAATAAAAAAACTGATTTTGCTTGTCCCCCCCAAAAAACAAAAGAAACTGATACCGAACGAAAGACCAAGAAATTTGGAATTGCCCCCTGGTGGAGCGTATGCCCCACGTTGGGAACCACTGATTAACCCTTTCGGGAGCACTGTCCTTAAAAAAGGACACCTAGTTTTTATTTTACTGGCACCAAGAATATTTAATTTAAAATTTCCATTTATAACATACTTAAATAAGCAAGTTTGTATTTTCTAACAAGCTTGTTCATAAATCCTGGTGTCAGTTTCTCATTTCATCAGTTTATAAACAGAATTACTCTGCGCCATTAAGGGGTAACACGTTATATTCACATTTTCGTTCTTTTCTAGAGTATAAAATTTCATCCAGTGTAAAATAGTATAAAGTTCCATCCAATAAATGTTTTATTTATTTATTTATTTTTGAAGAAGATGCCTAAATTATATACAAATATTATGAAGGATGTATATCGATATCGATTCTTCAAAAAAATTGTTTGAATTCAATTATAAACAAATTATAGATTTGGAAATTAAGTTGTCTTTTTTTAACGAAATGAAGAATGTTTCGTCTCTTGGAAGTTTCATTTCAAAAATCATAATAATTTTTATTGTAATAGAATTCCAAACATTCATTAAAATATTGTTGACATTTCCTATTACTGCAAGTTATTCTTAGGGATAATTTTGTCATGTGTGTGAAAAAATCTGCTAAAACTGTTATTCGTCAACAAGATAAGCATGAAACTCAAAGGATTATAAAGTTAAATATAAATTCATTGGTGTAAAAATATCTGATATCTTGCAGTTTGTAATGACTTTATAAAAAAAAAAAAATACTGAATAAATCTAGTAGACTGGTGATATACTTACGAAAAAAATGTGTAAAAACAAGTGTTACTTTAATGAAAAATAAGATATTTTATAGATTATATATAAAGGAAAATACTTTTTAGACGATTCACCCGACGATAAAATTTTTTCATGAAGGAGAAAATTTTAATAAGGTTTTAGGTACAGTTTATACGTAGATTTACATATCTTGAACTCTTTCCAAAATTTCTAAATACAGTTCATGGTAGAATGGCTTAAATACTTTGTTTATTTTCTCAATTAATATTTTTAAATCATGTATGAAATGACAGCTATTTAAAAATGGCATTGCATATAAATTTTAAAAAATACATATTTAAATAAATAAACAAATTAATACATTTACTATGTCAGGGCTCCCAAATGGTCCGCCAACTGAATACCAATAAATTTTAACAGAAAATTTTATGGTAGGTTTGCGCTAGAATTAACTTTCAAAGGTGCTTCCGGGGCGGTTTGTAAGTAAAATCTAAAAAGGAAATTTTTCTAAAATAATATTGGTATTCAGTTGGTGGACCATTTGGGAGCCCTGCTATGTCAAGAATTGTGTTCTGGAAGTTTTTGAAAAAGTTCAAGATAAATGAACGTATAATTTTCTTTAAAAGTGTACCTTAATGATTAATATTTCTTTTCCCATTCAACAGCATTTTAACCCTTAAATGCCTGATTTCTCAAAAATCATTCTAATAATGTTTTTCGGCTTTCATTTTTTAAATATATCATGGGAAAAATACTTAAAAAAATCACATTTTGTTTTAAGTATGGTTAACGGCTAAAAAACAGTTTGTTACTAATCGGCAATACTGGTCTTAAATTAAAAAAATCATTTTCGTTGATAAAATTCCATTATATTAAACACACAGTATTTTTAGGATCTATAATAAGAAATAAATTTTACTTGCTCACTGCAGAACAAAACAGGGTATTTTGCAAGCTTCCAAACAAAACAAAAAGAACAAATAGCAACAATTGAAAAAATAAATCTATCTTTATTCTTAAACAGCAGAAGTGTTGTCATCTACATGTTGAAAATCGATTTAATAATATTTTCAGAATATCTTTTATTGGCAAAATTAGGCATTATGGCTTCAATATTATTCTAATGTTATTTTATAGCCTAAATTGGGTATGTTGCCGAAAAGCAACGTCCGGTATTTAAGAGTTAACAATTAATTAACCTTGTAAAATATATTTTCTGTTAGAGAATAAATTTTTATTTATGCCTAATTAATCTTTATGTCATGACAGTAACTGGTATTAGTCTGTGTTACTTTTAAATTAAACTTAAAAGCCATTTTTGTGGGCATCTTTAGGATGAATTTAATTATTGATAACCACAAATGTTCAGTTTTAGGATATCTAGCATTTTTGATAATAAGTTAATGGCATCAATATGGGCATGTCTTCATGTAGTTACAGACAGTTCTTATACGTATTCATTGCTCTGTTGCCAGTGGGCTACTTTTTAAAATTCAGATTTCTTGATTGGCACTACTTGTTTGAAACAGTGAAATTTGACTTATTTAATGACATGTTACTTAAGGTGAAATCAATCCGAACTTTACCATATCAGAAAAGTGGTGCCAATCAAAAAATCTGAATTTGAAAAAAGTAGCCCACTGGCAACACTGATTCATTGCGGAAGGTGCGACACTTTTTTGGCAGTCCCGTTACGGCCAATCATAGCGGGCCCTTATCGAACACGTGCTGCTATTGCTAACGAAGCCGTCAGTAGCAGTGTTGCCAGATAGGGGACTTTTTTGTACCCCGATTTTTGTTTGTAACCGCCTTTTGTAATAGAAATATTCGGCCTGTTTATAAATATATTAAAATTCTGAAAAATAAGGCGAATTATTCTATTTTTAAAAAGTGGTGACAGTCATATAATCTGAATATAAAAAGTCCCCAATCTGGCAACACTTGTCTGTAGCCCATAAGTTTGGTGTTTGTTGGTATCAAGCTTGTTCTTGGTTTTGACATATCGTATTTTTTATGATAGTATGATTTTTTTTTTAATAGTTTACTCACCAGAAAAATTGTTTAGAGTAGTTTTTAATTATTTTCGTTAAATTTTGACTCAAAGCGGGTCTGTGCCTCTGTAAATAGTTCAAGTTATGCAGTAATCTTACAAGAATAACTGTGTAAACGTAAAATGGAGATAATATGCATAAGCGCATCGCTCACTCGGAAGCAAAGTGACCCATCTCGACAAAATTAATTTCACAGGGGAGGCAAATCAGGATTGCCATGATTTTACTGAAACATGAAATTATTCTACATAGCTCCGAGTATCTCAATACATGCAGAAAAGCGCAATAGCCTTACCCCTTTCAGGGGCAAGGTATTTGCTTTTGTAAAATGTTAAAATAATTGAATGACACCGGTATTTACAAGACAATTTATTTGTAAAAAAGTAAAAGTATATTTTCGTGTGGACTTAATAAAAGTGAAATTTTCATAAAAAAATTCGAGTACAAATGTGGCAATCAGGGATTAAAATTGTGTGACGCCAGTAGCGGCATCCCGCCCTTCAAGGGGTTAAGAAAGAAGACATAGATGGGGTTTGGAGGGTTGTTGGGGTCAAATTTACATTTTGCACACCTTCTTTTGTCACGAATGGACATACAGCGTAATAAAGCAATATTCCTGATAACTGTACTTATGATACTTTTGCTGTAGCAAGACGCACCTAGGATATACCTATTAATCTAATAAAGCGCAAAAAGGAATTTTGCTTGATGTGTCAATTTTCTTGTGGGTGAGTGATATCTTTTCGAATTCTACCAAGGATAATTTATGATATATATTCTGTTTAACCCTTTAGTACGCAGCTTTGCATATATGCAAACAGAAGTGTTTTCAATTTAATAGATTTTTTTATTCGTATATACCTAATTCACACCAGAACATTAAAATAGCAATATTTGCTTTAATTAATAACAGACATTCTGTTATTAAGTAAAGTGAATTTAAGCATTTAAACCTTCTGGTGTAAAGTCAGATTCTCTGAACTACGTAATTTCTAGAACGTGTTCTATCATGGGAATTAAAGTGTTAAGGGTGAACTTTTATAAAATAAATAATTATAATAAATAAGGTATTTGCAGACACACTTCTTAAAATATTGACTAATTTGCTATATTTTAGCGAAAAACCACCACACGACAGTAGTTTTTGCTTGTATTGCAGACGTGCAAAAAAGAAAAGATTGACGTATTATATAAAAAATGCATTTCTTATTTTTTTCCGTTCCTTTTCCCGTGTAATAAACCTTCCAGACAATCATATATAATTTTTTCGAAACAAAATAAAAAATCGCGCATTTAAGGGTTAATCATCAAGGTAAAATATTATAGCTCTTTAAGGGGGTCCGGGACACAAAAATCTTCAAATTTTCAATTTTTTTTTTATTATTGTTATTGGATTAAAAATTTCTCTGCCATTTTCTGCTTAAAATGATGTTTAAATCATGTTTCTATCTTAATTAGAACAAGAAATACTAATTTTTTCGTTTTGGTTTGTTTTCAAAATCTGCCTTTAAAGCTATGGTTCCCACGGAAACGAGTTCTTGTGAAATTGCGTCTTTCTTCATGATAGGTTTTTTCACCATTTCTCATATTTAAGTTATTATAGCTCGAGAACCGTTAAAGATACAGGGTTGAATTTTGGAACATATATTTTTCAATTATTTTACTTTACTTTTGAGCAAGCATATTTGAAAAAAAAATATTTACTTTTGAACATATGATTTTTTTTTTAAAAGTTGCACCACTTTTTTTGTTAAATATTTTTAATTTTTTTTTAATTAATATTTTTTAAAATGCTGACTCTAAATTAAAAAAATACATATATTTATGTTTATTTAAATGAAAAACAATTTAAATTCTACAAATAATATTTCGAGTTATAACAATTTTAAGTTATACCACTTTTTTCATAAATTTTAAATATAATTAAAAAAAAAAAAAAAAAAAAAAGCTATGAGAAGTTCTATCATTTGATTTTGTTTACAAATGATATGGTTAACCATCACAAAAAAAATTCAAAATTCTAACTAACTAAATAAAAAAATTTTGAAAATGTGTCGCGGACCCCCTTAACCCTCCGTCTACCAGACGGGTCCATTGGACCCGACAGGTACATACAAAATATTCATTCAAACCAGAAATTTCTTTAAAATAAACTAAGTATATAAACCAGACAAAAATAAGGTAAATAAATAAGTTAAATAGTTTTAAATAAAAATTCTGGTGTAGAACGTTTTATTAAAACTTGAATAAAATTCCCGGTAGATCTAGGGTTAATAATAATAATTTAATAAAACATATTTTCGATTCGTTAATACCAGTCATACATAGTTCATTTTGTCTGTATGACTTTTTATCTGACTTATGTGACTGAGTAAGACTCATGTGACTGACTCATGTAATGACCAACTTAGGTCAGTGAGAGATGACAAGATGGGCATCTTCCTCGTGGCTTATGGTAGAGCACTGGAGCGTTATTCCAAGGGTCCGGGTTCGATTCCCGGCTTGGACATTTTTCACTCTGTTGGTTTACGCTAAGTTAGAAATGTGATAATTCACGTCTTTAATTTTCAATAATTTCAAACGTAATTTCACTGCTGAAAAGTAGTTGAAGAATTACTTAAAATTGACTTTTTACTATCAATTTACATAACAAATTTTCAATTCTGCGATCACGGCGCTTTTGATGTCAACGGTTCCATTCTTATTCTGTTTATTTAATTTTTAAATTAAAATATTTAACATTAAAATATTACTATAATTTCCGTAACGTCATGTTCATCTTGATATTAACACTAGAACTACCGCGAGCCGCCATTTGGACGTTTACCCTATGAATATGTTTCGGTTCAAACCAGAAATTGGGGTATGAAATAAATTTAAAAGATACGCGGAAGAAAAACATAAATAATAAAGTTAAACTGTTTTCAATCAAAATTTTGGCGTGAAATATTTTTATAACACTTGACTGAAATTTCCGGTAGTTCTAATGTTAAATACAAAACATTTAAATATACAAAAATTAAATTTATCGTTTATCTTACTAGTACTTACTTATGGGCAATTCCATGTGACTCACGTTACCATTTGACACATTTTTCCAAAAGTAAATTCTATATACATCGAAGAAATATCACATATGCTTTCAAAAAGTTCTTCATAGATATCTGGGGCACAATAAGAAACTAAGTATAACAGTGTAATAAATTTTTAAATGAACAGGTGGTATGCAGACCCTAATTTGGAACTGTGAGTCATATTACAAAAAAAAAAAAGGAAGTCAAGTTGCATGGGTTAATGAAGACGTAGAATTTCTCTCATTTATTACAACACAGTAAAAAAGGAGTATTTCATAGAGTACAACACACTTTCAACTTATGATATACACAAAAATAATATTCTTTTAATAGTAATTAATTATATCAATCATTATTTTGAGTGTGACTCACGTTACACGGTATTGTGACTCACATTACATTTCCCTCTTTAGCCATTAATCTTTCAGGTGCAAGCAATTGCGTTTCCGTAATTTTGAACTCACACCGGAATATTTGAAAAAAATTGTTTCAAAATATGAAAAAGCAATTTTCTTTTTTTTTTCCACCAAAGTTAGAAACATAAATTTTAATTAAATGTTTCTGGTGCAAATCTTGATTAAAATTCGGTGGGATAAAGTATATGCCCCCGCCCCTCAAGGGTCTACACTATATTTCCCATGTTATGTGGAATTATGTGGTCCTTATAATTAATTATCTGGCCACTTTGGAACGAAACTATTGAGCACCCTCCTCTTTGTGAAATATATTCGGCTGTAGGTAGCTTTTTAATACCTTGAACATCCCGCTATATAAGTGTAGGCAACTTTTAAAAAAATCAGATTATATGATTGCCACAACTTTTTTAAGTAGAAATATTCACCTTATTTAATGACCAGATAAAATGTTGTGCAAATACAGCCAATTACACTATTTTAAAAAAACTGGAGGGAGGCAGGTTCATTTTTAGAGGTATTACTGCATTTTAATTTTATTGCCCAGGAATCTACTATTCTTTAAAAAGAATAAAATTTTAATTTTAATTGTAGAACAACGCCAATTTAAAAATATATGCATTTTTGGAAAAAAAAAATATGCCGGGCCATATTTTACTGGTTTTTGCACGAACAAGACCACGCGTAGACAATGATTTACATACGGACTGGGTAGAATCCGGGAATGAAATTTTCAATTCGTACAGAATAAGAAAGAATAAAGACATTCCCGGCTTGTTATGGGAAAAAATACGTTACATCGGTCTCGATCCTTCAGTAAAATGTTAGGCCCGAGCCCAGCCCACCTGGAAAGAAGTATGTCTATGTATGGCCGGCCAGTACCGTGCCTTAAAAAAAGTAAAATTGGCCAGATTGAGTGTCATGAATGGTCCAATCCCAGCCCACGGTCTGGGCCAGCTAAATGAAGGACAATCATGCCAGGCCGATAAAAAATCTCAAGTTGAGAGAGCTAAAATTTTGAAAAACTCGAAATTGGCATATTAGAAAAAGCCTTGTTTAAATCAACTGGAACATTTAAACAGTACAGAAAGATAGTGTAAGTTAAACTGAATCAAGTGATTAAGCTACAGGAAGGAGTTACTCACCTGCAAGATTTTAAAAGGCATTAAAATATTCTATTAGAAAATAATCTTTGTTTAAAACTTTACAAGCTTTATCTGCGTGATAGGTTTTTTCACCACATCTCCTCTTTAAAATGTTATAAGTCAAAAATCGTTAAATTTAAATGGTTCAAACTAGGAATATGTCTTTTTTTATTATACATTAATCTGTTTCGGTAAATTTTAAAAACAAAATTATCTCAGAAAATTCGGTCCGTGACAAGTCCGGCCCAAAAAATAATAGTGGTTAAAAGTTTAAATTTTAGTCTTGTTATTCATGATTTATAATTTTTTAATTTCATTTCAAATCAAAATATAGGGCAGCAGTTTTTAATTTTAAGTTTAATTTAATTTATTTTTGTTATCTCTATGTATGGATTTCGAATATTTGCATCTATTAATAGAATGCTTTAGCATTTTTACATTCTGATTGAAATATAAAGTAATTGCGTAATTCGCTTTCATGCTCTTGTAATAAATGAAATATTACCTTGTAGAACACAAGTTTCAACTTTTAAATTAATAAAATTTACAAAGACATCACCTAAATACTGCACGCTACATGCGAGCCTTCTGTGATGCCACCAGGAGTCTACTCGAGTCTTTACCTCTTTACAAAACTCTTTGAATGAATCAATAAAATCATAATCTCTATAAACGAAAATGACTTCACTTATGGAGATAAACTAAGTGATTATCGTTGATTAACACTAGAACGGCGGCAAGGGGTCATTTTGACCCCTGCCAAACGAATACATGTCGATTCGAACCAGAAAACTTTTTATAATTTAAAATTAATATATGCTGCACAAAAATAACTTAAATTAATAAGTTAAATAGTTTTAAGTAAAAATTCTGATGTGAAATATTTTTATAAAACTTGAGTAAAATTTCCCGCCATTCTAGTGTTAATTAATTTGCCATTTTTTTAGTATATTTTTGAAAATTAATTGTTATTGATCTCTCTTTTTTTTTATTAATAGCAAACTGAAAAGTTATAAAACCAAACCAATCATCTACATAAATTCACTTAAAAATGTATACATAAATAGTCTTCCCATGGCAAAAGGATTAGGAGGAAAACTTAAATCAGATATGTCTACAGATGAGTTATCCTAAGCAAGTCTGGAGACAAGATTTTTTTTTTTTTTTTTTTTGATAATTTGATTTTCCGGTGAGATTTTCCGATGACATTTTTTTCTTACACTTTTGACACGATTTTCCGTACTTTCATTATTTTTATACTCTGTAGTTTTGTCTATAATGAAAATTATGAACTGATTATAGTGAATTAAATCGGCAATTTTTTTAAGTCTTTAAAAAAAAAATAATTTTTATTTATATCTATTTTTGTGTTAATAGTAAAAAGGAAAGTTATAAAACGAAACCAACCACTTGAAAATGTACAGCCTTCCCATGGTAAAGGGACAAGGAGGAAAACTTAAATAAGATATTTCTACAGATGAGATATCCTAAGCAAGTACTGAGACTATAAGTTTTCTTGATAATTTGGATTTTACGGAGAAATTTTCAGAATACATTATTTTAATACAATTTTGACACGACTTTCCGTATTTCTGTGGGTAAATTTGTCTATGATGAATTTATTAAGTTAAATCTTCTCAGGAAAATCAAGAAAAATGTGAAAGAATTTTAATTTTTTTATATACCAGAAAAAAAGTGTATACAGACAATTAACTCTAGAACAGCCGGCTATTTTACCCAAGTTTTATAAAAAGTGTTTCACATCAGAATTTTTATTTAAAACTAATTAACTTATTCAATTAGCGCATTTGTTTGCTCTTTGGCAGGGGTCAAAATTACCTCTAATGGCGGTTCTAGTGTTAACTTAATTTTCTTTAACCCTCCGTCTACCAGACGGGTCCATTGGACCCGACAGGTACATACAAAATATTCATTCAAACCAGAAATTTCTTTAAAATAAACTAAGTATATAAACCAGACAAAAATAAGGTAAATAAATAAGTTAAATAGTTTTAAAAAATAATTCTGGTGTAGAACGTTTTATTAAAATTTGAATAAAATTCCCGGTAGATCTAGGGTTAAATACTCCTCAGTGGTTAAGTTATTTACAGTTATTTTTAAATCTAGTATACATTTGGTGTACATGACAACTGCGAGAAATATGCAAATATATAAATTAGAAGTTTACAAATTATTAAAATAAACTGTTGTGTTAACGTTGTTATGCAACATCTTTCTCGTTAATTGATGAAATTTAATTTTTTACATTAATTCGCTCAATGAATTTCTGTGTGGGAGGAAAACAACTATAGGAAATAGGAAGATGTTAGATCGGTAGATAGGAAACTGCTTTCTCATAAGTCATATTATAGCATTTAACTTTTTTTTTCGATATTATTCATGCCTCTTTTTTATCCCTTTAAGACCCGACTCCAACGATTGTGCGGGTTAGGCATTCAATAAATTTTACCTTCCTGGGTTCCTGTTATCCATTCCATAAATGCCGGAATCGAGAGATTGTGCTGGTTAGCAGAAACTGTATTATATGCATTTTGTAATCAGATATTGAATTATCAGTTAAAAATTTCAGTTATATCACTGTTTAAAAAAAAAAAAAAAAAAAAAAAAAAAAAAAAAAAAAAAAAAAAATCAAAAAATCAAAAAACAGTCCGGTCTTAAAGGGTTAAGTTAATAATAAAGCGGAAGGATGATTTAAAACGATCGCAGTCATTTGGATAAATTCATTTAAAAATGCATTCCTGAATAGCTCTCTAATGGTAAAAGGATTAGCAGAAATCTGAAATCAGATGTTTCTTATGTAGAGATTATGTTACCTATCCTAAACAAGGCTGAAAACAGTGGATTTTTTAGGTTAATCCGTGTTTAAATGCGTAATTTAATTTTTCGGAGGAATTTTCAGGAGACTTCTCACAATCTTCATACGATTTTCCGTACATTCAATTTTTTCTGCTGTATTTTTATCTATAATGATTTTTTTTTTTTTTTTTTTTTTTTTGCATAATTGTATTTCTTATTCTCAAATAAGAAATAAGTGTGAAACCACTTTAATTTTTTAAATGTAACAGAAAAAATTACACACAAATGTTTTATGTAATTTTCATTAAATATTGTGTGCTCTAGCATTACTTGAAATTGGCCTGAGATATAGTTGGCAGTTGTTTTACATGACAGCTGCAAAAATGATTAAATAAGTCGGTTTGTAGCGATGTGCCAACAACGTTTTTCTTGTCGTTCGATAAAAGTGACAGAAAAATTTGGAGAAGACCAAGGATTAGGTATTTCTTCCGAAGATGTATCCTAAACGACTCCGATGAAAATAGAGCTTCTTGATATTTATATTTTCCGGACCCCCATTTTTTTTTCTAGCTTTTGTTATATAGTTTCGTCTACAATGTGATTTTGGTAAAGAAAATAATATTTTTTAATAATAAGACTTATTGTGTAGCACCCTTGTGTTTTTATATTATCTATTTCTTCATTAATTTTAACACTATTAAACCCTTGAGGGGCAAGCAATTACGTTTGTGTAATGCTGAATTCCCACTGGAAATTTAGAAGAAAAAAAAAGGAAACGCAATTTTCCAACTTTTTCCTGCCAAAGTTAGAAAAGTAAAACTTCACAAAAATTTTCCGATGAAAATCTTCATTAATTGTAGGTGGGATAAAATATATCCCACCGCCCCTCAAGGGGTTAGATAATAATCCTAATTAAACTTATATATGAAATTCAGTACGTATGTGCAAAGTAAAAATCAGTTATCCGTCCGTTTTTTACTTTTCATAGGCTCTCCGAGATTTAAAAAAAAAAAAAAAAACCCGACTCCCTGCTTTAATGTAAAACCTTATAACACAAAATGTAAAGCCTGTAATAAAATTAAACATTTTCCAAGTGGTCTAAATTAATTCATTTAGGCAATGAACCTCTTATGTTGTTATCCTTACATTAAGTTCAAATTTTCTTAGTAATGCAAGTTCTTAATTGTGTAAACATTTAAAATATTTGTTTGTGTTACAGCACTAACAAATATGAGTTTTTTAAATAGCAGCGTTATTCTTATGTATGTGGTTATCCATAAAATGTGGTTTCAGTCAGTATAATATAGTTTACAGAATAAAAATAACTTGACTTAAATTTGGGATTCGTTGATTTGCTTAAGTAGCAGTTTATTTCTATTATTATAAATGTTTTTAGTAAAAATATTAAAAAGTATAGAGCTTTTTTGTTTGTCAGTGAAATACTTTAGCCATATTCTGAAATAAATACCCCCTATGAAGGCACAGTTTTCATTGTTTACAAAACTGCTCTCGTTTCAAATTGTAAAAATTATGCTTCAAATATATTTATTTAACCAAATAATAAAAATAAATGGTTTCTAGCTATGGGGTACTCTTTATTTGCAACTTAAAGTTTCTTTTTTCAAACGATTTCAATACCATAATTTTAAACTCTATTTTTAAACTACTTATATCTTTGTTGTTCAATATAAAATTCTTGTTTCATGGGCTTTGGAATTATTTCTCATATAATGTTTATTCTGAAATATATAAATTAGACATTTCTCTTCGAATAAATGTTTTTATGCATGCTAATAATCTATTTTCATTACTTTAGTAAACATATACATTTTTAAAATTTACATTACTTTCAATATTATCTTTTATTATCAAATTTGTCTTAATAAAATGGGTTCCTTGTATCAAATGCAAAAAGGCGTTGTATGTGTATCGTTACTTAATTCTTTTCAGAGTTACAGAATTTCAAAATTTGAGGATGCTAATGCTCACAGCATATGACAAGATTTAATTTATATCGTTTATCAAAATTTCGATTCCAATTGATTTTTCCTTTTTCCCCTAGTGATAAATCGAATCTACCAAAACACATTCCGAACTTTTTTTTTAAAGGCTTAGCAGGATAAGCATTGAAAAAATGCCTTTTAATCAGTTTTCCTATTTTTTTTTTTTTTCATATGTGGCTTTCTATCTGACAATATATTTCCCCTCTTATAACCTTATAAATATTGATATTTTATTACATAAGAATGAATTTTAGTCTAAAATATAATGAAATGCACATTAGGAGATTAAAATGTACTGTAAAGACATAGCTATTTTTTTGAAAATAGGCTAGCTCCATGAGTAGTTGTAGTTCTAGGAAAATGCTACGATTTTTGGCTACCAGTATTTTAGAACGGAAAATGTGACTTATTTCATCGAAGATGTCTGATTAATTGAATAAGATGAAGCAATTTTTTTAGAAAATAACGGTGGCCAACAAGCATAGCAGTTATCAACAATGTGACGTATACTACAATAATGCATAGAATTAGCTTATAAACATATATACAAATACGTAGTCAGGATCAAGGCATCTGGCCTCACTTTCAAGAAAAAGTGGCTTTTGAGAGTAAAAAACAGCTGGCAACTTGTTAAGGGGTCCGTGAACCTTTATAAGAGCAGAAATCGACCCAATATTCAAAAATTATTTTTGTGTATATTATTATTCTCCAGTTTCTTCTGAACCATTTGGGGAAAAACTGCATGCAGATGCATTTATTTTTCGCAAAGTTACAAGCATTTGTATTTTTTACACAATTTTTCGGCCGTTTAATATACTTTAAAACCGTTTTTCAACGGAAGACTGATTTTCCTACGTTTATGGATTTTTGAAATGCTAAATACGTCTTAATTCTTCATCAAAATTTATGAAATTGATAAATAATAATACTGATATTATTTATCAAGAAACTGTGTATGCATTTTAAAATTCGACTTCATAAACCCTTACCTGCGCGGAGTAATTCTGTCTATAAACTGATGAAATAATCGACTGACACCGTAATTTATAAACGAATTTATTAGAAAATACGAGGTTGCTTATTTTCATGTACATTACAATAGGAAAATTTTAGTAAAATATTCTTGGTGCCGTTTGTCAGTTTTGGAATTAAAATTAGGTGTCCTTTTTTAAGGACACCGCGCCGATAAGGGTTAACCCATTAACGACCAGCCTCCTTTACATTTCAATTCTTCTCCACCAGTTTTTGCTACTTTGTAATTTGGATTTATTGAATCGCTCAAAATCTGAGATTAAATAATATGAAAATTTCCAAAATAAAATACTGGTATTCAAATTTTAAAATTTTCTTAGCTTTACCTGGCAAGTTTTTTGCCAACCGGCTTTAATGAGTTAATATAATTAAATTTGATTTTCAAGTTATTAAATGGCAACATTTTAATCGAAATCAATATCAAATTCAGAAAAAAATCGCTGAAAATTAACTATTCAAGTTATTCAAAAATTAATACACTGATTTGATTATAATACAGTTGTAAGTGATTAAAATGCAAAATAGAGGAAATGCCTCAAAAATTATGACGGATAGAGTATTTTAAATTTCGTTTTAAAATTTCATTTTTTTTAAACCTTAAAATTATAATACGATTGGAAATTTCTTTAAAGGTGTTCTATACACTTATGGTAAAATGCATATTTTCACAAAATTTCTTATCTGTATTATGAAAATTACAAAAGAAAAAGATGAACGTCCACCGACCCCTTAATGTACTACATTATTTTAAACACAAAAATTAAATTAAAAATAATATAGGGCAGTAAATATATAAATAAAAAGAAGAAAATAATTTAATCATTATCACTGCCATCTTCAATTACAACTATTCTCTTCTGAGTAGTGCAGAAAGAATTTCTGCCAGTGTTAGAATTTTGGATAACTATCTTCCATAAGAAAGGTAATAAATCGTTTCTGCCAAATGAGAGCAGCAGCCAATTGTTCTTATGCCATTAGCGCACTCGCAATATTGTTTTAGGAATGCAGATACGCTAGTAACATTAGTGTTATATTGTATCAAGAAACGGTAAGTGTTCTTTAAAATATGCCGAGATGGAACTTGTATTTTCAGAGTATTTGATGAATCTTTAACGAATTATGCATTTTTACAACAGTCTTCGTTCATCATTTCCGTCAAGTAAGATATTGGCAGGAACCTGTAAAAAATAATATAATTCTCTTTCATCAATTTACGGAAATCTAGCAAGTCTAGTGGAGGTAATTTATAACGGGGTATTTTCTACACAACCAATATTTTGTGATTAGTGTGTGATCGCACTCAAAAATTTAAGTTTCAATAGCAATCGAAAAATAAAATTCCCTACCGAGACGATAATGTTGTTCGGATAGGCGTTCAACAGGGTTCCAGTCATTCGAGCACTAAATTAATGAAGGGGCACAATAAAATGACACCATTAATACCCACTTACTCGACCATCTGCAGCGGATGGCTACAGAGTTAGGCATTCTTAACTACTACAGTTCACTTTCAGCCACTAAAGTATTTTCTTCGTTTATTTTGAATAACATGAGGACAAGCACTTTATCTGTAAAGCTTTTATCGTACATTAATCTTTTACCGAATTTGTTTAACTTAAACGAAGCTATCCGGTAATAGTTTTTTACATTTGGCAACATCTTGTTATCAAATATGTTATCCAAAAGTCTGTATTTTTCTTTTAACTTTTCATGTACGGATTCAACTGAACAACGTGTTTTTGTAACAGATCTTGATTTATTGGCTTGTTTTACAGATAGCCGTTTTTCTTGACGTTTTAAAGCCGGCTTGAATACTTAAAATCCTTTTTTTATCAATTAAGGTAGAAAAAAAGTGCACCCTACATCAGAAGCGAGCGTGATGCGAACAGGAGTCTGCTCATGATTTTACCTCTTTACAAATGAGCATCTCTTTGAATGCATCAATAAAGTCATAATCTCTATGATTGAAAATGACTTCACTTTCGGAGATGAACTAAGTGATCATTGTTGATTAATTAATTTGGCATTATTTTAGAATCTTTTTGAAAATTAATTGTTATTTATTTCTCATTTTTGTGTTAATAGTAAACTGGGATGTTATAAAACGAAACCAATCACTTGCATAAAGTCACTTAAAAATGTATACATAGCCTACCCATAGCAAAAGGATTAGAAGGAAAACTTAAATCAGATATGTCTACTAATGAGATATCTTAAGCAAAGCTGGAGACAATAAGTTTTCATGATAATTTGATTTTCCGGAGACATTATTTTCTCACAATTTTGACACGATTTTTCCTACTTTCATTATTTTTATGCTCTGTAGTTTTGTCTATAATGGAAATTACTTTGCTGTGGCAGATGAACTAAGTGGTTATAGTTAACTAATTAAGTACGCAATTATTTTAGACTCTTTTAAAAATTAATTATTATTTATATCTATTTTTGTGTTAATAGTAAACTGGAAGGTTATAAAACGAAACCAACCACTTTAAAATGTATACATAAAAAGTCTTCCCATGATAAAAATATAAGGGGGAAAACTTAAATTAGATATTTCTACAGATGAGGTATCCTAAGCAAGTTCTGCGATAATACTTCTTTTTGTTAATTTGGATTTTCCGGAGAAATTTTCAGAAGACATTATTTTCATACAATTTTGACACGATTTTCCGTACTTCTGGTTATTTTTCTGCTGGTCAAATTTGTCTGTAATGAATTTATTAAGTTAAAACTTATGAGGCAAATCAAAACAACAGTAAAAGCATTTTATTTTATTTTATTTATTTATTTATTTATTTTTTTGATACCAGAAAAAAGTATATAAAGATATTTAACATGAGAAATGCGGGCTATTGTACACACGTTTTATAAAGAGTGGCTCACACCAGAATTTTTATTTAAAAGTATTTAACTTATCCAATTACCATATTGTTTTGCTGCATACCTTTAACATATCTTCAGAAAAAAAATTTCTTGTTGAGACGATTATTATCAATTTGGCAGGGGTCAAAATGAACCCAAATGGCGGTTATATTGTTAATGTAATTTTCTTTAAATACTCCGCGACTTTTTATTTTGTTTCGAAAAAATTATATATGATTCTCTGAAAGGTTTATTACACAGAAAAAATAATGAAAAAAATTAGATATGTTTTTCACATAATACGTCAAACTTTTCTTCTGTTGCACATTGCTATACAAGTAAAAACTACTGTCGTGTAGCTGTTTTACGCTAAAATATTGCAAATTAGTAAGTATTTTAACAAGTACGTCTCGAAATACATTTTTTATATAATTGTTTATTTTATAATGCTTAACCTTTAAACATCTCGCTGCGCAACCCGAGATAACCTCGGGCAACGTAAAAGTAGCAAAATTTGCGCAACCCGAGATTTTCTCGGGGATACATTTTTTCTGTCAAACTAACCTTCTTGATTAGTCCCAACAGTTGTTTTTTTATTGTAAATTTTACCTTATTTATTCGGAGTATTTTTCCGATTAAATTAGAAAAAAATGTGTTTTGAAAATCGGTGACAAAAGAATAAAAATTCTTAAAAGACGCTCGCCACGAATGGGTTAAATGCGCAATTTTTGAAGCTATTTTGATAAAACAATTATGCAGCGAGAGGGCTAATTTCGATGATAGAATGCGTTTTATAAATTAAAAAGTCCAGAGAACATGGCTTTATATCAGATAGTTATAATGGTTAATTTCGCTTTATTTAACCTTTAACTGATGTGAATTAATTTGTCACACAACTGATGTGATGCAGTATTCCGCAGCTTCTTCAGGTGTGCCGCGCATTTTTTCAAGATGGCAACCTGGTAATCTGGACTGAACGGTCGAGAATTTAGTCCGTATCTTAAAAGATACAAAGCCTTGTAAATGCGCGCGGCCACTATCCGGGCACGTCTCTCTACCATATATAAGGCATAGGTGCCAACTTCAAACAAATCTTCCGTAATACTTGCGTTAATTTGACCCTGGTTTAAGACAGTTCGAACCAGAATCTTTTTTAAGAAATGAAATTAAATATGTCTCACGTAGAAACCTGGAATTTAATAAATAAGCATTCACGAAATAAATTCTCTGGTTCAATATGTGGTTAAACCGGATCAAATTAATCCAGGCATTACGGAAGATTAGTGAAAGGTTGGCAGCTATGATAATGTAATCGATCGAATCTCCAAAAGCCGATAGGGGTTCATCGTTAACATTAAAAGATGTAAAACACCAATATTTTCCACGACTATTCATCTCAAACTCATAACACTATTTGAATCTACCGCGAGCTCGTTTTTGAACTTTTATCACGACACTACGTCATATCCGCTTATCTACTTCGGTCCTGGGACACGGGGACGGGGCCAGAAGGTAATACTACTCTTCTGGCCAATCTATTTTTAGCGCGCGCTACGCGCGCGCATTGAAATTCTTCTATCAGATAAAAAGGCGAGATTCAAAAACTGATACAGATTCAAAGATTGATAACAGATATGAGCGCCGCTTGCTGAAAGACAAGGAGCATTAACTTAAATTACATTAAATACAGACTAAAGTACTATAGGGACTCTGCTAAAAAACAGAGCTAATTTATTTAAACAAAATTCACAATATTTAAATATCTTTCATAGTTTTAAATGTACAACCAACATAAATTTTAGTGTGAATACCCAATTTACATGGGGGTTCTCTCATATCTACGTCATATAATGATTTAAAATTAATATAGTTAATTTTTAAAGTATTTAAAAAGTCATCACAGGAACCATATATACATGTAGGCACTCTTCGAAACTTAGTACCAAGTACTTCACCCAAGTACACATCTAGATTTTTTGCAGGAGATACAGCAGTCACATGATCAGTTCCAACAAAACGTCTATCATCCTTTGGTATACGGTGCCCCACCAGTGGCTGAGAGGTTCTGCTCCCGATGCTGGTAGACGGGAGGTGCTGGGTTCGATCCCAATCGCGCCCGTCGGCCTAATCGTTCGGAGTTTTCGTGGTTTTCTTCGAACCTTGGATTTCCAAGCGTTAATACGGATTAGGATCCCTTAGAAAGACCCCCACGAAGGGCACTCCCCCTCTGGGCCTATATCCCTTGTGCAGATAATTGGCCGTCATAAATACAACCAACCAACCAACCAACCTTTGGTATACGAAAAAAAAACTTCACATATTTATTTTTGTTAATTACACACCTCTTTGCATGTCTAGATGATTCAAAAAAATTTAAATTTACCTTTTCTTCTTTTATAACATTATCTAAATTCCATACAAAATGATATTTATCAGCACCACGAATATGATTAATTTCAGGTACATTAAAATTAATCTTACCTTCAAACTTAGATTTTTGTCCAACAGCTTGTTCTGTCATATTCATTTGTAAATCCGTTTCACCAGTAAAAGTATAACAAGAAACAGCAAAATAAAATGATATATAATTGAACTTTACCCAACGGTACATTGCACACAATTCTTTAAAACGTCCTACTAATGGATAAGGCATAAATTCCAATTTAAAAAATCTAGCATTCGTTGTACTCCAGTTAGTAAGCTCTTTCCATTCTCCACCTTGTTTCATATCAACAAAGCCTGCATGATATATTTCTCCGTCGTGGAAAACAGTTTTTAAATATTCGTTTCTCGAAAACTTACGCCTTTTAATTCTCCTTATTTTCCACTGCTTCCGATACATCGGTCAAACCCCACGCCGCCATTTCCGCCGAAAGAGTCGACGGACCCTCGCTCTCCAGTAAGCCATTACTATTAAGAGGTTGTGGAAACACGTCCGGCTCGTACAGTTGAAGTACACGCAATACTCTGTTACTGGCCGGATTTTCTTGCCATTTATGCACTTTGTACCCTGATATCTTATCAAACTCGTATAATGTAAACCGAGCCTCATACCACTCGAATGAAATGAATAAGAAAAATAACTGAAATGGTCGAATTTACTTAAAATTTGTCCTAACAATGTCGTTGCACTTCTCTTAGGAGCATGTGAATTAAATTACGTGAAAAAAGTACTTTATTCATATTATTTAACTTCAGTACAGAAAAAAATACTTTTTTTTTCAAAATAAACGGTAGTTTGTTAATTTTGCTAAATAAATATAAAAATTAATCGTGTACAAAAATTTTTACAAGTTATCTTTGCAACAAAGTATGAAAATTGAAATGCAGTGTTTATTAAAAAAAAAATAATAATATTTACCCTAAGAATGTGCAAGAGTCAAAGTACATCATTGTTGCAGTCAATACATGTTGTTCGTGTACATTCAATGTATACTGACTATGTCAAATAAAAGGCAATTAGAAAGTGTTTTTCTCTAAACTGTTCTTTCGGTAATTAATATTATGTTTAACTCCATCAGAAATATTTACATTTTCAGCACCGGAAAGTTTCGAATTCGTATCGTAATCTCTTCCGTCAGTAAAATCTGCATCGTCAGAACATTTAATATGGGAAAATTTTTGATGTGACCAGTTGTTCATAATATCTTCTATTTCCTTCTGACTTCATATCTCAAAAAAGACACCAAAGAAATGAAAGAAAAAAACCCCAAATAATCATAAGTATTGTACTACAGTTTCAAATAATCACATAACTGATGTGATGCGGTCTGACAAACCCCAGCGTAACGAATAACACGTTTAAAATCAACTTAAAGAATTATCGATTTATGTGTGACTTTGGCAAGCTGGCAGAAAAAGGTACTGGTACAAGCAAGCAATATTTGCAATTTTAAGAGGTGGAAATGTGTATAGCTGGGGGTCGCAGGGTCTGTGAGATTGCGTGACATCAGTTAGAGGTTAAATACGGAAGGTCTATTATTATTTAAAGTAAATATTGCTATTTTAATTTTCTGGTGTGAATTAGGTATATAAGAATTAAAAAAAAATCTATTACATTCAAAAGACTGTTGTTTGCATATATGCAAAGCTACGCATTAAAGGGTTGAGTTATTTACAGTTAATTTGAATTCTAGTATACAGTTGTTGTACATGACAACTGCGAGAAATATGCAATTATATAAATTATAAGTAGACAAATTACTAAAATAAACTGTTGTGTTACCATTTATCAGTAACATCGTTCTCGTCAATTGATTAAATATGTGCATTCTTTACATTAATTCGCGCAATGAATTTCTGTGTGGGAGAAAAAAAGCATAGGAAATAGGAATAGGATAGGTAGGTAGATAGGAAACTGTTTTAGCAAAAGTCATATTATAACATTTAATTTTTTTTTTTCGATAACATAAAATATTATTATTTATGTCTCTTTTTTGTGTTAGTAAAAACGTGGAAAGATGATTTAAAACGATCGCAATCATTTGGATAAAGTCATTTAAAAATGCATTCCTGAATAGTTTTCCAATGGTAAAAAAAAAATAGCAGAAATCTGAAATCAGATATTTTTTATGTAGAGATTATCTTAGCTATCGTAAACAAGTCTGATAACAGTGTTTTTTTGGGGCCGTGTTTAATTGCGTAATTTATTTTTTTTGGAGGAATTTTCAGGAGACATCTTACAATCTTCATACGATTTTTCGTATATCCGTTTTTTCCGCTGTAATTTTGTCTATAACGAGTTTTTGTGCAAATATGTATCTCTTGTTCTCAAATATGGAATAAATACGAAACCACTTTAATTTTATATAGAAACCAGAAAAAATCATACACAAATATTTAATGTCATTTTCATTAAATATGGAATAGTATTCAAGTAGTATAAAAATGTCATGAGTTCTAGTAGGCAGTTGTTTACGTGACAGCTGCGATAATTGATTAAAAAAAATGGTGTGTAGCCACTAGGGTGGAACTTAAGTATAGGGCAGATGTTTCCAAAGTGTGCTCCGCGTGAACTTTCCAGGGGCTCCTCCGTACTTTAGGAAAATAAAGAAAATTTCAACGAAAAAACACATTTAAAGCAAGGTGTCTTTTCCTTCTTTTTTTTCGAAAAATATAAACAGATTGTTTTTTTACAAAATATATTTATACATGGCTCTTCAAATATCTGAACTTTTTTAATAAGCTAAATTGTATTTTCTTTAAAAAAATTCCTGTGCTAATATTAATTTATACTAGCACTCTATTTTAAGTTTTTCGATCAAAATATGCGATAAATGGAAAAAATGTAGATTTAATATAAGAAAGCAAGAAATTGTATTATGAAGGAAAATTTGAATTCCTCAACTCCTCCTCTCAGTGTGACTTGAGGTGGAGTGTTATCCAATAACTCCACGTTTTGGGCTCAGATGCATCATCATTTCGAAATAAACCATTCTGATTTGAAAGATAAACCGCCTCAGCTTTTTCAATATGAAGGACAAAGTAATGTATGCATGCTTCAAAAGAAACAATCACAACAGTTGTTAAAACAAATATGAAATGTCCTGGACATATTCGCAGACTTCACTGGGACGAAATAGGCAATAAGATATATTCCTACCACTAATTTTAAATTTTCCTTTTGTCTTGTTTAATCACTGTGATTAATTAGATAAAAGTAATGTTCTAAAATTAGTGATAGAAGTTTGCCTGGTTTGACCCCGTTGACCCCGTTAACCCCTTCGGGACGGGAGCCTTTTACGAAATTTTTAATCTTTTGTCACCGTTTTTTAAAAAAAGAAATTTGTGTCTTCTTGAATCGAGAAAATGCGCTGATTAAATAAGGCAAATATTACAGTAAAATTTTACTGGTGAGGAAAAACAAGGATTCTGAGCGCTTCATGCTGCACGTATTCGTGTCGCTCGTCCCCAACGGTTTAACCTTCCGTCTACCAGACGGGACCATTGGACCCGACATGTACATTCAAAATATTTATTCAAACCAGAAATTTCTTCAAAACAAACTAAATGTATAAATCAGACAATAATAAGTTAAATAAACAAATTAAATAGTTTTAAGTAAAAATTCTGGTGTAGAATGTTTTTATAAAACTTGAGTAAAATTTCCGGTAGTTCTAGGGTTAAGTTGGCGCTTATGATGGAATCTACCTCATATCCATGGTACCTACCTGATTGTTTAACGAGTGGTTTGAGTTCGTGAAGATTATATAATTGCAAAGACACTTAATAAACCTTGTAAAATTGATATTTTCAAGAATTTGCTTTATGATTCAGTGCCCAATATCCCCTTGTCAAATAACATCATTTTTTTTTTTAATTAAATATATGACTGTTAGCATAAATTAATACTTAACAGCCTCTTCAGATGTACTAAACTTGCATTACAAATGCATGAATCTACTGACGTCACTGGATTGGCAGTTTTGTTAGTATTTTTTACTTACATATACTAATATGCCGTTCAGACCAGGGCAAATAAGATTCTTAATTTACTTTTTTGAAACGGGCACCCGCAACTAGACTTGACTTCTCTATTACTACAGTGTTTGAGAACATTAACTCGATTAAAATTAAGTGCCTTATTAACGCTAGTCTGAAAGAGTTTTCAGGATCACAAAACTCTAAAGAACGAAATATTTTTAGATGAATACATAGTAAAATACATATGAACATGAATGCACTGATGATACGAAAGCAATGATGGGTCACAATGCTAGAACCATTGCAAAAATTGAACAAATAGCAAAGCATTATAGCACTATTTATTTCGCTCTTTGTACTAGATACACGCTACTTAGATGAACTTATGAAAAGGTTTATTGAAGCCATTAAAATAATAAACTATATAAAATCACGAACTCTTAAAAGCAAACTTATTGGAAGCCAGCATCCGCCCCTCCTACACCTACAGCAGACCGAAGTTAGATGGTACTGTTGAGGAATAGTGTTTCCACGATTGTTGAAATTGCAGAGGTGATATTAGAAGAACCATAACTCTAAACTGGCAAAACTTTTAATCAATGAAGATTATGAATACTAATTGCATATTTGTCCGATATGTTTAGCAAAATGAAGTAAATGCGTCTATCATAGCGAGGATAATTTGTCACAATTTCCGATGCATTTACCAAACGTGTCTTCTTTTAAGATAATACGTGTATTGGTTTGTTTTTGAGCGAAATGGTGATATCAATTACTTTCTTCTTGTTAAAAAGGAATGCAAACAACACCAGATTAAAGAAAAAATACAAATAAATATTCAGGGACATCCTACAGTTTTGAAAAACTGGTTTATGCAAAATTTTTCAACAGCTCAATAGAAAAGGCTTTGGACGACTCTAAATGCGTACTGAATGTGTTCAGCAATGTAAAAAAAAAACCCATCCAGCTTAATTTCAGTGAAACACGAAGTCCTCGTTGATTTGACATCTCATGGGAAGTTAACACAGAATATACAACAACCGATTATTCAGTGATACCAAATGAAAATATTTCGATTCGAACTAGAAATTTGTTATAAAATAACTGAAATAGAAATCAAATAGAAATAAGTTACATAGAAAAGTAAATAATTTTAAATAAAAATTCTGGTCTAAAATATTTTTATAAAACTTGAAATTCCTGGTACATTTAATGTCAAAGATCTTACTTTAAAACCAAACGAAATACAGAAGTCTTTTAAATGCAGAACGAAACATTCGCCTGCCTTTACTTTCAAATGACCCGAATTCAGACATTTATGCAAAACAATCCAATCGCATTAAACATTTATGCGTTATTGTTCGACACTTTAATAATGTAAAATAATGTAAAATGTTACGATTTTCTGAATTTTTGAGGTTTTTTAAGTATGTAAACTTTTGATAATTACACCTGTATTGGTGGTAATTGAAAATAAATTCAGTATTCCGGTAAAAGCTTCAAAATATAATTCTATTCTAGGACAATGCACAATTGTTTAGATTGCTATTCATTCCCACTTCCTGTGCTCGGTTGTAATGCAGTTAAAAAACCCTACCTTGTAACATAGAACACGGTAGGCTTCAGGGGCTCCGCCATAGAAATTCATTCTAAAAAGGGCTCCGAGAGTCAAAAAGTTTGTGAACCACTGGTATAGGATATTAAAAAAAACTTTTTTGTTTTAATTTGTAGTAGTGAAACATTTTTCCTTTTTGGATGCTTAAACTATTGGCTGAAAAGGTTTTTTTTAAATTAATTTGTTTTCCGGTTCGCAAGGATGTCAAAGTTTTAAAATTTCAGCATAAAGTAACTTAAAGTAAACAACGTAGCTGTTAGCTCACATCTGCTTATATTAAGCAAATACTACCCAGAATTCACCTCGAGGAGGTCTCTAAATATCGACGTCCACCCTCCTTAGATCCCTTTGTTATGGATTAATTCAATTGGATATTCAACCTACTTGCTTTTTAGGAAAACATTGCGGGAATTCAACTTTCCTAAGATAAAGCCATCTCTTGTTTAATATCTAAAGACGGTTGGCGCTGCTCGGGGGACAATTTTGACAAACGATTTTTCCACTGTTTGAGTATGAGAAGGAAAATCTAAAAATTCAGGTATTCAAGGTATTCAAGGTATTCAGGTATTCAAGACGTAGTTTTTCCGGAAAGATGTTGAAATAAGTGTCTAAAAAAAGTTCATTTGAATATAATTAGAAAATTATCCATTGTAAAGTTTTTAGAGTTTTGCTTCCAATGCTTTGACAACTCCAGATTTGCGGCCTGCATTGACCGCGTTTTTGTTTCACCCAATAAATTTCAAACTTGAAATGTCTGCATTTTTATTTTGAAAATACACAAAAATTGCAGTGGCTATATTAATATAAGAAGAAGATGTAAATGAAATATGACCAATATATTTTGATCCTGGTTTTTGAACTAAGACGATGTGTTCTTCTTTAATGATTTTTCGTTATACTTTTTCCCCTTTGCTTCAGTTATCATAGCGTTATCGTTTCTACCATCAAAATAAAACCTTCTAAAATTAACTCATTTCGTTTTTCTTGTACTTTCACATTCTTCCTTTTCTCTTCTCTTTTTTTCTTTTCTTCAAGTATTTCTTTCAGTTACCGTTCCTTTATTATCATTAGAAATACCCATATCTTCTAGGGTACCATTTGCAATAATATTTGCAGTTCCGTCTAATACTCCGGTTCTTTCACCTTGTTGATTATCGAATTCAGGTTTAGAAGAACAAACGATTGAACTATTTCCTTCCGAAACGTTTTCTTCACTTGACTCGTCATTCAATCAAAATATTGCTTTTTTGTTTTAAAATAAATTGTTCTTTCCTTGACATTTCATTTTCCAGTCTTGCTACACATTTTTGTGTAGTTTTTATATCTATTGATTCTACTGACATCACTCCATCTCTCGTTGGTCTTCGAGAAATTGACGTTCTTGTTCTGATACACTATAATATTTAGTTCATTTACACAAAGAAAATATTTTGTACGATTACCTAACATTTAGCAATTTTATATTGGATGTGGGATTATTATTTCCAATTTTAATATTTTTCTTCACATTTTGACATTTCTCACGATAATCCAATCATTTTTATGATTTGTGTATCAGAAACCTTTGGAATTGTAGACCTCAGCAATATACTTTTAATTGTATTTGCGGCAGCTTTAGATATTTCAGAAACAGTGTGTCCCAGATTCCAAATGACAGATTTTAAGTTAAATTGAACCCATAAATAATGTTTCATAAGATCTTCATATATACGCCAAAGATGACAGTCTAATGTTAATTGTTTTGATTCGCAAAATACAAGATACTTCAATAATTTCTAGATTTAGGTACGTTAGCAGACATTGTCACATTTGACACCGGCTGTTTATTGAACAATAATCGAAGAAACTGTTAACACACGCTAAATCGGACTAACTTGTCACAGCCAAATAAATTAGAGGTAACGAAAGTCGATGCCCACTACGCTGCCATCTACAAAAGTCAAATAAAGTGGAGCCATCTTTTCCACGGCACTCAAACTAAATTATTCTCTTTATTACAGGACATTAACTCTTTATTAATTTAATTTTGAAAAACATAAATTTAACAATAATCTTAAAGCACTTTTCATGCAATTATTGACTTTTATTCATTTTTTATGGAAAATCAGATGCTTTGAGGAACCGCAAAATATAATTTTAAAATAAAAAAAAATATTTTCTTTGTATGGAGTTAAAAAGGAAAAAATAATCATTGTCAGAATATGAAATTCGACACTTCGTTTTTTAGTTCCACCCTAGTAGCCATGAATCAAGAACTTATTTCTTGCCGTTCCATAGTTTTAAAGTAACAGAAAAAGTAGGAGAAGAACAAAGATTAGATAATTCTACAGAAAAGGTATCCTAAATGACTCCGAAGATAATAGAGCTTCTTGTTATTCATAATTTCCGGAGACATTTTGAAGAAGTTCTTTTCTTCGAATTTGGACATGATTTTACGCACCTCCTTTTTTCTCCTTTGTTGTATAGTTTCGTCTATAATGTGATTTTGGTAAAGAACACACTGGCCAAAGTTTTGGTAAAGAACACACTTTGGTACACTGGCCTCCAAAAGTTAAGGTACACGGACTAAATGCGTTCGATTGCACACGTTTTGTCGAATATCTACAAAACGTATTGGCGAATTGTTCTTGGACTTCTGGGATGAAAAGAACATGTTTCATTTCATATTTCTCGGTGAAGATTTAGTCGGGGGTACAATTAGGGGGCTAATAATAAATTTAATAATAAAATAATATTTGCGATCACCTATGTAGCAGGAAAGGCTGGAAATGGTTTGTCACTGAGGTAAATGACTATTTGGGTCCTGTTCAACATTTGTATGCATTTGTGTAAGCATAGCACTCATATTCGTCAAGATGTTAACGTTTTGTGAAAAACTCAAATTTTTTTATAGCATACAGAGTTTTCAATCAAATTTAACACAACTTTCCAAAAACCTGAGAAAGAACAGTAGAAACAGTATACTGCAATTAAAACATGAGTATATTGAATATTTGATGAGATATGGACATTTTTATGAGATAATTTTTAACTGCGCATGCGCGGCAGATTTCAAAATTTTTATTTCAGAATTTGGTAGTCAGATATTTAGGGCAACTTATATAAAAAGTCTAGAAAAATAGCTTTATTATACGGGATTTTACACAACTTTTCAATCAGCTCACTACATCTTCCTATGTTTTCACAACATTTGACTGGACTTTTTATAGAAATTGTGGTTATAGTTAGTAGTTATAGTATATTAAGTTCGATTTTGCTTAGTAATCTAAGTTCTAAATTATGTAAACTTTTAAAATATCTGTTTGTGTTAAAAAAAAATAACACATATAGCTTTTTTTTAAATAGCAACGATAATGTTATGTGAATAGTTTATTCACAAATGTGGCTTCAGTCTATATAATATAGTTTACAGAATAAAAATAACTTGATTTAAATTTGAGTTTCGATGATTTTCGTCAGTAGCAGTTTATTTATATTATAAATGTTTTGAGTAAAAATATCAATATATTAAAAAAAGAGATCCTTTTTATTAGTCAGTAAAAACGTTTAGCTTTATTCTAAAAAAAATCATTCTTTTACAAAACCGCGTTCGTTTCAAATTGTAAAAATTCTGCTTCAAATTTATTTATACGATATAAAATTCTTGTTTTACGGGCTCTGGAATTATTTCTCATATAATGTTTATTCTAAAATATATAAGTTAGACATTTCTCTTCGAATAAATGTTTTTAAACATGCTAAAAATCTATTTTTATTACTTTAGTAAATATATACATTTATAAAATTTACATTACTTTTAATATTAATCTTTTATTATAAAAATATTCTTAATAAAATAGGTTCCTTCTATGAAAATGGCATATAAAAAGGCTTTGTATGTGTATCGTTACTTAATTCTTCTCAGAGTTACAGAATTTCAAAGTTTGAGGATGCTTTTTCTCAATGCATATGACAAGATTTAATTTATAACTTATATAAAAAATTCGTCCAATTGATTTTTCTTTTTTTCCAGATTGATAAAATGAATCGACACATTTCGAGCTTTGTTTTTTCAAAGGCATAGCCGGATAAGCATTGGAAACATGCCTTTGAATCAGTTTCCATGGTTCTTTTTCCAGGTGCAGCTACTTATCTGACAATGTATTTCCCCTATTATCACCTTATAAAAATTGATATTTTGTTTCTCAAAAATGTTTTTATACTTTAAAAAAAACGATTTTATCGAGAACTACTGCACCGAATTTCATGCCATTAACTGAAGTTATATAGTGACCAAAGATGCATAAATAGGAATTTTTTTCTTAATTTTCTGTTTATAAAAACTGTGTAAAATAGCAATAAAAATTACAAAAATAATAATAATATCTTATGGTTATGCAAAAATTATCATTTTCTTGTAAAAATTTCCTCACATGTGTACGCATATAATATGTAAATGCGTATGTAGACTGCGTTGGGTATAACATATAAAGATTTACAAAAATGTGTGTAAAAAACTTAAAAGCCATTTAAAGGCGTTATTTGGGGGCGGGGCTACTCAAATCGTACATCCGAATAATATTTGGAATAATGTTAGCAGGCAATATGTCAAATGTTGTATGTTAGATTCCAATAAGCATATAGGTCATCTTTTTCAAACTGTCGATACTGCTTCGATATCAAAAATTAGCGTATTGTATCGGAAACAATAGAGACAAATATTTTTACTTGGAAAACAACAACATTAATCGACGTGGCACTTTCCTCCAAATCATGGTACCACCACTTCCGGTTGAAGTTACCCGAACTGCGGGAGACGTCCCTCGTGAAGTGTAGTGTGTTGCCTACACCGACGCCGCGACTGACAGTCGGCTGTCATACTTTTCCTGTTCAGGAGACAAATCCAGGCGTGCAATCTTGCTACGAAGTTTAATAACGCACGATGTGCTCGCTATACTCCTCCTTGTTCCTGACAGTCATAGTTTTGTCCCTACTAAGCCTGCTGAGATATTTCGAACCGAAAAAGTTTTGTTTCCTATAGAACAGAGCTTAGAACTCTGGAGATAAATCGGCTGAGACTGGACCCCTTCTGTCGTTCGGTGTTGAAAACTCCACCCCTTAGAAGCCACCGTCATTTGGGATTTCTGCATGGGGGAGTTCGACCTCCTTACTCGAACGTCCACGAAAATTGGTATCCGCTCAAATTGAAGTTTTCGCCTGTGACCCCTGATCTGGGCTGCGGCTCATATCCATCAGGTCATTGTCAGACACTGAAACACAACCGTCATAGCCGTTATAATAGCTGTTTCGTCCATCAACCCCCCCCCCTTTTTTTTTTACTATTGTCCATAACTACTCCTACTGACGTGCAGAACATTCGATAACCTTGGAACTTAGGACAGAGATCCAAGTGAGAGATCCAACAGACATCCATAACGCACCACATTGTCAATCACCTAATTTGCATATTTCAGACGCTAATATGCGTGCGGAAACGCAATTTTGTATTCAACAGTATTTAATTGAGATAAATATTTGCAGCACTAGACATTGGTTGCAACATTAACTTACTGAGCATAATTTTTCTCATTATCCTTTAATTTTGATGACCAGTGTACGTACTAGCTTGAAAAATCTGAGTGATGGTTATAAAGTCATTTCTAAATAATTCGAGATTAAACAAAAAGCATCATTTAACACATATAGAGTTCTTTGGAATTAAATATGGTTTATAATGCCATAAAGGCTTATCTCAAGGCTAAAACTGAAATTAACATCTGTGATATCAATATGAGACCCATATTTTTATTACATATTTATAGTAACTCAAAATATAATTAGATATAACTCACAATATAATTTATATATTTCGGCACATTTTTTTTACATGATAGTTTGTAAAAGTCCAAACATAATGCGCCTGCATATTTCGGATAAATATGTCTTTGAGTTATTAAATACTAATCAAAATGTTAAACATTCAGAAATGAAAATAGATATGTTTTCATCGCCATTTGAATATGTATGGCCGAAAACATACCCAATATAAATTTATGTCGACTTTTGACCAAAAATATCCAACTTATCACCAATATTTAAAATTGGTAAATATAGGTGTTAGAGTAGGTCATAACTAAGTGTTTTAAGTTGTATGAAATATAAATGTTAGATTAGTAAACTGATTAAGAAAGTAACTAAATGGGAAATCTGTGAAATTCATATTTTCTGTTATGCGGTAAACATTAGCCTAAAATTCAAAATTTCTTCATCTTTTCTTTCACCACTTCTTCTAATAACTATTTTAACATTTTCCGTTTTCACAAAAAATGTTTGTTACAAATGGTAATAAAATCACGATATATTTTCTAGCGATCGCAGAAACATTATTAGTCGAAACATGTTTGTTTTGTTTTTTGCCTATTATCTTTATAATTGCTTCCGAGAATACACATTTTAAAGGCAAGGCTACCAAAATTGTAGAAAAAATATGTAACTCCGTTCAAATAAAAATGCCGAGTCTTTAAAATGCCAAAAATAATTGCCATAACGAATGTATAACTGTTTCCATCATGCCTGTTTTTTTTTTAAGGATTGTGTTAAATTAAACGTTTATTGTTAGAGGAATATTTTTAACAGTACTCTTCTCAAACTAATACGGATACCGTAATAAAAATGTTTTGAAGGCAAAATATTCAAGGTCTCAGATAACATAAGCCTGATTTGACTGTGTTTTGGAAATTTTTATAATTGATTTTCGTGTAATTTTTGTGCTGAATCGGAATATGATCTTAATTTCTATCACGTCAGATGTTTATGCAAATCATAAATTTCACAGATAAAAATAATAAAAATAGCGAAAATATGATACTATAAAATAGATGTGATAGTTGCTTTTATTTAACTTTTGTTATTTGATTTATATGTACCTTTTAGCACTGAATTCGAAAATAAACTTCATTTTTAACCATCACATCAGAATTTTTCGCAAATCGTTAATTTCAAAATTAAAAAGGCAATAAATATCGAACATCTGTCAAAGCAACTTACCAAAGCCTTACTAAATGAAGCCAAATGTTTTAAATAGATCTGCGATAAATTGCCAGCCTTATCAACCGCCAAAATAAAAGAAGATACCCAAATGAACCCCATAACCCTTACAAGGGCAAGGTACTTGTATTCGTAAAATTTTGAAATAATTGAATGACATCAGCGTTTACAGGGAAATTTATTTGTAAATATGTAAGGGTATATTTATGCGTAGTTAATAAAAGTAAAATTTTCATTCCAAACATCTAGTGCCAAGGTGTCAATTATTGATTAAAATTAAGTTATGCCTTGGCAGCATCACCGCCCTTAAAGGGGAAAAACAATATAAAAGGAAAAGCCCGATGTAGAGGATGAGCGGTTCAATGAATTTTCCACACATGGAATTAAAATTGTGAGGATTTTAAATACACAATATTTAACACGTTAAGCTGTGAAAATGCATAGTATAAGGAGAAAGAGGAATCAATTATTATGATAAAATCTTTTACATTTATTTCAGATTTAAAAGTATCAGATTTTTGTAATATTTCCACATTTTAGAAATTTGTGATCTGCGAAAACTTCTGATGTGATTGTAAAAAAGGGTCATTTTCGGATTCAGCTGTGCAAAAATAGATAGAAATCAATTATCAAAAGCTAAAAATCACAGCCATCACAATTATTTTATAGTATCAGATTTTTCTTATTTTTTGAAATTTTAACTTTGAAATTTACGTGATAATACCTTACGTGATGTTAAATAAGAAGGTCATTTTCGGTTTCAGCGCTATAAAATACATATTTATTAAATTTAATTCAATTATTTAGAACTTTCTATTAAAAATTAATCGCAGCATGTAATAAATAACACTTATTTTTTTAAATAAAAATGTAAAAAAAAATCAAATAGTTTAGTTTATATCTTCCTCGGTTCGAAAGTATCACATGCGATACTTCAGAACCAAGGAGGATAAGAAACAAGTTTATTTTTATTTCGGACCGTTTATATATTTAATTTGACTGCGGTGGTAAATCAAAAATCTTTCCGGACTAAAAAGTAGCTTCCGTATTTCATTGTTTTAATAATTTAGCTAATTTAACTCGAAAACACGAATATAAAATACGAATAACCCGATTAGAGAAGATATATTCCAATTTTTAACAATACTGAGTTTTAATGAAAATTGGAATCCATTTTTTAATGAAAATTACTCATCTGTAGTCAACGTTGCTTCATTTACGACGTTTTGATTTTTGTAGCCAAATTTGACGAAATTTGTTTTCCAAGTTATATATATATATATATATATATATATATATATATATAGCATATATTTTGCAAAAGACTGTGAATTAGGTGAGTCCGAGTCCCGATAATTTTTTAAATTTTAAGAATGATTACGTAATAATATTTATTGTGAACTGTTGTATGCTACAAAAATATTACTGTGTATTCATTATTGCATCTTAACCGTTTGATTGCTTGGCAGAACTGGTGACTATTTGTATATTAAATCACCAAATGTCACTAAACATAGCAACACTTTGACTAACTTTTACTATTCTGAGTGAATGCACCATACAAAAGTTCACATTTTTTGCATAGGATAGACTTTGGAAATGGCTGTATATTAGGTCAGTCGCGATAATTTTTGAAAGTTTAAGAAGGATTACGTAACAATAATCAATGTGAACAGTTGTATACTATATAATACAGTATTTCATTGAAGAAAAAGGGTATAGATCACATGTCAGATGTATGCGAAATATTTAATATTGTAACTTAACCTTTTGATTGCAGGACAGGACTGCCGAATACTTTACATTCAATCATATCGAAATTTCCAAAAAAGTTACTTTGTGGTAGATATCTGTTTAAAATTTTCAGGTATAAGCGTATAGTAGAAACTATTGTTTAAAATTTTCAAGTATAAGCGTATGGTAGAAACTATTGTTTAAAATTATAGTTAGCTGATTTTTACATTGTCAACATTTAAGTCAGCTGCAAGTTCTAAGTGTGGTGACTTCAGCATTTGCGTTATCTTGCTGCAGTCTTCTTATAAACTTTCATGGTGAACTTGCTGCAAGTTTGCAGGTTTTCAAAGCAAGACTGCTGCAAATGTTCTGCAAACTATGGTATGGCCTACGGTAGTTTAAAGTACCATTAAAATAAATTGTTATAAAATTAATTTAATACATCGATTAGATGTAAAACTGTTTAGAATGAGTTATAGATACTTTACATTATCTTGTTCATAAAGCATTATTGGTTGCACGAAACAAAAATACTTTAAAAAAGATTATTTCTTTTTCGCTTGCATCTTTTCAGCTTTCTTGACGTTGAAAGTTTCTGGGGAAAAGTTTCAGTTAGAAAATATGTGTATATTTCTATTGTGACAGGGTTCGTACGGGTGCTTGAATTTCATGGCTAAGAAATTCTTCGGTACCAATATTTTTTTATGGAAAATCTTTCTTGAAATAAGGCGAAATTTCGTCCGTTTAAACTAGATTTTTTTTCTATGAAAAAATTCTGATATTGGGCCTTGAAAATAACGGTATCCGTACGAACCCTGTGTAAGAGCATTATATTTGTACATATTCTAATTCTATGAAATACTAAAAAATTAAAAAAAAAAGATTTTTTTTGGAGTTAAAAAAATTGCACAAAATCCCTATAAATTCGAATTTAATTAATTAATTTTAATTGGCAAAATCCTTCTAATAGTTCAGGCATTAGGTACTCAAAAAAGAACAAATAGGAGAAAGTTTTGGTGCAGTTTTGATATTTGGTGACTTTATGTTTTTTGGGTCGTTGAACACGAATCTGAAGTTTGCCAGCAAAATTTATCCCGGGAAACATGATTTTTGCCCCAAAACGGGATTTTCTTTGTTTTTTTTTTTTTTGTTTTTTTTTTTCAAATAACTTCAAAATTCTACATTTTACGTAAAAGTTCTCAATACATAAATTAAAGAGAATAAAATTTCCTACATTTTATGTATTAAAAGTTTTTTTTTTTTTTTATCAATGGTTTAGCCGTGACAACGCCGCAAAAATGGGTGTGAAAATCAAAAAAGTCTGAAAAAACGGGAATTAGGGAGCTTTACATAGATTTAACACGAAAACTGACCATTTTACACAAGCATTGACTATAAATGACACTAAAGATTATATGATTGACTACATTTTACAATGAAGTTGCTGATAATAAATACGAAGACTCATTATGAATCATTATTTAACACTAGAACGCAGAGCAGCTGTCAATTCTATACCGACCTATCGACTAATTGTGTTTTCGAACCAGAAATATTTTCAAAAAAATATTTCAGAAAAAAATTGCACTGAAATACGTTAAACAATTAACCTAAATAATTTTAAATACATTTTCTGGTTTAATATATTTTTGTAAAAGTTAAGTAAAATTTCCCGGCGTTCTAGTGTTAATTATAAATAAATATGTATATTAGTAAGTACATTCACTTAAAAACAAAAAAATACTATTTCCGCTTTCTTTTACTTTGAGGGTCCCTGCTTTTCACCGACATCTACAGCATAGAAAATAGGTGTATGGAATTACTGGGTGTTTTTATTACTACCAATAGTATAAAATAAATGTTTTTTTAATAAAAATATTTGATAACTTGTGGCATGAATTTTTCCTCTTCCACTGGGTCCACGGGTTCATTGGGTAGGCAATCGACTTCCAACTCGGGTTCAAAGAGCTCGTCCTCCTCGTCTTGACACACCACTGCGATGTTGTTGCAATTCCCCTCGCAGTTGGGGCAAATGATGGAGCAAGAAAGCTCTGCCTTCTTGCACTAACAACTTCGCTGGAAGTTCTTCTTGCGTTTGCAGGATACAAGCTTTTACAAAACAGGGGGTAGTACAGTGAACACAGTCTCAAGGCCAGTATTTGTTCTCATCCATCCCCACTCTTCAGCATTTTTTTCAACCCCCAGCCATTGCTGGACTTAGTGATATACTCTTACAGAGTGCTGTTGTGCTGCAACGGCAGATGGTGGTAGAGCAGCAATGTTCGAATTGTATCTAAAGGCTGACTCCTTGTACAAAATATACCTTAGGTGGTGTAGCGAAGGCACATTTGTCCCACTATAACCATACAGTAAGACAAGGAAACGTTTCTCAGCAGCTGCAATCATTTCCTGAGTAGCGTTCATCTCGTAGAATACTTTAACAATGTCGGCAAGATGTGGATTCTTCACAAGAGTTTTGAGGAACTTCATTTTCCCTTGCATAAACAATGTTGATGATGTATCGCAGTCGCTCATAGCATGTAGGAAGAAGATGTTTTTCGCAATAGTTGGAGTCACAACATTAGCTGGAGAAAGTGTCACTGGAGAAATGGTGCCTTTCCCTGGTTTTAAAAAGAAAATGTTTTCATCCGTGAAGATACCTATCAAAATGACCAAAATATCTACATAGCCCCCGACTACAATTACCATCTCATTTCATAGAGCTAAGGACAAAGCAGTTTTTATAATCAAGGTGTCTGCATCTTCTTTTGCTTACTTGCTTGTCAATCATCATAGACCGACTTTTCTTTGGAAGTGGATGGTATTTTTGTTTCGTCAAACAATATTTCAGTTGAAGCATGTTTTCTTGATCGTCTCATACGTTCAGCAGTTTTTGTCCCACCTTGTATATCATCTTGTCTTTGTTGCAATCAAAGACAACTATTTCCTGTGATTGATATTTTGACTGCACATACTGAACATATTTGTCGCCGATTGAAGAAAAAGACTGATGCTTAAGCCAAACAACTCTATGTAATAAAAAAAAAACCATCAATGACGAATTGAACCTTGCCGCTAAACCACTTGTTCATAAGAGGCTTGAATGCCTTGTAGAGCGTAGATTTGTTTCCTTTTCTTAAACCATTGTTAAATAGGGACAAGGAATAAGGGCCTAGATCGTACATCCAAAACTCCTCAAGGTCTTCATCCGAATGCTTTGCAACTGAAATTCGTTGGAACAAAGTTGTAGGATAGACAGGGACCAACTTGTTGTCTACTTGTATTACACTGATCATTACAGCAACAGGTTTTACTCTGTCGCTCCTTTTAAATTTGACAGTTCCAAAGTCCCCAAAAACAACTCTGTAGATGTCTTTAATGCCTGTCCCCCCCCCTTACATCCCCAATAGTCTGTTTTGGCTAAAAGGCAAATTTTAAGAACTAGATCCGTGTCAACATTTATCATCGAAAATCTGCTTCAGTTATTTTATTTTTGTTTTTTAAAAGTCAAATTAAGAAATGCTTTATTATTATTATTATTATTTTGTAATAGCAAACGAAGATTTTGATCACAGGTATGCTCATTTTTGTTTTTTAGTTATGAAGGAAAACAATGAATCTCAGATCCTTAAAATGAATTCAATAATATTATATTTAGTATAATTAATGGTCAAAGTTTGCGTAAAATGGTCAGTTTTCATGTTAAATCTTAATACATAATACATAAAAAGTAGGAATGTTAATACATAAAAAGTAGGAAATTTTATCTTCTTTAATTTATATATTGAGGACTTTTACGTAAAATGTAGGATATTGAAGTTATTTGGAAAAAACAAAGAAAAACCCTTTTTTTCAGTTTTTTGCCAAAAAAACATGTTTCCCGGTATAAATTTTGTTGTCAAACTTCAGATTCGTGTTCGGCGACCCAAAAAACATAAAGGCACCAAATATCAAAACTACACTAAAACTTTCCCCTATTTTCTACCAAATGACTGGACTATAAAATTTATTAAGTGATTGTGTAACTCTTCTAATGTAGTATCAAAAATTCACGAAAAATACTTTACAAGATGAAATTTTCATGAAATCACAGTTTGGGATATAAAAGGTTAATTTTGCTTTGTGATGGTAGTCCCTTGAAGAACTTCATACAGAGCGCAAAGAAGTTATAATATCATGATGAAGATAACGAATATTTCTTCCAACTGGATTAAATCCTATTCAAGGTTGGAGTGAGTAACACAGTTGAAGTTTATACCAACAGAGCGAAAAATGCCCAGATGAATCGAACCTGGATTCGTGGCGTGCCGTTCCAATGCTTTACCTGTTAAGCATTACTCTACTGGAATAAACTTCACCTGTGTTACTCCAACTTTGAATATGATTTAATCCCGTTGGAAAAATATTCGTTATGTTCATTATGATCTAATTACAGGATATACAGGAGTTTCCGTGTTCAAATATACTTTTATCATGTAAATGCTATATAGTTATACAGTGCTCAGCAAAAGTTTAGACAATGATCGATTATGCTTCTGTGCTGAGAAGTATGTAACGAATTGTTGTAATCCAACTGTCATATATTACTGGGAACTTATCTTTCATACACAAGCAATAAATTTTAATTTATACACTTTACATAATATATAATGACAAAAAAGCAAATTTAGCATTGTTGCAAAAGTATAGACAATCTGTCTGTTAACAGAAAAATATCCATAAATTAAAATCGAACTGCACCTACATTGTCCGCTATTAATGCAAAAATGTCACTTTCCATCGCAGAAACTAAATCCTGCATCACTTGGTGGTCTATTTCTTACCAAACACGTACAACATCTGATCGAAGTTCATTTACAGAGTAGTATTGTTACAAAATTGCATAAGCCGCATGAGATATGATGTCACAAAAGTTTTCGATTGGGTTCATATCAGGGATACACGTGGGCCAGTCTAAAATAGTAATATTTTGAGAGTTAAACCAATTTTTTCATTTGTATGCAACATGAATAGACGCATTATCTTGTTCAAATACATACTTTGGAAGAGGTAAAAGTTCACCAAATAGCTGTAAATTGTTTTCCAATTTATGTATGTATTCTTACGCAGCTTGGCGACCATTGAGAAACTCGAGAGATACTTGGGAATTGAAACAAGGTGAGGACCAAATCATCAACTGTTTCGAGGGCAAAGTACACCAACTTTTAATTCCAAAAGAGACAAGAATATTTAATTTAAATTTTCCTTTCCTTTTATAATATACGTGAGAAAAAAGCAATTTCATATTTTCCAATAACTTCGTTTATAAATTCTGGTTTCAGTCCATTATTTCATCAGTATTATAAACAGAATTACTCCGCGACGGAAAGAGGCCAATTTATTGGGAGATTTCAAAGCTGGTTGTTTTATCTTTTTCATGTAAACTAATGTACATCTTTCTTTAATGCATCTACGAAATTATCCGTTGACACAGAAAGTTATGACTCACTTTTAATGCGATTATCAGTCATCATTTGTCTAGGTGGAAGTTTATGGATCCTTCTATAATCTCGTATTCTGGCCACACGAGTCCTTCCATATCTATGTTTTGCTTTGAAAGAGTGACTCTTAGTCAGTACTTAATAGACAGACTTCATTGGCCGATTCAATGTAGCTGAAATTTCTGCCCTTTTGATTTCAGCTTCCATGCATTAATTACTTCATCTGACTGAAAATTTCTTGCTCGCGGCATCTTCACTAACCGATGCTTTCGCGAGGTGCACTTAAATATTTCATGCATGTGACGTAATAAGTTTGAAATATGCGTTTTTCCGTGAACAATTGCCAAAAAATTACAAAAGTGTCTAAACTTTTGCAATATGCAAATTTCACTTTTACAGTTAAATTAAATAATATCCTACATTAAAACCGTTATTTCTGTTCTAAAACGTTTATAATATATTTAAAAATAAGTACAGTCATTTGTATAACCCAAGTTTTCGTATTTTTTATTTAAAGGTTAAAAATCACCGGTGTCTAAACTTTTGCTGAGGACTGTAGCTCGGATGAATTAATCTAGCACTGCAGTTAGCAGCCATGCCCAAAAAATAGGAGTAAATTATGCCAGGCAGGTATCGTCCGGAGAGCTTAACAGGTAAATCATAGGCACGTCACGCCAAGTATACAGATTCGATTCCTGGTCTAGACATTTTTCGCTCTGTTGGAATAAACTGCAATTGTGCTACTGCTACCCTACTTGAAAAAGAAATATTCACCTTATTTAATGACAGGTAAAACGATACCATAATAAAGCCAATTACACTATTTTATAAAACTTGTGGTATAATCAAACAAAAAAGAATAAAATTAATAAACGACACAGCCCGTGAATATCACGGGAGCGAGAATTAAGGGGTTAAAAAGGACACCAAATTTTTATTTTACTTGCACCCAGAATATTTAATTAAAATTTTCCATTTATAACGTATTTGAAAATAAGCAAGTTTGTTTTTTCTATAAATTTTCTATAAATTTGTTTATAAATTCTGGTGTCAGTCTATCATTTCATAAGTTTATAAACAGAATTACGCCTCTCCGGTAAGGGGTAACACGTTACATTCACATTCTCGTTCTTTTCTAGTGTGTAAAATTTCATCCGGTGTAAAATAGTATAAAATTCCATCCAATAAGTGTTTTCTTTCTTTATTTATTTTTTAAAAAGATGCGTAAATTATTTACAAAAATTATGAAGGATGTGTATCTATATAGGTTCTTTAAAAAATGTTTGAATTCAATTATAAACTAATTATGGGTTTGAAAATTAAGTTTTCTTTTTTTTAACGAAATTAAGGAAGTTCCGCCTCTTGAAAGTTTCATTTAGAAAATCAGAATAATTTTTAACTTAATAGAATTCAAAACATTCATTAAAATATTGTTGCCATTTCATTAATACTGCAAGTTATTCTTAGGGATAATTTTGAAATGAGTGTGAAAAAATCTGCTAAAACTGTTATTCGTTAACAAGATAAACTTGAAACTCGAAGGATTATAAAATTTAATATAAATTCATTGGTGTAAAAATATCTGATATCTTGCAGTTTGTAATGATTTTTTAAGATTTTAATGAATAAACCTAGTAGACAGGTGAAACAATAAACTTACGAATAAATGTGTAAAAACAAGTACAAAAATAAAGTTTTATTATAATGAAAAATAAGATAATTTACAGATTATTTTGAAATTATGTACAAAAGAAAACACTCTTTAGAAGATTCAATCGATGATAAAAAGTTTTCATGAAGGAGAAAATTTTAATAAAGGTACAGTTTATAAGTAGATTTACACATCTTGAACTTTTTCGAAAATTTCTAAATACAGTTCTTGGTAAAATGGCTTAAATAATTTATTTATTTTCTCAATTAATTTTTTAAAATTATGTATGAAATGATAACTATTTAAAAATGACATTGCATATAAATTTAAAAAAAAAATACATTTTTAAATAAATAAAAAAATTAATAAATTTACTATGTCAAGTGTTGTGTTCTGGAAGTTTTTGGAAAAGTTAAAGATAAGTGAACGTACAATTTTCTTGAAATGTGTACCGAAATGATGAATATTTCTTTTCCCATTCAACAGCATTTTAACCATTAAATGCCTGATTTTTCAAAAATCATTTTAATAATGTTTTTTTGGCTTTCATTTTTTAAATAAATCATGGGAAAAATTCTTTAAACAATCACATTTTGCTTTAAGTATGGTTTACGGCTGAAAAACAGTTTGTTACTATTCGGCAATACTGGTCTTAAATTGAAAAAAAAAATTTTCGTTGATAAAATTTTATTATATTAAACACACAAGATTTTTAGGAACTATAATAAGAAATAAATTTTACTTGCTCACTGCAGAACAAAATAGGGTATTTCGCAAGATTCCAGTCAAAACAAAAAGAACAAGTAGCAACAATTGAAAAAATAAATCTATCTTTATTCTTAAACAGCAGAAGTGTTCTCATCTACATGTTGAAAATCGATTTAATAATATTTTGAGAATGCATTATATTGGCAACATTTAGCTTTACAACTTCAATATTTTTCTAATATTATTTTAGAGCCTATATTGGGTATGTTGCCGAAAAGCAACACCCAGTATTTAAGAGTTAACAATTAATTAACCTTGTAAAATATATATTTTCTGTTATAGAATAAACTTTTATTTATGCCTAATTAATCTTTATGTCATGACAGTAACTGGTATTAGTCTATGTTACGTTTAAATTAAACTTAAAAGCCATTTTTGTGGGCATCTTTGGGCTAAATTTAATTATTGATAACCACAAATGGTCAGTTTAGGATATCTAGCATTTTTGATAATAAGTTAGTTGCATGAATATGGGCATGTCTTCATGTAGTTACAAACAGTTCTTATGCGTATTCATTGCGGAAGGTGTGACATTTTTTGACAGTCCCGTTACGGCCAATCACAGCGGGCCCTTATCGAACACGTGCTGCTATTGCTAACGAAGCCGTCAGTAGCACTGTTGCCAGATTGGTGACTTTTTTGTCCCCCGATTTTTGATTGTAACTGCTTGTTTTAATAGAAATATTCGGCCTATTTAGAAATATATTAAAATTCTGAAAAATAAGGCGAATTATTCTATTTTTAAAAAGTGGTGACAGTCATATAATCTGAATATAAAAAGTCCCCAATCCTGCAACACTTGTCAGTAGCCCATAAGTTGGGTGTTTGTTGGTATCACGCTTGTTGTTTGTTTTGACATATCGCATTTTTTATGACAATATGGTTTATTTTTAATAGTTTTCTCACCAGAAAAATTGTTTAGAATAGTTTTCAATTATTTTCGTTAAAGCTTGACTCGAAGCGGGTTTGTGCTTGTGTAGATAGTTCAAGTAATGCAGTAATCTTATAAGAATTACTGTGTAAACGTTAAATGGAGATAATATTCATAAACATATCGCTCGCTCGGAAGCAACGGGACACATCTCGACAAAATTTATTTCACAGGGGAGGGAAAAGAGGATTGCCATAATTTTACTGAAAAATGAAAATATTCTACATACCTCGAAATACCTCTATAGAATCATGCACAAAAGCGTAATACCCTTAACCCTTTTAGGTGCAAGGTATTTGCTTTCGTAAAATGTTAAAATAATTGAATGACAACGGTATTTACAAGAAAATTAAGAAAGAGGACATAGATGAGGTTTGGAGTTTTGTTGGGTTCAAATTTACTGCCCGACAAATATTGAACATTTTTGTTTATGTATTCTGTTTAACCCTTTAGTAATCAGCTTTGCATATATGCAAACAACAGTGTTTCTAATTTAATAGATTTTTTTAATCGTATATACCTAATTCACACAAGAAAATTAAAATAGCAATATTTACTTTAATTAATAACAGGCATACTGTTTCTAAGTAAAGCGAATTTAACCCTAGAACTACCGAAAATTTTACTCAAGTTTTATAAAAACATTTTACACCAGAATTTTTACTTAAAACTATTTAATTTGTTTATTTAACTTATTATTGTCTGATTTATAAATTTAGTTTGTTTTGAAGAAATTTCTGGTTTGAATAAATATTTTGAATGTACATGTCGGGTCCATTGGACCCTTCTGGTAGACAGAGGGTTAAGCATTTAAACCTTCTGATGTAAATCCAGATTCTCTGAACTACGTAATGTACAGAACGTATTCTATCATGCGAATTAAAGGGTTAAGGGTGAAGTTTTATAAAATAAATAATTATAATAAATAAGGTATTTGGAGACATACTTCTTAAAATATTGACTAGTTTGCTATATTTTAGCGTAAATCAGCCACTCGACAGTAGTTTTTACTTGTATTGCAGACGTACAAAAAAGAAAAGATTGACGTATTATATAAAAAATGTATTTCTGATGTTTTTTCATTATTTTTCCTGTGTAATAAATCTTCCAGATAATCATACATAATTTTTTCCAACGAAAATAAAAAATCGCGCATTTATGGGTTAATCATCACGGTAAAATGTTATAGCTCTTTAATAATAATAATTTAATAAAACATATTTTCGAGTTGTCAATACTAGTCATACATAGCTCATTTTGTCTGTATGACTTTTTATCAGACTTATGTGACTGAGTAAGACTTGTGTGACTGACTCATGTAATGACCGACTTATGTCAGTGAGAGATGCCAAGCTGGGCATCGTCCTCATGACTTGTGGTAAAGCACTGAAGCGTTATTCCAAGGGTCCGGCTTTGATTACCGGCTTGGACATTTTTCACTCTGTTGGTTTACACTAAGTTAGAAATGTGATAATTCACGTCTTTAATTTTTAATAATTTCAAACGTAATTTCACTGCTGAAAAGTAGTTGAAGAATTACTTAAAATTGAGTTTTTACTATCAAGTTACATAACAAAATTTCAATTCCGCGATCACGGAACTTTCGATATGACCGGCTCCATTCATATTCTGTTTATTCAATTTTTAAATTAAAATATTTAACATAAAATATTACTATAATTTCCGAAAAGTCATGTTCATCTTGAGATTAACACTAGAACTACCGTGAGCCGCCATTTTGACGTCTACCATATGAATATGTTTCGGTTCAAACCAGAAATTGGATTATGAAATAAGTTTAAAAGATATGCAGAAGAAAAACGCAAATAATAAAGTTAAACTGTTTTAAATCTAAATTCTAGTGTAAAATATTTTTATAAAACGTGTCTCAAATTTCTAGTTGTTCTAGTGTTAAATACAAAACATTTAAATATACAAAAATCAAATTTAACGTTTATCTTACTAGTACTTACTTATACTTAATTATCTGGCCACTTTGGAACGAAATTATTGAACACCCTCCTCCCTCCTCTTTGTGAAATATATTCGTTTGTAGGTAGCTATTTAACAACTTGAACGTCCCGCTATGTAAGTGTAGGCCACTTTAAAAATAATTCAGATTATATGATTGCTACCATTTTTTAAAATAGAAATATTCACCTTATTCAATAGCCAGATAAAATGATGTGCCAATACAGTCAATTACACTATTTTTAAAAAAACTGGAGGGCAGAAGGTTCTCTTGTAGAGGTTTTACTGTATTTTAATGTTATTGTCCAGGAATCTACTGTTCTTTAAAAAGAATATATTTTAAATATTAATTGTAGAATAATGCGGTGCATGCACAAGGCCAGCCCGAGACAATGATTTAGATACGGACTGGGTAAAGACCGGGTCTGACAATTTCGGGCCGTTCAGAATGAGAAAGAATGAAGCCATTCCCAGCTTGTTATGGAAAAAAATACTTTAGACCGGTTTCGAAATTCAGAAAAAAAGTTAGGCCCAAGCCCAGCCCACCCGGAAAGAACAATGGCTGGGTACGTGCTGCCTTAGTCCGCACCTTTATAAAAAGTAACTAGTGTTGTGGTCATCACAAAACTTTCTTCTATATAAATCACGTCAATTAAATCCTTTAAATAGTACAAGAAATAACAACGATTTAGCACCAATTCATATCAAAGTATATCTGAATTTGAAGTTGGATGAAAATTCGTGCATTAGTTCTTGAGATAGAGCTATAGCGGAAATTCTGAAAAAATGTAGCATAGCAGCGCCACCTGTTGAGCGATTTACACTAAAAGTAAACAGCACTAAACCATACTAAGGTATACCTGAATCTGAAGTTTGTTGAAAATCCAAGCATTAGTTCTTGAGAAAAAGCTATTGCGGAAATCGCAAAAGATACAGCATAGCAGCGCCACCTGTGGAGCGATTTACACCAAAAATTAAACAGCACTAATTTATACGTCAATTCATGTCAAGGACTAACTAAATCTGAAGTTTGATGAAAATCCGTGCAATAGTTCTTGAGATACAGCTCTTGTGGAAATCGTGAAAAATGCAGCACAGCAGCGCCACCTATTGGGCGATTTACACCAAAAATTGAACAGCTCTAATTTATACCAGGGACTAACTGAATCTGAAGTTTGATGAAAATTCGTGCATTTTTTCTTGAGTTAGAGCTATTGCGATAATCATGAACAATGCAGCATACCAGCGCCACCTGTTAGGCGATTTTCACAAAAAAGTAATCAGCACCAAACTATATCTTGGACTAACTGAATCTGAAGTTTTATCAAAATCCGTGTAGTAGTTCTTGAGATATAGCTATTGCAGAAATCGTGAAAAATGCCGCATAGCAGCGCCACCTGTTGGGCGATTTTCACCAAAAACTAATCAGGTCCAGTTTATATCAAGGTCTAACCAAATATGAAGTTTTGTGAAATTCCGTGCATTATTTCTTGAGATAGAGCGCCCACAAAATTTTTGTCACATACAGACTCACAGACAGAGTGACAGAGTGACGGAGTGACAGAGTGACAGAGTGACAGAGTTACAGAGTGACAGACAGACTCACAGACAGACATTTTCTAAAAACCATCAAATCGTGTTCTGGGCATTCTAAAACGTATAAATCCGTTGAAAACCGGAAGTCGAAATTTTTCACGAATCCAATACTTTCTTCTTGTAAAGATAGAAGAAAGTAAAAAAGGCCGGCTCGAGTTTTGTGAATGTCCCAATCCCGGCCCACGATATGGGCCAACAAAATGAAGGCCAATATTCAAACGGCCGGGCCAATAGAAAATCTGAAGTTGTGATAGATAAAATTGTGAAAAACTCGAAGATGGTATAGTAGAGGAAGCTTTTGTCAAATCAACTGAGACATTTAAAGAGTACAGACAATTAATTGAAGTTGAACTGAATCAGAAGATTAAGCTACAGAAAGGAGTTACTCACCTGCAAGCTTTTAAAAGACATTTAAATATTCTATTGGAAGACAATCTTTGTTTGAAACTTTACATGCGTTCATTTGCGTAATGTTTTTTTTTTCACAATTTCCCGTCTTTAAAATGTTATAAGTCGCAAATCGTTAAATATAAATGGTTGAAACTTGGAACAGGTCTTTTTTATTATACTTTAATTTGTTTCGGTAAATTAAAATATATATATATATATATATTTGTGAAAATCCTGCCCGTGATTAGCCCAGCCCGAAAAACAATAATGGCTAAAAGTTTAAATGTTAGTATTGTTATTCATGATTTATAATTTTCTAATTTCTGTGTATTTCGAATATTTGCATCTGTTAATAGGATCATTCAGCATTTATTCAATTTTATTGAAATATAAAATATTTGCGCAATTCACTTTCATGCTCTTGTAATGAAAGACATATTACCTTGTAGAACATAAGTTTCAACTTTAAATTAATAAATTTTCAAAGCCATAACCTAAAAAGTGTACGCTACGTCTGACCCTCGTGTGATACCACCAGACTTCTTTGCTCTTTACACATCTCTTTGAATGAAGCAATAAAGTCATAATCTCTATGAATAAAATGACGTCACTTTTGGAGATGAACTGATTATCGTTGATTAATTAAGTTGGCATTTTTTTAGAATTTTTTTGAAAATTATTTGTTATTTATGTCTCTTTTTTTTGGTAACAGTAAACTGGAAGGTAACAGCAAACGAAACCAATCCCTTGCATAAAGTCACTTAAAAATGTGTACGTAAATAGCCTTCCCATGGCAAAAGGATTAGGAGGAAAACATAAATCAGATACGTCTACAGATGAGATATTATACTAAGCAAGTGTGAAGACCATAAGTTTTCTTGATAATTTTATTTCCAGCTAAGATTTTCCGAAGATTATATTTTCTTACAATTTTGACATGATTTTCCGTACTTTCTTTATTGTTATGCTCTGTAGTTTTGTCTATAATGAAAATTACTTCGCTATGGGAGATGAACTAAGTGATTATAGTGGATTGATTAAGTCGGCAATTTTTTTAGAATCTTTTAAAAAATTAATTATTATTTATATCTATTTCTGTGTTAATAGTAAACTGGAAGGTTATAAAACGAAACCAACCACTTGAAAATGTATATGTTACCGTGAAAGACCAAAATTTGTAGAATATTTACTTTCACCGGTGAATGTCAACATTCACATAGTTGCTTGGTGTATGTCCAAAATATTTGCTAAATACAGTGACCTCTCACTTATACGACTTTCAAGGGACCGTGGAAAAAAGTCGTATAACTGAGAGAGTCGTATAAGTGAGAGACCGCCTTATTATACAAGTTTCAAACTTTATATGCATTAATTATTTTACCTATACTAAAAACGATAAGTTTTGAGTACTAAGAACATATTTTAACAAAATTTGTAAAATGTATTAAAAAATTAAACATAAAATATGTTTAAAAAGTTCTCAAAATTGTTCATTTACCACTATGTTTATTTTAAAAATTTACAAATCAGATTTTCTCAAAAAATGAAGTGATATTAGTTTGTTTCTGTCGTAGATGGAAATAGAAAATGTCTTTCTCTAAGTCTAATAAAGCTTTTAAGCTAGTTTGGGAATAATCATTTTGATGGACATAATTCTGTAATTTATTTAAAGCGGTACTTGCTTTTGAAAAATTTACAACAGCAGGAACATTGCTCTCATCTTGGTCATCCTCCTTGCTCACGTCTTCATTATTAATATCCTCAAAGATTTCTTCAGCAGTTCTCAGTTCTGACAGAAGACGTTTATCATCACATTCTACATAATCTTTGAAAATAACACCTTCGTCCATAAACATTTTATTCGAGTCTTCGTTATTAAAGGATTCCATACGCTCTCAATATCAGGTTCATTCGTTCAACTAGCAGTTTGGCCTTGTGGGAAAACTGAATTTCCTAAAACAAATTTTAAAATTTAATTTGCTGCAGAAACGGCAGATCTTTTAGATCGGGATGTGATGGACATTGATCCATTAGAAGTAAAACCTTTCTTTGTTGTTTTTGAAATTTATCATCCATCTCTTTTAAAAAATCAGTGGGAATCTCTGATGTCACCCATGCTTTTTTAAAATTTCTGTAGCCACATGGTAATTATTTTTTATTCTTAAAGTATCGAGATTTCCTTGATTTTCCTATTACTAAAGGTTCTATTTTTTCTGAATCATCGCCATTTGTGCAAAAAAGGATAGTTAATCTTTCTTTACTTTTTCTGCCCCTTGACATGGTTCTTCTTTGTATGATAATGTCTTATCTGTCATCAGCTTGAAAAACAGTCCGTTTCATCACAGTTAAAAATGTCTTTAGGTCCCTTAATCCTTAATTAACATAAGTAGATTTTGAAACCATTGTCTAACATCATTTCCATTAACACATGCGCTTTCTCCTGTGATGCGACGATGCAAAAGTCGATGTCTTTTTTTAGCTTCTCGAATCACCGCAAGACGCTGAAAAATTCTCGATTCCATACTTCTCAGTAAGAGTGCGAGCCTTTTCTTTTAAAATCTATCGGTAAATTTGAAGCTCGCATTTGGTTAAACCACGCGATTAATGCTGATGTCAATTTTTTAAATCTGCCACATTGTATCCTAGATCTCTTTGAATCGACCAGTGCCATACAGAGACATGATCTGCAGGTAGTCATTTGGCTTTTGTTAAATGGCAGACACAAGAGAATTCCATACAATCACCCTCCCGCCATAGATTTCATCGTTAATAACAAACGAAGGTAGATAAGAAATGTTATTCATTATTCATAAACACTTTAACAATAATGAAAGGATAAATGTAAGAAAACGTGAATGATTTGTACTTTAAAGATTATAAAAATTAATTCTAGAGGGAGAAATGTAAAATCGCCTGAACCGTTTAAAGAGTCGTATAAGTGAGAGAAGCAGTCATATAACTGAGAGAAGTTTAGCATTAATTCCCATAAAGCGTGGACGGGACCGAGAGAATTCGGCGTATAACTGAGAGAGTCGTATAACTGCGAGTCGTATAAGTGAGAGGTCACTGTATACTTATTTCTGACTGACAGCGGCAAATGTTGACATTCACCATGCAGTAATAGTGAATGTTGAATATGTAGGAAATTCGCATTCACTTTATCCGTTTTTTAGCCCGATCATTAATTTTTAAAACATAAGAACGTTTTAATAGCCTGTAATCCAAAGGTGTGCTGCACTTAGTTTTAGCAGAAATCACTTTAGAAAGTATTTTAGAGTACTATTCTTGATAAAAATAAGAACAATTGTTTTCTCGTTTACTCTCAATTAATGTATTTAAAAAAAAAAAAAAAAAAAAAAAAAAAAGAAAGAAAGAAAAAGAAATATAAATTAGAATATTGAATAAATAAATAAAATTTAAGAAAACGTTGCGCGCACCGTCAAAACTAGCATAAAACTGGCGAAACTGTCTGACTCGCAGTAGAAAAAAGAATTTGGCGGCAGCCTGTAGCCTCTCTGTTGAACACCGCTTCTGTTTTCAACCTCCACCAGAACACATCTATGCTTGTCGACATTCACCGGTGATGGTCCGAATGTACAAGAACATAAATTAATATACGGTCTTTCACCGACGTTTTTGGTATGTGTTGATATTCACCGGTGAAAGTCGACATTCTCCAATTTCGGTCTTTCATGGTAACATATACATAAATAGCCTTCCCATGGTGTGAGATGAAATCTCACAGTGTTTAAATTATGTTACTTTTTTATTTCTTTTGCCTTATACATCGATGTTCTTTAAACTTAAATCCATATTTATTTTTGCGCGGGCGATTTCGCTTCACCGCACATCGGCAAGTTCGCTGACGTTCGGCTGCCCCTGGTATGGGATGCTTCTCCTTTGAACTTTGTACGATTGTGATGACGTCATCGGAGCAAGTCTCTCACGGCATATGCATTGAATGGGTGTTTGATCTTTCGGAGGTGTGTCCATTCGCTGTGCGGGGAGCAAATTAAAACAAAGCTTTTTAAATGTTTTCTTTTGGATTTGTTTATTAAGACATTAGCTAATATTTTAAATTCTCTAATAGATTTAAATCTTTTCTTTCAGTAACTTTTGAAGTCCCCGTATTCTTACTATAAATTAAAAATTCCGTTAATTTTAAATCAGAATCTGTTTTGTTGGAGAGCTGTCATGACTTAGTTTTGGTTTTAAAAAGATCGCGGGCTCCGGCTCCGGTCTGCCGACGCCGATGAATGTGGAATCCGGTGAAAAGCTTTTGCGTAAACGATGTGTACTATTTTAACAACTCCGGTTAAATTATTTCTTAATAATTTCTTGATTCATGCTGCACTTTAATTTTAAAAGAAATAGCTATCTTCAAGTGGAGTAGATGTTTTTATTGGCAATAATTAATTTATGAACGGTGACCAACGGGAAGCCTTATCTTCTCTTCTCAAGATTAAATAAAAGATTGATTGATGCTTATACGTCTCCTCTTCATTTATTTTACAGACAACACGATCCAAGTAAGAAGTTTCATTTATTTCTATTTTTTTACAATTGCTGACCTTAAAGAACGAAGGGTCTTATTGCAAACATTACACAACGCATTGTAACAAAAAGAACTTCAAATTTAATTTTACCTTTCAAGCTAACGGCCCATATTATGGATTATAATATATTACAATATATTTCCATCACATTTGGTGCCGCAAAAACGGTGGTTCAGAAGAAAAATTTAAATTGATTTAAAGAAAATCGTAATATTTTAGAACTTTTGTTCTCAGAATAACTTTTGAAAAATTTTTGATGTGTTCAATAGTATTCAAGATTTGTTCTTAGTGAATTTTAAGAAATATGGAATATTTTATGCAAGAATTTTTGCATAACTACATATGACAATATTTTTTTAGTATTGGAAGTTTCTGTTCTCAAAAAATTTCTTGCATAGATTTTTGCTATTTTGAAGAATTAAATTTTATAATTCTAGAATAATTTTGTTCTGCTCCATCTTGAAGAATATAATATATTTTACTAAGTTTGCCATATTCTTTAAAACAATTATTTAAATTAAGATCAATTTCCTATTGAAGAATAATAGTCATATTTTTGTTGATGCATAATTATTATTCTATTTAAATAGCTTTATTTGAAAGAATTTCATCTACATATTCTTCTATTTGTAATGAATTATTAGAGAACATAATTTTTTTTTAAAGAATGATTATTTGGTATATACATTTTTTTCAAATGAATTATATATTGTTCTTAGATAAATTCTAATGAATTTGAAATAATAAAATTGTTCTTAAGAACATATTTTAAGAGGCTATGACTTTGGGTTTTTAAATTAAATTTTATGGCACTATTAAATTGCAAAATTTGCAAATTCTATATATATATATTTATAAGAAGTATTATTTTTGAAATTATGATTATTTGTGCTGAGAAATTTTATTCTTACGTCATATTTATTATTCTGAAGCTGAAATTCTTCACAGAAGTTATTAAGTGTAAATATCCTACATAACATTCTTAGAGATTTCTATGCTTCTATTCTTCAAATTTCAAATCAAGATATTTTGTTTAACAATAGTTTGAATAGAAGAGTTTGTTCATAGATTTATTCTTATGCCATCTGGACTGTGATGTTCTATATTATAATCATACAGTTTGGCTTTGTGCAAAGATAATCTGCAATTTACAAATTAAGAATGTATGCATTTAAGAATATTTTCACATTTATTATACAACTGTTATGTTGTTTCTAAAAGCACTCTCAGCTGACAAAGTTTTACATTTGAAAAATTCTTGTTGCTTCATTTTTTTTAATATATTCTTATGGCAAGTTATAATTGAGACCTTTCCACTTCATCGTATGTGCAGACTATGACAGTTTTCAACAGACAAGATTCTCATGTTGCTTTTAGAAAAAGAATGAAAGCAGCATTATTTTTTCTACTCTTGAGAAGAAGTAGGCATGGGGCTACTTCATTCCTGTTACAGTTATATTCTTGAAATTATTTTACATCATCTACATAAAAAGTCTTATGGTTTTATACAGCATTTAAAATAAGTTCTCATAATGTCAGTATTTCTCTGCAATAATTTTAACTGTGTGTTACTGCTGTTTCGCATATTTAAAGACTGTCTCTCTACATATGCTGCTCCAAGAGTTCTATTCCAACCTGTTAAAAAAAAAAAAAAATACTCACCTGCAAAAAAACTTTGCTTCATTCTCAACAGTTTCTTACCTGATGAAGTTGGCCATTCACTGATGTGTTGTATCCATTTGTGCTGACCTCTTCTCTAGTATTTTCCTTGTTTGATGATAGAAGATAAATGTATTAATACTTACCTGCTCAACTCATTGTTTTATAACAATAACTTTTAAATTTATGCTTCATTTTCAACGCTGAAGTGATTATTGAAAGGGGTCATGTCATGTTTGAGTCATTTATCCTTACAATGTCTGATTCAATTCAATATCTTCGATGTTTGTCTTTAAAGCTAAGTAAGATTTACGAGTAATCTCAGATGTTTTCTCAAGTAACAGCTGTCACAAGACCTGATTATGGAAGTGTTGTTGGTTTGCCTTTTCTCTTGTGAGATGTAATTTATCCTTACTAAGTGGATTGGTTGACTTGTCTGCTCCTATAAGTCAGTGTTGCTATTTTTTTTTGCTAAATCAAGAAGATTTATGAAATATTATAAAATTAGTTACTTTCAATATTGATTCTTACATATACCTACAGTTACAAGAGTTGTATTTTGATTCAGGAATTCTCAAGATCAATTTATTTTCTGTCTAAATTCCCCATATTTCAAAATTTTATTGTGCCTTTGTTTTCATTTGTGAATATACCCAAAGTCTCTAAATTTTTATGTTGTCATATGCCTCATATTTTTACACAAGTAATTAATTGAATGATTTCTGAAGATTTATTATTAATGAAGAAATTAAAAATTTTTTAAGCATCAAATCAATTCTTATACAAGATTTCATAAAAAGACAAGAAAAGCACAGTTCTTAGTAACTATTTAACAGCGCCTTTTGATATAGAAGTGTTCCTTAGTGAATCTTCAAAATTACTAAGAAGTTTAAAGAAAAAGTGCTTATTGATATCATCACCTACCTACTTATGTCTCTTTTTTTTTCTCAAGATGTGTGTGTGAATACATCATAAATTCTCATCAAATACAACATCATTTTCTCTACTTCAGTGCTCTATAATTCATCCTTTTAGTGTGTCCAGAAATAGTGATTGCTGATAGTTAATGATTAGCTACAAAAGAAGTGAAGCACACAGATGTTGTGTTGTCGCCAAAAAAAGTTCTCAACCAATGTTCCTGTAAAATGTCCATTCAACTGTTAAGTTGATGTTGCCTTTTTGTGTATGTCATCTAGAAATGTGCGTTTGTTTCGACATGGTAAACAAATGTTTACACCTTTCCATCAATACACATACCTGATGTCTTTTTTGTGTCCCAAAACTGTCAGCTTGTTTTTGAACACTCTCGTAACATTTATTTTTCATGCAAACTTTAAATTGTGTTTATAACGCTAAGGAATCAAGGATCTGTAAAGAAGGACATTGCTGTTGTTTTTGCAGTTATGGGATGGTATATTGTGCTATTTAGTGTATATAGTTATTTTTTTCTTTTTGCACAAGGTGTCAGGAGCCTTGTTTATGGAGATCCAAGCCACCTGAAATCTTGAGTAAAACATGAGTAGTCACGGTGTATATTGTTCTATGATTGTAGATAATAACATATTTTTTACATAATTCTCTTGATTTTTCTGCATGAAATATTTTATGTAAATGATTTATAATATTTATATTATGGTACACTTAAAAATTTAAATTTCCCATGATAGTGTCAATTTTCTTTCATTGTATATGAAAGCATTTATTTTTTCTGGGGATCCCCACCCACTCAACCAAGTACCTACTTATTCTTAAAACCATGGTTTCTCTGTTTGTCTATAAATTTGAGTTTATCTTTATACATATTTAAAATTGTATTAAGTGATGTCTCATATTTTAAAGAATAGTATATACTTTGAAAATTTTTGATTAGTAAATAATACAAAAAGTATTGGTGTTTGTTGATATATTGCTTTTATAATCTAATGAAAAGTAGTAAGAGTATATGTTTCAGCAATATAACATTTAATTCCTTTTAGACATGTCTCTCTCATATATATATATTGTTGCAACTACTTTAACTATCTGTGTTTTACATGTGGGTGGTCATTTAGTGCACGATTTGGCTACTTATTCGTGTGGAATACAGCTGGTTGTTTGAAGTCAAAATATTTAGTACTAAATTAAACTAAATTGAATTTTAAAAAAATGATGAATATCGTATCATGAAAGTGTTACTAAAAATATTTTTTATGTATGGCCAGTTTAGAGTAATTAAAAAAAATAAATGCTCTATTTTATGAATTATAAGTCCTAGGCGATGATCAAATACTGAAGTTTTGATCTTTGTTGCTTGTAAAATGCAACTTTTCTTATATGGCATACCAATTTAATTAAATGTTTGATAATGAGCTCATTTTATATGCCAATTCTCATTATATATATGCTAATTCTGAGTAATGCATAACATTTTATATATGCTAATTCTCATTATATATATGCTAATTCTGAGTAATGCATAACATTTTAGATATGCTAATTCTGATTTTGTTTAGCATTTTTACTTAAGTAATACATAGAATTTTATATATGCTAATTCTCATTTTCTTTAGCATTTGTACTTAAGTATTGTTTTTGAAGATTTTATGACATCATACTGCAATTGCCATAAACAGAAAGATTTGGCATTTTTTATGTATACTTTTTGAATATACTATGTATACTTTTGATGTAATTTCTTTTTCTTCTTTCTTCCCTTTTGGTCACCACTAATTTTTATTTGCAGCAGTTTAACTTTTGGCTTTACTTTAATATTTTACCTTTTTTTCTCTGTCTTTGGCATTTAAAATTTTGTCATCCCGTTTCTGTAAAAGGTTTTTATTTCATTTTACCTTTTACATCACTTGCTCTGCCAAAATTTTACTCGGTAAATGGGGGTATTGTGAGATGAAATCTCACAGTGTTTAAATTATGTTACTTTTTTATTTCTTTTGCCTTATACATCGATGTTCTTTAAACTTAAATCCATATTTATTTTTGCGCGGGCGATTTCGCTTCACCGCACATCGGCAAGTTCGCTGACGTTCGGCTGCCCCTGGTATGGGATGCTTCTCCTTTGAACTTTGTACGATTGTGATGACGTCATCGGAGCAAGTCTCTCACGGCATATGCATTGAATGGGTGTTTGATCTTTCGGAGGTGTGTCCATTCGCTGTGCGGGGAGCAAATTAAAACAAAGCTTTTTAAATGTTTTCTTTTGGATTTGTTTATTAAGACATTAGCTAATATTTTAAATTCTCTAATAGATTTAAATCTTTTCTTTCAGTAACTTTTGAAGTCCCCGTATTCTTACTATAAATTAAAAATTCCGTTAATTTTAAATCAGAATCTGTTTTGTTGGAGAGCTGTCATGACTTAGTTTTGGTTTTAAAAAGATCGCGGGCTCCGGCTCCGGTCTGCCGACGCCGATGAATGTGGAATCCGGTGAAAAGCTTTTGCGTAAACGATGTGTACTATTTTAACAACTCCGGTTAAATTATTTCTTAATAATTTCTTGATTCATGCTGCACTTTAATTTTAAAAGAAATAGCTATCTTCAAGTGGAGTAGATGTTTTTATTGGCAATAATTAATTTATGAACGGTGACCAACGGGAAGCCTTATCTTCTTTTCTCAAGATTAAATAAAAGATTGATTGATGCTTACACGTCTCCTCTTCATTTATTTTACAGACAACACGATCCAAGTAAGAAGTTTCATTTATTTCTATTTTTTTACAATTGCTGACCTTAAAGAACGAAGGGTCTTATTGCAAACATTACACAACGCATTGTAACAAAAAGAACTTCAAATTTAATTTTACCTTTCAAGTTAACGGCCCATATTATGGAATATAATATATTACAAAATATTTCCATCACACATGGTAAAAGGATAAGGAGAAAAACTTAAATCAGATATTTCTACAGATGAGGAATCCCAAACAAGTTCTGTTTAGGATACTTCAAGTACGTTTTATTGATAATTTGGATTTTCCGGAGAAATTTTCAGAAGAAATTATTTTCATGCAATTTTGACACGATCTTCCGTATTTCCGTTATTTTTCTGCTGGGTATATTTGTCTATAATGAATTTAGTAAGTTAAATCTTACCATGCAAATCAAGAAAAATGTGACAGGATTTTAATTATTTCGATACCAGGAAACAGTACATACAGGCATTTAACCGTAGAACCGCCGGCTATTTTACCCAAGTTTTATAAAAAGTGTTTTATACCAAAATGTTTATTTTAAACTATATAACCTATTTAATTTCCGTAAATTATTGCTGCTTACCTTTAACGTATCTCCAGAAAAAAAATTCTATTTCGAATCGATTATTATCAATTTGGCAGGGGTCAAAATGACCCCTAATGGCGGTTCGAGTGTTAATGTAATTTTCTTTAAATACTCCGGGGTGATTAAGTTATTAACAGTAATTCTGAATTCTAGTATACAGTTTTTGTACATGACAACTGCGAGAAATATGCAAATATATAAATTTGAAGTATACAAATTATTAAAATAAATTGTTGTGTTACCATTTATCACTAACATCTTTCTCGTCAGTTGATGAAATTTATGTATTTTTTACATTAATTCGCGCAATGAATTTCTGCATGGGAGAAAAAATAATATAGGAAATAGGAAGAGGATAGATAGGTAGATGGGGCATTCTCGAAATCTTTTGACTTTTATGTTCCTGAATAATATTTTTTTTTATTTTAGTACATTTTCTTGTGTGTTTTTTTTCATATACTGGGAAATATGCTATTGTATGATTGCATAACAATATTAATGAGATAAATAAGTTTTGGACGATGTTGGGGGTCCAAATACCAGGAAAACTGCTATACCGTCCCGTGTCCCTGATGCTGATTTTTAAGTTTGGAGTTGTCTGTACAAAATTGTTTCAATAAAAGTAATTCGATGTACAGTGAAACCTCCCTGTGCGACCACCTCCCTGTGCGACCACCACCCTGAACGATCATTTTTTTTATGGAACGAAATTTATTCCCATAGGCTCAATACTAATTTCACATCTATTCAGAGACCATCCCAGTTGAACTCCCTCTATGAAAGACTCATTTCTTAGAAGAAAATGAAGCACATTCCGTTTTTTCCTGGTCGCTTGAAGAAGTATTTATTTATTAACAATTAATAAAAATAAGAGCAATAATAAAAGAATCAGATAATATAATAATAAGAGCGTATTATTCATCAAACATCTAAACTAAGTTTAGAATTTTTATTTAGTCCGGTAACATTTTCATATTTTTTCCTAATGTGGAAAATAAATTTTAGTAACATTAATTGTTACCCTTTTTTAACAATTAAAATCTGGATTTAAACATGACCTCCATTAAGAGACCACTTCTCGGAGCGACCAAGTTTTTTTGGAACGGTACGTGGTCGCTTTAGGGAGGTTTTACTGTAATTTTTTTTTTCGAAACTGGGGCAATTGTTTTATATAAATATGTAGCAAAAAATGAACCTGCACACATTTTTACGGTTGATATTATTTTTTTTAACTCTGTCCCTGGGTTTTAGTTTCCTTACCATCCCCCTTCTAAAATTATACAGAAAATGACTTAAATGCAGCAAAAGAATATTTTTTCAAGTTTTGTCTCATGCAGAAGTATGCTAGAAAAAGAATGTGTAAAATTCTTTGACAGGAAATTTGCTACAGAATTTAAATCAGCATTAACCCTTTGAGGGGCAGAGTACTTACGTTAACTTAATGTTGAAATCATTGAATCACATCCGGATTTATGAACAAAATTATTTTAAATTAAGTTAAAGATTTTCTTCACATATAATTATAAAAGCAAAATTTCATTTTAAAATTCTGGTGATACTGTGGCATTTTGGAATTAAAATTAGGTGGGATATGTTATATCCCACCGCCCTTCAGGGGGTTAAATATCAATTTTAAGCATCGTGGCTTTACTGTTAGCAGGGTCTGATTACCAACGGGGCAAATTCCCACCAGTAAAAAGAAATAGAAAATTTTCTCTCATTCATGACAGAAATTTTACTTGAACATAGCGTTCAGATAAGGTGAACATTTCTTTTAAATTTTATTGGTGTGAGTGTGCCCCGTTGGTAATCAGGCCCTGATTGTTAGTCTTGCCGTCCGCAAGTTTTATTTCTGCATATCTGGAGGTAAATTATTTTTTTTTATATTTAATCCAATGTAAATAACTGTTTCTAAATATCAATGAACATTGTGGCTATCACTTAGTCGGAACATGATTTGCCTAAAAATAGTGGTAATTTTCCTTACCGCCCCATTCTTACCACCCATTTTTTTCCATTTCCGTGCCTTTTTTCCTATACCATCCCTTTTTTTTCTTCCGTCCCTTCTTTAACCCTCTTGCTGCGCATTTTCCCGTCAAATTAATATTATTTGGTTGTTCCCACCAGTTATTTTTTAGCGAAAACTTTGTCTGGTTTAATCAGGACATTTTCCCCGATTACGATAGTCAAAAATTTCTGCTTTAAAGAAACAGTGACAAACGATTAAAAATTCTGTAAAAGACGCCCATCGCGAAGAATTACGCAACGAGAGGGTTAACACCCCTTTAAGACAATGTCATACCAAAATTCTGTACTAAAAATACTATATTGTTATTATTTCTTATTTGAATGTCCTGTGGGTAGTAGAATGTATGTAGTTGATGAATGTGGGTAGTTGAATGGGTAGTAGTCCTGTGGGTAGAATTCATTATAAGTAAAAATTTAGAAGAAAATAGTTAAACTCGCAAGTTTAACTTAAACCCCAGTTAAACAAAAACATTTTCCCTAATGACCATTTTTTCTTTATTTTGAATCATTAAGGCATTCGTCTTTCAGATTAAAATGTTATTTTAGCAAGTTGAATTTCACCAGATTTTTATTAAAGAAAGTCAAAAGATTGTTAGAATGCCCCAGATAAGAAAGTGTTTTAAAAGTCATATTATAACATTTAATTTTTTTCGATAACATAAACAATTATTATTTACGTTTTTTTTATGTTAATAATAATGTGGGAGGATGATTTCAAACGATCGAAATCATTTGGATAAAGTCATTTAAAGGTGCATTCCTGAATAGCTTTCCAGTGGTAAAAGGATTAGCAGAAAACTGAAATAGACATTTCTTATGTAGAGATTATCTTAGCTATCCTAAACAAGTCTGAAAACAATGGGGTTTTTTAGTTCATCCTTGTTAAATTGCGTAATTATTTTTTTAGAGGAATATTTTAGGGGATATCTTACAATCTTCATACGATCCATTTATTTTCCTCTGTATTTTTGTCTAAAATGAGCATTTGTGCAAAATTGTATCTCTTGTTCTCAAATAATGAATAAGTGCGAAACCACTTAATTTTTTAACAAATACCAGAAAAATTATGTAGAAATGTTTCATGTAAATTTCATTAAATGTCTGTCGGTATTGAATTTTTTGTATCTGTCCTTGGTTCTAGTAGGCAGTTGTTATACACGACACCTGCGAAAAATGTTTGCTACGTTCGCGCCGACGCGGTGGGTCACACCAAAGCCGCCTCAAGACTACAAGCCAAACACGAGGTTTCGTGACGTCACGACGCGGGGCTTAGATCAGCCGTGGAGAGCACATGCGTTATTTAAAACATATTAATTCTTTCCTCTATATTCCAATTTATTATCACAGCATATGGGGAAAAAATAAAAACTTATAGTTTAGAGACGCTAATTAAGTGCTTTTTAATCAATTTCGATCACTCGAAACAATAATAATAATGATAACACAAAAACAAAATTTATGAAATAATATCACTGTGTCAGTCAAAATGTGCACTTAATTAAAGTTACATTAAAGAAAAATGGTTGGTGAATGAAAAAAAATTGAAGTATTAAATTTAATTTAGTGAACAGTTTTCATTATTTATTCTACTTTGAAATTTACAAAAATATCAATTATCTATTTTCTATATATTCTAAAACAAGACATTAATAAATATATGTAAGCAAAATCTACAAATATGTATATAATATATATATACACATATATATGTAGTTTTAAACACATAGAAAGAATTACTTTGCTTTCAATTATTTCATTTTCAAAAATAAATAAGTAAATACCAATATTCTGTCAATCAAAACCCACATTTAAAATTAAATTAAAGTGGATGAAAAATGATTGTTAAATGAAAACAAATTCAAGTTGTATGCTATTTTTATTATTCATTGTGGCTTGAAATTATACAATAAATATCCTATTAAATTTAGTGATTTGAAACATGCAAAGGAATATAATAAATTTAATATAAATAAATAGTAAAACTACAGAGTGCATGAAATTAGGTAACAACACAAATAAATTTTTCTTACTGTAAACTTTACTTGGCAGAAATGGGTAATTTTCACATAGAATCGATTAAATTGAAAAAACATAAAGCGCTCATAATAAAACAAAACAAGGTCATGAAACAGAAAATTATTATTTTCTTAACTTTTGTATTATTTTAAGATATTATGCAAGGTACAAGCAATAGAGTTTTTAAAAAGTGTACTGAAACATTGTGAGAACAAAAGAAAGAAAGAAAACACTTTCATCAATTGGAATTGAAATATATATAATAGATTTTTTTTTTCATTGAAAAACTGTAAATAAGCCAAAATTCGGAAAAATCCGAATTTTGGAATCGCCGAGTGCCGAAGGATTCTGGTTTTTGGACTTTGTACTATATATCATTAGAAAACTAATGATTTAAATTTTATTATAACAACTTAGTACTACATTGTTTTCAAAAGAAATTCTTCATACACGTTTTCCTCATAACGAGTCAAGTTGAAATCATTTATTATGGACCGATTGGGGGTATTTTTTTTAGACACCTTGTAACATAAATAGAAAAACAAATAAAAGTTTCCAAACAAATACTCCTTTGCAACAAATCCATGATTTTTTCTACTATTATTCTAGTAGTATTTTTTCATAAAGTTGTGACCATCTTTTTGTGATACCCTGTATACAAATGTAAATAGTACCTGGTACGAAATTTATGCATGCATACAATACGTATGAAGTTTAGCACTAACCACTTATGCATTATTCGCGAATAATTTCTACGGATAGATAAAAGGGGGGCCCCAGAATGGTGCTTGCTCCGAGGACCTAGATAGACGAAGTCGGGTCCTGACTACACAGAAAACTAAATTTATAATTATATAACAATAATTTTATTTATTGTTATTTTTAATCAAACGTTAAAAGTTATATAAAAACACACAAAATTTTTGCGAATTAGGAAGGGGGAGGGTTTTTAAATTGTTTACAGTCATTGTAAAAATAAAAAGATTCAGATACATCATTCCCATGTCTGCAATTGTCATGTATAAGCATGCACTGTGTAACAAGTATTATAAAATGAATTTTTATTAAGAGTTTAAGGTTAAAAAACACCAATAAATTAGTATGTATATTGATCGGGCTTTAAAAGAAATAAACAAGGTAACAATGTTATGCATCCATAGAAATTATGATGAAAGTTTCTAGTACATTTAAATTTTTAAGTATGAAAATATCTATAAAAATACATAAATTTTGTATCATATTAAAGACCAATCCATTCTGCCTACAGAATAATCAGAGTTATTATTCTCACGACAAGTGTTTTCTAATAAAAGTCGATCATTAAAAGTCACTCTAATGAGAGAAATCAGAACAAATTACAAAGATAGGAAGGTGTGACAAGTTATACATTACATAATAATTAAGCTTGTAATTAAGACTTTTGGCTGAAAATGTTTTAGCATGATTAGTATCCAAGAAACTCATTCTGACATAAATTTCAGCTATCTGGTGCCAGTATTTCCGAGTAAATAAAGTCAGAAGTTTTAATCGAAATTATTGAATAGCAAGAAAGGTAAAGTTTAAACTAATAATATTTATGCTGTACTTACTGTATGCAAAATATCATCAGTTTTCAGTGATAAATTTCTGAGTAATAATAATTTTAAAGTTTTTTTTACTAATTTTCATAAATTAAAAGAACTGATTAAAATTTGCACTTGAAAGTTTAACAGTTGAGGTAGAAAAATATGTCACATAGGACATTAAATTTTCAAGTGAATCGAATAAATAGCTACCAAATTATGAGGCAAAATGTGCTGGCGCCAATAGAATTGTCTAGCAGATATTGAAATCAGATTATTTTGACAAATTAATAAAGGCTATAATTAAATAATGGAAACTTTATTAATCAATAACTTTTGAGATAATTCACCTATTAGTACAATTCAAGCCCCATTTTTTAGAAAATTACGAGAGACAGGGAATGATGTAAGTCTCGACACGATCTTGTCATTTTTTCCATTTTAAATTATTGCTGTATTGAAACAGAACTAGATTAATATCGTTTTTTTTTTTTTTTTTTTTTTTGACACGGAATATTACAACACGATATTTCATTAGGATTTACTAGTTAACTTATTTTAAACAAATTAAAAATAAAGTACATAGTGAACAAAAAAAGATAACTAGTACTAATAGTATATAAATAGCTAATTTGAAAATAAACTTACCTTAAAAAGAATACGTCCTTTGCTTCCGAATAAAAAACACGTTGTACTCTAATTCTAAACAGAGGAATACAAAATTCTCCTCGTTGGCGCCAGCCTCGGCTCGTTACGTCACATACGAGGGGGAAGGAAATTGTGTCTGGCTTGATAGTCTTAAGGCGGCTTTGGTCACACTCGACTAACTCACAATCTCACAGTTGTCAAGTCTCCGGCTTTTTGCGCGCCACTGTAATTTTTGAGAAACTTTTGTTCGCTTTAAATTGACCAATTATTCTAATTAAATAAAACAACATTTTCTGTATTAAATACTGGTATTCAAAAAGCCAGAAATTTGCTAGCTCTGAGACAGTCCAGTGTGGCCCACCGCGCCTGCGTCAACGTTTTAAATAAATCGGGGTGTAACCATGCATCAATAATTTATTTTTTGTCGTTCGATAGTCTTAAATATATATGCCAGGGGTGGCCAAACTTTTTGTCTAAAATTCACTTGACACCGTTTCCTAAGAATTTTAATTTTTTCGTTTTTAAATTGCAGACCTTCGGTCATTAAACTATGCATTTTTTTCTGTATATAAATAGTGGTATCTTTGTGGCACGCGTGCCGCAGGTTGGCCATCCCTGATATATGCGATAGTCTTACATATAGTCTCGCTCGAAAGTGATAGAAAAAGTAATGAAGAACACGGATTAGATGTTTCTACAGAAGAGGTATCCTAAACGACTCCGAAGATAATAGAGATTCTTGATATTTATATTTTCCGGAGACAGTACGTCTTATAGAAGTCCTTCTCGTACAATGTGAACACGATTTTACCTCCTTTTATCTGTTTTGTTGTATAGATCCGACTGTATCTCATTTTGGTAAAGCTAATAGTATTATTTAATAATAAGACTTATTGTGTAGCACCCTTGTGTTTTCATACTATTTCTTCATTGATTTGAACACTATTAAATATTAATACTAATTAACCTTATTTATCAAATTTAGGACGTATGTGCGGAGTAAAATTTAGTTATCCGTCCATTTTTGTACTTTCCATAGGTTCTCCGCGATAAAAAAAGTTGAGATCCCCTGCTTTAATGCAAAATCTTATAACACAATATATAAAGCCTGTAATGAAATTAAACACTTTCAAGTGGTCTAAATTAATTGATTTAGGCAACGAAACTCTTATGTGATTATACTTACATAAGTTTGAATTTGCTTAGTAATGCAAGTTGTAAATTGTGTAAACTTTTAAGATATTAATTTGTGTTACAACACTAACAATTATAACTTTTTTAAATAGCAACGTTAACCTTCCGTCTACCAGACGGGTCCATTGGACCCGACATGTACATTCAAAATATTTATTCAAACCAGAAATTTCTTCAAAACAAACTAAATGTATAAATCAGACAATAATAAGTTAAATAAACAAATTAAATAGTTTTAAGTAAAAATTCTGGTGTAGAATGTTTTTATAAAACTTGAGTAAAATTTCCGGTAGTTCTGGGTTAATGTTATGTGTGTAGTTTATTCATAAAAAATGGTTTCAGGCTGTATAATATAGTTTACAGAATACAAATAACTTGATTTAATCTGCGTTTCGATAATTTGCGTCAGTAGCAGTTTATTTCTATTATTATAAACGTTTTGAACATAAATATCAAAATATTCAAATGTATAGCAACGTTTGTATAGAATTAGATTATTACAATTACAATTACAATAGTATACAATTTTTATTAGTCATTGAAAACATTTAGCCACATTCTGAAATAAATATCCCCTATGAAGGCACTGTTTTCATTGTTTACAAAACTGCTCTCGTTTCAAATTGTAAAAATTATGCTTCAAATTTATTTATTTGACTAAATAAAGAAAATAAATGGTTTCTAGCTATGGGGTACTTTTTATTTGCAACTTAAAGTTACTTTTTAAAAAAAGATTTCAATGTGATAATTTTAAACTACATATTTCTTTGTTGTTCAATATAAAATTCTTGTTTCATGAGCTCTGGAATTACTTCTCATATAATGTTTATTCTGAAATATATAAATTGGACATTTCTCTTCGAATAAATGTATTAATGCATGCTAATAATCTATTTTTATTACTTTAGTAAATATATACATTTTTTTAAATTTACATATATACTTTTAATATTATCGTTTATTATCAAAATTTTCTTAACCCTAAATTGCATAGTGATGTAAATTTCCATCACCTTTTTTATTTAATTTTTAATACATAAATTAACACTAGAACGGCGGGAAATTTTGCTCAAGTTTTATAAAAATATTTCACATCAGAATTTTTATTTAGAACTATTTAACTTATTTATTTAAGTTATTTTTGTGCAGCATATATTAATCTTATAATAAAAAAAAAAAAAAAAACTCTGGTTCGAATCGAAATGTATTCATTCGGTAAAAGTCAAAATGACCCCTCGCCGCCGTTCTAGTGTTAAATTCTTACAACCACTCTATTTATATTCAAATATTAATCCTTAAAAAAATGACATATATATGCTACTAAATAAAGTTAAAAATCTATCTTAAAATTTCTGGTATCTAATCCTTAATATAAAAATAAAAAACACAATTCTAAAAGAATAATTCATTCAATTAAGAGTTAATAAAATATGTTACTCGTATCAAAATAGCATGTAAAACGCGTTGTATATGTATCGTTACTTAATTCTTCTCAGAGTTATAGAATTTCAAAATTTGAATTGCTAATGCTCAAAGCATATGACAAGATTTAATTTATATCATTTCGCCCAATTGATTTTTTAATTTTTCCCTAGTGATAAAATGAATCGACCAAAACACATTCCGAGATTATTTTTTTTTAAAGGCATAGCTGGATAATCATTGGAAACATGCCTTTCAATAAGTTTTCATATGTGGCGACCTATCTGGCAATATATTGCCCCTATTAGCACCTTATAAAAATTGATAATTTATTACATTAAAATATTTTCTGTTTTTATCCCCTTGGGGACGAACGACCCGTATACGTGCCACATGACGCGCTCAGAATCCTTGTTTTTCCTCACCAGTAAAATTTTACAGTAAACTTTGTCTTATTTAATCAGAACAGGTGCTGAACAGGTGAGCTGCATTAAGGGGCAAAGCGATATAAGTAAGCGTGCAAACTCAATGCTGGAATCGGGCGTAAATTAACACAGTTGCGCCATCTTGTGGATGGAGTGATAATCCACGTACGCGGGCTTTTAGTGTGACGCATATTTTCTAAATCTTTAGTCACTCATGGGAGAAACTTTGTTTGCCACACTTATTGCAAAATAATGGCGTAGCGAGAAGAGCATCCAAACGCTCTTGACACTACGAAGTTTTCTTCGCCTTGCCAGAAACATTTCATTTATTAATGAAGGTGAAAAGGACTTTACAATTTTAGTGGTGTGAGTAAGAATATAGTAAGTTATTTACCTGTAGTTCACACTCCATCCGCTACGTGGCGCGTGACCTTGATTGATGCGACCTCGCTTATAATCTTGCGGTTACTTCTCCCATTTAAGATAGGACGCTTACTTATACCGCTTTGTTCAGGGGTTTCCTAGCTGATGACAGCTTAACACCCAGACTGTGTTATCGATTCAGGAAGAGACAAATTTCGGTTTTAAAAAACACGGTGACAAAAGATTAAAAAATTCGTAAAAGGAGTTAAAAACCGATTTCTCAAGAGCTACACACCGAATTTCATGCCATTAACTGAAGTTACATAGCTACCAAAGATGCATAACATGTTATGCATATATATATATATTTAATTTTCTCGTTACAAAAACTATGTGCAATGGAAATAAAAATTACAAAAATAATAATCATATCTTATGGTTATGCGGAAATCACAATTTCCTTGTAAAAATTTCCTCACATGTGTACTAGGATGGTCACAAGAAATCAATTTTCGAATTTTTTCGGTGGGACCCCCCAAAAAGTTGCCAATTGACTTGAAAATGAGATTGGCTAAGTTTCAGCTCATTTGGATAATATTAACCCGTGCCTCATTGAGGTTCAAGTTTGAAAAAAACGTGGTTTTTCGCAAAAAAATGCTGTTTTTCCTTCATGTAATGAATACAATTGAAACTAGAAACATAATGCAGTTCTCATTTTATAAAGAAAAGTTTTGCTTTGAAGAACCACACACCATTTTTTTCTAAAAATGTACAGATTTAAAAATATGCGCATTTTTCAGGACCAGACTTCACCTGAATCCTAAAAATTGATTTTTTATGAAAAAGCCAAAAAAAAAAATTGTAACATTCCATTTCATTTGCTTTCCACCTTTTGTTTTTCTTTTTTTCGTTTTGTGAAGTCCAATAAAGTGTTTGATTAAAAAAAATTCCAAAAAAAAGGAAAAAAATCGAATTTTAAACTGAAAGAATTTAAAAAAAAAAGGAGGGCAAAGGAAATATAGAAATGAGAACAAATAATGCTCAATTGCATTTTATTATTAAAGTTGTGTTACAAGAAAGGAGGCATAATAAAGAAAATAAATTATTTTCTCTTACAACTGTCACGTTAAACCTTTCCAGCACAGAAAAATTCTGTTCGTAAAAGGATGAAATGATTGTCTACACCGGAATTTACAAACATTTTTAGAAATTAAAATCACATTACTTTAACCTTTCATTGTAAAAGCAAAATTTTATTAAAATATTCTTCGTGCCGATTGTAAGTTTGGAATTAAAATTAGGTGGTCCCGACGTGGGACACTGCGCTGGAAAGGATTGAAGTGGTAATGGTTTAGATAAGGTGGCTTATGTTGACTTTTTTTACAAAAGTATTATCTAAAAATGAAAATGCAACTTGATCCGAGTTAAGATACCAAAGGCGGTTTGTCATTTTAGCAAGTGCTTTGTCTGTAACCTATTTATCAAATTTTCTGTAGTGAACAAGTGATTTTATTATTTGCAGGTCTTGAATTGGGGGCTAAAGTGGCAGTGGAAGTATTGAAGCACACTTTTGCATAAATATTGATTAAAAATAAGAAAAGATCTGATACCTTCTTTTTCTAAATTTGTTAATTGAAAGATGATCCCTGAAACAATATATTTTGAGAGAATGAATGGCCTATGCCGCCATCCATCTGACATGATTAAAAGTACCAGGTGCTTTGAAAAAAAGACTTTTGCAGGAAGGAGTTCTATAAAAATTAAACAAAGTTGGATAAACTCTTTATAATCATCCCTGAGCTTTTAATTTTAAGAGTTCCTGTAAGAAAATTTGAAATTTCCTCTGAATTAACTATTCATACCTAGTATTCCATCTTCAATAACATTTGTATACTTACTCTGGTTTAATTTAGACCACCCAATCAGAATTGGTTTTTTTTAAATATCTGGCTGAGGGGCAGTGATTATGCCCATTTTACAATCAAGAACAGCTTTTAGGAAAATTTCTAAATTATGCTATCGGCATGGTAAATACAGAAGACTTTTCCTTTAACAATTGCTATAGAAAAATGCAGGTTAACTCTGAGGCGACCTGTGTTTACTGCAGTTGTATCAAAAAATATTGCCTGGATTTTACCAACTTCCTCCCACTCTTCAACTGCTGAAAATACAGCTTTCGCCTGAATTATTCCGATACTATTTTCAAGTTGAGGAACTCGTAGTAACTGTTCTTCATCCCCACAACTAATTAAAACTTTTATCCACTCTACATTTTCTTTATTCAGAAAATAGTGAAGCAGTTTTCCACCCCAGTGAACAACAGTTCTCTCTAAACGGGAATTTTAAAATCTGTTTTTGATGAGCTCAGTTTTTTGTTTACGAAACAGTTATTTGCAGAGTCGATGTCTGTGGTTAGCTAGTGGATGTATTCTAAGTCTAGCAGCTTCTTTGCTATTCAATTTATTTTGCGAATATTATAAAATAAAATACATAAAACTTGACAATTACTTGGCTGCTTACTGTCGATGATTTGATGAGATATGTGGCCAATTTAAAAAATCTTACATTTCTGCCATCATATCAAGAGGGGGAAGGGGTTTTACGGAATGTTTCGTCAATTCTAAAAATAGATAACCATAACAGATAACAAAAACAGCCTTGTAATAAAAAGAGAAATTCAGAAGTTCAACTGCAACACAAATCGAGAAGCTCTTTCTTACTAGACACAGAACTAGATAACTAATAATCAATTATAATTCGTGAAATATTTTTAAAGTTACAAAAATCGTTCACTTATTTTTGCCTATTAATGAAAATAATACAAAAAAAGTAATAAAATTTTTAATTTGTCATTTTTTACCTATGTTTCAAAAATGCAGAGTTTGAGGGTATGGTTCACTAGATGTCCTCAAAAATACTAAATGTTCATTAAATATAAGCTTTCATGAGGGTAAAAGTTCAAGGCAACAACAGTTTCTATGAAATAAAACAAGAATCAGGTTTCTAAGATGAATATTTTTCACGTAAGGAAAGAAAAACGACAATTTTTTGCCAAAAATTGCAACTTTTCAAGAATTCAACCTCGATGAGGCACGGGTTAATATTATTTATTTGAGCTGAAACTTTGCCAATCTCATTTTCTAACTAATTGGCAACTTTTAGGAGGGTCCCCCCGAAGAAAACGTTAAAAAAAAATTTCCCCATGTTGCTTGTGACCACGCATATAATATGTAAATGCCGAAAGTGGACGCTAGGTACAACATATAAAGATTTGCCAAAATATGTGTAAAATTCTTAAAAATTCATTTAAAGGTATTACTAGGGGGCGGAGCTACTAAAATTGGACATTCGAAGAATAATCATAATAAAATAGTTCCCTTGTATCAAAATAGCATGTAAAAAGGCTTTGTATGTATATTGTTACTAAATTCTTCTCAGAGTTACAGAATTTCAAAATTGAGGATGCTACTGCTCAAAGCATATGACAACATTTAATTTATATCTTATATCAAAATTTCACCCAACTGATTTTTTTTCCTCTTGTGATAAAATGAATCGACCAAAACACATTCCGATCTTTGTTTTTAAAAAAGGCATAGCCGAATAAATATTGGAAACATGCCTTTCAATCAGTTTTCCTGATTTTGTTTTCAGATCAGGCTATCTATCTCACAATATATTTCCCCTGTTATCGCCTAATAAAAATGGATATTTTGTTACATAAAAATGTTTTTCTATTTTTTAAAAAAACGAATTTCTCAAGAACTACTGCACCGAATTTCATGGCATTAACTGAAGTTATTATATAACTACCAAAGGTGCATAACTGGGGATCTTTTTTTTATTTTCTGTTTGTAAAAACTGTGTAACATAGCAATAAAAAATTACAAAAATAAAAATAATATATTATGGTTATACGAAAATTACCATTTTCTTGTAAAAATGTCCACGCTTGTGCACTCATGTAATATACAAATGCCGAAAGTGTGCGTTGTGCATAACATATAAAGATTTACAAAAATGTTTGTAAAAAACTTAAAATTCATTTGAAGGCGTTATTTGGGGGCCGAGCTACTCAAATTAGACATCCGAAGAATTTTTGGAATAATGTTGGCAGACAATATGTCAAGTGTTGTACCTTAGATTTCAATAAGCATATAGATAATGTTTTTCAAACTGTGGATACTGGTTCGATATCTAAAATTAGCGAATTGTATCGGAAACGATAGAGAAAAATATTTTAGCTTTGAAAACATAAACATTATTCGACGTGGGCTTTTCCTCCAAATTATGATACACTCCCTCTTTCTTGAAGAAGCTAGCCGACACTCGGGAGACGACCCTCTTGAAGTATGGTGTATTCCCTAAACCGACGCCGCCACTGACAGTAGGCTACTCATGCTTTTTCAGGGTTTTCCAGTTCAGGAGACAAATCCAGGCGTGCTATCTGGCTACGAATTTTAATAGCGCGAGATTTGCTCGCTATACTCCCCCTTGCGCCTGACAGTCACAGTTTTGCCCCTACTAAGTCTGCTGAGGTATTTCAAACCGAACAAGTTCGCTTCCTCTACAAACAGAGCCGAGAACTCAGCTGTCTCATCTGGAGATAAATCGGCTGGGTCTGTCGGTCTGTGTTGCAACCTCCACCCCATGGAAGCTACCGTCATATTGGGTTTCTCCATGGGGGAGTTCGACATCCTCACTCGAGCATCAACGAAAATTGGTATCCGTTCGAATTGTAGTTTTCGCCTGTGACCCCTGATCTGGGCTGCTGCTCATATCCATCAGGTCCTTTTTTGAAACTGAAACACAACCGTCATAGCCGTTATAATAGCTGTTTCGTCCATCAAATCATTTTTTTATTTTTTTTTTTTACTATTGTCCATAACTACTCCTACTGACATGCAGAACATTCGGTAACCTTGGAACTTAGGACAGAGATCCAAGTGAGATAGAGTTTCTTTCGGCTCTATCGCAGTATTAAACTACACAGAGTCAGCTGAGTACACCACGAAAAGTGCACTATCTCTAAGTGCACCGGAAAATTACCGGGAGATCAAACCGGTACTCTTACTATACATGAGGCGACGTTGTTGTCTCTCCTGTTGACTGTACAGAGAGAGAAATTGGTCGGCCTCATTTCAAGCCCTTTCGCTTTTCCGGAAATTGTAATTGACAATCAATCTACTGCTTTGAAACCGACAGATACGATTAGTCGTTATTTCCTTAATGTTTTTTAGGCACCCGGATGAAACTGGCCAAAGGAAGATTTTTAGAGGCAACTTTTTCCGAGTACAAATACCATGTATTTGCGTTCGGTGCCATTCAAAACACATACTTGTTGAAACTTGTCTTTTAGAAATGGAAAAGTTGTCTTCTTTCGATGGGTAAATAAAGCCTAAATGTTGCCTTTGAAATTCAAATTTGGATATGGATACGGAAAAACCAGTTTGGATAGGATTTATTATAAAAAATATGATGTTAAATATTCTTAGTGTGTTTCGTTAATGAGATGGTACTTAGTGTGACGGTACTGCGCATTCTGTGATATAATGAAGTGCAGGAGATTTGAATATTATTAAACATATGTTTTCAATTTAGGTACGATTAATATTAGGCGTACTTATTACATAAGATAACTTGTATATTTATTCGGTTTAATAATGCATTTTTAACAAAAAATAACTTAATTACACTTAGTAATTTAGATGTTGATTTCCAGATACATTTTTCAGATTTTTAGTATAAAAGATTAATAGATATTATTCCATGAAATCATAACAGAATGTAACTGAGAATATTAAAGACGTGAAATATCAAATTTCTAACAAAGCGTAAACCAACTTAGTGAAAAATGTCCAAGCCGGGAATCGAACCCGGGCCTCTGGAATAGATCTCCAGTGCTCTACCACTAAGCCACAAGGACGATGCCCAGCTTGGCATCTCTCACATATATAAGTTGGTAAGGCTGCTACCGCAGCACTAGATGGAACAGTCTTCATGAGCACACAATCTAGCGGCGTAACATGAGACGCAAATGAACCCAGCATCGGTGAATATACAATTTTTAATTAATTTGTCATCTACTTTTCAGCAGTGAAATAACGCTTGAAATTATTGAATATTAAAGACGTGAACTATCACATTGCTAACAAAGAGTAAACCAACTTAGTGAAAAATGTCCAATCCGGGAATTGAACCCGGGCCTCTGGAATAGATCTCCAGTGCTCTACGACTAGCCACAAGGACGATGCCCAGCTTAGCATCTCTCACTTATATAAGTTGGTAAGGCTGCTACCGCAGCACTAGATGGAACAGTCTTCATGAGCACACAATCTAGCGGCGTAACATGAGACGCAAATGAACCCAACATCGGTGAATATACAATTTCTTTTTCGGAGAATTATTCCAGAAGCCCGGGTTCGATTCCCGGCTTGGACATTTTTCACTAAGTTGGTTTACGCTTTGTTAGCAATGTGATAATTCACGTCTTTAATATTCAATAATTTCAAGCGTTATTTCACTGCTGAAAAGTAGATGAAAAATTAATTAAAAGTTGTATATTCACCGATGGTGGGTTCATTTGCGTCTCATGTTACGTCGCTAGATTGTGTGCTCATGAAGACTGTTCCATCTAGTGCTGCGGTAGCAGCCTTACCAACTTATATAAGTGAGAGATGCCAAGCTGGGCACCGTCCTTGTGGCTTAGTGGTAGAGCACTGGAGATATATTCCAGAGGCCCGGGTTCGATTCCCGGGTTGGACATTTTTCACTAAGTTGGTTTACGCTTTGTTAGCAATGTGATAATTCTCGTCTTTAATATTCAATAATTTCAAGCGTTATTTCACTGCTGAAAAGTAGTTGAAAAATAAATTAAAAATTGTAACTGATAATAACGTAATATATTTTATTAGTCTTCTCATTTTATGAAAAACAGCGGAGAAAATTGGAACAAAGCTTGATGTTTGCACGGGTGCTTGTTGGGGTATTTAGATTAACATACTGATACTGATGTGAGTTTCCGCCGCCAAGGGACCAAATGATCTTGAAAATCAGGTTTTTTGTGAATATCTCATGTTTCCATTTGCGTGTTTTATCCCCTTAACGGTCGCATTAAATTACGGTTTAAAAATTCAAATTGCTTATTCGCACCACTTTTTTGAAAAAGGATTATTCCTCTGTTATTATGACAGTTAAAATGATACCGTAATAGCGCCGTTTACGGTATTGTATAAAAGTGGTGGAAATCAAACAAAAAGGAATATAATGAATAAAAGACAAAGCCCACGAATATCACGGGAGAAAGAAATAAGGGTTTAGTATTATGTACCTGTAACAGAACATATAACTTCCTCAGGTTTCCATATGCATTTGTTACAATTTTACAACACCTTTTTCAGAATAGAATTCCTCTATGCATTAAATTGTAGAATATTCTGTGAGAAAAAAAAATATTATTCGAAATTAGCGGTAGTAAACTTATTTTTTTTAAAAAAGAACCATAGGAACTCTGTCTTAAGGAATTTTATTGTTACAAATATGGTCTAGAATATTCTACATGCATTCATTTCTGAATAGTTTTCATAGAATTGGTTGTGAGTGAATTATATACTTTCCCAAAGTGTTTCATACCGATTAAATTGAAATTAGAGATAATGTTGAATTATAATTAAAATGTATTATTAAAGAAATAGTAAAAGCATAATACAGGAATCGTTAATATCCTAACTTATATAAAAAAAATCCCTCAAAATTAAATGTACGTAATAGCTTGAAAAATCTGAATGATAGTTATAAAGACATTTCTAAATAAGCCGAGATTAAACAAAAATTACCGTTTAAACACCTATAAAGTTCTTTAGAATTAAATATGATTTATAGTGACATGATGGCTTTTCTTAAGGCTAAAAATGAAATTAACTTGTAAGATATGCATATCAGACCCATATTTTTATTACCGTAATTTCCGGTGTATAGCCCGCAGATCAAAAAATTCAGTTTGGACCCAGAAATTTTATTCAGTATTTGAAGACTAATATTTACCATGATCTAAATAGCAACATTTTATTTTTAAAAAATTCTTGGTCAAAACACGATTATTTGATCCGCGGTCTATACACCGGAAATTACGGTACATATTTATATTTCAAATGCTTCAAAAATTTGGAAATACAAATGAATGTAAATTTAAATAACATATTAATGATACGTGATTTATTGAAAATTTAACAACTCATTAGCAAAAAGAAACCTCCTTTTTCTAGATATAACTCAAAATGTAATTTTAAAATTTCGTCACTTTTTTTTTTACATAATATTTTGTAAAAGTCCAAACATAATGCGCCTGAATATTTCGGATAATTATGTCGTTCAAAAGTCAAATACTAATCAGATTATTAAAAATTCAGAAATAAAAATACACATGTTTTCATCACTATTTCAGGGCTCCCAAATGGTCCGCCAACTGAATACCAATAATTTTTAAAAGAAAATTTTATGGTATGTTTGCGCTAGAATTAACTTTCAAAAGTGTTTTCGGGCGGTTTGTAAGAAAAATCTAATAAGGAAAGTTTTCTAAAAAAATATTGGTATTCAGTTGGCGGACCATTTGGGAGCTCTGCCGTTTCAATACATATGGCCGAAAACACACCCAATATAAATTTATGTCGAATTTTGACCAGTAAAATCCAACTTCACACGGAATATTTACAATTGGTATATTTAGGTGTTAGAATAGACTACAACTAAGTGTTTTATGTGGAATGAAATATAAATTTTAGACTAGTAAACTGATTAAGAAAGTAATGAAATGGGAAAACTGCGAAATTTATATTTTCCCTTATGTGGAAAACATTGGCCTAAAAAGAAAAAAATAATAATCATCTTTTCTTTAACCATTTCCTATAATAACTATTTCTTCGTCATTTTTCATTTTCACTAATAATGTCTGTTACAAATGGTAATAAAATCCCATCATATTTTCTAGCAATTGCAGAAATTTTATTAGCTGAAATATGTTTATTTTCCGCATGCCTGTTTTCTTTATAATTTTTTTTAATCTAGTGTTACTGAAATACTCTTAACCCCTTGAAGGGCGGTGGGATGTAATATATCCCACCTAATTGTAATTCCAAAATGCCACAATGTCACCAGAATTTTATAATGAAATTTTGCTTTTATAATTATAAGTGAAGAAAATCTTTAACTTAATTTAAAATAATTTTTTTCATAAATCCCGATGTGAATCAATGATTTCAACTTTTAGTTAACGTAAGTACTCCGCCCCTCAAAGGGTTAACACAGGCGTCATACACTTCACTGAATTTTTCATGAAAAATATCAGTTTTTTTTTTTTTTTTTTTTTTTTTTTTTTTTTTTTTTTATAGAAAACAAATCTAGGTTAAGCGCTCGAAATTTCACCTTATTTAGGAAGAGATTTTCTATAAGAAAATACTGGTACCGATGAAGTTCCGAGTATTGAAATTTCAGGACAAGTACGAACCCTGTCTTAACCCCTTAATTATCGCTCCGGGATATTCACGGGCTGTGTCTTTTTTCCAGATTGTTTGATTCCCACCAGTTTTATTAAATAGTGTAATTGGCTTTATTATGGTATTTTATCTGTCATTAAATATGGTGAATATTTCTTTTTCAAAAATGTGATGCCAATAAGGAATTTTGATTTTTAAAACGCAATTCAATGCAACCGTTAAGGGGTTAAAAGTACTTTTATAAACTAATGGGAATGTAACAATAAAAATGTTTTGAAGAAAGAACCCGTCAATGTTTTTTACCCCTTTCTGGCACACTCTGCCCGGGTCGGGCTAACTAATTTTAATTCCAAACTTACGAACGGTGTCAAGAATATTTTAGTAAAATTTTGATTTTACATTTAATAGTTAAAATAATATGTTTTTAATTTCTAAAAAAGTCGTTTTAAAATTCCAGTGATAGTCAATCATTTCATCATTTTACAACAAAAATTGCCCGTGCCGGAAAAAGTTAAAAGTTCTAATATGATTAAAATTATAAACTGATTTGCTGCTTTTCAATTTCTTTCCCAATACAAATTCTAAAGGCAAGGCCATTAAAATTATAGAAAAATTGTATAACTCCGTTCAAATAAAAATGCTATGTCTTTGTAATGATTGCCATTCCGAATGCATAAAAGATTCTACTATGCCTGTTTTTTTTTTTTTTTTTTTTTTTTTTTTTTTTTTAAGAATTATGTTAAATTACACGTTTATTGACAGAGAAATATACTTAACAGTAATTTTCTTAATCTAATCTGGATACCATAATAAAAATATTTTGAAGGCAGCATCTTCAGGGTTTCAAATAACACAATCCTGATTTGGTTGTGTTTTTGAAATTTTGATAATTTGATTTTGTGTATTTTTTTTTTTTTTTTTTTGTGCTGAATCCGAATATGACCTTAATTTTTTACTGTCACGCCAGACTCTTTGTAAATCGTACATTTAAAAGATAAAAAAAGCGAAAATACGATACTATAAAATAGATGTGATGGATGCTCTTTTTTTAACTTTTGTTAATTGATTTCTATGTAATTTTCAGCGCTGAATTCGAAAATAAACTTCATTTTTAACCATCACGTTAGGTGTTTTCGCAAATCGTTAATTTCAAAGTTAAAAAGACAATAAAGAGCGTTCATCTGTCAAAGCAATTTATGAAAGCCTTACCAAAAGAAGCCAAATGTTTTAAATAGATCTGCGATAAATGTAAGCCTCATCAACCGCCAAAATAAAAGAAGATACCAGATGAAACAACTAAAGAATATAAAAGGAAAAGCTCGATGCAGAGGTTGAGAGCTTCAGTGAATTTTCTACACATGGAATAAAATTGTGAGGATTTTAAATATATAATATTTTACACGTTAAGCAATAGCTGCCTACATCTCGCGCTTTTTTATACCACAAAATTTTATAGTAAATTTTACCTATTTAAATCGCCATAATCTGCCGATTAAATAAGGCAAAAATTTCTATTAAATTTTTGTGGTACAAAAAAAGCGGAAGAGTTGGAAGCTATCGTTAGCTGTGAAAATCCATAGTATAAGCCGAAAGAGGAATGAATTATTATAAAAAAAATTCCATCTATTTTATAGTATCAGATTTTTTGTAATATTTCAACATTTTAAAATTTTGTAATTTGAGAAAACTCCTGATGTGATGGTGAAGAAAAGGTTGTTTTCGGACTCAGCTGTACAAAATATATGAAAACCAATTATCAAAAGCTAAAAATCACAACCATCACATCCATTTCATAATATCAGAATTTTGCTATTTTTTGAAATTTTAACTTTGAAATTTACGATCTGGAAAACAAAAACCTGACGTGATGTTAAATAAGAAGGTCATTTTCGGGTTCAGCTTTACAAAATACATAGAATTAACTGTCAAAAATTAAAAAAAAAAACATGACACAACCCAAATTTTGCAGACTAGAGTAGTACAATACTTAAAAATTCTAAAACATCAAACTGACTTTTGTTGTCTTTTTGTTTGTCTTCAAACAAATGTGTAACAGAAACGTGTATCAATCAAACTGACATGGAAAAGTGACGTTATATTTTAACCATAAGATGACTTTTATAGATGACCATACTCTTTTTTTTTCTTTTTTCTTTTTTGCTTTCTTCACAATTAAACTTTTGATTTATTAGTTTGTTTTATCTATTCCTTTTACATGTCACATCTGTCGTCAATCGCCATAAGCCATCAATCATATTGCGGCGAAAACATCATGTCTTTCAAACTGAACCACATGTTCAAAAATAATCCCCGGTCTACAAGGAACAAATATGAAAATATTATATTGAAGGAAAGATCAAAAGAAACAAATCTATATACAATTTTTCATTTATAGAGTTTTGCAATATAATTAGAGAAATGTTGAAGGTAAACAAAAATGTGTTTAAAGTATTTTCGTGTTTATTAATGAGTATTGTTCCTTTCGAATTCAATGTCACGCCATACAGTGTACTATTCGTATAAATCAAGTAAACTAAAAAAATAATGTCTAAAAGATGGAGGAAACATAAAATTTTCTAAGAATGGGCAAATCAGATATTTTGAGTATTAAATAGTGAAATGATCTGAAAGTGTAACCCATTTTAATTAATTTGCATTATATATATTTGTTTAAGTACGGGTCGGGACATATACGTTCCATTTGACAATTTGTTTTTCTATTCATGCCGCTTTTTAAACAATAATTTCTGCCATATATTTATAGTTGAAAATTTTAAAAATATACCTACCACAGAGAAACTTTTTTGGAAATTTCGGTATGATTGAACATAAAAAAAGTCCTTCCGGCCAGTGCCGGGAGGAAGAGGTAGCTTTCATAATCCTTATTTAAAAAAGCCAACTTATATCATGCAAACACACGAAGCTCAATTTAGTGGAAACCGAATATAGGAGATTCAATACTAATTTTTATCAATATAATGAATGAGAATTTCGCGAAATTAGTCAGCTTTATCCAAGCTGCTTTTCTTTAAAGTAACTTATATTTGGCTGCCAAATTCGGCAATTTCTTAAAGTGCCTGTCATTTTAATACAACATGGTGGATGAGGCTAAGCAGTGAACTTGGTCGAGACCTTAGTAATTGCTGTGCACATGCTCACTCACATCGGAATCGGTTAATATATAGGAGTGCTGTCGCATGCAAAAAATCAGATTTTTCAAAATGTCACCCACAATAGAAATTGAAACTGCTATATCTGAAAGGTAAAGACAAACAAAAAATGCTCCTGAATCCTTATATCAAGACCAAATACTTAAGAAAGAAACCTTTTTCAATTTCTAATTTTTTTGCACCTCACTTTAAATATATATATATTTTTTAATTTAATGGTCGCCATTTTGAAACAAGATGGCTGATGAATCTGGCCAGAGAATTTGGTCGAGGTGTTGATGTATACTATCCACATGCCTTCTTACATCGAAATAGGCGAATACGTGTGTTATCGCATGACAAATACAAGATCGTTTCAAAATGTTAGCCATGCTAGAAATTCAAAGTGCTATAAATCAACCATTTTTTAAGATATCAACAAAAGAACAAATTTTCAGAAACAAAAACTGCTCCGGAATCTTTGTATCAAGGCCAAACACATAAAAAAAAAATCTTTTTCATTTTCCAATTTTTTAATACCTCATTTCGAATTTTAAATTTAATTTTTTTTAAATGACAACCCTTTTGAAACAAGATGGCGAATGAAGCTGGCCAACGAACTCGGTCGAGACATTAGTATGTACTATGTACAGACCAAGTTACATGCAAATAGGTTCATAAATACGCCTGTTATCGCGTGACAAAAATCAGGTCGTTTTAAAATGTCAGCCACAAGAGAAATTCAAAATGCTATTACTCAGCCATTTTTTTTAGATATAGACGAAAGAAAAACTGTTCCGGAATCTTTGTATTTTGTCAAACACATACAAAAAAAATCTTTTTCATTTTCCAATTTTTTGGTATCTCATTTAAATTTTTAATTTCTTTAAATGGCCGCCATTTTGAAACAAGATGGCGGATGAAGCTGGCCAACGAACTCGGTCGAGATATTTGTATGTACTATGTACACACCAAGGTACATCCAAATCGATTCAAAAATACGCCTGTTATTACGTGAGAAAAAATCAGGACGTTTCAAAATGTCAGCCACGCTAGAAATTCAAAATGCTATAACTCAGCCATTTCTTAAGATATAGACGAAACAAAAACTGCTCCCGAATCTTTTTATCAAGGTCAAACACATAAGAAGAAAATATTTTTTCAATTTTCAATTTTTGGTACCACATTTCAAATTTAAATTTTTCTTAAAAATTTAAATGGCCGCCATTTTGAAACAAAATGGCGGATGAAGCTGGTCAACGAACTCGGTCGAGAGATTGGTATGTACTATGTACACACCGAATTACATCCAAATCGGCTCATAAATACGCCTTTTATCGCGTGACAAAATTCAGGACGTTTCAAAATGTCAGCCACGCTAGAAATTCAAAATGCTATAACTCAGCCATTTTTTAAGATATAGACGAAACAAAAACTGCTCCGAAATCTTTGTATAAAGGTCAAATACATAAGAGAAAAATATTTTTCCATTTTCAATTTTTTGGTACCACATTTCAAATTTTAAATTTTTTTAAAAATTTTAAATGGCCGCCATTTTGAAACAAAATGGCGGATGAAGCTGGCCAACGAACTCGGTCGAGAGATTGGTATTTACTATGTACATACCGAATTAGATCCAAATCGGTTCATAAATACGCCTTTTATCGCGTGACAAAATTCAGGACGTTTCAAAATGTCAGCCACGCTAGAAATTCAAAATGCTATAACTCAGCCATTTTTTAAGATATAGATGAAACAAAAACTGCTCCGGAATCTTTGTATAAAGGTCAAATACATAAGAAAAAAATATTTTTCCATTTTTAATTTTTTGTTACCACATTTCAAGTTTTAAATTTTTTTAAAAATTTTAAATGGCCGCCATTTTGAAACAAAGCGGCGGATGAAGCTGGCCAACGAACTCGGTCGAGACATTGGTATGTACTATGTACACACCGAATTAGATCGAAATCGGTTCATAATTACGGGAGTTACAGTGTGACATAGGTCAGATATATATATATATATATATATATATATATATATATATATATATCAATTTTGAACGGAGGGTGGTTTCGGGGTCTGGGGGTCATGATCGATGAAAATATACCAAAATTTTTTGAAATCGCTTTCCTCCGAACGGCTGCAATAGGTAGCTTTTTTGTAAAGAAAGCTACCTAATAGTCGGCAGTCATGTCCTGCAATCAAAATATTAAGTTACAGTGTTAAATATCTCTCAAAATTTATGTTATACATATGACATGTGATGTATACCCATTTTCTTCAATGAAACACTGTATTATATAGTATACAACTGTTCACAGTTATTATTATTGCGTAATCCTTCTTAACATTTCAAAAATTATCGCGACTTACCTAATATACAGCCTTTTACAAAATCCATCCTATATAAAGAATGTGAACTTTTGTATGGAACATTCACTAAAAATAGCAAAAGTTAGAGAAAATTTTGGTAAGTTTAGCGAAAAAATATTAAATATCTCGCGAGCGAGTGATTAAATAGCGAGTTTCCGTATTAAATATCTCGCGAAATTTGTGCTGTACATCAAGCATATGACCTATACCTTTTTTCTTCAATGAAACGCTGTATTATATACTATACAACTGTTCAGAGTGATTAATATTACGTAATCCTTCTTAAATTTTCAAAAAAAAAAAAATCGCAAGTAACCTAATATACAGCCTTTTCCGAAATCTATCCAATGTAAAGAATGTGAACTTTCGTATGGAGCATTTACTCAGAACAGTAAAAGTTAGCGAAAATTTTGCTAAGTTTAGCGATACTTGGCGATTAAATATCTCGCGAAATTTGTGCTGTACATCAAGCATATGACCTATACCTTTTTTCTTCAATGAAACGCTGTATTATATACTATACAACTGTTCAGAGTGATTAATATTACGTAATCCTTCTTAAATTTTCAAAAAAAAAAAAAAAAATCGCAAGTAACCTAATATACAGCCTTTTCCGAAATCTATCCTATGTAAAGAATGTGAACTTTCGTATGGAGCATTTACTCAGAACAGTAAAAGTTAGCGAAAATTTTGCTAAGTTTAGCGATACTTGGCGATTGAATATACAAATAGTCACCAGTTCTGCCCAGCAATCAAACGGTTAAGTTACAATAATAGATACCTCGTAAAATTTATATCCCCACCAGTGGCTGAGAGGTTCTGCTCTCGAAACAGGTAGACGGGAGGTGTTTGGTTCGAACCCAATCGCGCCCGTCGGCCTAATCGTTCGGAGTTTTCGTAGTTTTCTTCGAACCTTGGATTTCCAAACGTTAATACGGGTTAGGTTCCCTTAGAAAGACCCCCACGAAGGGCACTCCCCCCTGGGCCTATATCCCTCGTGCATATAATTGGCCGTCATAAATACAACCAACCAACCAACCGTAAAATTTATATAGCATGCAACAGTTCACAATGATTATTATTACGTAATCATTCTTAAAATCTCAAAAATTATCTGGACTCACCTAATTCCAAGCCTTTTCTTAAATATATCCTATATAAAAAAATTGGTGACGCATCGCAAAAGTTCGCCAAATTTAGCTACCAAAAACAGTACGACGTAAATGAAGGAAAGTTGAACATGGATGAACAATTTGATGAAAATCTCATCCAAACTCAGTAGTGGAGGAATGGAATAAATCTTTCTTATCCTCCTCGGTTGTGAAGTGTCGCATATGATAGGAAGATATAAACTTTTACATTTTTATAAAAAAAAATAATAACTGTTATTAATGTAATTATTTTGATTGATTTTTAATAGCAAGCTGTAACTAACTGAATTAAATTTTATTTCAATTGCAATTAGGTTGAATATTAAATAATATAATTTAATTGATAAGAGATGAATGATAGTATGATGGTGATAGATGAATGAAAGATAGTAAATGAAAGATATGAAAGATTAATCGTTGGACGTACCGCCTCCTTTCCATTATTTAAATCCTTTTCCAATCCTCATCATAGGAATTTTAAAGCATAAAATTATTTCATTTTTGAAACTTACTTAAATACTTGATGTTATTTTGTGGGGAAAAAATATTATTTTAACATCCTTTGAAATGTTCATTGCCTGGCTACAATATTGAACTACGACGGATGGTGAGAAAACTGACAGCAACTTCTTTCTTACGCAGGAATGCCACAGTCAACTATTCTTTAATTCTTCTGCACATCGCTTTTTCACATACATTATTGACATACTGTTCAACAGCTGTTCCAAGCGAAATGTACAACAAAATCTGTTTTCCCTAAATAGTGGTGCAAATAGAATAGAAAAATAGACGCCTGTGGAAGCCCTGCTTACGCTAACTTTCCAAGTAGGGGCCCAAAACCAAAACGCGTGTCTTCCCGAAAAAGCCACCGGAACGGTTGTTTGGATCAATATCACTACGCCAAATTTAATTGGCCTAAGATAAACTAGATATGCCTATGCTAAACTAGTTCAGACCAGTAAATAGCAGGCCAAACAAGTTTATCCTATAGCACTTAGGATAAAGTAGTTCCTCCTAGGCCAAACTAGTTTATCCTACGCGTGTTAGGTCAAACTAGTTTGGCCTAGGAGGAACTAGTTTATCCTAAGTGCTTTAAAATAAACTTGTTTTGCCTAGGAAAAACATGCTTATTTTAAGTGAGTTAGGATAAAACTCGTTTGGCCTGGGAAAAACTAGTTTATCGTAAGTGCGTTTGGATGAACTAGCTTGGCCGAAAATCGGGCTTGGCTGGTAACATATACACCGCTAAAAATATTAGGGAAGCAAGCAAAAAAGTGAAGAGAACAATGCAAGACAGCCATGTATTGGCATAAAAGGTATAGTACACGTGTATCAATGCGCAATACAGAAAAAAAAGATGCAAAAAATTGTAAGGGAACTTTTAATCTTTGAAAAGATGGAAATAATATGAAAAGATGGTTTAGAGAAACAAGTTGGTTACATGTAAATGATAAAAAAAAGTATTGTTTAGAAATGATGCAAGATTTTCAATATGACGTGTGGTCTCCGCGAATATTTAAGACTTTGCACACATGTTTTCCAAGGATGCTATGGGGTTATCGATAAGGCTTTGGGGAATACTCTTCCACTGCTCAAGAATTGCAATGTACAAGTCGCGGATTGTAAAAGGAGTCCTTGATATCTCAGCAATGCTTCGTCTGAGTATGTCCCAAACATGCTCGATCGGATTCAGTTCAGGAGAGCATGCTGGCCATTCCATACGCAGTATTGTTTCAGCTTCAACCATGTTATCCACAAGATGATCTGTATGAGATCTGGCGTTATCATGCATGAAAAAAAATGGAATCACTAATTGCTTCAAGATAAAATACGACATGAGGTCTCAGTATCTTGTCTGTACAATTTCGGCCTGTCAAAGTGCCCAGGGCTCGCAGCGTTCCTAAAATTTTCGCACTTTACTACCACTAAATTAAAACTGTAATCTTTGTTGCGTAATTCTATTATAGATGCTAAAGTAATCTACCACGAAGTATTCTTATTTAAAATACTGGTAGAAAAGTGCGAAAATTTTAGGAACGGTGCGAGCCCTGAGTGCCCTTCCGAATGATATGCAGGCTCATACGTTCATCTATACTGTTTGCAACTCATTGCATCAACCCACCTTGTTTGTAATGTGATCTTTCACGAACGAATGGGGAATTAAAGTGAGTACCTCTTTCTCTCCATGCCAAAACACATCAGATGGTACATCCAGACTGAATTGGGACTCGTCAGTAAACTGAATTTGACTCCATCAATGTAGCCTCTTAACTCGATGTCCAGTTGTCCACCTTCTTTGGGCCGCACAGTTGATTGAGTTCAACGGAATACACATCATTTGCCTACGTACATAGAGACCACCCTGAAGAAGCCTATTTCGGACTGCATTTCGAAACTTTAACCCCTTAACGCTAGAATTAAAATACGGTTGAAAAATTCAAATTGCTTATTGGCACCACTTTTATAAAAAAGAAATATTCACCTTATTTAATGACAGTAAAAACGATCCCAAAATATATCCAATTTGACTATTTTATAAAACTGGTGGGAATCAAACAATTTGAGTAAAAGACTCAGCCCGAGAATATGACGGGAGCGAGAAAGAAGGGGTTTATTACCATGTGAAGTTCTTTTATCTGTTTTCTACTACGCTTTAAGTTATGGATGTTTTATTTTACGTTACTTATCTGTGTAAATATTTGCGCGATTTTTTTAAAACCATGTGCTCCCCTAATTGTTTTGAGCAATACATATATACATAGATTTTTTTCACTTTAGAATCAAAATTAATATACTTATTTTGAGGAATAATTGCACACCAACCTACAGTTTTGTTCTAAGTGGGTATTTAAACTTTAACCCCTTTAAGGGCTGTGATGCCGTCACGGCATCACATAATTTTAAATGCCAATTGCCATATTGGCACAGGAATTTTATAATGAAAATTTCACCTTTATTAAGTACGCGAAAATATGCTTTTACATTTTTATAAATAAATTCTCTTGTAAATACTGGTGTCATTGAATTATTCCAACATTTTATGAATACAAGTACCTTGTCCCTGAAAGGGTTAGACAAATTCAGAGCTGCTGCTCAATTATATTTCGGAATTGCAGCTCAGATCTACCGTATTTATAATATCATTTAAAATTTGTTTCTAATATAAAATGTGACAATTAAAAAAAGAATTTTCATTGTAAAGATAGATAACATAATTAAAATAATAGTAAGGAGATTTCTGTGAAGGACTATATATATACAGTCAGTATCGGTTATATGGCCACCCATGCGGTCTTGAAAAATATGACCTTATAAGCGGGATGACCTTATATGCGGTGTAAGCATGAATTTTGTTTTAGGCAATAAAATATTATTAATAAGTTAGTTAAATTAGTAAAATAATGTACAAAGAAGCTATGAACATATATTTATAAAACAAGAGGTAACAACAAGAATTGCTTTACTCTTAAAATTTCGAATTGATGAGTATACTCGTAGTAGTAAAAATAATCTTTTATGCAAGTTTGTTTGTTTTTTATCGTAGTTTTTAAAACTGCTTTTTTTCTTATTCACGAACAGTTTTAAAATGTTCATCTGTGCCTTTGAGATTAGTAAAAAAATATCTGAATGGCATATTTTCCAAGAATCGGTATCTAATGCGACAGTTGAGGGAGAAATCTCAAAAGCTTTGGAAACTCTTACCGACAGGAAAGAGTTTCTCTTATAGGCTGCAGCCAGGAAGTGGAGATCCCCTCCCACCCTTCCTCGAGTGTCGACGCGCATTTAGTCACGTGGTATGCAATGTTATCGCTCTCTCTAAGGATCCGTTTAAAAAGGAAAAGCTCTCCATCTCATTCTAAAGCTATAAAAATGTCAGCTGGCCTTTCTTTAACATACGTACTTGTGTCTTTGTTCGTACTTGTGAATTTTAGAAAAAGCAAGGGATATTCAACGATGGAAAAAGGGGAAGATTGACTAGAAGGAAAGAAGTTCATCCTTCAGGATATCCATCCACTTCATTCTAACGCTACTAAAAATGAAAAGAACCGCGTGACCAATACAAAGAGGCCGACAGTTGAAGATATTTGAATATGAATGATACGTCTATTCGGCACTTTACACCCTAAAAAAGGGAAGGAAAAAGTATAAAACTATAAGATTTTTACAATAAAAAAGGTGACAAAAGATTACCATATGACCATATATCCGATAGTAGGCATTGGAAACTGACCATATAGGCGGTGTATTTTAACACGTAATACCTATTCAGTCAGTCCGAACTTACGAAAAGTGACCTTATGAGCGGGGTGACCTTATAAGCGGGTGACCATATATCCGGTACTGACTGTATAATGTCTCAAAAATATATGTAACAATAGAGAAAAGAAATTTCAAGATCATTTTCTGAATATATAGCATGTAAAATAAATGTTCTCGTAAAGTTAAGATATTTTAATACACATAGTTACTAATTATTTTATTATGCATCTTAAAATCGATATTTAACATTACATTATTAATTTTTGTAATTCCAATTACATATTAAAAATGTTATAGATGTTACAATGAAAATTTAAAAGCATAGGATTAGTACACCATTACAGATTTATACATTTTGCCCACCCTCCAAATTTTAATATCTTAGTTTCTCCACATTTTGGCATCAATCTTGCAAATAGATAAAAAGGCACTTAAATAGTCTGATTACTTTTATGTCTAAATTATCTTCTTACAAACAACATCCCTTCAAAAAAAAAAAAAAAAAAAAAAAAAAAAAAAAAAAAAAAAAAACGAGGGAAAAGGGTTTGATCAAGTCATAAGGAGACTGTAAGTTTCAAATACACATATATCGCGGTAACGGATTTCACAAAATTATAGCTCAAAGCTTAGTTTAACCCTTTATCTAGATAGCAAGCACATTAGCAGCAAGCGTGATTACTTTCTGGTACAGTCGAACTTGGATAATTCGAACGTCTTTAATTCAAATTCGTGGATAATTCGAAGATTTTGTCAGTCCCTTGAAACTTGTATTCAGTTAATACAAAAAAATCTTGGTTATTTCGAAATCCAGCTTCTTTAATTCAATGTTTTTACCCTTTCAAAAATGACAATCTAGTTTCATTGCAGTTATTTGAAAAGTGTCCGCGTTATTTTCAGTTATTGTGGAAAATTCTTTAGGGAAGAGAAGGGGGTGGGAGAATATTCTTATCTGTTCTAGGAAACAGAGCAGGGATAAAGGGCGGTGAAACGAACGTCCTTTCTCTTGTAAGTGACACATGCTACTCTCGCCAATGCGATAAATCTTAGATGACAGACGTTGCAATTCCTTTGAAACCAGGACTATAGTTGCTTTAGTTTTCTTCATTTTGTTTTCAGTTTTTGTGGTGAGAGTTCAGTGCAAGCATGTCATTGAGTAAGCCCCATGTCCCGTATAAAACCTTATCTTTTGATGAAAAAATTGCTGTGATTCGTGAGGTAGAAAAGGGTGTAAAGAAGAAATGCATCATCGCAAAAGAGTAAAGGAATAGCACCTAACACTCTTTCGACCTTTTTGAAAAATAAAGAAAAAATTTTGAAATCTAATCGAAATCGCAAACGGGCTAGAGAACCCAATAATCCAGATGTAGACGAGTGTGTCTTGAAGTGGTTTAAACAAGCGCGGGACAAAAACATCCCTCTCAGTGGAACTCTTGTTCGTGCAAAAGCGGGAGAATTTGATGTCAACTTAGGAAACAACAACTTCAAAGCAAGTTCCGGATGGTTAGACGGATTTAAGGAAAGAAATGAAATTTCCATTAAGTGTGTGTGTGGTGAAAGTTCAAGTGTGAACCAAGATGCAGCAAATAAGTGGGAAAAAAGTTGTTCAAATCATTGAGCATACACAGGACAGAGACATTTTTAATGTCGACGAAACTGGACACTTTTTCAAATGTACCCCTGCAAAGACTTTGGATTTTAAAGGTGAAAAATGTAGTGGAGGAAAACGCAGTAAAGACCGAATAACCCTACTTGTGGGATCAAACATGGACGGTACCGAGAAGTTACCTTTACTGATGATTGGAAAATCAGGAAATCCAAGGGGTTTTAACAATGTCAAAAAAAATTCTATAGAATACCTTTCTAACACGAAAGCCTGGATGACGGAGAATCTTTTTGAAGAATGGCTGATTGATCTCAGTCGCACGTACCAAAGAAAAAACAGAAAAATCATCCTGTTTATTGATAACTGCGCGGTCCATAAATCGATACCCACTATGGAAAATGTCACGGTTGAATTTTTTTCCGCCAAACATGAACTCAGTGGTGCAACCAATGGATCAAGACATCATTAAAAATCTGAAGCATTTCTACAGATCCCTAGTCGTTCAACACGTCCTTACTGAATCTCCCCAAAAGCTTCCCATTACCCTCCTCGATGCATCAAGAATGTGTTTAAATGCATGGTCCAAAGTGAGCCAAAAAACAATAGCAAACTTCTTCCGGAAAGCAGGATTCATTAGGAACACTGTCCCTAGTGAGCTTTTAGATGAAGAAAATTTACCTTCCCCAGTTGCATGGGAAGACAGCATACCATTTGATGATTACGTCGAAATTGATAAAAACATAGACATTTGTAGAGAGCTGTCTGATACAGATATTCTATCAAAAGTTCTAAACAATAAGAACGTTGCAACAGAAGACGATGAAGATATTGAAGATGAGGTAGAGGAACAGAGAACGATTACAACTTCAAGTGAGGCAATCTTTCATCTAGCCGAATATCGTCGTTATGTAGAAGGACAATCTAACGTGAGTGAAGCTGTGTTTCGAGCTGTAGATATCTTTGAAGATTTAAAAAAAGAAAAAATCAAGTAAGCTCTTTAAAACAATCTAAAATATCTCAATATTTTTAAAAGCTGTTGTTTTTTTATTTAAAATTAATAAACATTTTTTTTCGCAATTTCTGTTTCGATTGATTATTTTATGACATAAAAATAATTTTTTTGGATAATTCGAAGTTTGGATAATTCGAAGTTTTGCAGTAGTCCCTTGCACTTCGAATTATCCAAGTTCGACTGTATTAACTTGTCGTGACAAATTTGACTAGACAATTTCGCAGCGAATCTCCCGCAAGATAGACCATCACCTACTTGCATGAGTTGTTTGTTGCAAAGCTGGTGTAAGACTGACTTTAATTTAAGAAAGTGTTGAAAGAAAAATCCCTCTGTTGAGAGAATTGACAACCAGCACATGCGCAGAAATTGCCGAAATTGGGTGCTAATCAAAGGCAAGACACACATCATTGTTACTGTTATGGAATCTCATTTTCATTGATAGATTAACACGTTGACTGCCACGCTACGAGTATACTCGTATCTTTAATATTCGTGGTTTTAATTTATTACTTTCTCACCATTATTGAAAAAAAAAATTGCCTTATTTATTAACAGGAATTTCGCTGTATTAGTAAAGCGAAATTTACCTTCCAGAATTTGTGGTGGCAAAGGACTTTCAAGAAGAAATTGGAAAATTCTTACTTTTGGCGGCAGTGAACGTGTTAATCCCTTGAAGGACGGTGGAATAAAACATATCCTACCTAATTTAAACAAGATTCTTACCAGAAAATTTTTGCTAAATTTTATATTTTTAACTTTGGGGACAAATCGTTGAAAAACAGCTTTTCCTTATTTAAAAATAAAATTTTTCGATTATTCCGGTGACAATTCAATATTTAGAGACATTTTTGCTAGCCCTTCAAGGGGTTAAGAAACCCAGAAAAAGGTATTTATACCCAGAAAAATGTATATTTTAACTAAAGTAACTTTTTATCTATAATCTACAACTTATTATACATAAAAAGTCTTACAAATTAAAAAGTTATGTTAATTTACTAAGTTATGTTTACGTCTTCGGTCATTTTAATTTTATATTGAAAATATTAAATTTTCTCAGTAGTACTGGATTATTCTAAAATATCGTTTAAACTTATATTTCTTTATTTATTTATTTTTGCCTTTAACCCCTTAAGTGATTTGCCCGATCGACGTTCGGGCAAAAAGAGTTTGCTATATTCGATACAAAAAGCTTGTGGATACCACTTAATTTTAACTGTAATCTTTGGTTTGTTAAATGGCATAACTTTTTCGATTGTACAAAGGCAAATATTTTAGTAAACAAAAAGTGGTGCCAAGTCCTTATTTTTAATTTCGTGTGTCAAAAAAAGAAAAAAAAAACAGTTAAGGGGTTAACAACATTCGAACCTATGATTTTTAACCTTTCCAGGACTGCATACCTTACACAAATTTTATTTGGATGAAACCGCTTTTTTTAAATGCTTTATATATGAAATACCAAAAAAGACTCGAAGATTATAGATATCATCTTTAATTGTTAATGGTGATAAAAACGATGCATGCACCTTCGACATATGCGTGTGCATCAGTAGACATGAAGGGGTTAAACTTATAGTGTGGCATGACAAGATTACTACTTTGCATAACGTTTGACAAGACAAAGCTAAATTTTCTCCAGCTTTCAAAGAATTTACCGTACATTAGTCATGGCAGAATTAAATTTTCTACTTGTTTGTCTTTGATCTAAAATAAATTTTATACAGCAGAAGTTTAACTTGCACGGCATGTTAGCTGCAAGTACTGCTGACTTCGGCCTTTGCGTTATCTTTAGCAGTCTTGTTATACACTTTCAGTCTTGTCATGCTGAACTTGCTACAATTTTGCAGTTTTGCAAAGCAAGACTGCTGCAAATGTTCTGCAAACTAAATTTGCTATGTGGGTATGCCCTAACCCAGATACCATGAACATTAGCAGCAAGTTTGATTTTTTCTGATATTATTTTGTCGTGACAAATTTGAATTGAGTAATTCGCAACAAATCATCCGCAATGTATACCATTGCCTTCTTGCATGAGTAGTTTGTTGAAAAATTGATGGCAAGACTGTCTTTAATTCACGAAAGTGACGAAAGCAAAAAATACTTCTGTTGAGAGAATAAACAATCAGCAGATACGCAGAAATGTCAGAAATTTTATTTGGTTGGCACCGCTTATTTTAAACGCTATACTTATCAAATACCAAAAAAGGCTCGAATGGAAAAGTACAAATATTACCCCACCTTAATTAATTATAGTGGTAAAAACGATGCATGAGCCTTAACGGTGGGTACGTATCAATAGACCTGATGAGGTCTATGGCCCTCTTCAAAGGGGTTAAACAATTAATGTGGCATGGAAATATTACAACTTTGCAGTATTTTTTATTACTTGTTTGCCGTTAATTTGGAATAAATTTGATACAGCATGAATGTAACTTGTACGACAAGTTAGCTGCAAGTTCAAAGTACGGTGACTTCGGCGTTTGCATTAGTTTGCTGCAGTTCTGTTACGAACTGATGTCTTATCATGCTGAGCTTCCTGCAACTTTGCAGGTTTTCAAAACAAGATTTCTGCAATTTTTTTTGCTAACTAAAAATGCTATGTGGGACGGTACTTTAAAGTATCATTTAAAAAAAAACTTTCTATAAAATTATTTTAATACATCGATTAGTAGAAATACTGTTTAGAATCAGTTATAGATACTTTACATTATCTTGTTCCAAAAACATTATTGGTTGCACAAAACAAAAATACTTTTAACCCCTTCGAGACAGGCGGCTTTTACGCAAATATTATTCTGTTGGAACGACTTTTTTTTTTTAAGTTATCTTTAGTTAAACAATCACGAAATGCTCTAACTAAAGAAATTAAATGTTACATTTCTTATTTACTGGTGCCTAAAACAAATTCTGTATGCACTTTTTGAGGGTGCATATATGCACCCGTGGTCCCGAACGGGTTAAACGGATGATTTTTTTTTCGGTGTCATTTTTCCAGCTTTCTTGACGTTGAAATATTCTGGGAGGAAATGTTTAAGTTAGAAAATATTTATACATTTCTATTGTAAGAGCATTATATTTGTATATATTCCAATTCTAGAAAATACTAAAAAAAGATTTAAACCTGTGTATATCAATTTTGATTCTTCAAAAAAATTGTTTGGATTCAATTATAAACAAATTATAGCTATGGTAATTAAGTTTTCTTTTTTTAACGAAATGAAGAATGTTTCGTCTCTTGAAAGTTTCATTTCAAAAATCAGAATAATTTTTAATGTAACAGAATTCCAAACATTCATTAAAATATTGTTGACATTTCATATTACAGCGAGTTATTCTTAGGGATAATTTTGTCATGTGTGTGAGAAAATCTGCTAAAACTGCTATTCGTTAACACGATAAACATGAAACTCAAAGGATTATAAAGTTAAATATAAATTCATTGATGTAAAAATATCTGATATCTTGCAGTTTCTAATGACTTTTAAAATTTTTTTTAATGAATAAACCTAGTAGACTGGTGATATACTTACGAAAAAAATGTGTGAAAACAAGTAAAAAAAATAAACTTTTATTTTAATGAAAAATAAGGTATTTTACAGATTATTTTATGATTATATATAAAAGAAAATATTTTTTAGAAGATTCACTAGATAAATTTTTTCATGAAGGATAAAATATTAATAAAGTTTTGGGTACAGTTTATAAACTGATGTACATATCTTGAACACTTTAGGAAATTTCTAGATACAATTATTAGTATAATGGCTTAAATAATTTGTTTATTTTCTCAATTAATACTTTTAAAATATGTATGAAGTGACAACTATTTAAAAATGGCTTTGCATATAAATTTTAATATATATATAGTTTTAATACGTTCACGCCGGCGCGGTGGGTGACACTTGACTGTCTGAGAGTTGTCAAGTCTCCGGCTTTTTGCACACCACTATTATTTTAGAGAAAATGTTGTTCCTTTAAATCGCCCAATTGCTCTAATTAAATAAAACAACATTTTCTGCATTAAAATACTGGTATCCAAAAAGCCGGAGACTTCGCAGCTCTGAGACAATCGAGTGTGACCCACCGTGAAGGCGTGAACGTGTTAAATAAATAAACAAATTAATAAATTCACTATGTCAAGTATTGTGTTCTGGAAGTTTTTGAAGAAGTTCAAGAAAAGTGAACGTAAAATTTTCTAGAAAAGTGTACCTAAATGATTAATATTTCTTTTCCCATTCAGCAGATTTTAACCCATTCGCGACGGGAGCCTTTTACGAAATGTTTATTACTTTGCCACCGGTTTTAAAAAACAGAAGTTTGTGCCTATTCAAATCGGGAAAATGCTCGGATTAAATAAGGTCAATTTTACAGTAAAATTTTACTGGTGAGGATAAACGAGGATTCTTAGGCCTATTTCCGGCACGTATACGTGTCGCTCGTCCCCAAGGGGTTAACCCTTAAATGCCTGATTTTTCAAAAATCATTTTAATAATGTTTCTCGGCTTTCATTTTTTAAATAAATCATGGGAAAAATACTTTAAAAAAATCACATTTTGTTTTAAGTATGGTTTACGGCTAAAAAACAGTTTGTTACTAATCGGCAATACTGGTCTTAAATTAAAAAAATAATTTTCGTTGATAAAATTCTATAATATTAAACACACAAGATTTATAGGAACTATAATAAGAAATAAATTTTACTTCCTCACTGCAGAACAAAATAGGGTATTTCGCAAGCTTCCAAACAAAAAAAAAAGAACAAGTATCAACAATTGAAAAAATAAATCCATCTTTATTCTTAAACAGCACAAGTGTTGCCATTTACATGTTGAAAATTGATTTAATAATATTTTCAGAATTTATTTTATTGGCAACATTAGGCATTATAGAATCTATATTATTCTAATAGTATTTTAGAGCCTAAATTGAGCATGTTGTCGAAAAGCAACACCCGGCATTTAAGGGTTAACAATTAATTAACCTTGTAAAATATATTTTCTGTTAGAGAATAAATTTTTATTTATGCCTAATTAATCTTTATGTCATGACAGTTGCTGGTATTAGTCTATGTTACTTTTAAATTAAACTTAAAAGCCATTTTTGTGGGCATCTTTGGGCTAAATTTAATTATTGATAACCACAAATGGTCAGTTTTAGGATATCTAGCATTTTTGTTAATAAGTTAGTGGCATAAATGTGGGCATGTCTTCATGTAGTTACAAACAGTTTTTATACGTATTCATTGCTGTGTTGCCAGTGGGCTACTATTTAAAATTCAGATTTCTTGATTGGCATCACTTTTTTGAAATAGTGAAATTTGACTTATTTAATGACATGTTAGTTAAGGCGAAAATAATCCGAACTTTACGATTTCAGAAAAGTGGTGCCAATCAAGAAATCTGAATTTAAAGAGGTAGCCCTCTTGCAACACTGATTCATTGCGGAAGGTGTGACCCTTTTTTTGTCAGGCCAATCATAGCGGGCCCTTATCGAACACGTGCTGCTATTGCTAACCAAGCCGTCAGTAGCAGTGTTGCCAGATTAGGGACTTTTTTGTCCCCGATTTCTTTGTAACTGCTTTTTTTAATAGAAATATTTGTCCTATTTAGAAATATATTAAAATTCTGAAAAATAAGGCGAATTATTCTATTTTTAAAAAGTGGTGACAGTCATATAATCTGAATATAAAAAGTCCCCAATCTGGCAACACTTGTCAATAGCCCATAAGTTGGGTGTTTGTTGGTATCAGGCATGTTATTGGTTTTGACACATCGTATTTTTTATGACAGTATGGTTTTTTTTAATAGTTTTCTGCCCAGAAAAATTATTTAGAATAGTTTTCAATTATTTTCGTTAAATCTTTTCTCAGAGCGGGTTTGTGCCTCTGTAGATAATTTAAGTGATGCAGTAATCTTACAAGAATTACTGTGTGAACGTAAAATGGAGATAACATGCATAAACATATCGCTCACTCGGACGCAAAGCGACCCATCTCAACAAGATTAATTTCACAGGGGAGGGAAAAGAGGATTGCCATGATTTTACTGAAAAATGAAATTATTCTACATAGCTCTGAATACCTCTATAGAATCATGCAGAAAAGCGTATTACCCTTAAGGCAGACCCGAACCCCATTTTCGGCCAAAAATCATCAAAAGTTCAAAAAAAATTTTATCTCCGAAAACGATAATATATATATTTGCGAATATCCATGCAAAATTTCAGAACTCGGGGACACTTGGAACAGGTAGTAAATGAGCTTCTTTAATTGTATTCACTAGAGTTTAAAGGACTAGCGGCCATTTAAAAAGCTTACACATCTTTGTTTACTTTTATATTACTCTATTAAACGAAGTTAGGTACAGTTAATAACATTTTAATTTTAGTATGATTAATCAAAGAAGAATGCATTATTCTGTTCTGAATTAGCCATAACCGTTAACTGTTAAATCGAACGCTATCGTGTTGTTTACATTTTACGCCTTTCGATTCGATTCTTGTGATAAACTCTTCTGTTTTTGCTTGTATACATCGCATTCTGTCGTTTAAATTAGTGTTTTCACGTGAATATTTTGTATTATTAATTCAAGTTTAATATTCTACAAGTTTATTTTAAAATAATATACTGAAATGCCTCGTTCGAAGAAATGTAAACAACATATGAACGTGATGGCTTCTAAAAGAGGGAAAGCAGAAAGTGTGATTACTCAAGTCCCTGAAAAGGTATATCCAGTGTTTCTAACTTACCTGTTAATACTGATAATAGTATAAAACAAAACGTAAGATTATATAATCTTGTTTTTGATACAGAAATTGCAAGTACTACAGGACAAAATGAAAATTTAACATCTAATCATACTCCTGATTATATTATTGTTGATATTAATTAAATTTCTGAACTTTTTACATTTACTGCATGCCCAGATTGTTTTTAAAAAACAAATGAAAATTCTTATGAAAAGTACGAGTGGATTTGTCCATAAATTAGAAATGTTTTGTGGAGCATGTGATGAAATAAAAGGTTCCAAATTTACCGGCCCAAAAAATAATAGTTGTTAAAAATTTAAATTTTCGCCTTGTTATTCATGATTTTTAATTTTCTAATTTCTTTTCAAATCCAAATATTGGGAAGCAGTTTTTAATTTTAAGTTTAATTTTATGTTTAATTTTATTTATTTTTGTTAATTTTATATATGCATTTCGAATATTTGCATCTATTAAACCTCTCGCTGCGCAACCCGAGATTTTCTCGGGCATGCATTTTTTCCGTCTAATTAACCCTCCTTGATTATTCCCACCAGTAATTATTTTATTGTAAATTTTGTCTTATTTAATCGGAGTATTTTCCCTATTAAATTAGACCTTTCGTTTAGAAAAACCGGTGACAAAAGAATTGAGATTCTTAAAAATCGCTCGTCGCGAAGAGCTTTTGATGAAACAATTACGCAGCGAGAATAGAATGCTTCAGTATTCTTATTGAAATATAAAATAATTTCGTAATTCGCTTTCATGCTCTTGTAATGAAGGAAAAATTACCTGATAGAACACAAGTTTCAACTTTTAAATTAATAAATTTTACAAAGACATCACCTAAAAAGTTCACGCTACATGCTAGCCTTATGTGATGTCACCAGGAGTCTTCTCACGTTTTTACCTCCTTACACATCTCTTTGAATGAATCAATAAAGTCGTAATCTTTGTGAATGAAAATGACTTCACTTTTGGAGATGAACTAAGTGATTATCGTTGATTAATTAATTTGGCATTTTTTTTTTTTACTTTTTGAAAATTAATTGTTTTTTATATCTCTTTTTCGTGTTATTAGTAAACTGGAAGGTTATAAAACGAAACCAATCACTTTCATAAAGTCACTTAAAAATGTATACATAAATAACCTTCCCATGGCAAAAGGATTATGAGGAAAACTTAAATCAGATAGGTCTACAGATGAGGTATCCTAAGCATGTCTGGAGACAATCAGGGGCGTGCCGAAGGCTTTTTTAGTGGGAGGGGGGGGGGGTGAACAGAATTTTGCCGACTGCAAGAACGTTGGCGAGAAAGGCTTTGTGATACCCCACCCCCCGTCAGCGACGGAGTCATCTGTTCTACAATACTGTGAATTTATAAAAATCACTATAAGTCTTAAGTGTTCACCTGCATTCTCCTTAACCACAGTCGAAATTAAATGCTGTTATTCAGTATGTGTAAATTTTTTTAAATTATTTTACCATATAAGTAGAGTTGAGAATCCTGTTATTAATTAGGATTCTGCTAACGATTTAAAAGGAAATGCATAGCTGCCAACTTGTACGGATTTTTGCTACCACTAAAATTTAATAGAAAATTTTGCCTCATTCAATCGCCGAATTACCGTGAATGTTGATAATTAAATAAGGCTGAAATTATGTTAAATTTTAGTGGTAGCAAAAATCCGTACAAGTTGGCAGCTATGGAAATGTGTACGGATGTACCGTACATTAACCAGATCTCAAAAGTAACAATTTAAGAATGTTGAAGTACTTCGTATTTTATGTTTCTATAAATCAAACCGCATGCTGTTGTGTAATGAAAGTGTATAAATTTTAAAATACATAAAAAAGACAAATCTGGCTTGCTAAAAATAAGATACATATTACTATAAGAGACTAAAAATTATCCTTCTACATTTTTAAATTATCACCTGCCTATACTTCACAATAGCCCATTTTCCAGCTACACTGTCTAAATCCAACATGTCAGTTATGTCTGTTTCACAGGTTAATAGCATTAGTTTGTCCAGTCGCTCTTCCTGCATGGTGGTACGCAAGTAATTTTTTACTAACTTTAACCTGCTGAAACTTCTTTCATTACTTGTCACAGTTACTGGAATAATTAAGGCCAACCTGAAGGCCAAAGAAAGGTTAGGATACAAATGAGCCTTCCCGGCAAGTTTTTGCGCTGCATCGCCAATTGTATCCGATTCAGAACCAGCTATTTCTGAGGACATGAGATTAATTTCACAATCCAAGTTATCTACATCTTTGAGATCATCGGGGAATAATTGACATACTTTAGAAATGTCCTCGGTAGAGCTATACTTCATCCTAGATGGAAGGGGACAGGCCAGTGGTTTAACTTTCTCAAATACCAACTTATGGATGTCTCCAAATGCAGTTGTAAGCCGATCTACCACCTTCAAAATTTCTGCTTTAAAATAATTCTCTCGTGTAAATAGAACTGCAGTTTCAGGATTTTTGTCGATTTTCGATGGAGGCCTCCGTCGCCTGTGCCGCAAATTGAACTCATGATCTTTATTTATTCCATGTGTCTCGCAGATGTTGTCAGCTTCCTTAAGGATGTTTTTTATTGCCGCTTCGTCATCATTCTGGAGTTTCTGAATGCTTTCGTAAGTTTTCTGCATTATGTCGGTTCCCTCTAAAATGTTCAGGTCTTCACGTTGCAATTGCTCTATTGCTAACTTGGTCTTAAACATAAATGTTTTCAATGCAAGTAAAGAAACAATGAAATCGTATGACATCATTTTGCTTCTTAACCCTGCCGCCTTATGTCAAGCATCCTTGTCAACCTTCATGTCTTCAGAAATAATTTGCAGAGTATGGATGAGGGCGTCATAGGACGATAAAATAGCTCTGACTGAATCCACTGGCATAGTCCATCTTGTCTTCGACAAAGATTTCAAGGTAACACTCTTCTGAAGAACTTCTATTTTCTCTCTCAGTATGCCGAATCGCTTTGTACTCAGTGAAAAGTAGTTATAGAGATCCTGAATACTGTCGTGGAACAATTTTATTATATTGCTTTCTTCGCACGCATGTTCAACACATAAATTCACTTTACGCGCTAGGCAGGGTATGTATAAAATAGTTTTACCAGCTATTTCTGAAAGTTTTCATTGACAGCCTAAAATGCGGCCGGACATAGATGACGTGGTGTCGTAAAACTGTACACGAGCTTGGGAAAGCGATATTTTTTTGTGAAATGTGCCTGTACGTAATCACAGTGTGTGCATAAAATTTTCACTGAATTATCCGCCATCATGCAACAAAAACAAACTTTTGCAAATCGCTCTTCTTCTGTGTCCGTGACTTCATCTTTTAAATGCAGCAACCTCAAATAACTAGCGCCAGATCCAGAGCCAAGAGGTTACCAAATTCTAAGAATCAGTCCATAGCAGAAGAGAGCAATTAAAGATTCTGCATGTGAAAACTTACAATAGAGATTGCAACAAACCACCCCCCTCCCCCTTCCTTTCATCACAGTCTCAAATTCTCAGAAACGCGATTCTCGCTCTCTCTGGCAACCCCTCCCTCCCACACTGAATCATACACAATCTTCCGTGAGAAGTTCTTTCTTTTCCCCTTTAAAGACGGACAGCAGAGAATTGAAATGATACTGACGACGGGAGAGGGAACTTTTTGCAGGTGTGTTCTTAACTTTCCGACTATTCTAAATTTTACCGACTCTTCCAAATAAATGGGGAGTCGTTACACCCGCAACATCTCCCCGCTAGGCACGCCCCTGGAGACAATAAGTTTTCTTGATAATCTGATTTTCCGGAGAGAAATTCCAAAGACATTATTTTCTTACAATTTTTACACGATTTTCCGTACTTTCATTATTTTTATGCTCTGTTGTTTTGTCTATAATGAAAATTGCTTGACTTTGGGAGATGAACTAAGTGATTATAGTGGATTAATTAAATCGGAAATTTTTTAAGTCCTTTAAAAAATTAATTTTTATTTATATCTATTTTTGTGTCATAGTAAAATGGAAGGTTATAAAACGAAACCAATCACTAGAAAATGTACACATAAATAACCTTCCCACGCTAAAAGGAAAAGTAGGAAAACTTAAATCAGATATTTCTACAGATGAAGTATCCTCAGCAAGTTCTGCGACAATATGTTTTATTGATAATTTGGATTTTCCAGAGGCATTTTGAGAAGGCATTATTTTCATACAATTTTGACACGATTTTCCGTACTCCCGTTATTTTTCTGATGGGTAAATTTGTCGATAATCAATCTATTAAGTTAAATCTTGCGAGGCAAATTAAGAAAAATGTGAAAGTATATTAATATTTTTTTTTATCCCAGAAAAAAGCATATGCAGACATTTAACACTAGAACTGCCGGCTATTTTACCCAAGTTTTATAAAAAGTGTTTCACAGCAGAATTTTTATTTAAAACTATTTAACGTATTTAATTAGCGTATTTTTCTGATGTATACATTTAACATAACTTCAAAAAAAAATTCTGGTTCGAATCGATTATTGTCAATTTGGCTGGGTTCAAAATTACCTCTAATGGCTCTTCTAGTGTTAATGTAATTTTCATTAAATACTCAGCAGTGGTTAAGATATTTAAAGTTATTTTGAATTCTAGTATACAGTTGCTGTACCTGCAACTGCGAAAATATGCAAATATATAAATTAGAGGTATACAAATTAGTAAAATAAACTGTTGTGTTACCGTTTATCAGTAACATCTTTCTCGTTAATTGATGAAATGTATGTATTTTCTACATCAATTCGCGCAATGAATTTCTGTGTGGGAGAAAATATGTATAGGAAATAGGAAGAGGATAGATAGGTAGATAGGAAAGTGTTTTAAAAAGTCATATTATAACATTTAATGTTTTTCAATAGCATAAATAATTATTATTTGTCTCTTTTTTATGTCAATAAAGTGGAAGTATGATTTAAAACGATCGCAATCATTTGGATACAGTCATTTAAAAGTGCATTTATGAATAGCTTTCCAATGGTAAAAGGATTAGCAGAAATCTGAATTCATATATTTCCTATGTTGCGATTATCGTAGCTATCCTAAACAAGTCTAAAAAAGTGCGTTTTGGGGGTTAATCCGTGTTTAATTGCGAAATTTAATTTTTATTTAGACATCCAACAATCTTCTTACGATTTTCCGTACATCCATTTTTTCCGCTGTATTTTTCTCTATAATGACGTTTTGTGCAAAATTGTATCTCTTGTTCTCAAATAAGGAATAAATGCGAAACAACTTTAATTCTTTTACATGTACCAGAAAAAATTATATAGAAATGTTTAACGTAATTTTCTTTAAATACAGGCTGGTACAAGAAATCTACAAATTGTTCGGTGTTCTAGTAGACAGTTGTTTTGCGTGACAGCTGCGAAAAATGTTTAAATAGATCGGTGTGTGTCAATAATTTAATTCTTGTCGTTCAATAGTGTTAAAATGACAAAAAATGTAGGAGAAGAACACGGATTAGATATTTCTACAGAAGAGGTATCATAAACGACTCCGAAGACAATAGAGCTTCTTGATATTTATATTTTCCGGAGACATTTTTAAGAAGACATGCTATTTACACAATTTGGACACGATTTTACTCACCTTCTTTATTTTCTTTTGTTGTATAGTTTCGGATATAAAATGATAATTTTGGTAAAAGAAAAAATGTATTTAATAATAAGACTTATTTTGTAGCACCCTTATGATTTCATACGATCTGATACTTCATTAATTTTATCGTTCTTAAAAATTAATACAAATTAATCTTATTATCAAATTTAGTACGTACGTGCGAAGTAAAATTTATTTCTCCGTCCATTTTTTACTTTTCATCGGTTCTCCGCGATAAAATAAAATTGAGATTCCCTGTTTTAATGTAAAACCTTATAACATAAAATGTAAAGCCTGTAATGAAATGCAAATATTTTTTTTTCAAATGGTCTGAATTAAGGGGTCTTGTACATTTTAAACGCGACGAAATTTAACGAAAAAAGTCAAAGTTTGAATTAGTCTATCTTCAAAACCTTTTTATCTATAAAAATGAAATTTTGGACATTGATTAAACAGATTGTGCTTTGTAATATGCTGTCATTAGAAATTTATTAGCCTTTTACAGAATTTATGTATTGTAGAAATCAAAATAACTCGTGTTTTTTTTTTGTTTTTTTTTTTTTTTTTTTTACTCCATAAGTCATTGCGCGCATGATATCTTGAAAAATATGTATGGATTGTCATGAAATTTGGTAAATATACAAAAAATATATGTGTGTTTAAAATGAACTACTCTTAGGCCAAAATTATTTCATTAGCTATATAAAAAAAATAAAAAATATATATTTTTAATGAATAAAAATGGTCATAGCTAAAAATATTACCATTATAAATACTTAAAAGTAGTTCATTATAAACATACATATTTGTAAAGTATCTTTACCAAATTTCATGACAATCCATACATACTTTCTCAAGATATCATGCGCGCAGCGACTTCTGGAGTAAAAAAACGAGCTATTTTCATTTCAACAATACACACATTCTGTAAAAGGCTAATAAATTTCTAATGGTAGTATATTACAAAGCACGATCCCTTTAACCAATATCCAAAATTTCATGTTTATACATAAAAGGGTTTTGAAGATAGACGAATTCAAATTTTGAAATTTTTCGTTACTGTTTGACGCGTTTAAAAGGTACAAGACCCTTAATTGATTTAGGCGATGAACCTCTTGTGTGATCATGCTTACATTAAGTTCGAATTTGCTTAGTACTGCAAGCTCTAAAATGTGTAAACTTTTAAGACATTGTGTTAAAACACTAACATTTATAACATTTTAATAGCAACGTTAATGTTACGTGTGTAGTTTATTCATAAACAGGGGTTTCTTTCTTTGTAATATAGTTTACATTATGCATATAACTTGGTTTAAATTTCGGATTCGTTGATTTGCTTAAGCAGCAGTTTATTTCTATTAATATAAATGTTTTGAGTAAAAATATTAAAATATTCAAAAGTATAGGGCTTTTTTGTTTGTCAGTGAAATAGTTAAGCCATATTCTGAAATAAATATCAACTATAAACACATTGTTTTCATTGTTTACAAAACTGCTCTCGTTTCAAATTGTAAAAATTATGCTTCAAATTTATTTATTTGAGTAAAAAAAGAAACTAAATGGTTTCGAGCTATGGGGCACTCTTTATTTGCAACATAAAGTTTCTTTTTTAAAAAGATTTCAATATGATAATTTTAATCTCGATTTTTAAACTACTTATTTTTTTGTTGTTCTATATAAAATTCTTGTTTCATGGGCTCTGGAATTATTTCTCATATAATGTTTATTCTCAAATATATAAATTAGACATTTCTCTTCGAATGAATGATTTTGAGCACTCTAATAATACATTATTATTACTTTAGTAAACATATACATTTTTAATATTTACATTACTTTCAATATTATCTTTTATTATCAAATATATCTTTATAAAATATGTTCCTTGTATCAAAATAGCATGTAAAAAGGCGTTGTATGTGTATCGTTACATAATTCTTCTCAGAGTTACAGAATTTAAAAATTTGGGGATGCTAATGCTCAAAGCATTTGACAAGATTTAATTTATATCTTATATCAAAATTTCCGTCAATTGATTTTTCATTTTTTCCCCTAGTGATAAAACGAATCGACCAAAACACATTCCGAGCTTTGTTTTTTAAAAGGCTTAGCAGGATAAGCATTGGAAAAATGCTTTTTATTCAGTTTTCCTGTTACTTTTTTTTTCATATGTGGCTACCTATCTGACAATATGTTTCCCCTCTTATCACCTTATAAAATTGATATTTTATTACATAAGAATGTTTTTCTATTTTTTTTTATCGTTTTTCTCAAGAATTTCTGCACCGAATTTCATGGCATTAACTGAAGTTATATAGCTACCAAAGATGCATAACTGGAATTTTTTTTATAATTTTATGTTTGTAAAAACTGTGTAAAATAGAAATAAAATTACAAATATAAAAATCATATATTATGGTTATGCGAAAATTACTATTTTCTTGTAAAAATTTCCACACTTGTGCACTCATGTAATATACAAATGCCGACAGTGTGTGTTGGGTATAACATATAAAGATTTACAAAAATGTGTGTAAAAAACCTATAATTCATTTGAAGTCGTTATTTGGGGGTAGAGCTACTCAAATTGGACATCCGAAGAATCTTTGGAATAATGTTGGCAGACAATATGTCAGGTGCTGTATTTTATATTTCAATGAGCATGTAGGTCATATTTTTCAAACTGTGGATACTGGTTCGATATCTAAAATTAGCGTCTTGTATCGGAAACGACAGAGAAAAATATTTTTGCTTTGAAAAAAACAACATTATTCGACGTGGCCCTTTCCTCCAAATTATGCACACCGAGCTCCCCCCCCCCCGTTCATGTTGAAGAAAAACCAGGTTGGATAGGATTAAAAAATATATATATGATGTTAATTATTCTTAGTGTGTTTCGTTAGTGATATGGTACTGCGCATTCTGTGATTAATGAATTGCAGGAGATTTGAAGATTATTAAACATTTATTTTCAATTTAGGTATGATTAATATTATGCATACTTATTACGTAAGATAACTAGTATATTAATTCGGTTTAATAATACATTTTTAACTAAAAATAACTTAATTATAATTAGTAATTTAGATTTTCATTTCCAGATACATAGGAACAAAGCTGGATGTCTGTACGGGTGCTTGTTAAGGTATGTAGATTAACATATTGATTCTGATGCGAGTTTCCGCCGCCAAGGGCCCGAATGCTGTTGAAAATCAGGCTTTTGTGAATATCTCATGTTTGCATTTGCGTGTTTTAACCCCTTAACGGTCGCATTAAATCACGGTTTAAAAATTCAAATTGCTTATTCGCACCACTTTTTTTGTAAAAGAAATATTCATCTGTCATTATGACAGGTAAAATCATACCAAAATAATGCCGTTTACACTATTATATAAAACGGGTGGAAATCAAACAAAAAGGAATAAAATAAATAAAACACACAGCCCTTGAATATCACGGGAGCAAGAATTAAGGGTTTAATATTATGTAGCTGTAACAGAACATATAAATTTCTCAGGTCTCCATATGCAGTTGTAAGAATGTTACAACACCTTTTCAGAATAGAATTCCTCTATGCATTAAATTGTAGAATATTCTACGAGAAGAAAAAAAAAACATTATTCGAAAGCAGCGGTAGTAAATTTATTTGGGCGTTTATGCCATCACATAATTTTAATCCCAAATTGCCAGATTGGCACCGCAATTTTATGAGGAAAATGTCATCTTTATTAAGTACACGAAAAATATCTTGTTAATACCGGTGTCATTAAATTATTTGAACATTTTACAAATACAAGTACCTTGTCCCTGAAAAAGTTAACTACTAATTAGAATATGAAAAATTCAGAAATAAAAATACACACGCTTTCATCACATATGGCCGAAAACACACCAAATATAAATTTATGTCGACTTTTGACCAGTAATATCCACCTTAACACCGAATATTTAAAATTGGTAAATTTAGGTGTTAGAATAGACCACAACTAAGTGTTTTATGTGGAATGAAATATAAATGTTAGGGTAGTAAACTGATTGAGAAAGTAATGAAATGGGAAACCTCTGAAATTTATATTTTCTCTTATGTGATATATAACATTAGACTAAAATGAATAAAAAAAAATTCTTCATTTTTTTATTTAACCACTTTTTCTAATAACTATTTCTTCATCATTTTTTGTTTTCTCTAGTAATGTTTGTTACAAATGGTAATAAAATCCCATCATATTTTCTAGCGACTGCAGAACTTTTATTAGCTGAAATAAGTTTATTTCCCGTATGCGTGTTTTCTTTATATATATTTTTTTATCTAGTGTTACTGAAATACTCTTAACACAGGTGTCAACGCTTAACAGATTTTTTCAGGAAAAAATATCAGTATTTTTTTTTTTTTTTAGAAAAACAAACTTAGGTTAAGCGCTCGAAATTTTGCCTTATTTAGGAAGAGATTTTCTATAAGAAAGTACTGGTACCGATGAAGTTCCTAGTCTTGAAATTTCAGGACAAGTACTACTCCTGTGTTACCCCTTAATTCACGCTCTCGTGATATTCACGGGCTGTGACTTTTTTTCAGATTTTTTGATTCCCACCAGTTTTATAAAATAGTGTAATTGGATTTATTATGGTATCATTTTACCTGTCATTAAATATGGTGAATATTTCTTTTTCAGAAAAGTGATGCCAATAAGCAATTTTGATTTTTAGAACGTAATTCAATGCAATCGTTAAGGGGTTAAAAGTACTTTTATAAACTAATCGGAATGCAACAATAAGAATGTTTTGAAGAAAGAACTCGTCGATGTTTTTTAAAAATTCTAATAAGATTAACATTATAAACTGATTTGCTGCTTTACAATTTCTTTCCGACAGTACAAAATTTAAAGGCAAGGCCATTAAAATTGTAGAAAAATTCTATAACTCCGATCAAATAAAAATGCTATGTCTTTGTACTAATTGCCATTCCGAATGCATAACTGTTTCTATTATGTCTGGGTTTTTTTTTTAAAGAATTGTGTTAAATTAAACGTTTATTGTTAGAGAAATACTCTTACATCTGTACTTTTCTTAATCTAATCTGGATACAGTAATAAAAATATTTTGAAAGCAACATCTTCAGGGTTTCAAATAACACAATCCTGAATTGGTTGTGTTTTTGAACTTTTGATAATTGATTTTTGTGTATTTTTTTAATTTATTTATTTATTTATTTTTTTTTTTTTTTTTGATGAATCCGAATATGACCTTAATTTTTAACTATCATGTCAGACTATTTGCAAATCGTACATTTCAAAGACAAAAAAAGCGAAAATACGATACTATAATATAGATGTGATGGATGCTTTTTCTAAACTTTTCTTAATTGATTTTTATGTACTTTTTAGCTCTGAATTCGAAAATAAGCTTCATTTTTAACGATCACGTCAGTATTTTTCGAAATCGTTAATTTCAAAGGTAAAAACGCAACACAGAGTGAACATATATCATAGCAATTTATCAAAGCCTTACCAAAACAAGCCAAATATTTTAAATAGATCTGCGATTAATGCCAGTCTCATCAACCGCCAAAATAAAAGAAGATACCCAGATGAAACCCATAAAGAATATAAAAGGAAAAGCTCGATGCAGAGGATGAGCGGTCTAATGAATTTTCCATACATGGAATAAAATTGTGAGGATTTTAAATACGCAATATTTTACACGTTAAGCTGCGAAAATGCATAGTATAAGGAGAAAAAGGACTGAATTATTATGAAAAAAATATTTTAAATCTATTGTATAGTATCAGCTTTTTGTATTATTTCAACATTTTAAAAATGTGTGGTTTGCGAAAACTCCTGACGTGATGGTAAAAAAAGTTTATTTTCAACTTAGCTGGACAAAATACATAAAAATCAATTATCAAAATTAAAAATCACAACCATCATATATATTTTGTAATATCAGATTTTTGATATTTTTTGATATTTTAACTTTGAAATTTACGATTTGCAAAAAAACCTGACGTAGTGTTAAATAACAAGGTCATTTTCGGGTTCAGCTCTACAAAATATATAGACTCAATTATCAAAAATAAAAAAAAAATATCACACAACCCAAATTTTCCAGAATAGTGTAATACAACACTTTAAAATTTAAAACGCCAAACTGACTTTTCGCATTTTTAAGCGTTTTACATTATGAACGCAAATGATTATTTTCTTATTAAGAAACAAATATGTAACAGAAACGTGTATAAATCAAACTGACATGGAAAAGTCACTTTATTTTAACAACAAGGTGACTTTTATAGATGACCATACCTTTCTCTCCCCCCCCCCTTCAGAATGAAACTTCTGATTTATTAGTTATTTTTATCTATTCCTTTTATATGTCACATCTGTGGTCATTAGCCATAAGTCATCAATCATATTCCGACGAAAACATTATTCCTTTCAAACTAAACCACAGCTTCAAAAAGAAACCACGGTCTACAGGGAACAAATGAGAAAATAATAATTTGAAGGTAAGATTGAAGAAAAGAAATCTGTATAGTTTTTTTTCATTTATGGAGTTTTAAAATATAATTAGGGAAATGTTGAGGATAAATAAAGATTTGTTTAAAACTATTTTCGTCTTTATTAATGAGTGTTTTTTGTCTTTCGAATTCAGTGTGACGCCATATAATGTACTATTCGTATAGATAAAGTAAACTAAAAAATAATAACTATGTAAAGTATCGAGGAAAACAAAAAAGCTATCTAAGAATAGACAAATTAGATATTTTGAGTATTAAATAATGCAATGATTTGTAATTGTAAACTATTTTAAATAATTTGCATTATTTAATTATTTGGGTCTTGACACATTTTGGACGGGTCTTGACATATACGTCCATTGGACTATTTTTTTTTTCTATTCGTACCACTTTTTAAACAGTAATTTCTAACAAGTATTTATACTTGAAATTTTAAACAGATATCTACCACAGAAACATTTTAGGAAATTTCGATATGATTGAATATAAAAATATTCGCCAGTTCGGTCTTGCAAAAAAAGGATTAAGTTACAATATTAAATATCTCGCATACATCTGACATGTGATCGTACCCTTTTCTTCAATGAAACACTATATTATAAAATAGGCAACTGTTCACAGTGATTATTATTACGTAATCCTTCATCAAATTTCAAAATTTATTGCGACTGACCTAATATACAAACTTTTCCAAAATTTCCCCCCAAAAATCCCAAATCCAGCCTTTTTCCTTTTCAAATTCCAGCCTATGTAAAAAAGAGTGAACTTCTGTATGGACCATTCACTTAGAATAGAAAAAGTTGTTAAGTTTAGCGACACTTGGGGACTGAATATACAAATAAACACTAGTTTTGCACAGCAGTCAAACAGTTAAGTTACAATAATAAATACATTGCAAAATTTATATTGCATACAGCAGTTCACAATGTTTATTATTACGTAATCATTCTTAAAAATTTCAAAAATTATAAGGATACACCTAAATCACAGCCTTTTGCAAAGTATATCCTATATGTAAAAAAAAAAAAAAAAAAGAAAAAAAAAAAAAAACTTGGTGACACTTTGCCAAATTTGGCTAACAAAAACAAAACGACAATAAATGAAGGAATGTTGACTATAGATGAATAATTTGACGAAATTCTCATCCAAACTCTGTAATGTTAAAAATTTGAATAAATTTTCTGTAACCAGGTTATTCGCATTTTAGCTTCGTGTTTTCGAGTAAAATTTGCTAAATTCTTAAGTGCACGTGTATACGGTAGCTACTTTTACACTCGGAAGGAATTTTGTTTAAGCACCACAGTTAAATGAAATATGTAAACTGCCCGAAATCAAAATATACTTGTCTCTTATCTTCCTCGGTTCTGAAGTATCGCATGCAATATTTCCAAACCGAGGAGGATATAAACTAAACTGTTTGATTTTTTTACATTTTCATTTAAAAAAATAAGTTTCATTTATTTAATTGCTGCGATTAATTTTTAATAGCAAACCGTAAATAATTCAATTAAATTTTATTTCAATTGCAGTTAGGTTGAACAGTAAATAATATAATTGAGTTGTATAGGGATGAAGGATTGTATAGTCAGGGTTGGTACGGATACCGTTATTATCAAGGCCCAATATCAGAATTTTTTTATCGGAAAAAAAAAATCTAGTTTAAACGGACGAAATTTCGCCTTATTTCATTATAGATTTTTCATAAGAAAGTACTGGTACAGAATAATTTCTTAGTCTGGAAATTCAAACACCAGTACGAACCCTGTATAGGGTTATGAATGAGTGAGTGAAGGAATGAGTCGTATAGAGATGGCGTGAGTGTGGGCATGTCTTCATGTAGTTACAGACAGTTATTATACGCCTTCATTGAGGAAGATGTGACACTTTTTTGACAGTCCTGTTACGTCCAATCATACCTAGCCGCTATCGAACACATAAGGCTATTGCTAACGAAATCTTCAGTGGCCCATAAGTTGTGTGTTTGTTGGTATCACGCTTGTTGTTGGTTTTGGCAGATCATATTTTGTATAACTGTATGTTTTTTTTTTAAATAGATCTCTCACCAGACAAATTATTTAGAATATTTTTTAATTATTTTTGTTCAATTTTCATTGACTCGAAGTGAGCATTGTATTTCTTTAAAAAATTCAAGTAATGCAGTAAACTTACGAGAATTACTGAGTAAACGGAAAATGGCGGTAATATGCATAAACATATTGCTCACTCGGAAGCGAAGGGACACATCTCGAGAAAAGTTAATTTCATAGGGGAGGTAAAAGAGGATTGGCATGATTTTACTGAAACATGAAATTATTCTACATATATCTGAATCAGTGTTGTCAGAATGGGGACTTTTTTAATTCAGATTATCTGACTGTCACTACTTTTGAAAATAGTATAATTCTCCTTATTTGTCATAAAGTTTAATCTATTTTTAAATATGCTGAATATTTCTATTTCAAAAAAGCGGTGACAATCAACAATCTGGGGACAAAAAAGTCCCAAATCTGGCAACACTGCTCTGAATATCTCAATAAAATTACGGACAAAAGCGTAATACCCTTAACCCTTTCAGGGGCAAGGTATTTGCATTCGTAAAATGTTGAAATAATTGAATCACACTGGTATTTACAAGAAAATTTATTTATAAAAATGTAAAAGTATATTTTCGTGCTTAATAAAAGTGAAGTTTTCATAAAAAAAAGGTGCCAACGTGGCAATCGGGGATTAAAATTATGTGATGTCATAGCGGAACTTATAAGAACGTTAAATAATAATGAGTGTGTTCAAGAAGCACGCGCGCTACGCGCGTGAGTTCAGGAGGCAGGAACATGGAGTGGGCCTATATCATGGATGGAATAACACGTAGTGTGTTCAGGAACAGATCATGGATTTGATTAATTAAGGTGCTAATTATAAAGATATTTTGTTGCAAAAGGAACGTGTGCTAGATGGCCGAATGGATAAGGCAGTGAACTCCAGACTAGGGGTTTTGGGTTCGAATCCTTCCAGTGTCACAATTTTTTATTGGTTGTTTTATATTTTTCATAATGAATAAGATATTTTTGATGAAGATATATTTTTTATTTTTATTATACAGAGGCACGTGTATTTTTATTATAATAATAAAATATTTATTTAAATATGAGAAAATGAGGTATTTCGAGATGAAAGTTTTACATCTGGACGCCTTTTAAATATTTAAAGTTTCGTTTCTAAGTGATTATATATGTATATGTATAATGATATAAACATTAAGCAAATCCAAATGAAAAAATAATATATATTGTGCAAAAATATCCTTTTGCACGTAGGATAATTCTTTGATTTTTTTTTTTTTTTTTTTTTTTTTTTTTTTTTGAATACTTTACGAGTGAATTTTTATCGAGACTAGGCTGGAAATCATATTTTACTTTGAACATTATAAAAATAAAATGTAATAGTTGTAGATTATTTTAACTAAAAATATCTGTAGATATATTTTTTAAAGAGATAAAATATATAGGTCTGCTGTCTAGTTTTGTAGTGAATAAATTATTATTAGAATGTTTATAAATTTTCTACTGAAAGTATAAGTAAGTATTTTGCTTATACTAACAGAATTTTGAATGCCATTTATTTCTCATGTTTTATGATGTATTTTGGTCTGTTATCCACACGGTATTAAAATATGCAATCATAAAATAAGAAATATATATATTAAAACCTTCTCTGAAAAACTGTCTAACTAGCAGTGCAAATTCCATTGAAATCCATCCAGTATAGTAGATTACAAACAAATCTCATATGTTGATATCACAATCTTGGTTTACTAACAGCATTCTATTTATCACAGAAGTTATAAATCAACTGATAAATCATTTTTAAATAAATAAAAAGAAAATTGTTAAAAAGTTAAAATTTTTAGATCACCAGTTGAATTCTTAAATTGTATCAATCAACCTACCAAACAAAGCACAACCAATAACACATAAGCAGAAAACGCACCATCACGTGATCAAATCGCCCACACAATTTTTTTGAGCACCTTGCGCGGAGTTTGTGTGCGGTTGGTTAACTAATTTTAAATGCTAAATGGGCTAAAGTAGATAAAGAAGGTCACGTGATGTTTTCCCCGACTATTTTAGATTTTATCTGAGTGAACATAGGCATGTAGTCCTGTTACGAAAACCATGTTTTGGAAGGATAAAGAAATATAGTCGTTGGTTTTACCTTTTTTGAATCATAAAAACAATGAAATAATTGAATTATGTTAAAATTCCTTTCTTCGATAAGACCTACTCCATGGCATAAACTTCTGAGCGCGCGCGCGGCGCGAAGTGCACTTCTGAACACACTCACTGTTAAACTGTTTTGAATCGAAATACAAGTGTAAAATATTCTTTATAAAACTTGATTCAAATTTCCGGTAGTTATATTGTTAAATACAAAACATTTAAATATACAAAAATCAAATGTATCGTTTATATTACTAGTATTTGCTTATACTTACTTATCTGGCCGCGTAGGAACAAAATTATTGAAGTCCCTCTACCCTCCTCTTTGTGAAATATATTCGTCTGTAGGTAGCTATTTAACACTTTGAACGTCCCGCTATATAAGTGTAGGTCACATAAAAAAAAAAAAAAAAACAGATTACATGATTGCCACAACTATTTTAAGCAGAAATATTCACTTTATTTAATGACCAGATAAAATGTTGTGCAAATACAGCCAATTACACTATTGTAACAAAACTGGGGGGGGAGGCAAGTTTTTTTAGAGGTTTTATTGCATTTTAACTTTATTGCCCAGGAGTCTATTGTTCTTTAGAAAGAATACATTTTAAAGTTTAATTGTAGAATAATGCCGATTTAAATATGTATACATTTTTTGATTTTTTTTTTAAGCCTGGCCAAATTTCACTGTTTTTTTACACGCACAAGGCCAGGCCGAGACAATGATTTAAATACGGACTTGGTAAAGACCGGGTCTTAAAATTTCGGCCCGTTTAGAATCAGAAAGAATGAAGTCATTCCCAAGAAAAAAATATGTTAGGCGGTTCTCGATCCTTCAGAAAAAAGTTAGGTCCGAGCGCAACCCACCCTGAAAAGAAACTAGGTCTAGGTACGGGCCGGCCTGGCCCGTTCCTTAAAAAAAAGCAAAAAAGGCCGGCTCGAGTGTCGTGAATGGCCCAATCCCGGCCCACGTTCTGAGCTAGCAAAATGAAGGGCAACTGTCAAACGGCCCGGGCCGATAAAAATAATCTCAATTTGTGAGAGCTAAAATTGTGAAAAATTTAAAAAAAAGGCATATTAGAGAAAGCCTTGTCTAAATCAACTGAGACAATTAAACATTACAGAAATATAGTGGAAGTTTCAGAAGCTTAAGCTACAGGAAGGAGTTACTGACCTTTAAGCTTTTAAAAGGCATTTAAATATTCTATTAGAAAACAATCTTTACTTAAAACCTTACAAGCGTTTATCTGCGTGATGGGTTTTTCCACCATTTCTCGTCTTTAAAATATTATAAGTCAAGAATCGTTAAATATAAATTGTTCAAACTTGAAAAATTCTTTTTTTACTATACAATAATTTGTTTCGGTAAAATTGAAAAAAAAAATTATTTCTCAAAATTCTGTCCGTGACCAGCCCGGCCCAAAAAATAATAATGGTTAAAAGTGCGTTGTTGAATGTGAAAAGTGCGTTGTTTTGGTCTTGTTATGCCTGATTTATATTTTTTTTATTTCTTAAAAAATCGAAATATTGGATAGTGGTTTTTAATTTTAAGTTCAATTTTATTTATTTTTGTTAATTTTATGTATGCGTTTCGAATATTTGCGTATACCTTCTCGCTGCGCAAGCCCAGATTTTCTCGGGGCTGCAGTTTTTCCGTCTAAATAACCCTCCTTGATTATTCCCACCAGTAATTTTTTTATTGTAAATTTTGCCTTATTTAATCAGAGCATTTTCCCGATTAAATTAGACAACAATGTTTGTTTTGAAAAACCGGTGACAAAAAAAATTATATTCTTTAAAAAAAAACTTGTCGCGAAAGGCTTTTGATAAAAGAATTACGCAGCGAGGGGGTTAATAGAATGCTTCAGCATTTTTACAATCTTATTAAAATATAAAATAATTGCGTAATTCGCTTTCGTGCTCTTGTAATGAAGAAAATATTACCTTGTAGAACATAAATTACAACTTTTAAATTAATAAATTTTACAAAGACATCGACTAAAAAGTGCACGCTACGTCCGAGCTTTGTGTGATGCCACCAGGAGTTTGCTCACGTTTTTAACTCTTTACACATCTATTAGACTTCACTTTTGGAGATAAACTGATTATCGTTGATTAATTAATTTGGCATTTTTTAAGAATGGTTTTGAAAATTAATTGTTATTTATACTAAACTTGATGTTTATGAAACAAAACCAATCACTTGCATAAAGTCACTTAAAAATGTGTACATAAACACCCTTCCCAAAGAAAAAGGATTCGAAGGAAAACTTAAATCAGATATTCTTGATGAGATATCAGAAAATTCTTGATGAGATATCCTAAGCAAATCAGGAGACAATAAGTTTTCATGATAATTTAATTTTCCGAAGACATTATTTTCTTATAATTTTGACACGATTTTCCGTTGTTTCATTACTTTTATGCTCTGTAGATTTGTCTATAATGAAAATTACTTCGCTTGGGCAGATAAGCTAAGTGGTTACAGTTGATTAATTAAGTAGGCAATTATTTTAGAATCTTTTAAAAAATTAATTATTATTTATATCTATTTTTATGTTAATAGTAAACTGGAACGTTATAAAACGAAACCAACCACTTGAAAATGTATACATAAATAGTCTTCTCATGGTAAAATGATAAGAAGGAAAACTTAAATCAGATATTTCTACAGATTTGGTATCATAAGCAAGTTCTGCGACAATACTTCTTCTTGATAATTTGGATTTTCCGGAGAAATTTTCAGAACACATTATTTTCATACGATTTTGACACGTTTTTCTGTACTTCTGTTATTTTTCTGCTTGACAAATTTGTCTGTAATGAATTTATTATGTTAAAACTTATGAGGCAAATGAAGAGAAATGTGAAAGGATTTTAATTTTTTTTTTTTTTTTTTTTTTTTTTTTTTTTTTTTTTTATACCAGAAAAAAGTATACAATGACATTTAACACGAGAACTGCAGACTATTTTTCCCAAGTTTTATAAAAAGTGTTTCACACCAGAATTTTTATTTAAAAGTATTTAACTTATTCAATTAGCATATTTTCTGCTGCAAATCATCAGTCATCACATCAGATGCGTTGGAGCTCTGTCGTGAGGTGGACGTGTGTGGTGATTGCTCCTTCGCATGCTATATTTTTCGCAGTTTCAATGGCGGGTGGGGCGGTTCGTTAGAATAGTTTCATCTCTATTTGAACTGTATCATGGCATCTATTAAGGATACGAGTTATATGGCGGATGTTATTGAAAACATCGCAAATGGAACGTTAGGTAGCAACTATAAGGAACAATTTGATAATATTTCGTCCAACTTCGAGGACCATTCTAAAAAAATACTGGCTGATTTTTACACCTTTGTGGACAGATACATTTTAGACTTGAAAACTAAAGATGGTTACGCTACTTCGCCTACCGATCAAGAAGAGGTAAGAAGAACATGTTTTGAAGCTTTTTCTTTGCTAAGGGAGCCTACTATAGATAATCTGTTAGACTCTGCTATTTTTAGTTTTTTCTGAACTATTCAGTATAAGAAAGCACCTAACATAATTATTAATGACACTAACCTTAAAAATGAATTATTCAACGCAGTCAAGAAGGGGATTAAGCGTCCCTTGACAGAGGAGAGTTCTACTATCCCTCTTGCTAATAAATTCAAAAATATTGCAAATGAAGTTAATTTAAGCGATAATGCTGACATGGAGCAATCCAATTTTGATGATAGTTCCGTCCAGGAACCTGGTAACTCTAAAAAAAACTACCAATCCCTTCTATATCGAAATCGACCAAAATTGGACGACGCTAGCTCAACAAATTACCGAGATAAATTTTGAAAAACCAAAAATAGCTCTTAAAGGTGAACGCTTAGTAGTTCAATGTGCTTCAGACAATGACTATAAACTAACACAGAGATGGCTAAATCAAAATAAGATAAAATATACTACTCTTCACCCCAGAGAGTTTAGACCGAAGAGAATATGCATTAGGGGTCTCCCCTGTTATACAGATGTTAAACTAATAGAAGAAAGCCTTCGCGAGCATGGATTTGCAGTCACTAGGGCTGCCATGCTTAAAAATAGAAAGACTCGGCATCCCATGCCAATCTATATGGTAAATGTTATACCGCGAAAAAACTTTGAGGAAATCTACAAAATTAACGTAATCCACTATATTTCTGTTAAAATTGAAGCCTTTAATTCCAAAAATAAAGTTAAACAATGCTATCGGTGTCAAGGGTATGGACATGCCTCAGAGGTGTGCGGCTTTGACGCCAAATGTGTCAAATGTGGGGGATTACACTGAAGCACTGCTTGTGAGCACAAAGGTAGAATTAAACCTACTTGCGCAAATTGTGGCCTTGGATATCCCGCGAATATCCGCGGGTGCCCTAAAAACCCGTACAGACTTGAAAATAAACATAACAGTAAAACTACACGTAATAGCGTCAGCAATCTCTCCTCGGAAACGGAAATTCTTGCCGAAATCTTTAAAGATTATAACTACACCAAAAAACCTTCGACAAATGATCCCTCAAACAGTGCTAGCATGATAAATTCCGAAACTAATGTTAATGATACCTCAAATACCCTTTCCTCTCCGACTACTGAAAATACTAATAATACTCAAAATTTGAAAATTCCAGTAAATTACTCTAATGATATTAAAGACATACTTACCACCTTCAATGAAATAAAAGAAGTTTTTCAAATTACAAAATTTTTTAGCTGCATCAAAAACATTTCAACTCAAACCAAAAAAATTGATAACCCTATGCAAAAAGTAATGGTGATCATCAATGAATTCGATAAACTTCCTAACCTTCTCAACCTGAATGAAGAATAACTTCATTCATTGCTAAACTATTTCTTTTTTCCCTGTCTTTCTGTCTTTTGTGTATAAAAAAAAAAAGAAAACTTGTATGCTGCTTCTCTTATGCTTTTCAAATTCTTTATAAGTCTTACCCTTTTGTGCTTTAATTTCACTATCATAGTCTCCTTATATAACCTTTCCTCATCGAGTTACCAGACTGGGCGGGCGCCGTCATTTTTTCCCCTTGTTCACCTATACATTTTGTGTTTTTTCAGTCCTGTTAGTCTGAACTCTCCTCAATGATGTTTTATTATTGTATTTTACTATCTTTTGGACATTTTCTTATAAACTTTAATCTCTTTTTTCTGTAAATATGTAAATATTTCATTTTTTTTTATAAATTATCGTATCTTACATTTTTAGAATTGTGTTAAACTAATGTATGGTCTCTGAATTGAGTGGTTTTTTTTTTACGGGGCTGCCTTTGGTAGCTTTTTCGCCTGTCCTGGACATTTTTGGATCATATGGAACTTTTTTTTTTCCTACTAGTTATAATAACAATTTTTTCTATTAAAAAATTGTCTGTCTTTTTAGTTTTCTCTCTATTTTTTCGTGGCTACTAGCCGCGTTTAAACGCTCTTTTTTCTATGGCTCCCATTGCATTGTAAAACGATCTACTCTTAGCCTGGATGTAAAGTTGCCACGCAACTAGGGAATCCATACACCAGCTCTATTGTTCCATTGTTCTGCTGCAAACTTTAACCCCTTGAGGGACAAGCAATTACGTTTGTGAAATGGAGAGTTCCCACCGGAATCTTTGAAAAATTCTATTTCAAATTAAAAGTAATTTTACGGCTTTTGTCCACCAAAGTTAGAAAAGTAAAATTTAATAAAATTTTTCTGGTGTAAAACTTCATTAATCGTAGGTGGTATATAATATATACCGGTGCCCCTCAAGTTGTTAACATATCTGTTGAGTCGATTATTATCAATTTGGCAGGGGTCAAAATGACCCCAAATGGCGGTTCTAGAGTTAATGTAATTTTCTTTAAATACTCCGCGGTAATTAACCCTTAAATGCGTGTTTTTTTTTTGTTTTGTTTTTTGTTTCGAAAAAATTATAGATGATTCTCTGAAAGGTTTATTACACAGGAAGAATAATGAAAAAAATTTGATATGGTTTCCATATAATACGTCAATATTTTCTTCTGTTGCACATTGCATTACAAGTAAAAACTACTGTCGTGTAGCTGTTTTACGCTAAAATATTACAAATTGCTAAATATTTTAACAAGTATGTCTGCAAATACCTTTTTTATGTAATTATTTTTTTTTTATAAAGCTTAATCTTTAACCCTTTAAACATGACGCTGCAAAACCCGAGATTTCGTCGAGCAACGTAAAAGTAGTACAATTTGCGCAACCCGAGATTTTCTCGGGGATGCAGTTTTTCTGTCTAATTTACCCTTCTTGATTAGTCACACCAGTTATTTCTTTATTGTAAATTTTACCTTATTTAATCGGAGCATTTTCCAGATTAAATTAGAAAAAAAAATTGTTTTGAAAATCGGTGACAAAAGAATGAAAATTCTTAAAAGAAGAGGTCGTCACGAATGGGTTAAATACGAAATTTTTTAAGCTATTTTGATAAAACAATTATGTAGCGAGAGGGGTAATTTCGATGACAGAATGCGTTTTAGAAATTACCAAGTCCAGAGAATCTGGCTTTACAGCAGAAAGTTATAATGGTTAATTTCGCTTTAATTAAATACGGAAAGTCTAATATTATTTAAAGCAAATATTGCTATTTTAAATTTCTGGTGTTAATTAGGTATATACGAATAAAAAAAATCTATTACATTCAAAACACTAAAGTGTTATTTACAGTTATTTTGAATTCTAGTATACAGTTGTTGTACATGACAACTGCGAGAAATATGCAAATATATAAATTAGAAGTATACAAATTACTAAAATAAACTGTTGTGTTACCATTTATCAGTAACATTTTTCTCGTCAATTGATGAAATGTATACATTTTTTACATTAATTCGCGCATTGAATTTCTGCGTGGGAGAAAAAACCATAGGAAATAGGAAGAGGATAGGTACGTAGATAGGTAACTGTTTTATCAAAAGTCATATTATAACATGTAATATTTTTTTCGATAACATAAATTATTATTATTTATGTCTCCATTTTATGTTAGTAAAAAAGTGGAAGGATGATTTAAAACGATAGCAATCATTTGGATAAAGTCATTTAAAAATGGATTCCTGAATAACATTCCAATGGAAAAAAAAGCAGAAATCTGAAATCAGATATTTCTTATGTAGAGATTATCGTAGCTATCCTAAACAAGTCTGAAAACAAAGGGTTTCTTTTCTTTTCTTTTTTTTTTTTTGGCCGTGTTTAATTGCGTAATTTAATTTTTTGGAGGAATTTTCAGGAGACATCTTACAATCTTCCTACGATTTTTCGTATATCCGTTTTTTTCCATTGTGATTTTGTCTGTAACGAGTTTTTGTGCTAAAATGTATTTATTGTTCTCAAATAAAGAATAAATACGAAACCACTTTAATTTTTTTAATATACCAGAAAAAATTATATACAAATAATGTTTATTATAATTTTCATTTAATATGGAATAGTTTTCAGGTGATTTTAAATTGTCCTGAGTTCTTGTAGGTAGCTGTTTAGGTGACAGCTGCGACAAATGTTTAAATAAATCGGTGTGGCATTTGGAACTAAAGTATAGGGTATTAAAAAAGCTTTTTTATTTTAATGTATAATAGTGAAAACATTTTTCCATTTTGGATGCCTAAACTATTGGCTGAAAAGTTTTTTATAAATTAATTTGTTTTCTGGTTCCTCCAGGATGCCAAAATTTTAAAATTTCAGCATAAAGTAAACAACGTTGCTGTTAGCTCACATCTGATTATATTAAAAGCCATTATTTTGAAAATCCCTTGAAAAGCCTGATATTGATACTGGCTTTTTGTAAGATTTGTCATTTTTTTCTTCTGAAAATAGCATGAGATTCCACTTACTTTTCGTTTTTATGTTTTTGTATATATGTTCAACTACTACCTGATATATTTTGTTTTATTCAACTGTAATGCTGTTTTGAGATAGGACTCATTCAAAAGTTGCAGATTTTGAAACCTGAGTTGAAGATTGATTATACCTGCTAACAGCATCGATATCTGATAAAGTTCTATATTACTTAGCTTGTCCTAATATTAAACTTTCATATTATATAAGAAAAAGTTTGGGGGTTTTGTTTATTTTTCCATTTTTGTTCAAATTTTTGTTCAAAAATTTGGGCAGATTTTGAATCTGAGTTGAAGATTGATTATACCAGCTAACAGCATCGATATCCGGTAAAGTTCTATATTACTTAGCTTGTCCTAATATTAAACTTTCATATTATATAAGAAAAATTTTGGGGTACTATTGCTTAACTAAGATAATAAGTGCAGAAAACGGACAAAAACGTCATTTTGATTGCATTTTGTGGCAACACGACAATGAAAATTAACAATGCCCTATGGAGCCAAATAAATTTTACTAAGCATGTAGTGTTATACTAATAGTTTATGGCAAAAGAATTTTGGGATGTTGTTGCTTTCCAGAGATATAACAAATCAAACATACTGGCATTTCAAGTTTCATGAAAAAAGGGATTCATAATCTTGAACTTTCACATTTTCTACAGGGAACAGGAAATTTTTTCAGGGCTTCAAAATTGCACAATATTCATTAAATATGTTCTACTTCAACATAAAAAAAATCAAGCAAAACAAAAAATACAGCTGTCACACTTGTGTGATTTTCAAAATAATGGCTCTTAAGCAAATTCTTCCCAGAATTCACCCCGAGGAGGTCTCTAATTATCGACGTCCACGCTCCTTAGATCCCTTTGTTATGGATTAATTTAATGGATATTCAACCTACTGCCTTTTTAGGCAAACTTTGTCATTACATTGAGGGAATTCAAATTTCCCAAGATAAAGCCATCTCTTGTTTAATATCTTAACACCTTGAGGGGCGGTGGGATAAAATATATCCCACCTAATTTAAACAAGATTCTCACCAGAAAATTTTAACTATATTTAATATTTTCAACTTTGGAGGAAAAGTTCTGAAAAATTGCTTTTTATTATTTAAAAATAAAATGATTCGATTATTCGATTAATAGACCTTTCATTCATTTTTTTTTGGCCGTGTTTAATTGCGTAATTTAATTTTTTGGTGGAATTTTCAGGAGACATCTTACAATCTTCTCACGATTATTCGTATATCCGTTTTTTTCCACTGTAATTTTGTCTGTAACGAGTTTTTGTGCAAAAATGTATTTATTGTTCTCAAATAAGGAATAAATACGAAACCACTTTCATTTTTTATATATACCAGAAAAAATTATACAGGGTGATTCAGCTCGTCGGTGACAAACTTTAAGGATCGATAGAGCACACCTAGACGAACATTTTTGAATAGGGAATGTAGGGTCCCTGATGCGATGGTAAGGCGCTAGGCGCTTTCGAAAATTTGGGTGCCGAAATTCGAAACGTCATAAAAACTAGGGAAATGGTTAGATTTTCTTGCTTGTTGCGTCGAAATGATTCTGTTTGTTTAGACTTTCTTCAGTACCAATTTGATAAGCGTATCTCTTAAAACATGGATAGGGGGCGCTGCAGACTTTGGAGAGCTAGACAACAACTTTAAGCCCGTTATTTTGATAATTTAACACATGCTCGCCAAAGTTTATACTCTAACTTAAAGTTTGAACCCAAAAGTAGAGCCCTGCAAAAAGCGTAAGAGCCGGAATAAAATGTCAAAGTACAGGGTGGTCGAAACTCGAAGGCTCCTAAGTGATAAACAAACAGATTTCTTGACTTATGGCATGCATTTTCATGATTCTGTTTGCTGGGGCTCTCTGAAACTCAGTTGAACGGTACAAAAAGAAACATCGATAGGGGGCGCTTTGGGCAAAAAACATAATTCGTTGACATTTCGGACGCTAACTGGAAACGGGGCGCTACGATCAGTTAGTAATAATGAAAACACATTTTCTACCTCTGCTCAACACTTCTGAATAAATTTAGACCAAAAACATCAATGATACTGGAAATTTATTTACAAAAAATAACACTACAGAAGATGCTCGAAATTTCGACCTTGGGCCATGATGCAGGCTTCGCACCTCCGTCGCATTGAGGAGTGTGTGTTTCCAACAATGCCAGGAGTATCTCTGATCTGCCCTGCAGCTGCCACAATGCGCGCCACAAGTTCTTCAGCACTGCTGACAGGTGTATGGTATACCTCGGCCTTCAGGTAACCCCAAAGGAAGAAATCCAAGCAGGTGAGGTCTGGTGATCGGGCAGGCCAGTGAACTGGACCCCCACGCCCGATCCACCGCTGGCCATACCTTGCGTTTAGATGGAGACGCACGTCGTTCGTGTAATGGGCCGGAGCTCCATCGTGCTGGAACCACATCTGGCGACGCGAACCTTCGGGTACGTGCGCCTCATCCAGAAGCTGCGGCAGCACTTGATCCAGGAAAATCAGGTAATTTCCACCTGTCAGCCGTTCAGATAACAAATAAGGGCCAATGAGGCAATCCCCCAGAATGCCGGCCCACACATTTACTGAGAAACGCTCCTGGGCTGCTCGGCTTCTGGTTTCATGTGGATTTTCATCACACCACACATGACTGTTGTGGGCGTTCCACATTCCCTCCCGGCTGAAGGTGGACTCGTCCGTAAACAAAATGCTGTTTACAAAACGGGGATCCCTGGATCTCATCGCCAAGTACCATCTTGAGAATTCCACTCGAGGGCCAAAATCCTGCTCTCTGAGCAACTGCACCCGCTGGATGTGGTAGGGGTGCAGATTCCGGGAACGTAAGATGCGCCACGCAGTTGCTTGCGAAATGCCAACATGTCTGGCGATATCTCTCGTGCTAAGACCTGGGTTGTCCTCAACCAGGTTAAGCACAGCCTCTTCGTTGTCGGGGGTGCTCACTGATCGCTCCCGTTCAGGCCTGCCTCCGTCGAAAGATCCCGTTGTGGACAACCTCTGGTGTACTCGAGCGAAGAAGGCATGGCAAGGGATTTGCCTGTTGGGGTAACGCTCGGCGTACAACCGCTGAGCGGCTCGTCCATTACAACCAGCAGCGCCATACGCCAAATGCATGTCAGCCAATTCAGAGTTTGTGTACCGTTCCATCCTACTACCGATCTGCAGACAAGTAACCCGAAGCTTAAGTAGGTACCGCACGTTCAAAAGACGTGTCTGCGCATACAACTAAGTCATCTCGCGTTGTCGTCTACGTATTACGTATCTTTTGCATATCGATATGGTACGATATCTTTTGCATAAATCAGCAAAAAGCACCTTATGTAAATTTTATTGCGCGCATTGTGCATGATTGAAACCAGCTATGTTTGTTAAAAAAAACAAACAAACTGCAGTTTTAATAGCTTCTTATGATAAGTAAATTACTCTCTTGTTTTGTTTCTAACTGATCGTAGCGCCCCGTTTCCAGTTAGCGTCCGAAATGTCAACGAATTATGTTTTTTGCCCAAAGCGCCCCCTATCGATGTTTCTTTTTGTACCGTTCAACTGAGTTTCAGAGAGCCCCAGCAAACAGAATCATGAAAATGCATGCCATAAGTCAAGAAATCTGTTTGTTTATCTCCTAGGAGCCTTCGAGTTTCGACCACCTTGTACTTTGACATTTTATTCCGGCTCTTACGCTTTTTGCAGGGCTCTACTTTTGGGTTCAAACTTTAAGTTAGAGTATAAACTTTGGCGAGCATGTGTTAAATTATCAAAATAACGGGCTTAAAGTTGTTGTTTAGCTCTCCAAAGTCTGCAGCGCCCCCTATCCATGTTTTAAGAGATACGCTTATCAAATTGGTACTGAAGAAAGTCTAAACAAACAGAATCATTTCGACGCAACAAGCAAGAAAATCTAACCATTTCCCTAGTTTTTATGACGTTTCGAATTTCGGCACCCAAATTTTCGAAAGCGCCTAGCGCCTTACCATCGCGTCACGGACCCTACATTCCCTATTCAAAAATGTTCGTCTAGGTGTGCTCTATCGATCCTTAAAGTTTGTCACCGACGAGCTGAATCACCCTGTATACAAATAATGTTTATTATAATTTTCAATTAAAGTCGAATAGTTTTCAGATGATTTTAAATTGTCCTGAGTTCTAGTAGGTAGCTGTTTAGGTGACAGCTGCGAAAAATGTTTAAATAAATCGGTGTGGCATTTGGAACTAAAGTATAGGGTATTAAAAAAGCTTTTTTATTTTAATGTATAATAGTGAAAACATTTTTCCATTTTGGATGCCTAAACTATTGGATGAAAAGTTTTTCATAAATTAATTTGTTTTCTGGTTTCTCCAGGATGTCAAAATTTTAAAATTTCAGCATAAAGTAAACAACGTAGCTGTTAGCTCACATCTGATTATATTAAAAGCCATTATTTTGAAAATCCCTTGAAAAGCCTGATATTGATACTGGCTTTTTGTAAGATTTGTCATTTTTTTCTTCTGAAAATAGCATGAGATTCCACTTACTTTTCGTTTCCATGTTTTTGTATATATGTTCAACTACTACCTGATATATTTTGTTTTATTCAACTGTAATGCTGTTTTGAGATAGGACTCATTCAAAAGTTGCAGATTTTGAAACCTGAGTTGAAGATTCATTAAACCTGCTAACAGCATCGATATCCGGTAAAGTTCTATATTACTTAGCTTGTCCTAATATTAAACTTTCATATTATATAAGAAAAATTTTGGGGGTTTTGTTTATTTTTCAATTTTTGTTCAAATTTTTGTTCAAAAATTTGGGCAGATTTTGAATCTGAGTTGAAGATTGATTATACCAGCTAACAGCATCGATATCCGGTAAAGTTCTATATTACTTAGCTTGTCCTAATATTAAACTTTCATATTATATAAGAAAAATTTTGGGGTACTATTGCTTAACTAAGATAATAAGTTCAGAAAACGGACAAAAACGTCATTTTGATTGCATTTTGTGGCAACACGACAATGAAAATTAACAATGCCCTATGGAACCAAGTAAATTTTACTAAGCATTTAGTGTTATACTAATAGTTTATGGCAAAAGAATTTTGGGATGTTGTTGCTTTCCAGAGATATAACAAATCAAACATACTGGCATTTCAAGTTTCATGAAAAAAGGGATTCATAATCTTGAACTTTCACATTTTCTACAGGGAACAGGAAATTTTTTCAGGGCTTCAAAATTGCACAATATTCATTAAATATGTTCTACTTCAACATAAAAAAAATCAAGCAAAACAAAAAATACAGCTGTCACACTTGTGTGATTTTCAAAATAATGGCTCTTAAGCAAATTCTTCCCAGAATTCACCCCGAGGAGGTCTCTAATTATCGACGTCCACCCTCCTTAGATCCCTTTGTTATGGATTAATTTAATGGATATTCAACCTACTGCCTTTTTAGGCAAACTTTGTCATTACATTGCGGGAATTCAAATTTCCCAAGATAAAGCCATCTCTTGTTTAATATCTTAACCCCTTGAGGGGCGGTGGGATAAAATATATCCCACCTAATTTAAACAAGATTCTCACCAGAAAATTTTAACTAAATTTAATATTTTCAACTTTGGAGGAAAAGTTCTGAAAAATTGCTTTTCATTATTTAAAAATAAAATGTTTCGATTATTCCGGTGAGAATTCAACAGTTAGAAACATTTTTGCTTGCCCCTCAAGGGGTTATGACGGTTGACGCTGCTCAAGGGACAATTGTGACAAACGTTTCCACTGTTTTAGTATGACAAGTAATATCTAAAAATCCAGGTGTTTCCCGTGTTTGTACTTTTTAAAAAAGTTCTTCATCCTATCAGTCCGTCAAGACAAGATCCATTTTTTATAGACTATAATTTCAATATGTCCGCATTTTTTTCATGTTGCTTTCCTACTGGTCCAGAAAAAACCTTTAGTACCCGTAGTTTTTCCAGCAAGATGTTGAAATAAGTATCTAAAAAAAGTTCATTTGCATATAATTTGCAAATTATCTATTGTAAAATTTTTAGAGTCTTGCTTCCAATGCTTTGACAACTCCAGATTTGCGTCGTGCATTGACCGCGTTTCTGTTTCACCCAATAAATTTCAAATTTGAAATATCTGTATTATTATTTTGAAAATATACCAAAACTGCAGTGGCTATATTAATATAAGAAGAAGATGTAAATGAAATATGACCAATATATTTAGATCCTGGTTTTTGAAAACGATGTGTTCTTCTTTAATGATTTTTCGTTATACTTTACTTTTTCCCTTTGCTTCAATTTTCATAGCGTTATCCTTTCTGCGATCAAAATAAAACCTTCTAAAATTAACTCAATTCGTCTTTCTTGTTCTATCAAATTCTTCCTTTTCTCTTCTCTTCTTTCTTTTCTTCAAGTCCTTCTTTATGTTACCGTTTCTTTATTATCATTAGAAATACTCATATCTTATAGGGTACCATTTGCAATAATATTTCCACTTTTGTCTAATACTCCGTTTCTTTCACCTTGTTGATTATCAAATTCAGGTTTAGAAGAACAACCGAATGAACTATTTCCTTCCGAACTATTTTCTTCACTTGACCAATCATTCAATCAAAACATAACTTTTTTTGTTTTAAAATAATTTTTTCTTTCCTTGATATTTCTTTTTCCAGTCTTGCTACAGATTTTTGTGTAGTTTTTATATCTATTGATTCTATCGCCATCACTCCATCTTTCTTTGGTCTTCGAGAAACTGACGTTCTTGTTCTCATACACGATAATATTTTGTGCATTTACAGTAGGCCGTGGGCCGTACATGAATATCATGCAAGTTCGTTTCAATCATCGAGGGGCAATTTTGAGTTAATCTTAAAATTTAAATAATATTGTATAGATAAAGAATTCATAATGTTCTGGTATCATAAAGTGCACATTTTTTCATAATTAATTATATAAATTCTTATTTTTTACAATTTCTGCGGCCCTGTTTATATGTTGATATGTAAAAGTAGCCGAATATCCAACTGAATCCTCCAATCACAAGCCGCCGTTTTTTTTGACTGAAATTATGATCCAATGAACATCGTCGAATCGCAAACGCGCTATCTAGCGATATCTCCATCGTATGATTACATCCTAGAACTCGCCTTGTTTACAAAGTTGATTCCGCGTATGAATGATACTAATGCCGATATTAATACAATGTCTGATCTTATGAAATGCTTTTTGCATCTTGTCAATGATGCAGACATAAAAATATTAAACTTTTCCACCGTCAGTTGGGCAAAAGTTAAACAGTGCTGTTTGAAATGGAAAGATTTTGATACGACTCAAAATAAAAAAGCTTCTGGATTGTTATTGTTGCCCGTAAATGAACAAGAATTACCAGATGATAAAAACAATGGTTTTCATCGTAAATGCTATAGTAAGTTTACGGATAAAACCCGAATTGCTGCTGCTGAAAAAAAAAATTCTAAAGCATCAACTTCAAAAGCAAAACAATTTTATGATGCAGCACTTTCCGAAAACATGATTTCTAAACGAATTATGCGAAGCGATTCTATATTTTCGAAGGGTGTAAACAAAAAATGCGTGTTGCTCGCCGTATGTGTTGTTTGCAAAACAGAAAAATATATTGTTGACAGACCTACAGGTAAAAGAAAAAAAGAAAAATTGGCTAAATGCTAAATAAACAACAATTTATTGCTCGAAGCTGCAATCGCAAAGAAGGATGAGCTGATTTACTGATACAAATTCGTGATAAGGATTTGGTAGCAATTGAAATGCAGTATCATAGATCTTGTTACAAAAATTATACTATGTTTTTAACCATTGACAAAAGCGCACAACCTGTTGACACACAATATTCCATATCATTTAAGGATTTCTACACTGATGTAATAGAAGATTTAATCATCAAGCAAAATAAAATAATGAGGATGAACAAACTAGTAGATATGTTTGTTCAAATTGTGCTTGAAAATGAAAACATTGATATATCTGGATACAGAAATTGTTTACTTAAGTGGCGTATTCAAAAAAATTATCCACAGATTAGTTTTGTCAAGCGTCCACGTTCTAATCAGTGCGAACTTGTATTATGTGACTCAGTTTCAAGAAATGTGTGTCATGTTATGGAACAGAACAGTTCAACTGAAACAGAAAATGAAGATTCAGATGCAGCAGAGCAAGAAGATCCACCAAGCAAACCAAAGGTTAATTAGAGTGAAATTAGAAATTAGTATTTTGCTGCGAAAATGTTAAAAATTGTAATGCTCGACACTCCTGGATTTATAACTGGGTGGCCTTCGAAAGATGATGATCTAACGACAGAGGCAGCATCAAATTATGTTCCTAAACACTTGTTTAATTTTATAGCATGGTGTGTAGGAGCTTCAGAAGAAGTAGCAGAAGATTATTATGTTTCTGTAAATGAAGATATGAAAAGAAAAATTTTATCAGTATCTCAAGACTTGATGTATTTATTATCAAATGGAAAGCAACAAACACCAAAACATTTAGCTTTGGGCATGACAATACGTCATTTAACAGGATCTGCTTCCTTGATTGGAATTTTAAATGGTTTTGGACACTGCGTATCTCATAGTACTGTTCTTCAACAAGATACAGCTTTAGCTATACAGCAGTTAAATAAAAACAATTTAGTACCTCATGGTTTTTCTAAAAAGACTTTTACTATTCTTGTATGGGACAACAACGATTTTGGTGAGGAAACGCTTAGTGGGTCTAGGACAACCCATAATACAAACGGTATTATCATTCAATGGAGCAGTCATCCTTTAACTTTAATTGAAACACTCCATGAAAATGAAACGACAACTTCACCAATGAAAAAGGAAGAAAACGAACTTTGGATACAAATATTCCTACTGTTGAAGTTTTTACTGGAATTAAGATACATTGCCCTCCTCGCTATGATGATCTGCCTTCCACTATGGACTACTATGGCTAGAGAAGCAGAAATATATAAATTTCCAAGATATCTCGCGAAAGACTGATCATTTTTTTTATTTGTGCAAATTTTTTGGTAGTGAAGGTCAACATTTAACTGGCTGGTCCGGGTTTAATACTATGCTTGAAAATGTAGAGAAGCAGAATTATCAAAAAAACAAAAATAGGTTATTTACCTGTTTTGGATGCTAATCCTACAAATATGTCGACTGTAAATGCTATATTAAAACGTAGTATACAAATTGCTGACAACCTGGCGATTAATTGCATTGTTCTTGTTATGGATCAAGCAATTTATTCGAAAGCGCAACAAATAAGGTGGCAAAATGAAATATTTAAACAACGGTTAGTTATCAGGTTAGGTGAATTTCATACAGCAATGTCATTTTTGACTGTAATTGGAAAAAAGATTTTCTGATGCTAGATTGAGTGATATTTTTATTGAGTCAGGCGTAGTAGCTGAAGGATCGATCCAGGGGGTAATTAATGGACATCATTATAATAGGAGTATCCGTGCAAATAAATAAATGTGTGAAGCTCTACATAGATTATGTTTGCAATGTTTTTTCAATGAATTAAAAAATGAAGAACGTACTACAATTCAACACACCATTGCAGAATTTCTTGACACATTCGCATCTGATTCTTCAAAAACATATATATATGTGATAAAAATGTCTTAAATTTCCTTGAAAAATATTCTGCTTTTATAGCTGAAAAATCTTTAGATAGTTCAACCTTTGCTTTTTGGAGTAGTTTTTTGGAGATGATGGAAATTTTGTTGATTTTTATTCGAGCAACTAGGGAAGGAAATTGGGAGTTGCATTTATCTGCTGTTTATTCTATGCTTCCTAGGTTTTTTGCTTACGACAGAGTAAATTATTCAAGGTATCTATATATTGGTGTGAAATGCAAATGTTGCATAAAACATATCCAGATATAAATAATGAATTCCTAAAAGGAAAACTTTCTTGTCAACAACAAGAAAAATATGGATTTTCCAAAACTACTTGTGATCAGGTAATCGAACAAACTTGCAACCGTGATTCTAAGACAAAAGGCCGGTTTACAGGAATTACATGCAATAAAAGAGCTGTAATAAGATGGATTCTTTCACATCATTCTAGAGCCATAATTTCACATTATTGCAAACTAATGACAGGCAAAGAAGAATATGTTCGTTCCAGAAAAGAACTTGATGCTTCGCGAATTAAACGGGATGAAGAAGATGTAAATTAAATTATTCAAACTATCGAATCAATGTTCAATCCATTTGAGGTACAGTACAATGATTTAATTCATATTTCAACTTGTGATGTTACTCCAATAGATATCCAGAAAGATATATTACAAGCATTTGATATTGGTGAAAAGTGCTTTGATAGCTTTTTAAAAGAAACATTAAGTGATCACGTAAGTTCATTAGATTTTTTTTTCTCCCCTTAAATAATTAAAACTTAAAACTTTCACTAATGTTGGAAAAACAATCAAAATGAAGGTCAAAGATGAAATGCTGGCTTTGAAATGCAGTAAAGATTTATTAAATCGCCTTCTTGTTATTGCAAATGTGAAGAATATGGATCTCAGTGAACTCATGAAATACAGTCTTGACGCTATACCTTTGTGTCATGGTAACCATGATGGAAGTAAAAACAGAACAAATAAAGTATTATTATTGCATTACATTGAAAATAAATATTGTTGCAGCATTACATCATTTGAAGATATCCCATCCGAACCGGTGTTGTTAATTGATGGCATGGCACTCATTCAGCAAGCAAAGGGCATTCATCTGACATTTGGAGATTTTGCACAAACCATTTTAAATTCTATTTTGAATCTGGTCAAAAAAGTCAAATGCAAGCGTGTTGACGTCATAACTGATGCTTATCTCACATTAAGCATAAAAGGAATGGAAAGAGATCGTAGAGCATCAATGGGAACTCAAGTTATAAAAATAAAAAATTCAAATCAGAAAATGCCGACACAATTTAAGAAGTTTTTAGCTTCTTGCACTGAACTATGTTTTTGTTATAATTGCAACAATTACGACCAAACTGATGTGCAGCCAGTATCGGATTCTGATGATGATGAATTTTCTAAATAATATATTTCCCTAGGCCAAATTTAATAATCATTTCATCTTGCTTTAATTCAGAGCTTTTTAATAAGAAAAATAGCTTTTATTGTAATATTTTTTTAAAAAATAAGTAGTATAATGATTTTGTACAAGCTTATTTGGATCGTGTTTAAGAAGTAAAATTTAATGTATGTGAAATGATTTTATATTATTCAAAAATTTAAAATATGCACAACATCTAGTCTCAAGAATATAATAATATAAAGATCTTCGACTGTATATGGACATGTTTCTCACATATTTTGCTATGTTTACAAGGTACGATTTGAGTTTTGATGATGTGTGAAATGATCTATATAACACAAAATTCTAACGAACGCAAAACCTTGCGTTTTTAAGTTTGTGTTCTAAAGGTCTTGTACAGTCTACTATATTTTTTTGTGGTGCATATTTATATTCCTACAATTTGTGACCAATGTTAATTTCAGGTGTCAATTCAGATTTTATTTTTTAAGGCCCATTTTTGTCAAAAAAAAGTGAAATTTCTATTTATTGTTTTATTATCATTATTATTAAAATCACGTAAAACCTTCACTTTTAACAGTCACTATATTTTACATTCAATAACAAGGATGTTTCATTATACCAAATAAATCCAGGAATTTAATATAATACTGAAAAATATTTGTACTGTACTTTTTGTGTGATTGGATGGTTCTTTAAAAAAATAATTTAGATTAAAAAAATTAATGGTTTAGTGTTAAAAGTATGTGAAAACAAATTAGTTCATGAATAGATTTGATAATAACCAAAAAAGCTTCATTAATACATAAATAGATTTGGTAAAAAGATTTTGATTACCAGAAATATCAGCAATATTTTTTTCAGAAATAAATTTATACTTTCTTCATGAAAATCCACGAGTTCAGACATATTATCATGAATTACATATTAAAATACACACGGAATGATATAAAACAAAAAATTCTGTAATTTTGTCTCTACATTTTAACTGAAAGTTTAATTGTTTACATCCGTGATGATGTGCGGATTATAGGCGTTTGCAGATTTGAGGAAGTCTTCTGTACAAACAGAAGTAATTTGTGTACAAAAAATAGTATATACATAAATAAATGTTAATTTGTTTAAATATATTCATAAACAAGCCTAAAAAGTCCATCAGGTTTGTTTTTATATCGTTTATCAAACTTTAGAAAGTGAGATTTAAAATTCACTTTCTAAAACTTGAATTGCTCCAAGTTTTTAAAATACCGTCAAGCCCCAAATAATGGAAAAGTACAGCATGCTCAAAAGTGTGATAAAAGAACATAGATTATGAAATTATAAAAATTTACTAATTTATATATTAAATATGCCAAATGTAAAATATAGATACTTTTTTTTTACGCATTAAAACGACGATTGCAAAATAATGTGCAAAGATTTTTTCCAGAACATTGGTAAATTATGTCCGTCATATGGCAAAGAATGAATTAGTAGTAATTTCAAATTGCCCCCAAAGAGTTGAAACGGAACTTGCAATTTAACTACATTTTTAGTTCAAGGCCTACAGCCTACACAAAGAAAAGTTTTTTCTGTACGATTACCTAATATTTTGCAATTTTATATTGGATGTGGGATTATTATTTCCAATTTTAATGTTTTTCTTCACATTTTGACATTTCTCACGATAATCCGATCATTTTTATGATTTGTGTATCAGAAAACGTTGGAATTGAAGATCTCAGCAATGCACTTTTAATTGTATTAGCAACAGCTTTATATATTTCAGAAACAGTGTGTTCCAGTTTCCAAATAGCAGATTTTAAGTTAAATTGAACCCATAAATAATGTTTCATAACATCTTCATATGCTCGCCAAAGATGACAGTCTAATGTTAATTGTTTTGATTCGCAAAATACGAGACACATCAACAATTTTCTAGATTTAGGTACGTTAGCAGACATTGTCACATTTGACACCGGCTGTTTATTGAACAATAGTCAAAGAAACTGTTAACACACGCTAAATAGGACTAACTTGTTATGAGTCGCAGCCAAATAAATCAGAGACAACGAAAGGCGATGCCCACTACGCTGGATTCTACAAAAGTCAAATAAAGTGGAGCCATCTTTTCCATGGCACTCAAACTAAATTATTCCCTTTATTACAGGACATTAACACTTTATTAATTTAATTTTGCAAAACATAAATTTAACAATGATCTTAAATCACTTTTCATGCAATTGATGACTTTTATTCATTTTTTATGGAAAATCAGGTGCTTTGAGGAACCGCAAAATATCATTTTAAAATTAAAAGAAAAATATTTTCTAAAAGGAAAAATGAAAAAAAAAATAATCACTATTAGAATATAAAATTCGACACTTCGTTTTTTAGTTCCACTTTAGCAGCCATGTAACAATAACTTATTTCTTGTCGTTCGATATTATTAAAGTGACAGAAAAAGTAGGAGAAGAACACAGATTAGATATTTCTACAAAAGAGGTAACCTAAACGACACCGAAGATAATAGAGCTTCTTGTTATTTATATTTTCCGGACATTTTGAAGAAGTAGTTTTCGTACTTTTCGTACAATTTGGACACGATTTTACGCACCTCCTTTTTTTCTATTTCTTCATTAATTTTAACACTATTACATATTAATCCTAATTAATCTTATTTATACATTTAGTACGTATGTGAGAAGTAAAATTTACTTCTCCGCCATTTTTGTTTCTTTTTTAATTTTCATAGGTTTTCCGCGATAAAAACATTTTGAGCTTCCCTGCTTTAATGTAAAATCTTATAACACAACATGCAATGCCTGTAATGACATGAAATCTTTTTCAAAGGTTCTAAATTAATAGATTTAGGCAATGAACCTCTTATGTGTTTATAATTAATTTAAGTTCGAATTTGCTTAGTAATGTAAGTTCTAAAATATGTAAACTTTTAAAATAGCTGTTTGTGTTATAACACTAACACATATAGCTTTTTTAAAAATAGTAACGATAATGTCATGTATTTATTCATAAAAAGTGGCTCCAGTCTATATAATATAGTTTATAGAATAAAAATAACTTGATTTAAATTAGCGTTTCGATGATTTTCGTCAGTAGCAGTTTATTTATATTACAAATGTTTTAAGTAAAGATATCAATAAATTAAAAAGAAGATATTTCTTATTAGTCAGTGAAAACGTTTAGCTATATTCGAAAAAAAATTCATTTTTTACAAAACCGCGCTCGTTTCAAATTGTAAAAATTCTGCTTCAAATTTATTTATATGACTAAATAAAGAAAGTAAATGATTCCTAGCTATGGACACTAGGGTTGTCACAAGATGTATGGAGAAAATTTATTTTAATCTTTTCTTATGAGGGACGCCTCTAAAAGTTGCCAATTAGTTAGAAAATGAGATTGGCAAAGTTTCAGCTCAATTCAATGATAATAACCCGTGCCTCATCGAGGTTGAATTCATGAAAAATGGTGATTTTTGGCGAAAAATTGTAGTTTTTCTTACATTAAGTGAAAACTGTTTGTTTTAGAAATCTTATTCTTGTTTTATTTCATAGAAAATGTTGTTGCCTTGAACTTTCACTCTCATCAAAACTTATCTTTAATGACATTTAGTATTTTTCAAGTCAGCTCGTGAACCATACTCTAAAACTCTGCATTTTTGAGAAAAGAATTTTAAAATGACAAATGAATAATTTTGATTGCTTTTGATAATGTTTTTTTTTGTATTATTTGAATTAAAAAGCAAAAGAAATTGAAAAGTTTTTGTAACTTTAAAAATACTTCATGAATTTTAGTTAATTATTAATCATCTAGTTCTGTGGCTAGAAAGAAAGATCTCCTCAATTTGTTTTGCAGTCGAAGCGTATTTAAAGTAAACATCTGAATTTCTCTTCTTAGTAGAAGGCTGTTTTTGTTACCTACTAGTGTTATCTACATTCACTTCCGCCCCCCCCCCTTCTTTATGATGGCAGAAATGCGACATTTTTTTTTAATTGGCCACATGTCTCATCAAATCACCGACAGTAAGTTAGCAAGTAGTTGTAAAGTTTTACGTGTTTTATTTTATAATATTCGCCAAGTGAACTGAATAACAGCGAAGCTGCTAGAATTACAGTATACCCACCAGTTAATCACAGACTTTAATTTTAAGTAGAATTGTAATACGACTCCGCAAACAACTATTTTGAAAACAAAGAACTGCGCTCACCACAAACAGATTAAAAATTCCGGTTTAGAGCGAGCTGTTGTTCACAGGGATGATGGGAAACTACTTCCACTTTTTTTGAATAAAGAAAATGTTGAGAGGATAGCAGTTTTAATTAGTTGGGGAGATGAAGAACAGTTAATAGAAGTTCCTCAGTTTGAAAATTGTATTGAAATAACTCAGGCAAAAGCTGTATTTTCAGCAGTTAAAGAGTGGGAGGAAGTTGGTAAAATCCAGTCAATGTGTTTTGATACCACTGCAGTAAACACCGGTCGCCTCAGAGGAACCTGCATTTTGCTATAGCAATTATTAAAGAAAATATTTATTATATATACCATGTCGACACCATAATTTAGAAATTATTCTAAAAGGTGTTTTTTATTGTAAAGTGGGCACAATTACTGCCCCTCTTCCAGATATTTAAAAATAATTTCAGATTGCGTGGTCTAAGTTAGTTCAGACTAAATATAAAAATGCTATTGAAGATGCAATATTAGAAATAAAATACTTAATTCAGATGAAATCTCCAGTTATCTTACAGAGCACTTAAAAAATGAACTGCGCAGGGATGATTAGATAGAAATTATCCATCATTCCGGATAGATGGCACACAGGCCATTTAGAAAAAGAAGGTATAGAGATTATTTTGCTTATTTATAATCAATATTTATTATCAAATCACTGCTTCCACTCCCGCTTTGCCCCCAATCAGGACCTGAACTTAATAAAATGGCTTGTTGACTACAGAAAAATTGATAAATAGGTTACAGACAAAGCACTCACTAAAATGATAAACCGCCTTTGGTATGGTGACTAGGATCAAGTTGAATTTTCATTTTTAGATTATACTTTGAAAAAAAAAAAAGTCAAAATAAGCATAGCTGTAAAATCAATGTTATTAATGGCATTTGAAGAAGAAAATTATGATGTTGTTTTTAATGTAAAGTGTGTTGTTTCATCGAAGTGGATTATTTATTGCACAAAGAAGTTGAAGATTTTGTTTCATCTCAAATTGTAAATTTTAGGTGATTTTATATTAATATGCAATTTTTAAGTACCGACCCCAATGTATGGTGTGAAAATAAACATTATTTATAAGCAAAAAAAAAAGTGAATGGTTTTAAGGTTGTCAATGACACAGCTAAAAGGGCAATAAGATTAATCTGATATTTCAATTCCTGTTTAACAAAAGACGAAGAACAGAAACAGTTTCTGGTAAAAGTTGTATCTGAATGTAGAAAAACTTTTCAAGACTCCTCAAAAGAAACCTTATCTAAGACATTACCATCTTACTGTGACAATTATAAGAGCTAATAATTTACTTTCTTTATAATCCTTTTTTAAAAAAACAACTTTAATAATAAAATGCATTTGAACATTATTTATTCTCGTTTTTATACTTTCTTCGCACTTTCGATTTTTTCATTTACGTTGGATTTTGTTTTTTAATTAAACCCTTTATTATGTACAAAATGAAAACAAAAAGGTGAAAAGCAAATGAAATGGAATGTTACAATGTTTTTTTCGCATTTTCATAAAAAGTGAATTTTTAGTATTCATGTCGAGTCTGGTCCTGAAAAATGCACTTGTGTTTAGATCTATAGATCTTTACAAAAAATCGCTGTGTGGTTCTTCAAGACAAAAACATTTTTTTATGAAATGAGGCCAGTATTATGTTTCTAGGTTTAATTGCTTGCATTTTATGAATTGAAAACAGCATTTTTCGGTAAAAAATCACGTTTTTTCAAACTTTGACCTCAATGAGGCACGGGTTAACATTATCCAAATGAGCTGAAACTTTGGTAATCTCATTTTCTAGCCAATTGGTAACTTTTGTGGGGGTTCCCCGGAAAAAATTCCAAAATTGATTTCTTGTGACCACCCTAATGGACATTCTTTATTTGCAATTTAAAGATTCATTAAAAAAAAAATATTTCAATATGATAATTTTAAACTCGATTTTTAAACTACTTATTTCTTTGTTGTTTTGTGTAAAGTTCTTGTTTCACGGGGTCTGGAATTATTTCTCATATAATGTTTATTCTAAAATATAAAAATTAGACATTTCTCTTCGAATAAATGTTTTTATGGATGCTAATAATCAACTTTTTATTACTTTAGTAAATATATACATTTTTAAAACTTTACATCACTTTTAATATTATATTTTATTATAAACTTTTTCTTAATAAAATAGGTTCCTTCTATGAAAATAGCATGTAAAATGCTTTGTATGTGTATTGTTACTTAATTATTCTCATGATTACAGAATTTCAAACTTTGAGGATGCTACTGCTCAAAGCATATGACAAGATTTAATTTATAACTTATATAAAAATTTCGCCCAAATGATTTTTCTTTTTTCTCCATTGATAAAATGAATTGACACATTTCGAGCTTTGTTTTTTCAAAGGCATAGCCGGTTAAGCATTGGAAACATGCCTTTCAATCAGTTTTCATGGTTCTTTCTCCAGATGTGGCTACCTATCTGACAATATATTATCCCTATTATCACCTTATAAAAATTGATATTTTATTACATAAAAATGTTTTTCTACTTTTTAAAAAAACGATTTTCTCAAGAACTACTGCAACGAATTCCATGCTATTAACTGAAATTAAATAGCGACCAAAGATGCATAAATAGGAATTTTTTTTCTAACAATTTTCTGCTTATAAAAACTGTGTAAAATAGCAATAAAAATTACAATAATAATAATAATATCTTATGGTTATGCAAAAATTACAATTTTCTTGTAAAAATTTCCTCACATGTGTACGCATATAATATGTAAATGCGTATGTACTGTGCGTTGGGTATAACATATAAAGATTTACAAAAATGTGTGTAAAATGCTTAAAAGTCATTTAAAGGCGTTATTTTGGGGCTGAGCTACTCAAATCGGACATCCGAAGAATTTTTGGAATAATGTTACCAGACAATGTGTCAACTGTTGTATTTTAGATTCCAATAAGTGTATAGGTCATATTTTTCAAACTGTCGATACTGCTTCGATATCGAAAATTAGCGTTTTGTATCGGAAAAAATAGAGACGAATATTTTTACTTGGAAAACAACAACATTATTCGATGTGGCACTTTTCTCCAAATCATGGTACCCCCAGTTCCGGTTGAAGTTAGCCGACGTGCGGCAGACATCCCTGGCGAGGTGTTGTGTGTTGCCTACCCCGACGCCGCGACTGACAGTCGGCTCATCATCTTTTTCCAGTTCAGGAGACAAATCCAGGTGTGTTATCCGGCTACGAAGTTTATTAACGCACGATGTGTTCGATATACTCCTCCTTGCGCCTGACATTCATAGTTTTGTCCCTACTAAGTCTGCTGAGATATTTCGAACCGAACAAATTTGCTTCCTATAGAACAGAGCTCAGAACTCAAATATCTCATCTGGAGATATATCGGATGAGTCTCGACCCCTTCTGTCGGTCTGTGTTGCAACCTCCACATTTTGCAAGCCACCGTCATCTGGAGTTTCTTCATGGTGAGTTCGGGCGTCCACGAAAATTGGTATCCGCTCAAATTGGAGATTCCGCACGTGACCACTGATATAGGCTGCTGCTCAGATCGATCTGGTCCCTTTCAGAAACTGATACACAACTGTCATACCCATTAAAAAAACTGTTTTCTTTCATCCAAACTTTTTTTTTTACTTCTGTCCATAACTACTGCTACTGATGTGCAGAACATTCGCTAACCTTGGAACTTAGGACAGAGATCCAAAAAAGATAGTGATCTATCGCAGTATCAAACTACACAGAGTCAGCTAAGTGCACTGCGAACAGACGAAGCTACTATCTTTAAGAGCACGGAAAATTACCGGGCGATACAGCCGGAACTCTTACTATACCTGAGGCGACTTTGTTGACTCTCCTGTTGACTGTACAGACAGAGAGATGGGCCGGCCTCATTTCAAGCCCTTTCGCTTTTTCGGAAACTGTAATTGGCAATCAATCTACGGCTTTGGATCCGACAGCTACGACTAGGTCGTTAAACCCCAAATGTTTTTAGGCACCAGGATGAAAATGGGCTAAGGAAGAGTTTTTAGAGATAACTTTTTCCTAGCGCAAATGCCATGTATTTGTAATCGTTGCCATTCAAAACATATAGCTGTTGTGACTGGTATTTTAGAAAGGAAATAATTTCCTTTTCTTTTGATTGGTAAATAAAACTGAAACGTTGTCTTTGAAATTGAAATTTGGATATGGATACAGAAAAACTAGTTTGGATAGTATTGACTTTTTAGGTGCGTTCGTAATTATATAAATACGTAGCACCTTTAGTCGTCGTTCAGTCCGTCTGTCCGTCTGTCCGTCCGTCCGTCCGTCCGCATATAACAGAGCAAAAACTGCCCAACCGAATTGTCTCAAATTTTAAATATATGATTGTTGCAAAATTTTGTCGAGCCATTTCAAATTTTATGAGAATCGGATGTATAGTTTAATTACAGGGATAGTCAAAAGTTTCTCTTTACATTACGGCCAATGGGGAAAATTATTGCAAGTGCATTTTAATGATGTTACAGCCTTCCGAATGGTTTGCAATTTTAAATATGTCATTGTTGCAAAATTTTGTCGAGCCATTTCAAATTTTATAAGAATCGGATGTATAGTTTAATTACAGGGACAATCAAAATTTTTGTTTACATTACGGCCAATAGGGAAAATTATTGCAAGTGCATTTTAATGATGTTACAGCCTTCCGAAAGGTCTGAAATTTTAAATATATAATTGTTGCAAAATTTTGTCGTGACATTTCAAATTTTATGAAAATCAGATGTATAGTTTAATTAGAGGGACAGTCAAAATTTTTCCTTTTCATTACGAGGAATGGGGAAAAAATTATTGCAGTGCATTTTAATGATGTTACAGACTATGCACTTATGAAGTGCAAAAAAATATACATTCAGTACAATATGGGGTGCAAAAAATAATTATAAAACTAGCTATAGTACGAACGCACCTCATTTGCCACGTTTGACGGGCACTTTCCAACTTGTTTTAAATAATGTTAAATATTGTTAATGTCTTTCGTTAGTGAGATGGCACTCCGCGTTCTCGGATTAATGAAGTGCAGAAAAATGAAGATTATTAAACATTTGTTTTTCAATTTAGGTATAACTGATATTTTACATACTTAGCTTGATTATTTATTAGGTTAAATAATGCATTTTTAAACTGAAAATAACTTAATTATAAATAGTTATTTAGGTGTTTATTACCAGATATGATTTTCAGATTTTTATTATAAAAATTTAATACATATTATTCCGTGAAATCGTAACAGAATATAAATAATACAGGTCATCTCTCACTTATACGCGTTTGAAGGAATTGATTTAAAATCGCGCATAGCTGAGAGGATGTTGATGTAGTAATTCTTTATAGATATTATGGAAAAAAAGGCATTTTCCAATATAAAAAATATGATTAATAACATTTTATAAAATAAAATGGGTGTAAGATTAGTATATCGTTCTTTAAAAAAATTCTTAATCTTTGACTATAAAATTTAGTTTAAAAAAATACAATAAACGTAAAATTTACTTTTACATAGAAAGAAATACAGTACTTAGAAAAGAAAAATTCTAATTAGTCCTCTGTAAAGAAATCTTCAATGGTCGTTTGTTTTTGCTTAGGTTATGTTTGTATAACGATCTTTTTTAATGCATTAAAGTGCGTCATTGTATTTGATGCTACATCAGCATTTTGAAGGTAACTTCTCAAAGCATAAGATGGGACAATTACAATATCAGTTTCGTCATTATCCTCATCTTCTTTTTCAGCTGTCACCTCATGAAAAACAGTTTCAATATCTCTTATTGCAGTTGATGTTAAGTTTTCATCAATATTGACGAAATCTTGAAAATAAATTGAATCTTGGCTTATGCTGTTCCATTGTTCCACGTCTATGTTAAAATCATTGCTGTTGTTTTCATTTCCATGTAATGGAATAATTTCAAAATCATTTAAATGAAAAAAAACCCGCTTTTCTAAAACAGATAGAAATTGTTATAGCTGTTACGTCATTCCAAAAGGAAACTAACTTATGCATAGCATCCAGAATCCAAATTTTCTTGAATTCCTTTTTCTGTTCTAGTGATATGAACATTCTTCTCACCAAACCTTTCCTATACTGCGCTTTTACTGACCTTATTATACCGAGATCTAATGGCTGGAGTCTGCTAGTGCAATTTGCTGGGGAAAATATATCTCGGGTATGTGTCAGCAATGGGGGATCTGGAGGATCTGGTCCATAAATAGCAGAATGTTTTTTTTTCCTTTTTTGCCATCTTCATATCAAATTCTTTCAAAAAGTCGAAATATTTTTCTTCCAGGCTTTGGTGTTACAAGTACTTCACATTTTTTAGCACTGTGGTTTCTTCGATTTATAAATCCCTACTGGCGGTAACTTTTCTGATCCGTCCGCATTGCAACATAAAAGCAGTCACTCTTTCTTTGCTGTGTTTGCCACCATGACATGTTTCCCTCATAAAATCTAGCGTTTTATTTGGTAAAAGACGGTAAAATAAACCTGTTTCTTCATAGTTAAAAATGTTCTTAACATCAAAGTTTTGAATAAAATTTGGAAGATCTGCAATCCATTCATTAACAGTTGAATCTGAAACAGCTGCGCTTTCACCACTCAGACAATGATTTGTTAAACAGTATCTTTTCTTAAGTTTTTTCTAGCCATTCCCAAGAAGCCGAAAAATTTTCGATTTCCAATTTTGATGACAAAGTGAGTGTCTTTTCTTTGAATAACTTACCACTAATGGGTAAATTAGAAGCTCTCATTTCTCTGAAACACTGAATTAAAGTGGTTTCTAAAATCTCAAATTTTCTTTTCTGAATTCTTGATCGGTTCTTCGCTTGTGTAGAACATTCACTGTTCATTTTTTTTGATCGAGTCCTTGTTCTTTAATATCCCTCAGAGCGTTGATTTTGGCAAATCTAATTTTCGAGCTAAACTTATTTTTCAAAGTTTAGTATCATTTTGTGCTGCTCGTATAACCTCCATTTTGAACGAAATTGTTAATTTTCTTTTACTCATTTTATTGCAATAAAAGCAAAATTAAAATCCAGGTGCTACCGTAAAAGCAAAGACGGAAAGAAACACGCTTTTTTAAAAATAAAAGAGAAAGAAAGAAAAGAAGAAACCATTAGAACTGAGGGGAGAGAGCGAAAAGTCGAATTGCAACGACATCTCCACCCTTTCAGGCACTTTGTGGAACGGTCTTTTGAACTTAATGCTGCGAACGGGCCATCCTTCTAACTGTTATCAGTGTCGGCGTTATCGTTTTTTGTGGCCACGCGGTGTTTTTGATTTTTAATGACTTTAAAAGGTAAAGGACTGATGCCCTGCAAAAGAGGAACCTTTCCTTCAAGTAAGGTTGAACTCCTTATCTCCTGACCCATTGTCGATTTCCCTAATTCTTTTGTGAATAAAACGTAGAAGAGTCCAGAATAAAAGATTTCCATGAAAATTGGAGAAGGATGGCAAAACAAGCGTCTGTATGTAGCCTTACACCTGCAGAAAAATTTTTATAGATGAAAAAAAAAAACTTTCGCTCGTAATTTATAGTTAGTTGCGTTTTATTTTCGCGTATAACTGAGAGAGACAATTTAATGTTCCGCTTATAATTAAGATATCTACAGTATTATTTTCTTATTCCTCGTTGCGGGACCTTACGAAATTCGCATATAACTGAGAAACGCGTATAACTGAGAGGCGCATAAGTGAGAGGTGACTCTAATTACTTAATATATCTAATTAGTCCTGTCAGTTTAGGAAAAACAGCGGAAAATATTGGAACAAAGCTGGATGTTTGAACAGGAGCTTGTAAGGATATGTTGATAAACATACTGAATCCGATGTGAGATTCCGCCGCCGAGGACCAGAATGATCTTGAAAATCAGGTTTTTGTGAATTTCGCGTGTTTCCTTTTGCGTTTTTTAATATTATGTACCGGTAACAGAACACATGAATTTCTAAGGTTTCCATATACATTTGTAAGAATTTTACTACACCTTTCCTGAATAGAATTCATCTATTCATCGAATTGTAGAATATTCTACGATAAGAAAAAAATATTTTTCGAAACTAGCGGTAGAAAACTTATTTAAAAAATAAAGAACAATAGCAACTTTTTTAAGGAAATTTATTTTTACAAATATGGTCTAAAATATATTAGATGCATTAATTACTGAATAGTTTTCATAGAATTGATTTCCAGTTAATTACATAATTTGAGAATCTATAAATCCATTATTTTTCTGGGCTTTATTATAACGATACTATTGTAATCATTTACTAAATATGTAAAAATAAAAGAAAATAATATAAACAAAGAGATTCCATTCTCGAAGTTTTTCACACTTACTAAATTGAAATTAGAGAAAATGTTGAATTATAATTAAAATTTAATAGTAAAGAAATAGTAAAATCATAATACATGAATCGTTAATGTCGTAACTTATAGAAAAAAAAAAAATTCTATCAAAATTAAATGATCGTAATAGCTTGAAAAATCTGAATGATGGTTATAAAGTCATTTCTAAATATTTCGAGATTACACAAAAAGTACAGTCAATTAGGGTAACTTTGATCCGCATTTTCTTTATTTTCATATGCCACACTCATATTTGAAGAATATTGTCGCAACTAGGGGCATAAAAGAGAAGAAATGATCCTAAATTATTGTCTGACTGTCAAAAATTAAGGAATACTAAAGATAAAAGAAATAAAAAGTGGATTTTTAGCCTGGTTCAAAGTTATCCAGCCATTTAGGGTAACTTTGCACCATATGATAATTTTTTATATAAAATAATTAATTATAAAAAAAAGTATTGTAGTCAGGACAACTTTAAACACCAAAAAATGTTTTCAGATATGTAAAGACTGCAAATTTACATTTCCCGACATCACATGATTTGTATAATTTATGATATTACAACAAATATCAGGCATAAGAAAAGTGGAAGAAGAGAACCATGAACATTTATAAATAAAAAAACCTGTTTATTGTTCATATAAAACATAAAAATGCAGTGAAAAACAATTTTCAACGTTTTAACTCTATAATATATCCATAGTTACAGTAATACATATAAGTACTAGTATTATTCAAACAAGAATAAAAAATGTCGAACGTATGAAATGCCAAATTTGAGTAGCTCCGCCCCTAATCACACCTCTAAATGAATTTTATGTATTTTATACATATTTGTAAAAATATTTACATGTCATATCTAATGCACACTTTCGGCATTTATACAAAATATACGTGCAGATATGGGAAATTTTCGACAGTAGCACTTATAATCAGTAAATTATAAGCATCAGTGTAACTTTGAGCCGGCTCAAAGTTACCCTGAAAATGCGGTAAAATGCTAATGCCTTCTTATTTTACATTTTATTAACTATTAATAAATAAATAATCACAAAATATTAAGACATTTACAACATTTAGATAATAATAGGTCTGATAAATGAGTATATTGTTACTTACTATGAAAATTTAATTGGATTACAACAACTTCAAAACAGCATTCAAAATTAACTTGAAAACAGTACTTCACAAAAATAGTTAGATGATGCAATAAATTGCGCATAATGTTGCTAATTTATTTTCTAAAATAAAGAGTAGAAATCGCAGTTTAGAACCTTGCCAACAGAGCACAGTTCTGGAGTTTATTTAGTCTTTTAGAGTCAAAAATATTGAAAAATAGGAGGTGGTGCAAAGTAACACCCCGTGGTTCAAATACCCTGATTGACTGTACCGTTTTAATACCTATAAAGTTCTTTAGAATTAAATATGGTTTATAGTGTCATAATGGTTTGTCTGAAGGCTAAAGCTGAAATTAACTTTTAAGATATCAATAAGAGACCCATATTTTTGTTACATAGTTATATTTAATATGGTTCAAAAATTTGGAAAAACAAACTAATATAAAATAAAATAACATATTAATGATACGAGATTTACTGAAAATTCGACAGTTCATTAGCAAAAAGAAACTTCCGTTTTCTAGATATAACTTAAAATGTAATTTGTATATTTCGTCACATTTTTTTTACATGATATTTTGTACAAATCCAAACATAATGCGCTTCCATATTTTGGATAAATATGTCTTTGAAATGTTAAATACTAATGAGAATGTAAAAAATTCAGAAATAAAAATAGACATGTTTTCATCACTATTTGAACATGTATGGCCGAAACCCCACCCAATATACATTTATGTCGACTTTTGACCATTAATATCCACTTATCACCGAATATTTAAAAATTGGTATATTTAGATCCCAACTAAGTGTTTTAAGTGGTATGAAATATAAATGTTAGACTAGTAAAATGATTAAGAAAGTAACGAAATGGGACACCTGTTAAATTTATATTTTCTATTATGTGGTAAACATTACCTTAAAATTCAAAATTTCTTTATCTTTTCTTCAGCCACTTCTTCTAATAACTATTTCTTCATCATTTTTCGCTTCCACTAGTAATGGTTGTCATAAATGGAAATAAAATCACAACATATTTTCTAGCAATTGCAGATCCCTTATTAGCCGAAACATGTTTATTTTTCTTATACCTGTTTCCTTCATAATTTCTTTAATCTAGTGCAGGGGTGTCAAACTGTGGCCCGCCGAATACCACTAAAATTTTAAAGAAATAGTCGACAACTTGAATCACAGCAATTCGACGATTAGATAAGGCAAAAATAACTGTAAAATTTTAGTGGTATCCGGCGGGCCACAGTTTGACACCCCTGTCTAGTGTTACTGAAATACTCTTGAACGTACTTTTATAAACTAAACTAATCGGAATACAACAATAAAAGTTTTTTAAGAAAGAACCCCTCGATGTTTTTTAAAAGATATAATATGATTTGCATTATAAATGGATTTGGTACTTTACAATTTCTTTCCAACAATACAAAATTTAAAGGCAAGGCCATCAAAATTGTAGAAAAATTCTATAAGTCTGTTCTAATAAAAATGCCATGTCTTTGCAATGATTGCCACTCCGAATGCATAACTGTTTCTATTATGCCTGGTTTTTTTTTAAGAATTATGTTAAATTAAACTTTTATTGTTAGAGAAATATTCTTAACAGTGCTTTTTCTTACACTAATCCGGATACCGTAATAAATATATTTTGAAGGCAAAATCTTCAGGGTCTCAAATACACAGGCCCTGTGTTTTTTGTGTTTTTGAACTTTTGACAGTTTATTTTTGCGTATTTTTTAGTGCTGAATCCGAATATGACCTTAATTTTTAACTATCGCGTGAGACGTTTTTGCAAATTGTACATTACAAAGGTTAAAAAATAATAATAATAAATAAATAAAAATAGCACAAATCTGATACTATAAAATAGATGTAATGGTTGCTTTTTTTTTTTTTACTTTTATTAACCCTTTCGAGGGCGATGTCCTTAAAAAAAGACACCTAATTTTAATTCCAAAATAGACAAACGGCACCAAGAATATTTAACTAAAATTTTCCTTTTATAATGTACGTGAAAATAAGTAAGTTCGTATTTTCTAATAAATTCGTTTATAAATTCTGGTGTCAGTTCATTATTTTATCAGTTTAGAAACAGAATTATTCCCCGCCGGAAAGAGTTAAGGGGATGTCAGGAGTCTTACATTTTACCTGGCGGTGCAATTTAGCAACATGCCACATTTAATTTTTTTCCTCAGTCTCTGTAAAATAGAAATGCATACAATTTTTAATACAGATAACCGAATATATCTTCTATTAATATTTTTTTTTAATATTCTATATTAAAAATTTATTTTATTTTATTTATGTTTAATTTTGATAAATAAATAATTAAATTGTTTTTTGACTTGTATGCAGTTTGCGCAAGACTGTAGCAAAACTATTTTTTCAAGAGCCCCCCAAAATATTGATAATGATGTAAAACTAATGTAACTTGAACGTATACTTCAAATTTAGTATTATAATTGCATTGATTATTTAAAACTGGCAATTTTTTAATATTTTGTTTCCAAATTTTATAATTTAAATTTAAATTTCAAATAAAATAAAAAATTATATTGCTTACAAATGAAGTATACTTTCAAGATGCGTTAGCTTAACATCAATATCAATATTTTTGGGGGGGAGGGGAGGGGGGGGGCTCTTGAACCAATAGTTTTGCTACAGGGTAGTTCCATGAGTGCTTGTAGCGTAAGTCACATGCTACGCTTTTTGGCTACCAGTATTTCAGAATGGAAAAATGTGACTCATTTTATCGGAGATATATCATTAATTGAACAAGCCGAAGCATTTTTTCGAAAATAACGGTAGCCAACAACCATAGCAGTTATCAGCTATGTGACTTACACTACAAAAACTCATGGAACTAGCCTACAGTCTTGCGCAAAGTGCATGCTAGTAAAAAATCAATGAAAAAAAAAATCAAAATTAAACATAAAAAAATAAAATAATGTTTCAATATAGAATAGTTAAAAAAAAATATTTTAAACAGAAGAGGTACTAGGTTGTCTATATTATAATTTTATGCATTTGTGTTCAATAGACACTGAGAAAAAAATTAAATGTGACATGCTGGTAAATTGCAAAAAGTAAGACTCCTGAGACCCCTTAATTGATTTTTATGTACTTTTTAGCACGGAATTTGAAAATAAACTGCGTTTTTAACCATCACGTCTGGATGTTTTGCAAATCGTTAATTTCAAAGTCAAAAATGCAATAAATAGCGAACATCTGTCAAAACAATTTATCAAAGCCTTACCAAAAGAAGTCAGATGTCTTAAATAGATCTGCGATAAATTTCCACCCTTTCCAAGCTCCAAAATAAAAGAAGACTCCCAGATGAACTCCATAAAGATTATGAAAATTTAAGTTCGATGCCAGTGATGAGCTGTTCAATGAATTTTCCAAACATGGAATAAAATTGTGAGGATTCTAAATACACTATATTTTACACGTTAAGCTGTGAAAATGCATAGTATAAAGAGAAAGAGGAATGAATCAATATGAAAAAAATCTTTTAAATCTATTTTATAGTATCAGATTTTTGTAATATTTCAACATTTCAAAAATTTGTGGTTTGCGAAAACTCCTGACGTAATGGTAAAAAAAAAAAAAAAAGATTATTTTCAGATACAGTTTTACAAAATATATAAAAATCAATTATCAAAAGCTAAAAATCACAAACATCACATCTATTTCATAATACCGGATTTTAATTATTTTTTGATATTTTAACTTTGATTTTTACGATCTGCAAAAAAAAACCTGACGTGATATTAAATAAGAAGGTCATTTTTGGGTTCAGCTCTATAAAATACATATAATCAATTATTAAAAATTCAAAAACATTACACAACCCAAATATTCCAGAATAGTGTAATACAACACTTTAAAATTGTAAAACATCAAACTGACTCCTGCATTTTTAAACGTTATGAACTCAAATGATTATTTTTCTTATTAAGAAACAAATACATAACAGAAACTTATATCAATCCATCTGACGTGAAAAAGTCACTTTATTATAACCATAAGATGATATTTACAGATGAACATACTCTTCTTTTTTTTCTTCAGAATTAAACTTTTGATTTATTAGTTATTTTTACCTATTCCTTTAACATGTCAAATATGTGGTCAATACCCATAAATCATCAATCATATTACACCGAAAACATTATGCCTTTCAAACTAAACCACAGGTTCCAAAAGAACCCATGTTTACAAGGAACAAATTAAAAAATAATTAATTGAAGGAAAGATCGAAAAAATAAATCTATATACATTGTTTCATTTATTGAGTTTTGAATTATAATTAAGGGAATGTTGAATGTAAAGAAAAATTTGTTTAAACTATTTTCGTCTTTATTAATGAGTGTTTTTTTTTATCTTTCCAATTCAGTTTGACGCCATATAATGTATTATTCGTTTAAATCAAATAAACTAAACAATAACTATCTAAAAATCGGGAAAACATAAAAGTTTTCTAAGAATAGACAAATTAGATATTTTGAGTATTAAATAGTGCAATGATTTGTAATTGTAAACTATTTTAAATAATTTGCATTATTTAACGATTTGAGCACGGTTCGAAACATATACGTGCCACTGGACTATTTTTTTCTATTCCTACGACCCCTTAAACAATAATTTCTAACATACTCTTATACTTGGAAATTTTAAACAGATATCTACCAGAGAAACTTTTTTAGAAATTTCGGTGTGATCTATATATTTAAAACGCTAAGCGTTTTCTTTCGACAGTCCGTGAGAAGCAACTACTGCATCAAATTACACCAATCTTTTTTTAAATGAAAGATATTTGGCCACAGATTTGTTATCGCCCCTTCGTTTGTTCAAACATTTCTTTAATTAGCCGTAATTTTAAACTAAGATTCTACTGTTGCGCATGCGCAGTATATAAGTACTACAAGTCTGCCTTTGGAGTGACGCGCTGCACATGCGCAAAGATGCTCGCTCAGTTGAACTATCAAATCGCAGGTAGAAGTTGTCCTAAGTTAGTCTGCTATTCGATCATACTGTAAACAAGCTTTTCTTTCTTTCACAAAGTTAATATTATTTGGCTCTTTCAGCATTATGAACAATTAAAAAATCTACTGTGTCGATTTTAAAAGCTAGATACAGTTTATTTCGGGGTGTCATATTGTTTTTGTCATTTACACACAGAAGTTAACACAGTGATTTGAGCTAAAAGTTATGTTTGTGATGTTGAAAAGTTATGCTGTTTTATGAATTGCCAATAGTTAAATACGAAGATTGGGAAAGTAGCATACTAAGTTTTAGCTACATCTCTGAAAAAATAAGGTATCATAAATATTAAAACACAAAACTATGTCGGTAAGATCAGAACTGGAATTCGTGACATGTATTCGAGTTGAGACATTCGTCTGCGTCAACTGTTTTTAGAACCTCTTCAATTTAGAAGGAAGTAAAACGAGATCCCGCTAGCATAGCGGCATAACGCAGTGCTTTAAAGCTCTGAATTTTTGTAGAGGACGCAGGTTCGAACCTAAGCATGGCAAAATGTGTAGTATTTTTGTCGATAATTCATTTCCATAATGACATATATTATTAGGAAGATAAGTTATATTATTTTTATTTTATTATTATTGGAATGCTTTACAATTAAATAAAATTTAACACTCAATGATATTTTGCAAAAATAAAGATTTTATATTTAAAATATTTAAGCTGAAATATTTTACATGTAATTATCAATTAAATAAATTGAGCTGATCTAAAATTTTCGTTATATTTTCTGACCATTATCAAGAATATATATGTGTGTGTGTCAGAAAGAAAAGTTTGTCATTCATTTGCGTAAAAAATAAAACTGAAAGAAAAAAAAAATATTCGTATAAGAGCTATAAAAGAAATTACCTTGATATCCAGGTTTAATATTTAAAAAATGTAAAATAAAATTCAAGTAATAAAAAATATATATTATAAATCGTTATCAGCATCAAGTTTCAAATTTAAGTTTTTAGAGAATAAGACAGATAAAAATAAAATCCATGGCAGCTTTTAATGGCTATGTAGTTTTAATAAATAAATAAATAAATGAAAACAGATATTGTTATTAAAAAAATATGAATTCTTAGTAAGTGAAAATAAATTGTCTATCCGGTGTTTTTGGTGAATTTCTGGTAAAAAGCAAGCATAATTAGTTGCAAATTATAAACTTAAAATTCTTTCACTTCATTGAATAGTTTAGACTGGCAGCTCCATCTGTCGCCTTAAAGAAATAAGAATCACTTATGTAATATAGAAATTCGTCACGTAATTCGCCATTCAATAGTTAAATTAAAAGCAATTAATCAAAAATTCAAGAATCTTTCTAATGAAACATTCAAATTATTTACCGTCAAATCTTGACGGGCACTAACTAGTTGAATATAAAAATAGTCGGCAGTCCTGTCCTGCAATCAAAACGTTAATCTACAATATTAAATATCTCGCGAAATGTGTGTTATACATCTGACATATGGTCTATACCCTTTTTCTTCAATGAAACACTTTATTATACAGTATGCAACTGTTCACATTGATTATTATTACAGGGGTCGTACTTGTCCTGAGTTTCACGACCAGAAAACTCTTCGGTACCAGTATTTCCTTACGAAAAATTCTCTTCTTATGTAAGGCAAAATTTCGCGCGTTTGACATAGATTACTTTTTCTCTAAAAAATTGTGATATCTGTCCTTAAAAAATCCCTTAAGAGTACGACCCCTGTTATTACGTCAACCTTCATAAAATTTCAAAAATTATCGCGACTGGCCTACTATACAATATATGTCCCTTTTCCAAAATCTATCCTATAAAAAAAAAAAAAAAAAAAAAAAAAAAAAAAATTAACTTTTATATGGAAGATTCACTCAGAATATTAAAAGTTAGCCAAAATTTTTGTAAGTTTAGCAACAATCGGTGATTGAGTATACAAATACTAACCAGTTCTGCCCATCAATCAAACGGTTAAGTTACAATAATAAATACCTCGTAAAATTTATATAGAGTACAACAGTTCACAATGATTATTATTATGTAATCATTCTTAAAATTTCAAAAATTGTCGGAACTCACCTAATTCACAGCCTTTTGCAAAATATATCCTATGTAAAAAAAAAAAAAAAAAAAAAAAAAAAATGTTGACCAAAAACAAAACAACGTAAATGAAATAAAGTTGACTATAGATGATTAATTTGACGAAATTCTTATCCAAACTCAGTATAGTTGAAAAATTTTAAAAATCTTCTATAACCGAGTTATTAGCATTTTAGCCATGTGTTTTCTAGAAGAATTAGCTAAATTCTTAAAATAATGAAATACGGAATCAACGTTTTCCTCCGGAAGGATTCTTGATTTACCACCACAGATAAATTAAGTATATAAACTGTCCGAAATCAAAATATACTTGTCTGTTATCCTTCTCGGCTCTGAAGTATTGCATTTTATACTTCCGAAACGAGGAGGATATAAACTAAACTATTTGATTTTTTTTTAATTTTTACTTTACTTCTATATAGATGAATATTTTTGGCTTTGGATCAAAACCAATAAATGGCAGCACTGATGCTTATTAACTCATAAAATATGTGTCATTGTTATCTGCGTTTGCAAAATGCATTCCAGATAGTGTGTCCTAGAAAGTAAGAAATAATTCATAATTACTTAACTTAAACGCTTTAGAGTAAAAAAAAAAAAAAAAAAAAAAAAAAAAAAAAAGTGAGGATATGTAGATAATTCAAGATCTTCAATTTGATACGGTCTAATTTAGGTTGTCCATAATTCAATCGATTTTTTAAGGGTGTTAGTAATTTTAAATGTGTATTTGTGAACCTAAATTGCTAGTTCTCTAAAGTAACAATTTCAGAAAAAGGGCTCCTTTTGTTACCTATGGGGTATTCTTGTGTGTGCAAATCAATAGATGAGTACTCGCAGTGTTATTTTACCTTCGGGTCTAAAGAAGATAGGCAAATTAATTCATACTAGATTCATGTGATTTGCGTAGAGTCCTAAACAGATTGTGGGGATTTTTCTAGAGCAGAAGAAAATTAACTACAAAACCACCAATAAAGGGCGTGTAATATCCTTTTTCAGAACAAATAAGTAGAAACTTTACCCGACAATCACAATGAAATACTATTCGTCATGATGTCAAAATTCTCTGCTATCATCTGAAATCGTGAAATATCATATTCAATGGCAGACTGCAACGTATACGTCTTAGTACTTGGTATACATTGTTGTCTTCAAGTTCGGACAGAGATCATCTGGATTAAAAGCATGCTTCTCTTTCAGACATCACAGAATCAAAAATCGCATCCATTAAATCGTGGTCTGATTAGCCGAATAGAAGAAATGCTATGTTACAATTCCACGCGGAGGAATCCATAGCCATGAATGGAGGACATCGTGTTGAACACGTTTTGGTTTGATTCTTTATGAGAAGAATTGGTATTCGTCAAAGAAATGCAAATAGCTAAATAGGTTTCGTCATAAGAGAATATGTGAATTTTTAACCAATCATAACATTATTTATGTATTTAAAATGCGAGGACGATTCTTTCAACAGTTTAAGACACTACTTCACCAGATTAGTAAGTTTTGGTCTGAAGTGAAAAATTTTCGGCTATACATGAAACAAATTTAGTTTTTGTGATTGTAATTATTATACATTATTGATAAAGTGTAATGTGTTATATTGTAAACAGTTTAATTGTTAAGCTACTGCGTATTATTCGTGTTGGAATTACTGTTCGTTCCAGGCAGAGAGCATTTTATCTACAATTATGTCAAATACAGATTATTTATTTACAAATAAATAATTGCTTACAGTGACTATGCTTAAAAATGTATTTCGGTGTATAATCCAAGGTTTTTTGTTTAAAAATGAATCTCCCTTTAAATAATAATAATAAAAAAAGGTAATTCCATTTTGTCTAACTAAAGTCAACGAAATCGAATGTTGCTTTCTTTCTAAGAACTACCCCTTAAAAGAAACGACTCTTTAAAAATCCGTTTAGAAACAAATATTCTCCACACCTAAATCTAGGAGAAATCCTCAAAGTTAGAAACGCAAATTTTGAATTTATTTGAAAACGAATTATTATTTAACCCTTTAGTGCACAGCCTTACATATATGCAAGCAACACTGTTTTGAATTTAATAAATTATTTTTATTCTCATATACCTAATTCACACCAGGAAATTAAAATAGCAATACTTGCTTTAATTAAAAAACGGAGATTCTGTATAGAATATAAAGCGAAATTAATCATTAAAACTTGCTGGTGAAAAAGTAAGATTATCTGAACTACGTAATATCTAGGACGTATTCTATCAAGGGAATTAGGGGGTCTTGTACCTTTTAAACGCGTTTAAAATTAACGAAAAAATTCAAAGTTTGAATTAGTCTATCTTCAAAACTTTCTTATGTATAAACATGAAATTTTGACTATCGATTAAACAGATTGTGCTTTGTAATATGCTGTCATTAGAAATAGATTAGCCATGTACAGAATTTGTGTATTGTTGAAATCAAAAAAGCTCTGTTTTACTCCATAAGTCTTTACGCGCATATCTTGAGAAAGTGTGAATGGATTGTCTTGATGTTTGGTAAAGGAACGAAACAAATAAATTGTTTAAAATGAACTACTCATAGGCAAAACCTTTTCATTAACTATATAAAAAAAGCATTTTTGTTAAAAAAAAAATCAAAATTTTACATTTTTAATGAATAAAATTAGTCATAACTAAAAATATTACCATTGTAAATACTTAAAAGTAGTTCATTTTAAACACACATATTTGTTTGGTACCTTTTCCAAACTGCATGACGATCCATACATATTTTCTCAAGATATCATGCGCGCAATGACTTATGGAGTAAAGAAAACAGCTACTTTGATTTCATTAATACACTAATTCTGTAAAAGGTCAATAAATATCTAATGGTAGCATATTACAAAGCACAAGCTGTTTAATTAATATCCAAAATGTCATGTTTATACATAAAAAAAGGTTTTGAAGATAGACTAATTCAAACTTTGAAGTATTTCGTTAATTTTCGATGCGTTTAAGAGGTACAAGACACCTTAAAGTGTTAAAGGTTAAGTTTTATAAAATAAATATTTATATGCAATGAGGTATTTGGAGATATACTTTATTTACTAATTTGCATTATTTTAGCGTAAAACATCCACACGACAGTAGTTCGTTCTTATATGGCAGATGGGCAACAGAAGAAAAGGTTGATGTATTATATGAAAAATGTATCTCTGAATTTTTTCAATATTTTTCCTTTGTAGTAAACCTTTCAGAGAATCACATATAATTTTTTCGAAACAAAATAAAAAATCGCGTATTTAACCATTTCCGGCACAGACAATTTTTGTTGTAAAACGATGAAATGATTGACTGACACCGGAACTTTTTTAGAAATTAAAAACTTGTTACATTACATGTTCAATGTAAAAGTAAATTTTTATTAAAATATTCTAGGTGCCGTTCGTAAGTTTGGAATTAAAATTAGGTATCCCGAACCGCGCACACTGCGCGGGAAATGGTAAAGGGTTAAACTGTTAAAAAATAGCATTAAACACTTTGAACCGCACTTTATCACATTTATAGTTTTTAATTAATATATAATTGTTTCACCATTATTATTGCTAAATCATAGAGCGTTTTTCAAGTTTTAGATAACTAATTATTCAAACCTTGTATATCATGATATTATTTTCATTCAAAAAAATTGCAACTCTAATTCTAGATTGTCTGTAATGAAATATTAGACCGCATTCAGAACGTTTCCTGCAATCAGCATCTCTCAAACCTATTCCAAAGCGCTATGCGCAAAGGAAAAGACACATAATAATAACATTTACAAAAGACGAATTTAAACTGATACAACATCGGAATACTAATCAGTAGTGAAAAAGCTATATCTATTCCTGTGGAATTAGAGAATCTTCTTATGATTTGGATGCTCCTGTTTTGAAATTTCAAAATGTGTTATGAAAGAAGTCAATGCTTATGTGTACGTGAATTTCGGAGAAATGATAAAAGGCATTGTATGTTAAGACGATGCGGGAATTTAACTTTCAACGACTTTTTAAGTCACATCGATTGGAATTATATTCGTACATTTACGTAAAAAGATTTGTCAGAAACAGCAGACATTATCTATACATATATGAATAAAAGTAATAAAGTATAGAAAGATAATCAATTTGAGAAAATTTCTAAATGACAGAAAATTAACATAAAGTATGGTGGCGTTAAGCAGCAGTGTTGTCGTATCTAGGGTGTTTTTTATTTAGGCTTTTTGAAATCTCTACAGTAAGTTTTAATGATCATTTTTGCTTTGTTAAATGATAAATATTACATAAATAAATTTCAAAAAAGTTACTTTTTCAATATTTTCGGGTGTGAATTCAATATTTCTAAATAAAAAATCTACCATCTGCGCCAACACTGTTAAGCAGACTGGTGATGAAATATAAGTATACCATAACTTAATTAAGCGTTTAGGTAATTAAATATATATCAAAGATTTCTTAATCATTCATATCATTTGTGATGCCTTTTACAGACAAAGTAAATCAGAAAGAACTCAAGTACATAGATATGACTACTAGAAAATTTAAGGACAGACTAAAAGAACATATTACAGACATAAAGTATAGTAAGCCCTCTGCACTTCAATTCGAGTTAGATCAAAAACATTATATTGACATAGATTTCAGTAAAGCAAGAATCATAGACCATACTTCAAATTACTACGCATCAGTAATCAGGGAATCCTTGTAAATATCAACTCAAAGAAAGAATACTTGCAGTGATGTACTGTCTTACATCATAGTCAAGATCTGGTATGGAATACTAAAGATTACTAATGATTTTAAAGCATATTCATCATATTCACACACCCCTCCCCTCCTACTCCCTTCCTTTGAAGTAGACATGTCCACAGCTACTTAAGCAAAGAACTTGCATCATCTTTCACTCCTCTGATCTTTTCCCTCCTGGTGACGGCTGTTGTAGTGCAGTTGAAAGCACTGGGGCTTTTAACATCTTTTGACGCTTTTTCTTATGCAATAAAGACTTTTTTATGTATATTTTAGCAACTTTTAAGTAAATATTTTAAATATATTTTATAATTTCCCAATTCTTTTTGTAAAATATCGGTATCAAATATATGTTAAAATTAATAATCTTATAAAAATATTTAAGAAAATCACTTATTATCATTAAACTAAAGTTTTAACATGAGAACAAAGAGAAAACAAGTACATTTATAGACATATAAATACATTTCAATATTCTGATTTCGGACGCAAGTTGGCGATCTTAACAAGATTAACATAACATACTATTTCCGCAAAAATAAAATTAAAAACTAGAAAACAGGAATTCTGATTTTTCGGAATTTAGTGTCGCCATTATGAAAACAAAAATATGTATATAAATATAGATAGTTCAGATTTAAGACTAAAAACACACGCTCTTATTTTATATGAAATGACGTCACCTGCAGTACAATATGCATAGGGCGTGACTATCGCTGAATAATACACAGATCCAAAAAAAAAGATGTCGTCATTCAAGAAACTCGACAAAAAAAATTAGCTTTTCCATGATTCATATCCCTTCATTCTTTTGTAATATTAATATAGATACTTAAAATTAAATTTAGTTTCAAATAGTTCCATGTTTCATCAGAAATCATTCATGTATATTTTTTAAAATAGCACATATTTTTCAGTTTTTATGAGAAAATAGCAACAGAAAGATATAATTGCTGTTTTCAAGTATTTTCCTTTACTTTCTACAGAAATTGATTACTTGAGTTGCCAAAATTAACCAAATGGCGGTAAAAGCTACATAAAAATTAATATTTCAAAAATAAAGGAATACAGTTTTCAAACAAATTGCATTTTAAAGCACTATTTTCTCCAATACAATGGTATAAAAATTGAAAATGTGCGATGCTTAGAAGTTTTTAAAAAATGCAGTATAGGTTATTCCGCACAATGATACATCTGCTTTGTTTTACGGTTGGCGTATACAACGGAAGGTTATTTTTGGAGACGTTTACTTAATTGCTGGGAGAAAGAAAAGTCATACCGGGGGCTAATAAATTGGTAAATCAAAAATTACGATATCATAGTATAATAAAAGCATGTCTAGTAAAACCTCTTTTTTCCGAAACTCTCGGTTAACCGAAATCTATTTTTAAAACGCCTTTTTTTTTTCTACTGTCACATTCTTTTTTGTGCAAAATCCATTTTTAAAGCTTTTTTTTATTTTATTTTTTAGTACCATATTACTTGTGTGCAAGCTGTCTTTTCCAAACTACGAGTACATAATTATTTTCGATCCCCTTTCTTAGAGTTCCTTTGAATTTAACTTGAGCTTCCGTAAGCAACGGAGTTGAACGAAGAAAACGAACGAATTAGCAATTCTGAGGATTTCGAATGTTTTCCAAAAGGTTTGAAATTGCTGGAGCAGCAGAAAGACTGTGATACTGATGAACCAATAATATTAAAAAAACTCCGCGATAGAGCTTCAAAGCAAAGGCTATCGAAACTGCAACAAACAAAATATTTTTTCAAACCCTTGTAATATAGGTAAAAGGTACTTAATTTCAAAATTAAAATTCAGGTAATTTATTCTTGTTTCTATTTTGCTATTGCTTTATTTTTATTAAGCACTTGTTACCATAATAAGAAATATTGCATACATCTCTCCTTAACCCTTTCCGGCGCAGACAAATTCTATTCACAAAATGAGAAAATATTGACTGACACCGGAAATTAAAAAAGATTTATTTTAGAAAATAAAAACTCCTTAAATTAAGCTTTCACTGTAAAATAAAAATTTTGTTAAATATTCTTGGTACCATTTGCAAGGTTGGAATTAAAATTAGGTGTGTCCAGACTGGACACACTGCGCCGGAAAGGATTAATCTTAAAATTGAAGCATTCTCGATTATCCGAAAATTTCGATTTTTCGAAAGAGGGTCGATCCCAATTACTTCGGATAATAGCGGTTGTACTGTACTCTAATAAAAATTATCATCTGTAAAGGTGAATTATTTTATGCTATTATTTTATTTTTTGTAAAGCATCGCTTTCCAAATTCTAAATAACTCCAACGAGGCTGAATCGTTGCATATAATCTCGGTGCGCAGAAAGATTTCGGTCGATTCCTGGATAATGGATGGGAAATAAAATCTTAAGCTATAAATTAATAAGCTACTTTTAAAATGAACCTGTAAAGACTCTGTGCTATGTAGTCTGTATAAAGCTGTATTTCTCATGTTTTATTTTATATTTGCTAAACGCTGTTTGATACACTTTTTAAACATTGTGTTTGCCATTCCTATGTATATAACATTGCAATGTTCCATCATTATTAGTGAAAGATATTTCATATTCACCTGATAATTGATCTGGTTCTGTTGCATCTATTTTCTTACAGACTTTGTTTTTTTAGTTGTATGAAATATTTTGCAATAAGAGAATATTGAATTTATTAATTTAATATATCAATCTTTCAAACAATGCAGGAAAAAATTGTACGGTACATTACTTGGGATTTTTCTCATTGAAATTTCTTATATTTTTATTATTCATGTTCATAATTAATCTGTTTATAGTGTTTTCTTTATATCCATTATTTCTATTGATACAAAATAATTTATTTATTTCGTTTGTTAACTGCTCAGTATTAGAGACTACGAAAGATGTTTTAAACAAAATGTCTAAATATATCGCTACGCAGAAATATTTCAATTAATTTTGGGGATATTGGAAGGGAAATAAAAACTTGGTGGATAATTTTTTCTACTATTATTATAATTAACCTGAAAGGTCCTTTCTTATGTAGTCTGGCTAAATCTGTGATTATCTTGTTCTATTTTATATCTGTTATACGTTCTTTTATCCTGGTTTCAAGCATTCTATTTGTCATTTGTATTAAACATTGCAATGTCCCATCTTTATTAGTTTAAGGTATTTCATATACGTCTGATGCTTGATCTGTTTTTATTGCATCTGTTTTCTTATACACTATGTTTTTTTTTAATTTTGTGGAAAGTTTTGCAATAAGAGATATAGTGAATTTTTTAATTTATATTTCAATTTGTAAAAGAATACAAGAAAAAAATGTAAAGCAAATGGCTTTGAATTTTTCTCATTCAACGTTCCTATCTTTTTACTATTCATGCTCGTAATCAATTTTTAACGTTACAAATTAAATAAAAAAGTGTCCAGTTATATTGATGACATTGAGCTCAATGGCTATTCACACTTCTTGTATATTATACTCTTATTTCAAAGAATAATGCCCCTAGAAAAATAAATTAAGGGAATATGTCCCCCTCCCCGTACCCCCTCTTTATACTTAAACAATGAGCCTCCAAACGTCATCAGGGAATCGCCTTGTTTAAATAAACCGGTAAACCAAATTTGAAGCAAATCGGATAGAAAAACGCATTTATCTAAATTAAGGAGGTATTATCCCCCCGTTCTTCCCTTTATATTTAATCAATGAACTTCCAAATCTAATCAGGGAAGCGCTTTATCAGAATAAACCGATAGACTAAATTTGAAGCAAATCAGATAAAAAATTCATTTATCTAAATTAAGGGGGGTAATAGCCCCCCGTTCCCCCCCTTTAGACTTAAACAATGAACATTCTTATTAAAGAACTTTTGACTAGTACTGCATATGTTAGTGTCATAAAAATTTCTAAATGACTAACAGCAAATATAAATGTTGTGTATTACTATTACTTAACGATGTAGTTAAGTAGAAGTGGGGTGTTTGCCATAAATCACTTTAGAGATTCAGCTATCGCAATAACTATTAGAAGATATAGTGAGGTAACCGAACGAAATAGAACGGCAAAAGAACGAAAACATTGAAGTAGGTAAACGTCGAACGCTAGTGAACCATTAATACTGAATATGATTTCTTTACCAATTAGAATAATTGTGTGAAAATCAATCTAGCATAAATACTGCCTGCAGCGATATCTAGTAGCTGAAAAGAAAACATTCGATAAATATCTTCTCGATCAGGGACGTCACACTGCTTCTCTTCGGATACTACTAATTTTTAAAGAAATAGTCGATTTGTTGAATCACAGAGATTCAATGATTTGATAAGGCAGTGATTTTTTGAACTTTTAATGGTATCCGGCAGACCACAGTTTGACACCCCTGTTCTAGATGCTATACTAATGTATTACAAAGTTTGCGTTAGCTAACCAGAGAAAAGGTAAACAGATTTCGCTGTGCTAGACGTTTGTTGTTAAGTATCTTTCGATATTTGTCGACTTAAAATTTTTCAATAGTACTTTTCAAAGAATTTCTGGAATAGCAGTCTACCACACTATAGCATCACCACACTATACATTTGAGATGCATTACTAGCGTTAGCCATCTGAATTCAAATGAAAAAAGGCATATATATTTCATTTCTTTTAAGAGGCTTCAAAGAGCATCTATATTATTCACCTATTTATACAAATCTTGTAATTAGTCATTCATTCTTTCTTTTTTGTACTTTCCTTGTTTGTGTGTTTTATTTGGTCAGAAACGTTTGATTATTGAAGTTATTCAAGCCTTAACACAGGAGTCGATCCGACTCCGATCATATGATTAAATGCCAATTGGAACCAGAAATCCTTTCATGAAATAAGTTAAATTTAAAGCACGCAGATTTGCGTTAAATAAATCAGTCAAATAATTTTAAATAAAAGTTCTGGTGTCAAATATTTTTATGAAACTGGAATAAAATTTCCGGGCGTTCTAGTCTTTACTCATTAACTCATTAAAGCCGGTTGTCAAGAAAACTTGCCATTTGTTACGAAAGTTTTAGATGTGAAAACCAGTATTTTAGTAAGGAATTTTTGCCATTACCTAATCTCAAACTTTTGAGATTAAATTGTAAAACATCAATCAAAACATTAACCTTCATTATTTGACATTCGCAGCGCAAAATAACTTCCGTATGTGATCTAATGGCCAAAATTTTACATCATTTAATTCTAAAATGTCTAAAAACTTGAGCTGTCAGTGAAAATTCAGGCATTGGATGAACAAGGCAAATCTTAAGTAGAAATAATCAAGTTGGTGAAATGTTCTCGATGTGCAGCGCAATCTGCTATTAAAAGATTCACAGAGACTCGGTCTCACGTACACAAGACAACAATAGGCAGGAATCTAATACGAGAATATGTTAGAGACAAAAAAAACTTCTTTTGAGTTTGCTGTAACGGTGCTAGAAGACATTGGACAGACTATAAGTGCTCGAACGGCAAGAAGATGACTGGTAGGAGCTGGGTTAAAAGGGTATAAAGCCAGGACGAAGAAAACAGCAAGAAGAATCGCTCAGAGTGGGCTCGTCCACATCCACATTTTACGAACGAGAATTGGTCAAATATTCTGTGGTCCGATGAATCTAACATTAAGGTAAGCGTTTTAACCCTTTTTATAGTGAAAAATATTCATCGGTCAATCACAGTTTGGCTTTGTAATAAAAGTGAGAATATTTTTAAAAGTGTCATTTTTATTCTATTTCCAGGTATTTGGAACACCATGTGTGTCCTTCGTACGGCGACGTATGGGCGAAGAACAGCGTCCAGATTGCATGGTACCTACTGATAAAACACATAGACGGCAGTATTAAGATCTGAGGCTGCTTGGTTCTGATGGCGTTGGTGAAATCTTCGTATCCAAAGGCCGGAAGAACAGCCAAATATGGATAAACGTGAAGGAAACTAGGCTGATGCCTTCGTTAATGCGCATTTTTGGCATCACCAATATACGTGGCGTCATGTTTCAACAAGATAATGCTCTTTGTCATAAATCAGCCTCTACGATGCCTTTATTTAAAGACAGTAAAACAGTAAAGACAGTAAAAAGTTATTTAAAGACAGTTGCTGGACTGACAAGCGCAGTCCCCATATCTTAATCCAATCGGGACCTTTGGGGTATATTAAAACGTAAAATCAGAGAAGATAGGATAAGATAATAAAAACCTCTCAAATTAAAAATAAAGAATGATAAAGAAAAATGAATAAGAAAAATGTTCTTATTCAAAAATGGGATGCCATAAGTGTAGAAAAGTGTTCGAGCCTTGTACGCAGTAAATCCCAAATGACTCCCTGTGTTATTAACCCGTTCAGAGGCATTCCACTTACGATTAGCACTAGAACGCCCGGAAGGAGTCGATCCGACATCGACCGCATGATTAAATGTCGATTGGAGCCAGAATTTTTTTTATAAAATAAATTAAATTTCAGCGACGAAGACTCACGTTAAATAAATCAGTTACATAATTTTAAATAAAAATTCTGGGGTGAAATATTTTTATGATACTTGAGTAAAATTCCCGGGCGTTCTAGTGTTAATAAAGATTTGAACCAGAAAAAATATTAAATTTTACTTTTCTAACTTTGGTGCTTAAAATTGCTTTTCTTTATTTTGCGATAAACTTTTTGAAAGATTCCGGTGTAAATTCGATATTAGAGAAACGCAGTTGCTTGCCCCTAAAAGTGTTAAAGCCAAAGGAAAACTCACTAAATATTGGTTTGTTTTGTAATTTTACATTAATATAATAATTTATAACACAATCAGACTTTTATTTTTAATCTTAAAGAGCAAAAATGTATTAAAAGTCTGTGTGTATGTATGTTCTTGAATTTCATGAAGGCTAATTTACGGTATGGATTCGTTTTATAAATATTCTGTAGACATCATGAAATGATTTTTAAAATAGATTTTAAAAACTAATAGGTATGCTATTTAAAATTGTCCATAAAGAAATTCTTGATGTCATCCTTCATAGTTCAGTATAGTTGGTTGTAATTTTTCCACAAAAGTTAAAAAAAACTACACTTCGTACATAAATTTATATATGCAGGGTTTTTCATAAAATATGGCCCAAAAATTAAGAGGTGATAGTACACATCCAAACAAACAACTTTCACCAAAGAATGCATGGTCAGAATGAAAACGCAAAGGAATGTATGGCGCCGAAGATGATATTATTATACGAGACAAAAACACACAAAGAAAGATTAAGTGATAAAAACAAGGTGGTAAATCGCTCTCCGTACAACCTTTGAGCTTATCAGCCATTTCCATTTCCATTTTCACTTCCATAGATAAAATGCATATCAGCCTTTTCCCTATTACTGAAGGATAACATCTTCCATTACGTTCCTACTGCGATTGACATTTGTACACTCGGATCTGCAGTTTTTACGTTTTAATCGAGACGAAATTTTGCATACGCGTTCTTCTTCTTGCCCATATCACATTTGCATGCTATTAGTGTCATTCTTCACCCGATAACTCCCAATAGTAATGGAGCTTTAACGTTTCCATGGACCAAGTGAGTGATGCGATTGGGCTATTTCTTTAAATTCAAATTTTTATATTGCCACCTGTTTTCTTTAGTTGATAACCCACCTTGTTTTCACCTTATTTAATCTGTCTTTAAATAAGGTGAATTTCACTATTTCAAAAAAAAATTGGCAATCAATAAATCTGAATTTAAAAAAAGCATCCCACTGGCAACACTCGACCAAATTTCCAAATGCACCAGCACTTTAGCGTTTTATTTCAGACCATGGATTCTTTGATGAAAATTGTTTGTTTGGATGTGTACAATCATCTTTTAAAGTTTTACCCCTGTTTTATAAAATACCCTGTATGTGTATATATATATATATATATATATATATATATATATATATATACCGGGTGTCCCAAAAAGGACTGACTGATTTTAAAATTCAATAACTTGCAAACGGTGACAGATATTTAAAAAATTCTTGCAGGAGGGTTATGCAAAAGGTCAAAAGTTTTATTACAGTGATTTTCAATTTTAGTTCGATTTACAAACAATAGATGGCGCTGTAAGCAATAGTCGCTAAATACAGGCACGATTTTCGGTCCTTTATCTTGTTCCATGCAGAAAAAGGAGATGGAAATGTATTATCCGGGCCACGAAGTACCAAAAATCGAGCCTGAATTTAGCGACTATTGCTTACAGCGCCATCTATTGTTTGTAAATCGAACTAAAATTGAAAATCACTGTAATAAAACTTTTGACCTTATGCATAACCCTCCTGCAAGAATTTTTTTAATATCTGTCACCGTTTGCAAGTTATTGAATTTTAAAATCAGTCAGTCCTTTTTGGGACACCCGGTATATATATATATATATATATATATATATGTATATATATATATATATATATATATATATATATATACATATATATATATAAGTACAAGTTCTTTATAACACAACTCTACAAAACTCTTAACCCTTTCCGACACGAAGTAATTCTGTTTATAAACTGGGGGAAATGATGGACTGACACCAGAATTTATAACCGAATTTATTAGAAAATACGAACTGGCTTATTTTCAAGTACGTTATAAAAGAAAATTTTATTAAATAATCTGATTGCCAGTAAAATAAAAAATTAGGTTTCTTTTTTCAAGGACACCGCCCTCGAAAGGGTTAAAAAATCGTGAACACCAAGCATCTTAGATAAAATTTTATATAGGGTAATTCCGGGATTTATACCGCACATTTTTTTGAATGTGTGTATAACGTCCCATGGTTGACATAAAATTAAAAAAAATCATGCTGTGCTATTTAATGTTAAATATACAACGCGTGTAGTGCGACAAAAAAAATTCAAAACAAATAATTAATATTTTTAACCCTAGATCTACCGGGAATTTTATTCAAGTTTTAATAAAACGTTCTACACCAGAATTTTTATTTAAAACTATTTAACTTATTTATTTACCTTATTTTTGTCTGGTTTATATACTTAGTTTATTTTAAAGAAATTTCTGGTTTGAATGAATATTTTGTATGTACCTGTCGGGTCCAATGGACCCGTCTGGTAGACGGAGGGTTAAACATTTTTTTTTTCTAAAACATTACACTGCGGCGCGTCACCCGTACATTTAGGCTGAGACGCCGCACTTGTGCGGTAGTTATGCCGCGCTTGTAATAAGAAGAGAATTAAATTATAAATAAAAATATTAAAAATAATATTCATATCGGGACTATAGTTAACGATGTAATAACAAAATGAAACTAAATTACTACAATGAAACGTATTAGTAGATTCAAATTAATAATTGTTGCCTACTTTCATTATTAAAATGATCGAATATATTTTTTTACATTAAATTTTAATTGTTATTTCAGCAACAACGTAACATAGAAAGGTAAAGTAGTAGAAAGGGAAAAGAAAAAATGTAAAATTGTGTTTGCATAATTTATTTGTTAACCCTTTGGGGACTGGTGGCTTTTACACAAATTGTATTCGGTTTGTACCACTTTTTTAAAAGAAGTCACATTTACTTAAATAATCATGAAAATGCTCTAATTAAACAAAGCAAATATTACTTTACTTTTTTACTGGTGCCAGATACAAACTTTACGAAGGTGTCTGTATCCACCTATGGTCCCGAATGGGTTAAGAGACCTGTTTTTTCGACTATAATCTACAGAAGAAGTGTTGAAAATGTACAGTCTTTATGTAACTACATTTAAACACATGATGCAACGAAGCCAATTACACTTCCCCTTTTTTGGAGTAGTTTGCAAAGAACATCTGCTTTATGTGTAATCCAATTTTTCATTATTGTCATCTTGTCTTGCATCTTTCTTGCCCTTCTTACTTTTTATTTTCCCTTTTTTCTCCTTTGGTTGTAGTAAACTTGATAATATGCCTATCATGGTTTGTCTGTGCAAAAAGAAAAGGAAAAGTTAATAATACTTAATCATCCTGTACAAAAGAAACTGCGGCATGTATACAGGAATAGAAGTGCGGCATGTATCCCATTTTGCATGGTGCAGACGTTGTCTATCACAGTCACCTGCCATTGCTGAGGGGAATGGCGTAACCAAACACACAGTACTCAATACAAACATGCTCAATACTACATACAAACGCTAGACTGAAATTTGACTTCGAAATCATGCATGTATTTAGTAATTAGTGTATGAAAAGTATTTAAACATAACGTGTTTAAAAGTTTGGACAGTGAAATGATGCCCTTACTTCAAATTAAGTATGGTACTTCTACAAGTAAACATCGAAATGGGATTCACGCTATACACATATTAAAATAATCGCATTGCGCACCTACACTGTGTGTTTGATGACCACCTATCGATAATTAGAAGAAATACAAGTGGTGTGGCATCTATCCAGTATGCGGTGACATTCCCGGAGTTACCTTATATATGTTGGGTCGATCGGAAAGACGTGTCGCTTTGGGAAAATCAATTCGCACCGGAAAATTCTGCACGGTAATTATTAAGCATTAGATATCAGAATCAATGTTTAATAATTAAATGATAGAATTTTCCGGTACGGATTGATTTTCCCAACATGATACGGCTTTCCGATCGACCCAATGCATATGAAGAGCTAAGTGGAAGAACATGTTAAATAACGAAAATTACATTTCAAGAAATATGAAGTCAAAGTTTTTACTGTAAATTTTAATGATTTATTTTCTATTTGATACCATGTGTTTAAAATATTAACAGGTATGGTACTAAACTCTCTCAGAAAAACTTATTCATATTTAATTTTCAAATATTAAAAATTATTAATATTATTGACATTATTAAATATCAAAATATTAAATATTAATGAATAATGTCTTAAATCTTCAAGACTAAATGGAATCTTAGTATTTTAGCTTCACCATGAGATAGGATACCTCATAACGCTTTCATCCAAAAGGTAAAAATATTTTTTAGAAAATGTAGCATAACATGTTCATCCACTCAGCTCTTCAAATGAGGACGTGAGTTTCAAAAGTCGCCTTATAAAAAAAATTAAAAAATTGTGATTTCTCTATCAGTCTAATCTATGGGAAATTCAATATAATTATTTTTTTATGTTATATATATTGATATCTTAAAATAATATATATAAGATAAAGTAATAAGAAATTGTAATGATGAAGATAAAAAGAATAAGATAAAAATAGTTAAATAGTTATATGATTAGTCATATTTGCAATATCTTATCAAATCACAAAAGAATAAAATTATCATGCGATGAATAAAAGTATTCTTTTTTTTATCAACTAGGAGGGCTCTGCCCCCCTGATCGCTACGCTCACCAACACCCCGCGTAATCGCTTCGCGATTCCGTTTGGTATCGCGAAGCAACCCCTATTTTCTAGCCAGCCCCAGCCGTAATTGTTTCGAGTTTTATTTCTGGATCGCTTCGCGATCCTTACTTTCTATACATTCAATTATTAGATTCCACTTGGTAAAAGCAGACACCTCCTCAACTTCTGACAATTTTGCTTCTTTATCTCCAAGCACATAATCAGCTTACATATTTTCATAATTATAAGAATTATTAAATATGCCGAAAATTATATATACAGTGCTACGAATATTGTAAATAGTTAGTGTTTGTGCTTAAAAATAATGTAAATAGTTCAATTAAGCTCTATTCAAAAGCTAATATTAGTTTTTATTGCATTAAAATATCTCAATTTGTTGATTTTCTGAAAGCAAGTAAACCTTATTGGATTTCAATGGGAGTCTATGGAAATTTGGCGAAATACTGGAAATAGCGCCAAGTTGGTGTCACTTTTGGCGACTTATTTTGGTCGCCAAATTTGGCGCTATATCACCAGGTCGGCGATAAACTTGGCGATGTTTGGCGACAGAGCTGGGTCCTCCCCTTGGTAACCCTCCTTATAGCATCAGAAAGCTCTGACCAATGAGATGCGTTTCGCAGTATCTACGCAGATTTTCATTGGTCAGTTTCCAAAGCATTACTCTTTTTATATATAGAAGGATTTGTTTAAAAATGCATATTTGTTGTCCCCTGTAGTCACTGTTTAATTACCGCATCATGTGGCAGCCTAAAGTTTTAAAATACGACAAACCCAGCCCAATTGGATAAATAATCTATCTGACAACACTGACAGGAAGATAAAAAAAAGCACTAAAAGCGAAAATATTAGATTTATTTATACCAAAAATATAATACTTAAGTAAGTACTTATGTACTTTAGTATAGATAACAAGTATAAAGTCACATGGGTATTTTAAGGAAAAAATAGCAAGGTAAATCTCTGAGCAAAAGGCTACGTAAGTACATAAGTACTTTATCTTTATCCAGGGGTCGCATTATATAGGGGAAATTTTATTGTTCTTAAAGAAAGATGAGATGAAGATATTATTTTCAAAATAGTGGTAGGGATGATAAAAGATTCCCTATAGCATATCTGCCAACATTTACGCTTTCCTCTTACCACTAAAATATTATAGTAAATGTTGTCTTATTTAATCGTCGAAATCTCATGATTAAACAAAACGAAAATCTCCTATTAAATTTTTGTGGCAGCAAGAAAGCGTAAAAATTGACAGCTATGCCTATAGAATGCGACCCCTGTGTATAGTACAATTTCAATATCTGGCTATCTGGTTTTCAGTGGCATGGTACTTGCATTCGTAAAATGTTGAAATAATTTAATGACACCAATATTTACAAGAGAAGCTATCTGAAAACATGTAAAAGTATATTTTCGCGTGCTTAATAAAGGTTAAATTTTAATTGTGGCAATTAGGAATTAAAATGAAGTGATGCCATAACGTCATCACCGCCTCTCAAGGGGTCAAGAAATTTGGTTTGATACCACTCAATGTGCTTTTTTTAAATTCCATTACGTTATTTTAATAAGGTATTCTATCATTTTCTGTATTGTGATCAAAAACCAAAGGAGAAATTTACTTCCCGTAGTAAGAGAAACACAAAAAAATTATTTATAACTATTGTCGGATACATGTCCCACTTACCCCATTCTTGAAACATTTATGGGGTAACTGGGACACCGGGCATACATTTAAAACATGAAGTAAATATGTATAGATACATAACAATATTAATGTAGCTATATGTTTAATCTTTAAAAAAAAAAGATTGTTTAATAAAAGTACTTACAGTATTTTAATAAAAATCGGAAGAAGTTCAACCAGATTGACATTGCTTTTAAAAAAAGAAACGTAAATTTTTGACAACCTATCACAGCAAAGTGAGAGTTATGATTGAGTTGATACACGTTGTTTTAGGAAGTAGAGATAAAGGGGCATTGCTCACAAAAGCTAAAACTTAAAAAACACCAACAGTTTTTTATAAAATAGCCTATGGCCCAGTTACCTCGTGGTTTCAGTTACCCCAACAAACCTTATATACTACGATACATGTTTTGTCATTTGAGATCGAGGATGTATATTTTATGCGTAGTATAAACTTTTATGGAAGAAAGTATCTGATAACACCATAATCAGTGTCTAATAATTAGGACTGAGATGATGGGGACTGAGGTGAAGTTTTTGTCTTAATAGCTGCACAGCCATTTTATTGAATCATTTTGCCCACATGTAAATTATTAACCCGAGAGTAGTCGCGACATTTTTTAGAACGTTAGTAGTCGCGTTCGGTCCATTTGCCGCCGTTACCAGCAGGCCGAAAACGAAGGGGAAACTTGCCGGTGTTATCAGATGATCGAAAACGGATAAAGTAGGGTGAAAATATTGACTGAGTTTTAAAAGATTACAGCAATTATTCATTTTACAACCTTTTACAGCAAATTATTTATTTCGCTTAAGTATATATTCAGTTGGCATCTAGATAAATGTTTTTAACAACTCTTTCTTCGTTTTGCATAAATACTTAAAAGTAAATAGTAAATGATTTGATTGAATTTCTGATGTTACTATTGTAGCCGTCTGCTATTTCTCTCTCTCTCGCACGCGAGGAGCCAGCCAATAGCAATGAGGCGCATTCCCCCCCCCCCGCGTTTTCTGCGGAGAGCTTTTGAAGTCACGTGACGCTGTAACATTCGAACTCTGCAGAGAGCGGCAGATTATTCTGTCAGTGACATTGGCAAATATATGACTATGTGTTGTTATGTTAATAAAGTTTATTTTTCTAAAAACCTTCTGATTATTTGAGTCACCGAGATATTTTTATCATCTCCCTTCAATGCATTCTCTAAAATGGTGACCGCGGATTTTTGAACCTTCAACTATTTCATAGAACGTCGAACTATTCAACTGTTTCATGGAACGTTTTGTTTAACTAGCAAAATGGCAACTGCTGAAACATCTGCCGTAGTCATTCCACCCTATATCCCTGTGGACCCTACATTATGGTTTCATATGCTGGATAGCACATTCGAATTAGCTACTCCTAAAGCTATCACTGAGTCGAAAACAAAATATAATTATGTTGTAGCGCATCTACCGCCTGCTACTGCTACTATGGTTCGAGATATAATTATGAGTCCTGATCCTACTGATCCTTATCAGATTTTGAAAGCAAAAGTTATCGAACGTTGCGGAGAAAGTCGTACTTTAGAAATACGGAAACTGCTAGCTGGAGAAAGCCTGGGTGACAGAAAACCAACTGAATTACTTCGATTAATGAAAAGACGGGCTGAAAGCCATAATATCAGTAACGATCTTCTTCTAGAACTGTTTACTCAACAAATGCCAACCACTGTGCAAACGATTCTAGCTTCCATTGAAAAAATTACTCCAGATAAAGCGGCGGATATTGCTGATAGAATAATTGAATTAACGCCTTCCAACATTAGTTCTGTTTCGATTCGAACACCAACAACTGAATCTCAGACACCACCAGCCATTGATATGCTCGTAAAAGAAATCCAAGCATTACGCCAAGAGGTCGCTCATCTTCGTCGTTCAAGAAGTGTATCTAGAAGTGATAACCATCAGCGAAATCGTTCTCAGTCCCGCCATAGGGATGCAACATTGTGTTGGTATCACCAAAAATTTCAAGGAAAAGCAAAAAAGTGCCTAGCGCCTTGTTCTTATTCGGAAAACCAGAAGCGGGAAGAGTAGCGGCGACGGACTTCTCCCCAGCACCTTCTCGTCGCCTTTTCGTTAGAGACAGAAATACAGGTATGTGTTTTCTAGTCGATTCTGGATCTGATGCCTCACCTGTGGCCGCGAATAAAAATGACAAAACTAAGCCTGTTCTCCAAACCTTTCGTGCTGCTAATGGCACAAAAATTAATGTGTATGGTCGTAAATGTATTAATATCAACTTAGGCCTACGCCGAAATTTTACATATTCTTTTTATATTTGTGATGTTTCATGTGCTATTTTAGGAGCTGATTTTTTGCATAATTTTAATTTAAAACTTGATTTACGGAATCGTCGTCTTATTGATTCCACTACTAATTTAAAAGCTCCTGCTATATTAAGTACTTGTAATATATTTTCTGTGAAACCCAATGTTGTAAATGATATATATGGTAAATTATTATTTAAATTTCCTGAAATCACGAAATTACCGGATCCTAACCAACCGGTTAAGCATAATACTGTGCATTATATAAACACTAAGGGGCCTCCAGTCGCTGCTAAGCCTAGACGGCTAGCTCCAGATCGGTTAAAAATTGCCAAAGCTGAATTTCAGCACATGGTACAACTCGGTCATATGAGACCTTCTAAAAGTAATTACTCTTCGCCTTTGCACCTGGTGCCGAAGAAAGGATCTGTCGATTGGAGACCTGTTGGTGATTATCGTGCTCTAAATGCACAAACTGTTAAAGAAAAATATCCTATCCCTTGTATCGCAGATTTCACTTCTGAATTACATGGTAAACAAATCTTCAGTCACATTTATCTTGTAAAAGCCTACCATCAAATTCCCATAAATCCTGATGATGTACATAAAACTGCGATTTGCACTCCATTCGGACTTTTCGAAAGCACTCGTATGCAATTCGGCCTTTGTAACGCTTCCTCAACTTTTCAACGATTTATTGATGACGTAATTCGTGACTTAGGATTTGTTTACGCATTTCTTGATGATTTTCTAATTGCATCAAATAATGAAACTGAACATTTAGAACACCTTGAGTTGTTGTTTTCTAGACTTAAAGAGTATGGTCTGTGTATTAATGTTGATAAATGTAAATTTGGCCAATCCACTATCGATTTTCTAGGATTCAAACTTTCAGCTGAAGGAATTGAACCCTTACCTGATCGTGTAAAATGCATCCTAGATTTCCCCCAGCCCTCTACCTTAACTCAACTAAGACGCTACTTAGGTCTTTTCAATTTTTATCGACGGTGCATTCCCAAAGCTGCCGATATTTTAGCTCCACTCGTTAAATTCTTAGAAGGACACAAAAATACGAAAAAACATCCCAGTTCCAATGCTAACAAAACTGAGCAATTACAATGGAACGATGAAGCCATTCTTTCCTTCACTGCTTCAAAAGAAGCTATAGCTCGAGCTACATTATTACGACATCCAATTCCTGGCGCCCAGCTAAGCTTATGGGTCGATGGCAGTAATGTCGCAATTGGTGGATCTTTAATGCAACTCTGCGAAAACCAATGGGAACTAATAGCATTTTATTTCTGTAAATTGAATAAATCTCAAAGAAATTGGTCTACTTATGATCGTGAATTATTTGCTATTTATTGTTCTATAAAAAAAATCAGACACATGCTAGAAGGTCGGAATTTCATTATTTATACAGACCAAAAACCCCTTACATTCGCATTTCAACAAAACCCTGATAAATGTAGCCCACGTCAATTGAGACATTTAGACTATATTTCACAGTTTTCTACAGAGATTAGATATACTAAAGGCTCTGACAACATTGTGGCCGATGCATTATCTCGAATTGAGATAGATTCAATTTCTCCTAATGTGTTAGATTTTAAAGAGTTTGCCACTGCTCAGACAAATGATGAAGAGCTAAAACAACTTCTCGAATTTGACACCACTTCATTAAAATTAGAAAAACATTATTTTCCACTCGAAGATGTACATTTATATTGCGATATGTCACAAAAACATCCTCGACCATTTGTTCCTAAAAGTATGCGACAATCAGTTTTTTCAACCTTACATTATTTCTCACATCCAGGTATCTCAGCTTCATTAGATTTAATTTCTAAACGATTTGTATGGCCTGGCATGCGTAAGGATATAAAATCTATGGTTCGCAGCTGTACGAAATGTCAAAAAGCTAAAATCTTTCAACACACCAAATCACCAATTGGTACATTCTCTGAACCTGATGCTCATTTTGCCCATATTCATATTGATTTTATCGGACCTTTACCATCATCCGATGGCAATCAGTATTGCATGACCATCATTGATAGGTTCACGAGATGGCCCGAAGTTATACCCACATCTGATATGACTGCAGAAACAACTGCTCGTACATTGATACACAGTTGGATCTCCAGATTTGGAACCCCTGTTACCATCACTACTGATCAGGGTAGAAACTTTGAGTCCACTCTTTTCAAAGAGCTTACAGATAGATTAGGATGTAAACGCATCAGAACTACAGCATACCATCCACAGTCTAACGGTTTTATTGAAAGATTTCATCGCCATCTTAAGAGTTCTCTTAAAGCTCACAATCAAAATCAATGGACTGAAATCCTCCCCATTGTCTTACTTGGTTTACGCACTGCTCTTAAAAATGATATCCAAGCGACCTGTGCTCAACTTGTTTATGGCACAAATATCAGACTACCCTCTGATCTCATTAACACTGAAACTATAAATCAACCACCTACTCTTACATACGTCACTGAGTTAACTGAAAAAATGAGAAAGTTAAATCCCATTGCCACTGCAATGCACGGCAATCCTAAAATTTATGTCAATCCCTCATTAAAAACCTGTTCACACGTGTTTCTTAGATCAGATAAAGTCAATCCTCCCTTATCACCCCCTTATACAGGACCTCATCGAGTGATTGACAGGTCTGAGAAAACGTTTGACTTGGAAATAAACGGGAAGCGCTGTACTGTATCTATTGATCGCATTAAACCTGCGTATCAATTAGCAGATTCTATTTCACCTTCCCAACCTCAAAAACAAAATGAGCCCATAAATTTTCCAACTACTCCTGTTGAACACCCTACCACCAAATCTGGTCGTAAAGTTCGTTTTCCGAAACATCTCGTTACGGATTATATTGTTTAAAACATTTGATGTTTATAGTGTGCATATTATTTCCTTCTCAAAAGTATTGTTTTTCATGTAATGCATAATATATTTTCTATTTTTTTTTGCATCATATGTACTTTAATTTTACTCAAGACCTTTCTTATGTATCTTATTAATTGCTACCTTTTTGTAATCGCGACTTCGTCACTGGGGGCATACTCTGTAGCCGTCTGCTATTTCTCTCTCTCTCGCACGCGAGGAGCCAGCCAATAGCAATGAGGCGCATTTCCTCCCCCCGCGTTTTCTGCGGAGAGCTTTTGAAGTCACGTGACGCTGTAACATTCGAACTCTGCAGAGAGCGGCAGATTATTCTGTCAGTGACGTTGGCAAATATATGACTATGTGTTGTTATGTTAATAAAGTTTATTTTTCTAAAAACCTTCTGATTATTTGAGTCACCGAGATATTTTTATCATCTCCCTTCAATGCATTCTCTAAACTATCAATCAATAATTAGTAGGAAAACATTTACTAATATGAATCTCAATTCGTGATAGGGGTATTTTTTTTTTTTGGAAGGACAGAATCAGAGTCAGATAGATTTTTATGATACTCCGGCACTCTATATCCATTTAATAAAATAAAATTAATAAATTTAGCATCAATATATTACACTGACATTAAATTGAACAACTAAACTGAAAATAAAAATGGAACCTATGACATGCAACAGCAAATCAAATACAATACCACTAATTCACCAGCATATTATATATATATATATATAATAAAGAAAAAGGTAAAAAATACTTAATTTCGAAATTATAAATGTAAATGTTGTAACTACATTTTATTTATTTATTTTGTGGGGTGTCTATGTGTGTATGAGGAGGGAGAGGAGGGGGGGGGGGGCTCTCGAAATTTTATGATTAAATCCATTTTTCAAATGAAAATGCATGATTTGTAGTTTTTCTACTTATTTCAGGGTGGGAGCAGCGCCTCTGAATAAAAACTCTGGATACGAACTTCGCTTATATAAAGTAAATAATAAGTTATTGAAATTATATATTTAATTTAAATACATTTGCAATTGTAGATTTAAATCCTAAGATGGATAAATTATTTTAATTAATAGAATCACTGAAATGTTCATCTTAATAGAGATGTATTTTACAGCAACTATTTAATTAAAATAAATATTCAATTGTACATTTCATAATAAGGTATTATTGTTATAATTTATTGTTTTATAATAACATTCATTAAAATAATAAAAACAATAAGAAATTTCTCTCCGAAATTATAAATATGCAGCAATAACTTTATTTAAATGAATTTTCTCTCGTATTCTGAAAAACATTATTCTGAAAAATACTTTGAACGATTGATGAAGGACAACAAATTTAAATTTGTTAGATACCGTCCCCAAGCCTCTATTGGATTTCAATAATAATAATATAAAAAAAAAAAACATTTTCTGCGGCATTAAAAAAAATGTGTTTTTACATGCAGTATGAAAATTTAAAAATAGATAAATTTTAGAAAAATACTTAAAATATATTTTTTTAAATCATAGTATAAATATTCACAGAATTATCGAAAAGAGATTTTTATTTGCGTAATTTCTAACCTACATTATAAAATTCTCATTATTGTGCAAATAAATTATATGTATGTTCTTCGCAGATATACATACTACATTTCTGAGAAAACTGTTTTATCTTTCGAGTTTGTTTTATTGTACAAAAACGATACTTTTCAGATTTTGGAGATACGGCAATTTTTTTACTGATTCTCACAAAATTCTCTTCTTTTTCTTTAATGGTTTGGCTGTGTGATTGTCTGTGGTTTTTTTTTCCATTTATATGTTCTGGTAATAAATGGAAAGCAGCTTCTTTCAAATAATGATGATGAATTTTCTTTTTTCCATATTTAAACGATTATCAATTTGAGAATTTATTCCCGCAATGTTTGACAATGAAAAAAAAATGTAAGTGACCATCAATCAGTTTTTTGTGCGAACTGACTTCACAACTAATATAATAAAACAATTTTAAGTAACATTCTAAAAGTAAAAAAGTACTCTATGAACGGGTAAAATAGCAGAAAGAAGAAAGACGAAATAACAACAGACAGAGAGTCCGTACTTCGAAGAAACTTTCCCCCGCAGATTTCGCGGAAATGGGAAAGGATGAACACGAGGGGGAAAAATTCAACTAACACAAATGGTCGCATCGCGGTCATTTAGACCGATTGAAACTTAAGAATGCGATAAAATGCTAAGAAATAGCAGGAATGACTTGCAATTTTACTACACAAGAGTGTGATTACTCAAGGTCAGCTACACGGAATTTGGCTATCGTAACTTTAACAGGAAATGAGTTACAGGAAGATAACGAATTTCGGGCGGGGAAAAGACCAACGCGAGACTATTAACGGGTTAAATATGCCATGTAACATTAGTATGTTACGTAAATATAGTTGCAATAAACTTTTTGTTTGTAAATAAAAAGTTAAATAGGTGGACATGAATGATGCTATAAAAAATACTCATCCCTATTCACAACAAAAACTAAATTTTTCTAAATATGAAACAAAGAGAAAAACAAATTACCTTAATAAACGGTGGCTAGTTGAACTTGAGTTGCTGTTCCAATGGAATTGATTCTGCCAGCGCTACCTAGTATCTGTTAACCTAAATGTGTGTTTAGAGGGACTGAGATGATGGTCAACCTCAGGGACAAATTTATTTACTACAATGTTTTCTATACAATCTATACTAAGAAAGGATAATTATATTTTCCCATACTTTATATATGTATAGGTATAAATATATCATACCAAAATTTAATAATATTTATAGAAATATTTACAGCATGCTTATAATATTGGATATTTGCACCTGGGGACAGGGACTGAAATGATGATTTCGCTTGTTTAAATCTTAAAACTAATTATTTATACATCATTATATGTCCATTTATCATTGGTAATTGATATAACAAATGTTACAATGTATTACGTTTTTCAGTTTTCGGTTTCAGTATAATTAATGAAATATTATCAGCAGTGGACGCATATTGTACAGTTTTCAGATATTGTCCCACATATATATATTTAGAATGCCCGCTAACAGTTCCGAATATTATATGTGTATGAAAAATAGCAATATTGCATTCAAATAAAATTTTGAAATTTATTAAAGCCAATACTTTTATGTTGTACTCGCGCCAAGAGTTACCAACAGAAGAAGTTGTCGACAATCACCCGTTTTAATTTCTTTGATTTTTTAAAGTTATATTAGATGTTTTATTTTTTTATTTATATTTTATTGTTTTCTTTAATGATTCACGAATGTTTTGTAGACTATAAGCTGGAATCAAATGATGATCTATTTATATTAATTTAAGAGTAAACGGATTTGTCTTTCGTAATCGTCTGCACACAATAGATATAGATTAAAAAATGATTGAAATTATTTTAAAAACAATAAAAATTGAGTAAATTGCGATAGGTTTACAAATACATTGCGATGAAGTTTTCAAACAAATTGTATTTCAAAGTACATTTTTTTCTCTATTCGACGTTGAAAAAACAGAAAATGTGTGCTATTTAGAATTTTTAAAAATGCAATAAAAGTTTACAAATGTTCAATTTAATCGTCTGCTGTTGTCATCGTGAAAATGACATCAGCGTTAAGCACGGACACGGTTGTCATTTATAATATAGATACCGTAGATACTCGCGTATAAGTCGACCCAAAATTCGAGAGGAATAACAGACTGAATTTAAAAAAATTGTCTTCTTGTTATCTAAATGTAGAATTTGCTGATATTAAATAAGCTGAAGATGGCTACAAGAAAATACTGATATGCAACATATTTTTTTCAGGAATTTAGGGATCGACTTATACGCGAGTATATACGGTAATTGTTTAGAATTAGAAGTAGACAAAAAAGCACACTTTACTTCCATGGGTACATAAATAACATGATCAATAGCAGTATAAATAGATAAATGTGTGACCACGGAGTTAATCAACCTCAGAATATTGGGAAATAGCCCAGTGGTTAGAGTGTTGAATTCGGAAATAATTAGGCGAAAGGTGGGAATTGATTTGATCCCTTCTGTTTAGGCCTAGAATGAATATGCTACGTTTTTCCCCTCGTACTAGATGAGCGTTAAGAATTATGCATAGATTTATAGTCCAAAAACACGATTTTTTTAAATACTATAACACTATCTCGAAATCATTAACTCTGTCAAAAACATTGCCAATACAAATGTTGTAGAGCTTAAAATTCTGAATAAAATGACTACCTACACTTAATACTTTTGTTGAATATTAAGGTCACAATTCTACTTTAAGTTTTAGCACCGTGGTCAGAGGGTTGAACACAGAATTAATTAGGGGAAAACTGGAAATCGTTTTAATCCCTTCAGATTAGGCCTAAAATGAATATTCTATGTTTCCCCCCCTCGTACTAAGTAAGCGTTAGGAAATATGTACATATTTACATTCGAAACACATGTTTTTCCTAGATTTTTTTAACAATATCTCAAAATAGCTAATTCGATCAAAAACATTGTCAAACCAAATGTTGTAGAGCTTAAAACGCTTATTAAAATGAGTAGCATCATTAATATTTTTGTTCAAAATTAAGGTCGCAATTCTATTTCGAAATTTTGCCTTAATCACTAATCAAGAGCTTCAAGCTATGAGAGACCAGATTACCTTAACAATATCTGAAAACAACTAACTATATCAAAAAATTGCCAATGCAGATGTTGTAGAGCTTAAAATTCTGAATACAATGAATACTCACATCAATATTTTTGTTCAAAATTAAAGTCGCAATTTCAGATATTCTTAAAAATATTAAAGTAAAACGTGTTTTTCGAATTTAAATGTATACATATTTCCGTCCTGGAGGACTATTGTTGATGTATATGAAATTATTTCAATTACATTGATTAAAACGAATCATGCGAGTCGAAATAATTTTTATTTGTGTGATATTGTAGACTGGTTGTTATTACGATTAAGTTAAACACTATTGGACAGACTCCTTGATATCGTAGCTTGGGAACCCGTTTGAGACTATATAAAAAATTTCTAAGTTAGTCTCTGGACCCGGGAATTCTTTATGGTATGTGGGAATAAAAATTCTATCACCCCATATAATATTAGAATATCGTTGTGAATATTCACCTTAACAGATTTTTATTATTCAATTATTTGTTCTGCTGATTTAAGATCTACAATTTCGTGAAAATGAATGAAAATGGCATGTGGGAAAACTCACCCTTGTCTTTTGCAGTCTGCGCATAGGTTTTTGTCACACATGTCCTGATTGCATGTTACGTACTTTTTTATAGCTCATTAACGGACACATAGTATGTTGACGGGCACCTTTTACTTTACTGGAGTAACACTAGAACTACCGGAAATTTCAGTAAAGTTTTATAAAATTATTTCACATCAGAATTTTGATTTAAAAAAGGTTAACATTATTATTTATCCTTTTTCTCCTTTGTTTATTTTAAACTTATTTCGTAATCAAATTTCTGGGTTGAACCAAACCATATTCATACTGTAGGCGTCAAAATGACAGATCACGGCAGTTGTAGTGTTTGAAAAACGAACAGCTATAAAATTTTTAGAATTACGGACAAGTGACGCACATATATCATTACAAAAAGAACTCTAATTCGCACATTCTTTACACACACACTAAACGAGCTATTCACTAGAAATACCATTAGTAAACTTTCTACAGTAGAGATCGAACGTATTTTCGGCAGACTTCAAATCTAGTTGGAAGTGCCAATCCCAAAAACTTTCTTCTATCTCATAATCTTAATATTTCAAAGTAGTTACAAGCGTTAATACTTCAATATTATTGGTTCTATACTATGCGAATTTCTATTTCCAACTTAAATTTTTGCTTCAGCAAATTAACCGGAGTAAAAACGAGTTAACCCATTAACCGCCGAAACTATCACATTCAATTTCTTTGCAGAAAAAACTTTGCCACGACATTTTTTGAAAGAAAATCTTCGATTTATTTAATGATAAAATTTTCTGTTATTTAATCGTAAATTTAGGCATGGACATTAATTTTTACTGTTGCGTGAACACAACACCAGCGCGTAATGAGTTAATCTAGATCATGCTAATAATTAAAATTAATGTTTTCCGTTATTCTGCTTTACATCCGCTGTTTGCTTTTGGACATCTAACCAGAATGTGGAATTCTCATCGCTGCATGAGACGCCGATGTACAGAACTAAGTAAAATCGCAAAAATTAGACAAAAATAGCTATTACAGCGCCCAGTTCCGGCTTAATATTTCCAAAATAAAAGAGTATCTCATTTCCATAGACAAAAGCATATATATGAAATTAAGTTAAATTCTACTAATAACTTCACACACTTTTTGATGGTAGAATAATGAAAATTTGGCCAAAATCGCTATTACAGCCCGTCCTTCTGGTGGAATATCTCATAATTCAAAGAGAACATGTTTGCCACAGCCATAAAGATATACTACATGATATTTGGTATAATTCTTTATAACTTAATACACTTTTCGATGGTACAATAAAGGCACACGTACAGACAGACATTTTGTATAAACATCTTTTTGGGGATCTCTAACACCTAAAACGTGCAAATCCGTCGAAAAACGGAATTCGAAAAAAATTCGATTACGATACTTTCTTCTATTATTCATAGAAAAAAGTAAACAGTAAGCATTAGATACTATTTAATAAGGGTGTTTTTGAAAATCTGTTATCATCAAGAAAGAGCATTGTAAATAACATGGAAACTCGCACATTTTATTCTGAGCATGATTATTATAAAACGCATTTAATCAAAAAAATTTTCCAGTTATTAAGACAGCAAAAAATGTAGACTTCTTATTCAATGTGTGTTTGTGAGTGGATGGGTCACATTACAATGTTTTCTTCTATAATAGAAGCTAGCAGAAGGTAACAAAACAAACATTAAACTCATATTACAAAAATGTGTATTTATTTAACTGTACGAAACCTATGAAACTTTACATTTTGATTGTATAACTATAACTGATCGCAAATTTATTATTTTTACTCGTAAAAATATTTTTGTGTAAAAAAACATGAAGGCTTTAGCTCAATTGTTAGCTAGATTTCAGACTAGAGCCTTCAGGTATGCTGATGATTTTGGCAGATAATATTTTGTATGAAAGCTCAGAAGTAAGTAAAGAAAAGAGTATTTCACCTGAAAAAATATTCAAAATAGTTTAGAATTATTTTCCTTCACTCACCGATGCAATTGCTCTTTGGACTCTTTTCAACAAGTTCAAGTAATGCAGTTTTATTAAAAAGAATGGCTGCGTAAATATAGAGTATGTGTAATGTAATATGGGATTCAAAGCCATAAATATTAAGCCTGATCAGATGAATGGAAGAATTTTCACAAGTTGACAATAGCGCCCTCTAACGCGAAAATTTTATAGAATTTTCGAATCATTAGTTTCCGACTGGTTTCAAAGAAAGGGTTAATTTTCTATTATCAAAATGTTTGCAGATGCATGATGATAAATTTTATTATTTATTAAAATTTCGTTATAGTTTTACTGGTATCAATTTTTAGTCTTTTGGCAGTTTTTATTTTAAGACGGAGATTTCTTTTTTTGAATTTTGTATATAAACCAATAACAAATTTTCTTTTTTAAATTGTATGAGGATGTAAGAAAAAAATATAATCTACAAAAAATGTAATCTAAAAAATATAATCTAATATCTATAAAAAATATAATCTAAAATATAATACTTTTTCAGAGCTATTTTCATAAAAAGAAAATAATAATAATAATAATAAAAACTCAACAAAGTTTTGTGGCGTTACTATTTAAATATCAAAACTTGATGCATATTTTAATAGGTTGTCGATTCATATTTTAAAGAATGCATTCATATTATGAAAATAGTCACAATTACCTCATGAACGGTTGTACATATCGATAAAATTACGGCAATTTGAGAATAATTTAGTATGGTGAATTATTTATATGCGACAGTATATTTGGAGTCTTAGAGTGGATATTCGATGAATCTCTTAAATTCTCAGCGGTTAAAAAAGCAAAATATTGAGGAAAAATATAACTAACCGAATAATAACGCACTAGCTTTACGTGTTCACAGCGTAAACAACGTGTTTAAATAGAACTAAACATATTTAACTGAATCTTCATATTGCGATATTATTTTACTGTATAATACTGTAGCACAGATTCATAAAGTTTAACGTTTTCAGATAGTCTAAAATATTAAGTCTACCGGAAAATTCTGTCGTTTAATGTTCTTTCAAGCCTATTTTTTAAAATTCAAATTTCTCCATTAACACCACTTTTTTGAAATGGTAAAATTCTAATATTTTTCATATTTCACATTAAGGTGAAAACAACGGGAATTTTATAATTTCAAAAAAGTGGTACCAATGAAGAAATCATAATTTTAAAAAAAGTAGGCATGAAAGAACATTGGACGACAGAATTTTCCGGTAGACATAATATTATAGAATTAATCTCTCTTACCATGAGAAGATTGCATTTTAATTTCGCATATTCTTTCTTTTGAGGAATAATATAAATAAAGGCAGGGCGAAAAGATTTAAATTTGTTTGAGACCGGAAAAAAATATATTGAAACATATAATGTAATTTCCTTTACCTATCGTCTTGCTGAGCAAAATTTCGCCAACGTATTATGTTCCCGTGAGCAGTTGTTATACGTGACAACAGCGAATGTTTCACAAAATCAAATAAAATGTTGGGCTGCTGATAAGGAAGATCCCTTTCGAGCGCATACTCATAATCTTTTGATTAAAAAAAAAATGTTGTGTTCCCAGGGACCGATAAATCGCCGATAAAATCGATAAAAGTTAAAATTTTTATTATCTTTTTTAAGTATGCTTTATCAACAGGAAATTTGTAATATAATATATTTATATATCCGCGTGACTAAAATCTTTTTAAATTTTTTTGTCTGCGTATGCGCTTACCGCCCTTGTAAGTTTCGTCTTTCTTGTCAATAGAAGAAATTTATGTGATTTTTTTTTGTGTGAATCTGAACAATAAAATTATGTGTTGAAACAAAAACTCGTAAAAAAAGAAAGAAAGAATAGAAATATATTACTTGATTAAAAGATTAAACTATTTTATAACTAACATTACAAAAATAAAGTAACATAAAATTCATGTCATTGCTTTAAATATTTTTTTTTTTTTAACTTTGCAGCAAACTCGAAAACAAAATATGTAAAAACACATCTGAGATGTTTATAGAATTTAATCATATTACACCACAATACATCTATGTATTAAACGACCTGCTCGTGTTATTATTCTGACAAACAACATACTAAATACACAAACCATTTCTGTCCATTTTTTCTTTATAATTGATGGTGTATAAACGCTTTTAAATATAAACTGGGGAAAACGAGTTTTCTTATTTAAAACAACCATGACATCCACATGTTTGCCTCGGTTTTATGATACAAGCAATATTAAGACATCACAATTTTATTATCACAATGCGGTTCGTTTCCTTCTAAGCTTATTCCATTTCTTTAGATCTGTCAGGAGTAATTAATTTTGCTTCTGTAATTTCTATTCCATACCAGCATTTTGGGAAAAATTTACTTAAAAGATATAAATGCAAAGTTGTAAAATTAAAATCTTGTTCAAAAATTCTGGTACACATCTTCACTAAAGGTAAGTTGCATTAAAAAATAATCCTTAATCTCTCGCCCTTATCCTCTTAAGACCTTAGATTAAAAGAATACTACATATGCACTTTCATTAGTTCTGCGTAGGCAAAATGTCGCTATCGATGACAAAAACAGACGTTTTCTAATACTAGTTCTTTACCGGAATGGTAATTTACAGTGAATTATTTCCAAATTCACCAAAAAAAAAATTATTGTACAGGATTTAAGTTAAATAATTATGATTTTTTTTTCTTTCTTGGACGGTATTTTGCTGCGAACTCCGATGATAATAGCATTTCTTTTATGAGGAATTAAGCATGTGCATCTTTAATTGTTTTTCTTCCAAATCTAAAAATATTCAGCTATCTAAAGAAAAGTACAAATTTTAAAAAGTACAGAAGTAAAAAAAAGTAAAGATATATTGAGCCACATTTGTGTACCCTAGGTCTGACGATGCTAAAAGAGTTTAATACTTTCAACCGCACTGTCTCTTTTCAATACTTCAACTAAAGTTAAACGGGCAGTAGTCACGTGTCGGTCTTTTTACCGCCCATATAAATTATCTTCTTCTAACTCATACCGCCTTACAAATACAATCGAGAACTACCATGTAGCTGACTTTTAATGATTATCCACCACCATAGTGAAGTAACAGGACATCTGTGTTTTACCTTCATATGCCTTTTTTCAAGCAAAGTTGAAATTTGTGGAAACGTCTAAGCAACGATTCCAGGGTTCGTACGGGTACCGTTATTTTCAAGGCGAAATATCAGCATTTATTTCTAGAAAAATAAATATCGTTTAACCTCTCAAAATTTTGCCTTATTTAAGGTGAGATTTTCTATAAGAAAAAACCGGTACCAAGGAATTTCTTAATCTGGAAATCCAAGGACACGTACGAATTGTGGATTCCTAATGTCAATTGATTTTCCCTTTTTCCCATAGTTCCAAATCTCATAAATAAAATGTATAATTTAAGTAAACTGCGAATTTATAACTTCATAGAAATGTAGTATTCGAATATGAAGGGAATAATGTTTCTTATTTTATATTTTTTGTATGCGAGAGGCTGGCGGGAAAATGACCGAGCGCGACTAATAACGTTCTGAAAAAAGACGCGACTGTTCTCGGGTTAAAAGCTGAATCCATTGTTGAAGAAACACAGATTTTTTTTTTTTCACCAGGTAATTATTCTATCATGTAGGTGATATTATGATTTTAGACTGAATACAATAACTGTGCCATCCTAGCTTGCTGCATTAGTTGCATAAGATCATCCTTTCGTATTGAGGATTTTCATACCTTTTGTTTCATACTATATTGGATAATGTGCACACATACAGTTTGCTGAAGGAAACTAAGAAGGACCCGCCTAAGAACTTTTGTAAACCAGGGCATGCATCCAATACTACATGCACTTAATATTTTTGCTTTATACATGACAGAAATCATGTATTAAAATCAGGCGATGATTAGCTTAACCCTTTATCTACTGCAATTTTGTTCATGTATTTTAATTTTCAGTTACTACAATGAAAATTAATAGATAAACATAAAAAATACTCACCCGTGAGAAATTTAATTCCTTAGAGGTAATTAATTAAAGTGGTACTTTAACCCTTTATCTACTGCATTATGATCTACTGCAATTTTTTTCATGCAGTTCTTTTTTTCTGTTACTACAATGTAAATTAAATGATAAGCATAAAAAAAAGACTCGTCCGTGAGAAACTGATTTCCTTTTAGGTAAATAATTAAAGTGATACTTTAAAGTACCGTCAGTACATTATGACTAAAATATCATAACTGAAAACCGGCATGGTATTTCAAATGGTACCAGAATTATGGTAAAATACTTTCGATTTAATAAGTATGTGAAATATAGGCTTTTTTCATATTTACAAATAATTAATAGGCTTTTTTCATATTTACAAATAATTATTTTGACAAATTCCAGTGCCAATCATTTATTTCAACACTTTAGCACTGAAAATGCTTTGCCCCTGAAAGGGTTAAAATAACTATTTTATTTTTAGTTTTCGATCTTGTTAGTAGTATTTTAGTTATGCGACGTCTATTATTCCAGGGACAACATGTTCTCTCGGATATCCACATATGCAATATATGAATTTATATATGCCATTTCTAGCCTAGCAAAAAAGGGCCGGTGCCACAACTTTTTCGATTTCTTAAAAAAATAATAATGAATCAGAAAAGAAATACTAGGAAAATTATTACTACATACTACATTTTAGTAACTACAATTTAAAGCAAATATAAACGATGGTACGCAGACGAAAAGTATACAAGACACCAACACCCGACTTCAACACCCTGTGTACTGACGGTACTTATAAGTACTAGCAAGTAATTCAACTGTTAATTCAAATACATTCACCGTTCACCTAAAATAGCTAGTCAAATCGTATTCTAAGATCGTAATGAACGCATGAAAACTCCAACACTTATCTTATACCATTTGCTGTGTTTGCAGCAATAAAAAGACGAGTGTGACAATCTGTACAAAATTTCGGCACAAAACGCATGGACTGTTCCAAAGGTAGCTTCCTTATTCGCTAAAATTACAAACCTAGAACTACAGCCGCCATGTATCAGTATAAAGTGGAGTTAAAAGAGTGTTTTTGAAAGTACAATTAGAATATTTGTAATATTCACCATGAAATGAAAATTTAAAGTCAGTGGTACTTATAAGAACCGTCAGTAGATAAAGGGTTAATGGGAGTTAGTACCTTTCAGGACTCAATTTTGTTCATAATAACATGCTTTTTTCGAGTAAATAGTTTTTTCATATTTTGGAGTGAAAATTTTAAAATTCAAGTATAATGCCCTAGCTCTGAAAATTCCCACAATATTTGCAATTTAAATAATATATATATACATATATATATTTAACAACGTATAATATATACACAAATTTAAAAGAAAAATTGTATATTATTTTTACCGGAAATTTATGTCCAATAATGTTATTTCACGCCTACTTTTTTAAAATTCAGATTTCTTCATTGACACCACTTTTTTGACATGGTAAAATTGCAATTGTTTTCGCATTTCACAACAAGGTGAAAACAATCGGAATTTTACGAATTCAAAAAAGTGGTGCTAATGAAGAAGTCTGAATTTTGAAAAAGTAGGCCTGAAATAACATTATCGGACAGAACGTTTCGGTAGACCTAATACTTACCTCTATTTCTTGCAATATAACTTTTGAAAAATACACAAGAAAAAGTAAATTATTGTATCAAATGCAAAATACCGCCTTTATTCGGTAAACCTAAAATATTGAATTGTTAAATGTTTTATAATTTTTTTTTATAAAAAATTATATATTTTTTAATTTTTAAAAAATATTTTAAGCATTTATCTTGCTACAAAATAAAAAGTATTGATCTTATTAACATAATTGAAGTTCACAGAATTTCAATTCATATGAAGAACATACAGTTAAAATATTACAACTCTGCCGTCATATACATATATATACATATATATATATATATATATCTATATCTATATATATATATTATATATATATATATATATATATATATATATATAGTCAAGTCATTGTTTACATTTACGTTTTTTATGGCTGTAGACGTAATTTTGGGGCCATTTCGACAAACTCTAAATATGTATATTTTTTAAATATTTTTTAAAAATCGATATTTTGAATGTTCTAATGTTTGAACGTTCTGAAGGTACTAACTCCCCTTAAGAAAATTCAGATATTCCCTCTCCAGGCATAAGATCCGTGTGCCATTGACATTATAAAATTATGGAATCCTGTAATCTTCTATATAATTTTTTCATATGCTATTAATCTGTATTTTCGCATAGGATATCTATATTTGATAAAACATAGCCTCTTGTTGCGTTTAGAGATCCCACAGAGAAACTAAACATTTTGAAATTTTCATACACTCATTTAATACTAGATGGACAGGATTTTTTATTAAATTTTTATAAAAATATTTGATACCAGAATTTTTATTTAAAACAGTTTAACTTATTTAATTAGCCCTTTTTTTCGTATCTTTGCGACCGCTCTTTTCAAGTCCGCATAAACAACATTCTTTCTCTTATTCTTCTTATCCTAGCGGGCATAATCCAGGGGAGCGTGTTCGGCCTATTTTTATTTAACATTTTCTTTAACGATATCCCACGCTCCTTGCGCACTCAACTCGCTCTTTATGCGGATGACACCTGTATTTATGCTTCGACACACCACCCGTATACTCTATACAGGTACCTACAGACACATATTGATGACTTCATGGACTGGTGTATGCTTTGGCGCGTTGTCATAAATGAAACTAAAACTACTGCAGTATATTTCTCTTGCAAACTAACATTCCCTAGCAGAATCATTATTAATAACACTGTTATCCCTTGGTCTGACCAAGCTAAGTATCTTGGGGTCATTCTGGACCGCCGCTTAACTTGGAAAAAGCACATTCTTTCCATTAGAGGTAAAGTCGCTGGAGCCTTTAACTTTATAAAACCTCTCCTTAACAGTAAAACTTTGTCTGTCCACAATAAATTAATTCTCTATAACTCATGCATCCTTCCCATCATAACCTATGCCAGTCCTGTCTGGTACTTCACATGTAAGACCACTATGGACAGCCTTAGTCGCTTGCACTATTCCAACCTGCGTACTGTCCGTAACGCATCTCGTTATCTTCGCAACTCCACGGTCCGAAGAGACCTAAAAACTACTATCTTACGTAAGCGCATAAACGACTTAGCCAAAAACTTTTATGAAAAAGTTTTCGACCTCCCTAATGAAATCGTAGCGGAGCTACCGGATTATGACGCTTTTGAACCCCACCATCGGAAACGGCCCAGGTTTTCCATAATTATCGACACTCAGTAACATCTGAGTTCACCACTGATATTTTGCCTCTTATATATTTTTCTTATCTTATTATATATTTTTCTTATCTTATATATATATTAAAAAAAAAAAAATCCTCTCTATATACTATAGAGACCATAAAATTTTTAAAACTTTTTTTAAAATAAAATGTATGGCCCTGATTAGTCCCTTTTTTGGTAGGATAATGTGGTCTTTGCCACCCTAGCTTTTCTTGCCCATGCTTGGTGAGAGTTTCTCTGAACAGTACAAACTTTAACTTTCTAAATTCCTTATAGTAGTTATACAACTACAGTTTAACTTTACATATTTTTAAGATTCTTGTTTTTTATTAAGATTTATCGTTAACTTTCTTTCATCTTAAGTTTATTCTTTAAAATTCAATTTTATTCCTTTCTTTCTTAAACTTCCTTATTTTCTCTTGTTAACTTCTTTTACTCTTCTAGTAGCTTAGCTACAGTTTAACTTTATCCCAATGGCTCATTAAAACATAAGACATTTCAATTTCCTAGTCTGGGTGTTAAGCTGTTATCAGCTAGGAAACCCCTCAATGCTCAGTACCTGTTCATCCGACCATTTTCTTTTAAACTTATTTTATAAAAAAAATCTCTGGTTGTAACCGAAATATATCCATATGGTTGTGTTCAAAATGGCCCCTCACCGTCATTCTAGTGTTATTGTACCCTTATTAATGAACTTAAAGGTATCGAACATTTTTCAAGATGTCAAATTTATAATCAAATGCGTGGCATTTCGGTTTTAACAATTATTTTTGATTTTGTTGATATTTGTATTTTTAAATCATATATATAGTCTAAATGATTTACAAATACATAATGTATAATAGGTAATACATCATAATACATAATAGTAAAAATAACGACACATTCACTATCAGTATAACAATGTTTTAATCAGGGTTCGTACGGGTAAAGTTATATTTAAGGTGAAATACCAGTATTTTTTTTTAATTAAAAATAAATCTAGTTTAAACCCGCGAAATTTCGCTTTATTTAAAGGAGAGAATTTCTATAAGAATATATTGTCGCCGAAGACTTTTGTGGTCATGAAATTCAAAGACCCGTACGAACCAGGTTTAAATTATTTATACTAGGGAATCGTACCCGGGATTCCCGGGTTAAAGAATATAGGTGAATGTATTTTTATTTTAATTGAAAACTAATAATTTTTTTATATGCAATAATTTTTTTAGATTGCCCACTACATTAAAAAAAGTATTTTTCATATGGAAATACGAATTATACAATCAAATAAATTTTTGAAATTTATCAAAAGCGATATTTTCTTATTAGCCGCATGGTAAGAGTTATTTGACCAAGATTTTGCTACTTATGGCATCCTTTTATATTCTGATAATTTCAGAGCTTATACAGGTCTGTTAAATTTGTGTTTTATTTATGTTATTTTATATATTTATTCATAGGGAAGGGGGTTTTTTTTAATGAATATTAGCCCTAAGAAAATTATGAACTCTTTATTTTGTTTTAAGGGGAAATGGATTAATCTTTCGTAATCGAGCTCCGCGTGATATATATAAATTAAAAAATATTTCATGCTTTAAAATTGCTTTTAAAACTATAGACAATCAGTAAACTGAGATGAACTTTGCTAACAAATTCCATTTGAAAAAAAAATCCTATTTGGTGATCTAAAAATTTAAATTGTACGATTACAAATAAGTTAGATTTGTGTTTTTTCAATATTATTCTTTTATTTGTTTATAAAAGGAGTATTAATTTCTTTAATTTGTCTTTCACAAATATATTAGATTGGTGGTTTTTTTATATTATTCTCTTATTTGTTTATAAAGGAAGTATTAATTTCATTATGCAAAAATAGTCAGAAAGAAATGCTGAAAAATGTTTGTTGCTTTATGTGCAAAATGTTTATTATTATTATGTATTGAAACCGGCACGTGAAAAAAAAAAATCATGGGTACTTTTCGGTTAGTCGGGCGCCAGTGTTATATATACATATCTATATACATACATATATGTAAATATACATATATATTATATACATATACACATATTGTCCACACATATATATATATATATGTATATATACATACATTTATGCATACATATATATGTATATATAACACTGGCGCCCGGCTAACCGAAAAGTACCAAATCATGCTTAAACATTATCTTAGAAAATATAATACAACGGTCAATTAAGATACAGTTTTTAAACAAATTTCATTTGAAAGTAAATTTTTTCCCTATGCGACGAAAATTGAAAATGTACGATGGTCAGAAGATTAAAAAATTGCAGTAGCAAAAATTTCAAGACAGAACTTTGATCGTGAAGTGTTGCCATTCGCAAAATGACGTCAGCGTTACGCACAGATACGCTTCTTCTTTATAATATAGATACTTAATCAGTAAAATATAATAAAGATCAGTTATTAGGATGTGGTTATCAATTGAGGCTCTTATGATTGATATTCCTGAATGAAAAACAGCAATTTTCACCTTCACAAAATTTGCATGCGTACTTCTCATTCATCATTAAAAAAAAAAAAAAAAATTGTACTTTGTTTGATCATTTAAAAATCATTTTAACTCAAAACTTGAAGTCAAGATTGTCATCAACATCTTTTATGTGAACAGACGCACTCTTTACTTGAGATTCTAATAGCAATTCCGGAGAGTAAAAATTTCCGTTATTTATGGTTTTTAGACGCATTTGTGTCAAAATGTTTAGTTTTATCTGAGAAAATGATCGTTTTCTTTTAAATATGACTTCATTTTCACTTAAATAAGCATTTCGCCTAGTGTCTGAAATTTAGTATCAGTACACATGCAGAAGGAAAAACAATATAGAAAATTTATGAGGAAAAATACGTGTTTTCAAAAGCAGTATGTTACTTTGCGTTATTATGCCCCTAATATAATATTCTGCCCCTAATGGGATATTGTGACACTACACTCTATACAACAATTTTTATCAACAATTTTGAATTTTTATCAGAAAATAGCATGAATAAAGATAAAAATACCTCATTATTTCTCTCTTGTCTGCAATAATGAAAGGTATCTAATTTTCACCATTTTGAAGCAATTTCATAAAATGCTTTTAAAATTAAAATATAAAAGTGAGATATTTAAAAATCAAACAGACAAATAAAGAAACAAATAGTGCCACATCTACAAATGAAGAGCTTTCAGTTTAAAATATATATATATATATTAGTAAAATTGGTTCAGCAGAAAGATCCGGGCAGATGACTAAAAAACACTTGTATTCTTGATATAGATTATATAAAATTAAGAAAAATTAAATTAAGCAAATTATGTTATTTTGATATAATTATAGTAGAATGTCCTAAAAAATAGCATTAAAATTTTATTATTCAAGAGAATTTTGGACAAAACTTCAAGAACATATTATTTTAAACTACGAATTATTTGGTTGCTTGTCTGACTCGGCGAAGCAAATCCATCCAGGCGAGAATCATCAATTTCTGTAATATAAATCGCTATTATTTGCATGTCACCTCTGTTTTATAAAGATACTCTAAATTTTTGTAAAACATTGCGTTTTATTAGTGCGTGATTTCGATTACATTATTTTCAAATTGAAGCATTTTAACCTGTGAAGAATTTCAAAGCAGCTGGGCTGTGAAAATGACGCACTTCTAAAAAACATAATTCAGGTTTAAGAATTAAAATACACGCTTTTTTATAATAATCTTCGTCATTTGAATCTAAACTTCGTCTATGGAAAAGTATGCATATGACGTCATTATCACGGAATAACAGACAATATTCTTGACATAGCCCACATTTTAATTTCAACTTTTTTTTCGGGTTTTATGTGAAAATGGCAACATAAACATACAGTATCTCCTATTTTCGACAATTTTCAGTTTACTTTCAAAGATTTTCAATAGAAATGGGGTACTTTTGTTGCCACGATAAGAAAAATGGTATTAAAAACTACAAAAAAATTAATATCTCAAAAATAAATTGAGGTATAGCTTTCAAACAAATTGCATTTAAAAGAGCATTTTTTCCTTATACGACGGTGTAAAAATTTAAAATGTGCGATGTTTAGAAGTTTAAAAATTTGCAGTAGAGAAAATTGGAAAAGCAAAATTTTATTTCAAATTTCAAAGTGTTGCCATTCGCAAAATGTCGTATGCGTTACGCACAGATATGTTTGTCCTTTATAATATAGATAGTTCTTCCACTCAAATTTCAAAATAACATTATACATCTATTTTTCATTATTTAAATGTATTTCTATCCCTTTCGTGAAACTCATAAATTCCATTCTTACTTTCTAATGTTTACTTTTGGGATGAAACATTTATATTTCCTCAACCAGATTTACAACCGTTTTTATACTGAAAGGAATCCAATATCTCAAACTTCTTAATATGTAGGCAAGGCTTAACTAAAAGAAATGCACTCATCTTTAGATCATAGACACAATTACGAGTTAATTAAAATTCCTCGCATCTGTCTGCGATAATTTGGTGAGTAATTAGCATGGCTTTATTTGCAGGACTATTTTTTTTAAGTTTGATTTTTACCTTTAATTATGGCATCAGGGATTAGAATTCTCCATCGCAAATGATTGATTTTCACCACTTAATTTTAATGGTATTCCTTGCTTTATTAAATCACAGAAATTATGTCATTAAATAATGCGTGTAATACCGTTAAAATTTAGTGCTAGTAAGTAGTCATTTCGGACGGAGAATTCTCATCGCTGGTCATAAAATGTAATATTAATTTCACTGAAATACAATTTTAATAATCTAGCTAATACCAATAAATTTTTGCATTAATTTGTCTACATTCACTAAGTGGGAAGCTGCATAAAATGGATTTTATTTCAGTTTATTGCGATCTTATCAAGCTTTACTCTAAGAATATTTTTTTTTTCTGTAATAACTACCTCTTCCACACAGGTCGAAAAACCCCTTTTTACTTGTGAATAAAATAATAAGCAAATTTATTTATGGTAGTTGCTATTTTTAAATATAAATAAAACGAAATGGATTTTGTGCTATTTTTTTAGCCCCTAAAATGTAAAATAGGAATTTCTGACAGTTTCCGGAAGTTCTACAAGGTAATGCTTAATTTTTTTAAAAAATTCAATTTCTCTGAGATATTGTTTTTCTTTAAAATAATAGAACATATTGTGATTTTAAGTAATCTACTCCTATCTATTACTTTTAATCTTTTTCGAAATTTTAATTAAAAAAATATAATGGTACAATTTCCAAGACATTTCATGTTAATAAGTAAGTTGTAATGGTTTTCACGTGTACAGTCTTATAATGCAGCAAAATAGAGTAACATAGTGTTCGAAATTCATTTTGCAAATTCACTGCGTCCCACCAGTTCTGTTAATAAACTGTAAATATGAACCAAAATAGCCGCGGTTTGCTACCTCTGCTCTAATGTTACATCGATTACGCTAAATTATAGGAAATGTAATTAATCAGCATTTTTTCTAAACTGTATTACATGTTATAGTAAAATAGTGCATCAATAGTGCATAGTTACATGCCTTCTTCTCATTGTGGGAAATTTAGAAAGGGTACTTGGAGCATTTAATATATTCAAAAATTGGCAAAAAGCGTGAAAATGAATAATAAGAGTAAATATACCAAAGTTTTTTGAAAACATGTTTCAGTACGTTATGGAAAATTATTTTTCATACTCAACAATTCACAATTATTTCATACATTTACGAGCACATCTTTGCATATAAAGGAAACTAACTAAATGTAAAGATAACTGGCACATTTTACAATCAAAGTGTATTTGATTCGAATAGTGCTGTTGTTCGTTTGAATAAATATTAAATATCTTCAGTAAGGGTCCATTGTTCCGTGATGAGTCCGGATGATGGTTTAAAATCGCAAAATTTAAAGTACTTTGTTCAATGATAGCTTTTATAAGTGCTTTTTAAACTTTTTTATAAGTTTAAAAGAGAAAAAATAATAGGAATGTTCATAAACTAAAATTTGGATTCGAGAAAAAATACCAAAAAAATAAAGTAGTAGAATGTATATTTAAAGGTGATATTGTTGCAGAAACCTCCCTGTATGACCACGTACCTGAACGACCATTTTTTTCATGGAACGAAATTTATTCCCATAGGCTCAATACTAATTTTTCCTCCAATCAGAGACCATCCCAGTTGAACTCCCTTCATGAGCGACCAAACTCTTTGAAGAAAATGAAACGAATTCCGCTTTTTCCTGGTCACTTAAAGAAGATTTTATTAGAAAAATAATTCCGGAGAGCGCATTATTCATCAAACATCTAAACTAAGATTAGATTTTTTTTTTAAATTCCTGTTAGGGTTTAAACCCCTTTCTGCCTTTTTAGGCAATGAATTTAACTCTGCTGACAAATTAAGAATGACGGGTAATAAACTCACCTGCCCTATTCTGTCAGGAAACCCTCAAAGAAATAGATAAATTATTGAAATCGTCATTATTTGTTCCTATCCAAAAAAAAAATTGTCTTTATTTACTGAACTTCGAAATAAAATTTCTAAAATATAAAACCGTAAAATCAAAGCAAATATCAATGTATTCATTTTCTTTAAACTCTGCTGTAATTAACTTATGTAAAATTAACATTTGTTTTGATACTTAAATTTTCATATTTTTTTCTAATGTGAAAAATAAATTTTAGTAACATTTATTGTTACCCTTTTTCAACAATTAATATCTAGATTTAAACATGATCTCCATTAAGAGACCACGTCTAGGAGCGAAAAATTTGTATTGGAACAGAACGTGGTTGCTTTAGGGAGGTTTTACTATACTTGGAATAGTGGTATTCATTTATCATGAAGAAAGACCGTAGACCAAAAATCTGGGAATTACAGCAGAAACAAAGTTTCATTCACAAATTTTATTCTGAGCGCGATAATTAGAAGATTCATTTTATAAGGATTTTTTTGTAGCGATTTACACTACAGATAATTTGTTTTTTTTTATGTGTGTGTGGGGTGTGCTATCATTGCAATGCTTTCTTTTATAATACAAGCTAGTACAAAAGGAAAAAAAAACCAAGAAAATCATAAATTCTATTTATTTAACATTACTAAACCTATAGAATTATGAAACATTACATTTGATTGTATATCTACAACTGCATCGCAAATTGATTATTTTTACTCCTAAAAATAATATTGTTTAAAACGTTTAAATACATTTTAAGGTTCCCTTTAACTCAATTGTTAGCTGGATTTCCTACTAGAGAAAATCTATATTCTTGTTGATCTTGGTAGTTTATATTTTGTATGAAAGCACAGAAAGGATTTTTAAAAAACAATTTGCCACCAGAAAAATTATTCAGAATAGTTTTCAATTATTTTCGTTCAATTATTGCCACTGTTATTTGGATATCTTTGACACTTCCAGTAATGCAGTTATTTTAAAAAAATGACTGCTTAAACTGATAATTCGGTCCTATCTTAAATGGGAGAAGTAACCGCAAGATTAAAAGCGAGGTCACATCAATCAAGGTCATGCGCCACGTAGCGGATGGAGTGTGAACTACAGGTAGATACCTAACTGTTTTCTTACTCACACCACTAAAATTGTAAAGTTTTTTTCACCTTGATTAATAACTGAACTGCCTGTAACAAGGCGAAGAAAACTTCGTGGTGTCAAGTGCATCGGGATGCCCGTCTCGCTACGCCATTATTTTGCAATAAATGTGGCATAAAAAATTCATTTCAATGAGTGACTAAAGATTTAGAAAATACGCGCCACACTAAAAGCCCGCGTATGTGAATTATCACTTCGTCCACAAGGTGGCGCAACTGTGTTAATTTACGCCTAATTTTAGCATTAAGTTTGTTTGCTTACTTATAACGCTTTGGCCACAGCCTTTGCCAAAAGTATTAGGCACCACCTACAAAACACTTGAATCGTAAAAAATATTACAAACAATAATAAGCGCTTTATACAAAAGGTATCACCGCTGTTGTAAAACGTCAATAATAATATTATCCTTCGTTATTTGACATACGCAGTATAAAATAACGTCCGTATGTGATCTAGTGTCGAATTTTACATCATTTAATTCTAAAATGTTAAAAAAAAAAGTGAGCTGTCAATTGAATAAACGGTCAAGTGCGAGTATTACTCGTGCACAGAGGGTTCCGTAGAATAAATATATAAATTAGTAATTGTGTTATTAAAAAAAAACCGTTGATAAAATAATACTAAGACTGTAAAAAATTATATAACATCCGGTTGGGTATAACTGTATACTAAAATGTGTAAGTGGATACACCATGAAAGTTCAAAGAAATATGGAACGTAAACAACATAAATATAGCTATTCCGTATAACCATAGGTGCCAACCTCAAACTAATCTTCCGTATAAAATCACTGTATTTAAAATAAAATACACTTTGCTAAATGGTACACACATTAAAAATATACAATTTTAATAATTTTAAAAATATACAAATATAGTATATTTTTAATGTGTGTACCATTTAGCAAAGTGTATTTTATTCTAAATACAGTGATTTTATATAGTTCATGGTGCAATCGTCCAATTACTTAAATTAATCTTCCGTAATACGTGCGTTAATTTGACCCTGGTTTAATACATTTCGAACCAGAATTTTTTTTAAAGAAAATGAATTAAATATGTTCCACGTAGAAACTTTGATTTTAATAAATAAAGATTCACAAAATAAATTTTCTGGTTCGAAAGTGGTTAACCTTGGTCAAGTTAACCCATATATTACGGAAGATTAATGGAAGGTTTGCAGCTATGCGTATAACTAATTTTTCATTTTATCCTAATCTGTTTATGATGAACTTAATTCGGTACTGAAAATAAAAGCAGTGCATATTTAAAATCAATTGGCATTTCATAAAACTAAATTCAGCGTAGCCATAACCTTTCTTTCTACCGTGTAGCTAAAATAAAACCTTTGTTCAAAGATTAAATTTGGCATTGTGATAAGCGCGCTTCGAAAGGAGGTCGCAAAGTTGAAACGCCACCTTAGTCCGTGCCGCATTTTTCCAGATAAATTTTTAATTAACTTTTAAAGTCACTCTAGGCAGATTGAGAGATCCACTCAATGCAAACTTGTCGCGAATAGCATAGTATTTATGTGATTCATTCTAATTAAATTAGTCTGTTTTTAACAATTTGACATTTATTGCTTTTATACTGCTAATAGGTATTACATTACACATATATATGATTAATTTTTTTTAACTAGGCTTTAAGAGCCGATGGTACATAGAGTACGCCACCCCTGTCATTATGTATGTCCAAACCGTCCGTAACTTTAAGGATTAATATCTCAGCTAATTACGGACGATTTTTTTTTCGAAAATCATTATCAACAATTCTTTTATACTTCTGCTATGATAGGTACACCCAGCGCTGCTCAACACTTTTGCTGAATGCCCGTAGATCGAAATTTGTGTGTAACGGTTGGTTGTGTTTATGACGGCCAATTATCAACACGAGGGATATAGGCCCGAAGGGGTCGGGGAGTGCCCTTCGTGGGTGTCTTTCTAAAGGAACCTAACCCGTATTTACGCTTGGAAATCCAATGTTCGAAGAAAACCACGAAAATTCCGAACGATTAGGCCGACAGGCGCGATTGGGTTCGAACCCAGCACCTCCCGTCTACGAGCTTTGAGAGCAGAACCTCTGTGTTTAACGGAAAAAATACGCTTTTCTCAAAAACTAAGTGAAATAGGGTAATCGCTATAATTTTCCTGCAAGGTTTAAATTAACGTCTACTGCCTTTAAATTTTTCATAATTTTAGTGTCAGTAGATTGGGAATTAGATGGGGGGAACATATTTTTGCGCTACATTTTCGACGATATCTTTGAAAATATAATACCTAAAATTAAAAAAGTATGTTTTTGAGTTCAGCTTTAAGAAAGCTTTCACACGATACATAAAGAAAAGTGTTTTTTTTTTCATGTAACTTAATTAGCCCCTCACATTTTTACTAAATATTTTTATGAATGTTTAATAATCTGAAAATATGTGGGTTACTTGTCTTTATTACTTTCCCCAATTTGAACTTTCCACATTCAATGGTTTACGAGTAAAATGGCTGTGACAGACAGACAGACTCAGGAGTGATCTTATAATGGTTCCTTTTTTACTTTTTAAGTACGAAACCCTAAAAATGAGTGAATATTCAGGTCTTGGGTGAACAAGGCAAATCTCAAGTAGAAATAAGCAAGTTGGTGAAATGTTCTCGATGTGCTGTGTAACCTGCTATTAAGGGGACCTTCTACATTAAAAGACCAAAAAAAGCACTTATTTATGATTTTTTTGTGAGAAAACTGCATGATTGATCTTTTTGAAATTTTAACAGTTTATTGTACTTATCTTAAGGTATACACAAGAATTTTTTTATTATATTTTGTTCCTTCTCCTCTAAGTTATAATCACATATGTTCAACTGATTTGGAAAATTTCGTCTGGATGGTGGGCATGATAGCGCCTTGTAGAAATATCCAAAACACAAAAATATTTTTTTTTTCTAAAATTCGTAAGTATAGTTTCTAGTTAAATTAAAGGAAACCATAAATTTATATTAAAAAAAAGTTATGTAATCGCTGATAAAAATAAAAATAAATAAAAATTCATTCTTAATTGTTAATAAGTTTTTTTTAATAATTTTAGTAAAAGCTTTACTTCATATTGAAAGCAATTAACTAATCTTTAATAATAAAAAAAAATCGAGATGATCCATTGAGTAGTTTTTTTAATCTTGCCCACCGTGTCAAAAAATGTGGTTTTGTAAAAAACGCGTTTAAAGATTTCGTACAAGGAAAATGGTTCATAAAAGCTTATTATCGTTTATTTATCTATACTGTTAGGTTAATCTGCTATCCCTGCTCCATATAAAATACCGTCTTCTTCCTCGTACAGTTCATTTGTTGCTAACTGTTGCTGATTCTTCAAATTCCTGATAACCGGATTAAGATTCTTACTGCGACGATTTTGACAGCTTGTTCGTTTGGCGTTTATTATATTGACCAGGTCTCGACAAGTGTGCCCAATAACTATATCTAACATTGACATAACACATAACATTGATAAATATCCTTCATTGAAAATACCAGCAGCAATCCAAGCTGCAATTTCAATAACTTTTCTGCCGCAGTGAAGATGTTTTGGTTCCATTCGCCAAACGGGGGCATTAAAACTTTCATTTGCGTTTTGTGTATGTCTACCAATCCACCATTGGAGCAATTTTTTTCACCGTTGGAGCAAATCTTACCTGCTGCTCTGCTCGGAGCGCTCGGTGCACGCGCACTATGCATGTACAATTCGACCTCTCGCAGTTTGAATTCAGACTTGAGATTTTAGGTGCATATTCTACAGAAGCAATACTACTGATTTAAGCAAAAAAAAAAACGATTTCTTTTAATTTCTAATGTAGAAGGTCCCCTTAAGCCTTTCCGGCGCGGAGTAATTCTCTTTATAAACTGATGAAATAATGGACTGACACCAGAATTTATAAACGAAGTTATTAGAAAATATGAACTTTCTTATTTTCACGTACATTATAAAAGGAAAATTTTCATTAAATATTTTTGGTGCCGTTTGTCAGTTTTAGAATTAAAATTTGGTGTCCTTTTTTAAGAACACCGCCCTTGAAAGGGTTAAAAGGTTCACGGAGACTCGGTCTCACGTAAATGATAATAACAGGCAGAAAACGCATGACAATGAAACGCCAAGACAGAAAACTAATACGGGAACATGTTAGAGATAAAAATAAAAAAAAATCTTTTGAGCTGGTTGCGGATCTGATAGAAGACATTGGACAGACTATAAGGGCTCGAATGGCAAGAAGAGGATATATTGAAGCTGGTTAAAAGGGTGTAAAGCCAGGAAGCAGAAAACATCAATAAGAATCGCTTAGAGTGGACTCTTCCACATCAACAGTTTACGGACCAGGATTGGTTAAATGTTCTGTGGTCCGATGAATCGAACTTTGAGGTAAGCATTTTAACCCCTTTTTTATAATGAAAAATAACCATCATCCAGTCACAGTTGGCTTTTGAGATAAAATGGAGAATATTTTAAAATGAGTAATTTTTCCAGGAATTTGGAACACACTGTGCGACGCACAGTGTGCGTCCTTCGTGAGGCGACGTATCAGCGAAGAATATCCAGATTGCGGGGTGCTTACTGAAAAACACAGAAGCGACAGTATTATGATCTGAGGCTGCCTGGTTTCTGATAGAGTTGGTGAAATTTCGTACGCAAAGGCCGGCAGAACAGTCAAATATGAATAAACGTGATGGAAACTAGGCTGATGCCTTCGTTAATGCACATTTTTGATGACACCAATTTACATGGCGTCAAGTTTTAACAAGACAATGCTCTTTCTCATAAATCAGCCACTATGATGCGTTTATTTTAAGACAGTAACATTGCATTGCTGGACTGACCAGCGCAGTTCCCATATCTTAATCCAATCGGGCACCTTTGGGGCATATTAAAACGTAAAATCAGAGAACATGGGATTAGATTATAAAAACATATCAAATTAAAAATAAAGAATGATAAAGAAAAATATTAAGAAAAATGCTCTTACTCAAGAATGGAATGCCATAAGCATAGCTGCCAATTTCTACGGATTTTTAATACCACTAAAATTTAGTAGAAAATTTTAGATAATTGAATCACCGAAAATCAAGCAATTTTAGCGTTTAAATAAGTAAAAAGAAAATTCTGTTAAATTTTAGTGGTAAGAATCATCCATATAAGTTGGCAGCTATGCATAAGTGTAAAAAAAGTTCGAGCATTGTACGCAGTAAATCCCAAAGGATTGGTTGTGTTATTAACCCGTTCAGGGGCATCCCAATTACGATTTTTGCACAAGAAAAAATATTAACCCCGTAACAGTGTGACCCGAACTGTATTCAGGCAAGAACACTTTGCTTGCTTCGTTATTAAAAGCATTTTGTTACCACTAATTTGTAACTGTAAATTTATCTTTATTGATTGTCAGATATTTTTCGATTAAGTATGGTAAATATTTTAGTATGGAAAAAGTGGTGTACAGCCCCATTTTAAATTTTTTTGTCAAAAAACAAATGTCACTGTTAAGGGGTTAAACTTTTCTTTTCTTTGGTGATAAAAGTCGTAAAATTGATATTCATTATTTTGCGATAAAATTTTTGAAAAATTCATGTGTGAATTCGACATTAGAGAAACACAGTTGCTTGCCACTGAAAGTGTTAAAGCCAAAGGAAGACTCACTAAATATTGGTATGTTTTGTAATTTTACATTAATATAATAATTTATAACACAATCAGACTTTTATTATTTACCTTAAAAAGCAAAAATGTATTAAATGTCTGGGTACCTAATACTTTTGGCAAAGGCTGTATGTGTGTATGTATGTTGTGGAATATTGCACAATAAACCCCTGGTCGCGGTGCTTTGTCTCAGGCCACCCCCCAGTAATGTTGTGGAATTTCTTGAAGGCTGATTTACGGCATGCATTCAGTTTATAGAATTTTTTGTACAAATCATGGAATGATTTTTAAAATAGATTTTAAAAACTGATACGTTGCTATTTCAAAGCAATTGACGTATACTATTTCAAATCCTCCATAAAGAAATTTTTCATGTCATCCTTCCCAGTTCAGTAGTATGGTTGTAATTTTTCCAAAAAAGTTTTTAAAAAATAACGCATTTTACATAAATTTATAAACAAGGTGCTTCATAAAAGATCAACAGAACTTTAAGAGGTGATAGTGCTCATCCAAAGAAACAACTTTCACCAAAGAATGCATGGTCGGAATTAAAACGCAAACGAATAGACGGGGCCGAAGGTGATGTTGTTATACGAGGCAAAAACACACAAATAACGATTAAGTGACAAAATCAAGGTGGGAAACCTCTCTCCGTACAATCTTTGAGCCTCTGAGCCATTTCCATTTGCAGATTCATCGATAAAATGCATATCAGACTTTTCTCTATTAGTGAAGGGCAACAACTTCCATTAAGTGCCTTCTGAGATTTACAGTTGCACACTCGGATCAGCAGTTTTTATGTATATCGAGGCGAAATTTACGTACGCGTTTCTCTTCTTCCCCATATCACATTTCCATGCTATTAGTGCCATTCTTCTTCCGATAACTCACAGTAGGAATTGAGCTTTAACGTTTGCATGGACCAAGTCAGTCTTTTGAATGGGCTATTTTTTTAAATCAAAATTTTTTGATTACCACCAGATTTTTTAAACATTTATAGCCCGCCTTGTTTTTACCTTATCATATCTTAATCATATGTGTATGAAAAGTAGCAATAATGCATTAAAATAAAATTTTGAACTACATCAAGGACGATACTTTTCGCATTAAACTCGCGTCAAGAGTTAACAACAGAAGGAATTGCAGAAAATCACAATTTACAATGACCCGTTTTAACCCCTTGAGGGGCACCGGTATACATTATATACCACCTACGATTAAAGAAGTTTTACACCAGAAAAAATTTATTAAATTTTACTTTTCTAACTTTGGTGGAAAAAAGGCGGTAAAATTGCTTTTACTTATTTTGAAATAGAATTTTTCAAAGATTCCGGTGGGAATTCAGCATTTCACAAACGTAGTTGCTTGCCCCTCAAGGGGTTAATTGCTTTTCTTTTTTTAAATTTATATTATATGTTTAAAATTTGTGTTTTATTTATATTTTATTGTTTTCTTTACTAATTCATGAATGTTTTATAGACTATAAGCTGGAATCACAGGATAATCTATTTATATTAATTTAAGTGCAAACAGATTTGGCTTTCGTAATAGTCTACAAGTGACAGAGATAGATTTAAAAAAAATCATGGTTTGAAATTATTTTTAGAACAATAATAGTTGAGTAATTTGCGATGCAATTTTCAAATACCTTACGATGAAGTTTTCAAACAAACTGTATTTAAAAGTGCATTTTTTTCTCTATTCAACGTTGTAAAATTTAAAAATGTGTCGTATTTAGAATTTAAAAAAAATTGCAATAAATGTCAAAAAATGTTAAATTTAATCTTCTGCTGTTACCACCGTCAAAATGGCGCAAGTATTAAGAACTGACAAGATTGTCATTTATAATATACGTAATTGTTTAAAATTAGTGGTAGACAAAACGTCTCCTTTACTTCCCTGAGCAAAACAATAGCATGAACAACAGCAGTATAAATGGATACGGCTAATGTCAGACGAACGTCTTTTTACATGCTATTTTATCTACATATCATCCCTACACAATAGCATTGTGTAGGTTTTATATGAAGGGAAAAAAGCGTGCAAAACGAGGTTCGTCTTACATTAGCCTAAATTTGTGACCACGGAGTTAATCAACTGTAAAATATTGGGTAATGGTTTAATGTGATCCTTCTCCTGACTCTCTGAACTCTCCTTCCGAATAGTATTGTTCAGCTAATTTTAATGTAAGTAGCAATTCAATGTTAATTCTGCTATTAAATATTGTTAGAATTATGGTTCGGAAAAGTGCTAACTCAAAAAAGAATACCTAGTTTACAGCTATGCATTTTTATGTAAAAATGAATAAAATTTACCGAAATGAATATTTATACGCTGAAGAATGGAACTATGTTTTTCAATTTATTATAAAAGGTGCACATCTTAAACTATAATCGATTCTTTCCGCATAACGATCTTTTGTGGTGAGTCCCTGAAAATCAGGTTAAATTGAAAATTTGACAACATTAACGGAACTATTCGATGTTTTTATAGAAAAGGGGAAACACTGCTCGCTTGCTTTTTATCAGAATAACAATAAATGGCACATATATCTGTATTTAAAAATGATAGTGACTGCGTAAATGTGCAGAACAGAGTTTTAGCATGGTCAGCGTTTATGATACAAAATAAATAGAAATCTCTCTAAACTGATTTTTATACTCGTACGCAATAGGAGACAAAAAACCTCAAACAAACAAAACCTCACGCTGATGCTCGTTGGCTAAAAACAGATAATATTCATTTCAAGTTAGATATCTAAAAACAGCCTATTAAGAATTCACAAAAGTCATAAAAGAAAATCGATCTGAAAGCAAATTCATTGTTCAATCTCGGGGCCGTATCAACACATGTCGCCGACGTAAATTTGCAAATATCACTAGAATAGGAAAACACGATTTCTGTTTTACCCTCATTCTGATAAAAAATAGCATTAAAATGATTTGAAATAGAATATAATACGTAATTTTGAAGGAGGATTTTTCTCCTATGCTTGAATAAATAAAATTTTGTACATGACAAAAATTGAGCTTGAGTCAGTTCAAGTCTAAAAACAGATACAAAAATTCAATCTTTTTTATCTCCATCTCCTACGTGTACGACAAATTACGTCACATATAAGTGTTTTGATAAAAACGAACGCTAAAATTTGGAGATGGGAAGGAAATGAAAGGGTAATTCAGGCCTCTGTTTTTTGTAAGCACTATTGCTCTGGGCTCCGTAACCCTGTATTTATGAGCTCCGGTGAATTCCGACAAATATTTAAATATTTACTAAAGATAGACAAGTAATGGAGCTGGTCTCCGGCTGGGTTTCGGCGCAAATTGATACCTGCTGCAGTATCAAAATGATAAGACTACAGCATTGTACAGACATTTCTGCAATAATTTTCGAACTTAATATTTCGCTTTACTTAATCACAGAAAAATGTTTTCAATCACAGAAAACAGAGATTTTTAATTACAAAAATAAATATTAGGCAAATCTTTCTAATCTGAAAAGTAGTACTTTATTCTTGAAAAAAAATTAGAGAATATACGCGCCTTTTATACAGATTTTTTTAAAGTCTATATCATAGGTTCCCAACCTTTTCTAGTCCACCGCTCCCTTTACAAGAAAAAATATTCCAACGCCCCCTCTTCCTTAATATTTATACTAATTAAAATATTCTTTCATATTATCTATACCTATTTTATCTGTATATCTATTTATTAAGGATCAGAAAGTAGAAATTATGTTTAAAAGGATCATCAAATGTAATAAAAAATTGTTTAAAAAAATTTTAAAAATAAACACAAAAAAAAAATTAAAAAACTTTCTAAAAAGGTGCATTTAAAACGTGAAAGATGTCGCATATCTAAAAAATGTTATTACATATAAAAACGCAGTTTTAAAAAACTTCAAATATTATACGGCGAACGCTTTCGATCTGAACTTGATCATCCTCAGGGCAGCTTTGTTTATGTACTGAATTTCCTTTTCGTACTCCAACGTAAGCAAAGCTGCCCTGAGGATGATCAAGTTCTGATCGAAAGCGCTCGTTGTATAATATTTGAATTTTTAAGTTTTTAAAACTCTGTTTTTATATGTGATAACATCTTTTAGATGTGTGACATCTTTAACGTATTAAATGCTTCACAAATAATAATGTGGATAAACACACAATCAACAAGAAATTAAAAAACAATAATGAGATAAACAGAAAATCAATAAGAAATAAAAAACATTAATGAGATGGTTGAGGCTGGTTGAGTTTTAATAATTTGTTAATGTCGGGTTCCAATTTTGTTAACACCACTCGCAAATCGCCACGTTCAGTGATGTGCAGTTTAACTGAACCCACGCTCAGCCAAATAAGATGGCGGAAAAGCAACCAGAAATTTATGTACCTTTGCCCACAATTCAGGGTAAAGAGCTGGAATAGATTTTTGAAGACAGAAATCTTGGTATCCACTTCGAAATTTTACTTTTAGTTCTTCATTAGTTGTGAGTTCTATCAGTTCCTCTTCTAAATTTCACGATTCTGCTGTATCTGCATTTGCAAAAGGATCTAAAACCCAACTAGATATATTCATGCTTAAAATATCTTGGAATCGCTCCATAAAATAAGTAGGAAGAACGTGATAATATTTTGATGAATGCGTTTATTACTCAATCAGAAAGTTAAATTTCCTTTTTATTTCATCAAAATACAACAAAACCAAATTATTCGTCGCTGCGAGAATTAAAAAAACCGTGTTCATAGCACAAGCTTCCGAGATCCAAATGCCGTACCACAAGAAGGGGACAAAGAAAGCGCTGCACGCCATTGGCCGAATGGAAAGTTCCCCTTCTCTGCAAGTTGCGACAGGTGAGAGCAGATCCCAGTTTTAGGATCGTTTTTATAGATTTTCATTTAAAGGCATATTTAAGATTTTTATCATGCGGCCGGGCAACGCCGGGGAGACGGGTCAGCTAGTTTTATTATATTAATTTCTTAAATAGGTAGATACGCCACAGTCGTCCCACTGGACTGTCTTAACGCCCCCCCCATTTGCATCTGGACCCGCCATCGCCCCCTTAGGGAACCTATGGTCTATATGGAAGCATTTGAACAAGTATTTTAAATGTGAGTAGATTGGAAGTCGTTTACAGTTTCATGTTCTCCAGTATCATCTAAATTTTCAATATCATTTTACGAGTTACTAAAATCTACTTTACGCTAACTTGTGTATGTCATGGGTCTCGTGTCAAAAGTCGATAACAACATTGCTGCTCATGTATAAACTTCAGATCTAATCCACTGGGTCCTGCTGTTTGTGTCCTACAATTGGTTGCTTCGTGTGTGTCAGGCAACGGAATGGAAAATTGAATTTGTATATATTTGCCAATCTGTATGACTGAGGTAAAATATAGTGATCGCTTTTACTTCATGAAATTCATGTTCAGAATTTCACTATCTATTTGTAGATTTCATATACCAATCTCATTGCACAAAGTGTATAATATGTTCTGACTCATAAATTTTTAAATATATATTTATTCTCTTTATTGCTCAGCGTATAATTATGTTGAGCAGATAAAGGAGAAGTTCAACTTATATTTATAAATGAAAGGTAGTTATTAAATATCCTCAAATTACGAAGCATAGCTGATGAAATCATAATCTAAGTAGGACTATTGTTGATGCATATGCAATTATGAAAATATTTAATTAGATTGATTAAAAGGAATCATGCGAGTTGAAATAATTTTTATTTGTGTGATATTGTAAACTGGATGTTATTGCGTTTAAGTTAACTGGGTGAACATTGTCGGACAGACTCCTAGATTTTGTAGATTGGAAACCCGTTTGGACCTATATAAAAAATTCCCAGGTTAGACTCCGGGCCTGGTTATTCTTTATGATATGTGGGAATAAAAATTATGTCCCCTCATATAATATTAAAATATCGTTGCGAATATTTACCTTAACACTAGAACGTTCGAAAGGAGTCAATTCGACTGCAACCATATGATTAAATGTCAATTGAAACCATAATATTTTTCACAAAATAAGTTAAATTTTAAAAACGCAGATTTGCGTTAAGAAAATCAGTCAAATAATTTTAAATAAAAATTTTGGTGCAAAATATTTTTTATGAAACTTGAGTAAAATTTCCGGGCGTTCTAGTGTTAAGAGATGTTGAAAAAAAATTAACAATTATTAACTTTTGAAGATGCATTATACTTATTAAATTTTCTGTTGCACGCCTTTTTTTTTTTACATCCGTTGCACAAAATGTGAAATTAACAAGAAATATCTTTAGTAAAGCTATATCTTTGTAAGTTTACACAAAATATGTAGGTATTTGTTTTTAGAAATTTTCCACTATACTTCACGGTTGATAACTTTAATTTGAAAATTAGTTATAATGCAGTGATTTATTAAAACAAGAATGTTTTAAAAATGTCAATTTTAATTAAAAGGACATAAATTAAACTCTTCAGACAAATTAATTGTTCAAATGCAATTTTAAGGTATAATTGTTGCACTGAAACTACTATCTTGGAATTCTGCGTTCGTGAAAAGAATATCTAGATTTTCATGCATGAATGTACAAAGAAAAAAAATGCTAAATTAATATTGAATAAAATAATTATTATTCAATCATTTGTTCTGCTGATTTAAGATCTACAATTTCGTGAAAATGAATGAAAATATCATGTGGAAAAACTAATCCTTGTTCCCTACAGTCTGCGCATAGGTTTCTATCACAGATGTCTCATTTGTATGATAATTATATATATATATATATTTAGGATAGCTCAGAGATGGACACATAGTATGTTGACGGGCAGCCTTTACTTACTCGATAAAAGAAGAAAAGATATAAAATTTTTACAAGTACGGACAAGTCTTGCATACAGATCATTCCAAACAGCAGGGCTGCACACAGGCGATTATATTTTAATTCAATTTCGCACCACATTTTCAAAACAAAAATCTTTTACCAAGGCTTTGACAACATTTGTAAGAGAAATATACTACAAAATGACTTTTTTAATAATAGCGGTGCGAGCGGAATAAAAAAAATAGTCGCCTGTGGCAGCCCTGAAACAGAATTCTTAATTCGTACGTCCTTTACATGCATACTAAATGTGCTATTCATTAGAAATACCATTAGTCAAATTTCTACAATATAGACCGAACGTATTTTCGACAAATTTCAAATCTAGTTGGAAATATCAATCTCAAAACTTCCTTCTATCTCATAAGCTTAAGAAGATCGGGAAAGCAAAATTCAACCAAAAAATCGATTTTTACTTTTCCATATCATTAAATAGTTTAAACTTTTATCTTTGAAAGCATGTGTCACATATGTTAATATATTTAAAAAAAAGTGTTGAAATTATTCATTCTTTCTGGGAGTACTTCGCAGCTTAATGGCCATTTAAATCTTTAATTGACTTTTTCTCAAAACTTGGATTTTTCATGTTTATGTCTTTTTTTTCAATATCTATTAAACTTAAGAACTCAAATTATTTTTTAAAACTTATATTATGTTATATTGTATACTTTAACACGGGGATTTATTGATTTGTTGATAATTATTTATTTTAGGCAGTGAAATCTTACCAAAAATGCTAATTTAAAAATGACTTTCAGTAAATAATGAATAATTAATTTTGAGTTTCACTTAGAAAGAAAATGGTCTGTTAAAATACGTAAATCATGTTATTCTAACTACTTCAAAAAGTCTAGATCTCTATATTTCACCATTTCTGTGAAAAAGGTACATAAAGTTGGTGACTTTAACATTGCGGAGATATGGCTTTACCGGTCCCCTTAATATTTCAAAAGTAGTTACAAACGTTTAGACTTCAATATTTTTATTTCATTACTATACGGCTTTCGATTGCAAACTTAAATATGACGTCTTCAGCAAATTAACCGGAGTAAAAATGAGTTATTCTGGATCATTATAATAATTAAAATGAATGTTTTCCGTTATTCCGTTTTACGTCAGCTGTTCGCTTATGGACGGCTAAGCAGAATGCGAAATTCCCATCACTGCACGAGACGCCAATGTACAGAACTGAGCAATATCGAGAAAATTACACAAAAATTGCTATTACAGCGCCTATTTCAAGCTTAATATTTACAAAATAAAGGGGTATCTGATTTCTATAGCCAATAGCACATATATGAAATTAGATTAGATTCTATGAATAACTTCATGCACTTTTCGATGGTACAATAATGAGAATGGGACCAAAATCTCTATTACAGCCCGTCCTTCGCACTGAATACTTAAAAATTCAAGGAGGACATGCTTGTAACAGCCTTAAAGATATACTACATGATATTTGGTTCAATTCGTTATCACTTCATACACTTTTCGATGGTACAGTGAAGACACACGGACACACAGACATTTTGTACGAGGGAAAGTCAGTAAGTAGGTCACAAACTGATATGAGTGGTCGTAAATTAGTAAATTGTTTCCAAATATGCCTAAAGATGGCAGCACTGTCCAACTGTAAGATGTCAATTTCGAATTTATGAGACAACAGTTGCACAAGATGAGCAGGGGCATTCAAAAGTTGTTGACGAAGAACGAAGTGGTCGTCGTGTTGCGATTGCGACAGAAGAAACGGTGCTGAAGATTGAGGAAATGGTTAGAGCTGACAGGCGAAAAACAATAGACATCATTAGCAACTACAACGGGGTGTACACATGGTTCAGCCTATAGCCGACTGATGGAGCCGATGAATGTGATGTACACAGATGCCTGAGAGTGCAGTACAAAGACTTTATTCAACAGGTATTAGAGAACTCCTAAAGAGATGGGGCAAATGTATCAATGTAAATGACGATTATATAGAGAAATAAACGTGTCTTTTAAGTATGCATCTTAGTTTCTCTTTTTTATTAGCTTGTCTTTTCTATATATAGGGAAATAAATGTGTCTTTTAAGTATGCATCTTCGTTTTCCCTTTTTATTGGCTTGTCTTTTCTATATATAGGGAAATAAATGTGTCTTTTAAGTATGCATCTTGGTTTCCCTTTTTGATTGGCTTTTCTTTTCTATATATAGGGAAATAAATGTATCTTTTAAGTATGCATCTTGGTTTCCCTTTTATATTGACTTGTTTTTTCTATATATAGGGAAATAAATGTGTCTTTTAAGTATGCATCTTGGTTTCCCTTTTTTATTGGCTTGTCTTTTCTACTTACCGATCTGCCCTCGTATAACCATATTTTGGGGGGATCTCTGACCACTAAAACGTGCAATTCACTCAAAAAACGGAAGTAAAAAAAATTCGATTACAATACTGTTCTATTATCGATAAAATAAAGTAAACAGTAACTATTTCAATACTATTTAATAGGAGTATTTTTGAAGACCCTTTATCATGAAAAAAGACCATAAACAATCTGGGAATTCGCACATTTTATTCTGAGTATGATTATTATAAGACGCATTTAATAAAAAAAAAATCCATTTAAAGACTCAACAGAATATGTGGACTTTTTATTCAGTGTGTGTTTGTGTGTGAATGGGTCACATTGCAATGTTTTCTTCTATTATAGAAGTTAACAGAAAGTAACAAAATAAACTATAAACTCAAATTACAAAGAAAGTATATTTATTTAACTGTACGAAACCTACGAAACATTACATTTTGATTGTATAACTATAACTGAATCGCAAATTTATTATTTTTCCTCGTAAAAATATTTTGTTGTAAAAAAATATGACGTTTTTATCTAAATTGTTAGCTGGATTTGAGCCTACTGGTATGCTGTTGATTTTGGCAGGAATGAGAGCGCTCCGACCCAAATGGTTGATTTTCACCATTAAAATTTAATAGTATTCTTTGAATTTTTTGATATTCTTTAATAGTATTTTCTGTCTAAGGCGAGAAATACCATTAAAATTTAGTGGTAGCGAGCAGTCATTAGCGTCGGAATGCTGACATCCCTGTTTTGGTAGATGATATTTTGTATGAAAGCCCACAAGTAATTTAAAAAAATTGTTGTACCAGATAAAATATACAAAATAGTTATAATTATTTTTGTTCACTCATAAGCATAATTATTCTACAGTCTGTGAGAAGTTCAAGTAATGCAGTTGTCTAAAAGAACGACTGCGTGAACATAAAGTGTGTATAATTTGGGATTCAAAGCCGTAATAGAGGATTGGAAGAATTTTCACAAGTTGAAAATAGTGCCTTCTAACGAATGATTTTCTTTTTACAAGCTGTAAAATGAAAACTTGACACCAGAAAAGTTAAAATGAGAAATTTTAAATAATAATCCAAAATTATTATGAAAGCATATGGATTAATCCCGAAACTTAGATAAGAAACTAATGCTGGACGTAAGTCAGTGCGATGTACTATGCAATCTAAGGGCAACTTGCATAACTGCCAACTATTCCAATTTTTTGCACCACGCAAAATTAATGGAATTTTTTTCCCTTTTTCGATTGGCAAATTACACCGACTTAAAATGGTAATAATTACTATAAAATTTTTATGGTACCAAAATGAGTAAGATGTTGGCGGCTATGAGCTGTTCTGTTTGTGTTTCCCTCCGCGGTTTTTGTATTGATAACTCATGGTAGGAGAGGAGAATGGAGCTCATCTATCCAAACAGAATTTACATAACGTACTTTTGTAGGTCATTTCTATTTTGCATACCGACCACAAGGTAGTGCTAGTGAGCGGTACCTAATTTAACACATACTGAACACGCTCAAAGTATAATCGCTCTGGGTGTATGTATGAAGTGGAATGAGATTTGCCAGTTTGGACTCCAATGTTAATCCGGGATTTCAGTTCATACCGTAAATTTTGCAAGAATTTTTACTTTATGTGATCGCTAAATGTCTGGTGTTAAATAAAACGTAAAATACTATTATTAAATTACGGTATAAAATCCTAATTTCTGAATATAATTGGATGACAAACTGGCAAACCTGAGTGAAATTACATCACCACTAATTTGTTATATGGGTTCCGTTTATTTTACGCAATCGACCAAGTGAACGCGGTTTAAATATTATGGTCGAGAAAAACAGAATCGTTACTGTTTGACTAATGTTTCTTTGTAGAAATTATACAATGAATTTTAAGATACATTTTAAAAACTAATATGGTACTTCACATAAAACAATCGTTGATGTAATCCTACACAGTTCAGTATAATTGGTTAAAACTTTTCCTCTAAACTTAAAAAAAAAAAAAAGTAAATATCACACATGCTTACATAAAATTATATACATCGTGATTCTAAATTGTTTTTCAAAATAATAGGGATGATAGAATCCATACAGAAGAGCAATACTTACCATGGAACATAGGGTCGCAAACCACACATTTAATCAGAAATACAGGGTGTTCTAATATAATCCAACGTGGGTTTACGGTAATAATTTTCAGAAACCTGAAGTATATTACGATGAAACTATTAATAGACATAGTCACCTTTGTTGTAATACCAAAAAAAAAGTGGTAGAAGTTTCCATTATACGCGTCAGCAGTATGTATTTCACGATCCACAATTTGGACTGTCATTATCAGTTGATATGGAATCATCGATTGCGTGAACACCCTGTTTTCCCAGAACTTTTTGTGATGTTTTGTGAGGAGGTATGATGCAAAAGAAAATGTTTCACTTAAAAGCAGTTTGTATAGACGAGAAATGGGGTTCAAAGAACGAGTTTCGTACAATAATTTAAAATTATTTGTAGGATATTTTCTTTTGTTTGAAAGTGCAGTATGACCTCAAAAATCCGGTATCAAAACCATCTTTTCCCTTCCTTTTTCTTTTACATTTTCAATCTAAGGTAAAAGAAGAATAGCAATTCTTTACGAATGAAAATCTTCAAGATCGGAAGTAAAAATGCAATATATATATATATATATATATATATATATATATATATATATATTTGACTCATTTTTTTTTTTAACATTTGACAGAGGCGATTATTTCCAAATAATTTTTCCAGGAACTGCACTGTTACTTAGCAACAGAAACAACTTTCGGGACAAATTTGGCGAATGCATTTCACAATATATGACCGGAACGAATTTTCCGCAACGGTGACATAAATTATGAGGAATATTTTTCAGGCTTTCAAATTTTCCGTAAAAAGGCCGCAATGTATGAGCTGATTGAACATGCAGAATCTAAAAATGTATTAAGTGTGGAAATAAAGGATATAGATGATTGGCTAAGCATTGAGGAAAATGCATCAACAGCGAACAATTTAACGGGCAGCGAGATCGCTGACGCTGTGCTAAATAGAACCGACAATAATGCTATTAGTAGCTCAGGAGACGATGATGAACAACCGACGAAAGAATATGTGTCACTAGAAAAATGCATAAATTTGACTGGAATATTAATATATGCTTTAGACAAACAAGACTGTATTTCTGAAGAATATTTACAAATATTATTCATATTTCAAATGAAAATCAAATTTCAAAGTAATTGCTTAAAAGGCGCAAAGGCCAACATAGTGAAAAAGATTCCAAGCCGGGGATCGAACCTGGCCATCAGTATAGCACACTGACTTTCTACCGACTAAACCACTTGGATCGATACACAGCACGGAAAATTTCTCACTATTATATGTTGGCAAGGCTAGAAACGCAGCACAAGATGGAATATTCAACGTGAGCCACCCACCTGGGACAAACACGGAACATAATTAAATTCAGCATCGATAGAAACTATATTAATACATGGAAATTATTCCAGAGGAAAACATTCGCCTTGCATACAATATTTCAAATGAAAATCAAATTTCAAAGTAATTGCTTAAAAGGCACAAAGGCCAACATAGTGAAAAAGATTCCAAGCCGTTCCAAGTGGTTTAGTCGGTAGAACGTTAGTGCGCTATACTGACGGCCCGGGTTCGATCCCCGGCTTGGGATCTTTTCCCCTATGTTGGCCTTTGCGCCTTTTAAGCAATTACTTTGAAATTTGATTTTCATTTGAAATATTGTATGCAAGGCGAATGTTTTCCTCTGGAATAATGTCCATGTATTAATAATATAGTTTCTATCGATGTTGGATTTAATTATGTTCCGTTTTTGATCCAGGTCGGTGGCTCACGTTGAATATTCGATTTCGTGCTGCGTTTGTAGCCTTGCCATCATATAATAGTGAGAAATTTTCCGTGCTGGGTATCATTACAAGTGGTTTAGTCGGTAGAACGTCAGTGCGCTATACTTATGTCCCGGGTTCGATCTCCGGCTTGGAATCCATTTCACTATATCCGCCTTTGCGTCTTTTAAGCAATTACTTTGAAATTTGATTTCCATTTGAAATATTGTATGCAAGGCGAATGTTTTCCTCTGGAATAATTTCCATGTATTAATAATATTCTTCATTTCTATCTCTCTATTCTAAAAAAAAGTAACTACCGCTGTCACCGCCGCCGCCGCCGGTTTTGAATTTTTTGTGACCGGAGGTCTTTCTTCGTTAATATTGAGAAAAATTATGCATACAAAAATATGAAAATCAGTGGTTTTATACAGAAATGTTTGATAAACACGCTGATGCAGACAGTTTTCAAATCGAAGAATTATTTTAAGAGATATTTAATGCTAAAGTTGGACAAAATCGTTCCACTAAAAAAGTTTTATAGCAGCAAAAACTATACATGACAGTGTAATCATTTTTAGATCATTTTATGCGTTAGAATTTGCCGGAGTGCAGATTGCATTAATTTTTTTATTTTGACTCATTTTTTCAGGTTTTATTTCTATTTTAAATTCAAATTTTCAGCATTTCTAGAGATATTTTTTACAGATTTCAGAAAATTGTACTAATTTAAACTGTTGCCAACTGTATAAAAAGCGCAAGCAATAATCTTTGCTTCAAATTAAAAATTTATTTACACGTGACTATTATAAACAGGAACAAACTTTCAAATTAGAATTAAATAATTATGTATAAAAAGCAGGAACTTATTAAAAATTACGTCATAAAAAGTATACACGTGAATTTTAAAAGAGAAAGGATATTGTAAAATAATAAATTCATTAACATGCGTTAGAAGTCTTAGGAGAAATTACGTCATATTTACGTCACATTATAGTTATTACATAAAATGAACACAAAATAATATTGCAAAAAAGTTTAAATTTAGAAATTGCGCTAGACATTTATTTAATATTTTGAGAGGATATTTTCAACTATTTTTGTTAGGAAAGCGCAAATAATATTTCATTGCTAACAAAAGTACTTTCACGCGATTATTTAAAAGAGCAAAGAAAAGCTTGGTAAAAATTACGTCAGATTAAAAACGATTAATTTATAATGTCTCATTTAAAAGAACTTTCTTTTCGCTTTGTTAAAAAATACCAGGAGACAAAAACTCTGTTTACTTAATTCCTTTTATATTAGCTTATTTTGAAATGTTGTTACACGTGTCTACGACATCAAGTTATTTTTATTTCGACGTTTTATTTGTATTTTTATTAATGTTGTACGAATTTATTTGTTCTTTCGTTATTTAAAATAAAAATTATGTCAATTTGACGAGTGGTTTGGCGATTTATATAATTTGGCGAAATTGGTCGACGGGATAATAAAGTAGTACCGCAGCGGATTTGGCGTTAAAATTCCCCAATCAAAGATAAATGAATAGAAATTCGTTTATAGGGAGATCGCCACTGTTTTTTAAATTATAATTCAATCTTTCAAAATTTTTTTAAAGCCGATCAAATTAGCGTGCATTTAGAGCCTGCGGTGTCTGGACGGGGGTTGGCGAGCGTAGCTCGTAGGGGGCCGAGCCCCCTAGTAAAATACAAAAAAAAAAAAACCTTATTAAAGAAATAATTGAAGCAAACAAAGTAGACATTGATGTTTCCGAAATTACAAGAGAGGAAATAAGAAAGTATCATATAAAGTAAGTTTTTTTAAATATTTAATTTGCTTTTTTTATTACATAATTATGATTTAATAATGAATTATTTTATATCTAAAGGTATCATTAAGAATATAGTACTACTTTTGATATTCCTTCAAAAATACAGAATTTTCAAAAATCCGGCATAATCTCAGTCCCGTTGACACCGGATTTTTGAAGTTGAACTGTATTTTCACAATATTATTAATAACTGATGGCTATCCGTGGTAGTTAAAACGCATAAAACATATAGATTGAAACAACTAAAAAACAAAAGTTTTTTTAGAAAGAACAGGGTATTTTAAGTTGTAAAGTTCAAATCATTGCTGAGGGGATTAGGTGCTCTTTGTTTTATAAAAGAAATGATGAAATTGTCAATTTTCTAATTATTTGCTGAAATTAATTTACACATCCGGAGAATATCCTAACGACATGCCGCAAAGATATGAAAATTTGAAATATGCGAAAAAGGCTCTTTGCCACCCCCATTTCCCTTAAAATGATAGAGAGTTGCACTCTTTAGATTAATTTTCCTCTGCATGTGTTTTTTAAGCATGCTCTTGTATGTTGCCAGTATGGTATTACAAAACTTCAACAAATATTACTCATTTCATTCGCTATTTTTTGAGTGACTCCTGCAGTTTTTTAAATAAAACTAAGAATAGAGTTTTCAGTAACATAAAATTTTATTTTTGAAAATTAAATATGTTTAGTTATATTTAATGCATTTCGTATTATGTCATGATATATTATTACGTGTTTATTAACATGTTTTTTTTATAAGATCCTCAAAGTTATCGAGCACAGTTCTAAGGAAAGGGGTTATCAAAAGATCGTTTAAAAGCTTCAAAATTTTAGAAGTGTGGCTTTAAAATTACTTAAGGTTTACCTAATAATTATTTTTCAAACTTTTCAACAAAATGATAATTTTTGATTAATTAAATCATTTTCCTTCACAAAACCATTTAGTAATATATGAATAATATGCTAAAATATATTTAAATAAAAAGTAGCAGAAAAGGTATCTCTGCCCCGTAAAATAAAATATCTTTTTGCTTGTCATTTTCACTCATTTAATCCGACATAGTTTTTTTCTTAATAACATGCATTCTTCTAAAAAAAAATAATCATTATAAAAGTGTAATGTGTGTAAATTTTCACAAAAGCAGTTTAGTATACTGGTTTAGGAAGCATTAACAACATAATGCTATATTATTTTCCCAATTACATTTTTAAAAAGTAGAGCTCTTAAATGATAATGTAACACGATCTTAATACAGAAGTGAAGTTTCTCTTGTAAGTTTTCAATCTTTATCTACACACACAATATATATATATATATATCCGATACTTATATGAAAATGTACCCATTTAATTAAACAATTTTTAAATATAAATATTTATAGATAATGGTTTTACAACAGTCATAGATAATTCAAAATTGTACTTAACACTACTTCAAGACAAATTGATTTTACGTGGTTTGGTAACTCATAATAAAGGATTTTTAAGATAAAATTCAATGAATAATATCTAAAATGAATTTCCTTTAGGTTACTGCTAGGGAATTTATCTAAGATATATCTCTCTATTCTAAAAAAAAGTAACTACCGCTGTCACCGCCGCCGCCGCCGCCGGTTTTGAATTTTTTGTGACCGGAGGTCTTTCTTCGTTAATATTAAGAAAAATAATGCATACAAAAATATGAAAATCGGTAGTATTATACAGAAATATTTGATAAACACGCTGATGCAGACAGTTTTCAAATCGAAGAATTATTTTAATAGATATTTAACGCTAAAGTTGGACAAAATCGTTCCATTAAAAAAGTTTTATAGGAGCAAAAACTATACATCGGAATTTAATAATTTTTAGATCATTTTATGCGTTATAATTTCCCGGTGTGCAGAATTAATTTATTTTTTTAATTTGACTCATTTTTCGAGGTTTCATTTCTATCTTAAATTCAAATTTTCAGCATTTCGAGAGATATTTTTTACTTATTTCGGAAAATTGTACTAATTTAACCTGTTGCCAAACTGTATAAACAACGGAAACAATAATGTTTGCTTCAAATTAAAAATTTATTTACACGTGACTATTATAAACAGAAAAGAAAAACTTTCAAATTAGAATTAAATAATTACGTATAAAAAGCAGGAACTTATTGAAAATTACTTCATCTATAATTACACGTGAATTTTAACAGAGAAAGGATATTGTAAAGTAATAAATTCATTAACATGCGTTAGAAGTCTTAAATAGGAGAAATTACATCACATTTACGTCGCATTACACTTATTACGTAAAATGAACAAAAAATAATATTGCAAAATAGTAGTTTAAATTTAAAAATAGCGCGAGACATTTACTTGATATTTTGAGATGAACTTTTCAACTATTTTTTGGGGGGGGGCATCGCAAATAATATTTCATTTCTAATAAAAGCATTTTCACGTGAATATTAAAAAGGGAAAGAAAAGTTTGGTGAAAATTACGTCAGATTAAAAACGATATATTTAAAATGTTTTATTTAAAAGGACTTTCTTTTCGCTTTGTTACAAAATACCGGGAGACAAAGACTCTGTTTACTTAATTCATTTTATATTAGATGATTTTGAAATGCCATTGTATCTTTTAACAGCAGCTGATTTTTCCGTAAAATTCCCCAATCAAAGAGAAATGAATAGAAACCCGTTTATAGGGAGATCGCCTTTGTTTTTTTAATTATAATTCAATCTTCCAAAAAAATTCCATTAAAGCCGATCAAATTAGCGTGCTTTTAGAGACTGCAGTGTCTGAACGGGGGGGGGGGGGGCTTGGCGAGCGTAACTCGTAGAGGGCCGAGCCCCCTAGTTTTTTAAAAATTACAACAGTATAATCTCTCTATTCTAAAAAAAAGTAACTACCGCTGTCACCGCCGCCGCCGGTTTTGATTTTTTTGTGACAGGAGGCCTTTCTTCGTTAATATTAACAAACATAATGCATACAAAAATATGAAAATCGGTGGTTTTATACAGAAATGTTTCATAAACACGCTGATGCAGACAGTTTTCAAATCGAAGAATTATTTTAAGAGATATTTAATGCTAAAGTTGGACAAAATCGTTCCACTAAAAAAGTTTTATAGCAGCAAAAACTATACATGACAGTGTAATCATTTTTAGATCATTTTATGCGTTAGAATTTGCCGGAGTGCAGATTGCATTAATTTTTTTATTTTGACTCATTTTTTCAGGTTTTATTTCTATTTTAAATTCAAATTTTCAGCATTTCTAGAGATATTTTTTACAGATTTCAGAAAATTGTACTAATTTAAACTGTTGCCAACTGTATAAAAAGCGCAAGCAATAATGTTTGCTTCAAATTAAAAATTTATTTACACGTGACTATTATAAACAGGAAAAAACTTTCAAATTAGAATTAAATAATTATGTATAAAAAGCAGGAACTTATTAAAAATTACGTCATAAAAAGTATACACGTGAATTTTAAAAGAGAAAGGATATTGTAAAATAATAAATTCATTAACATGCGTTAGAAGTCTTAGGAGAAATTACGTCATATTTACGTCACATTATAGTTATTACATAAAATGAACACAAAATAATATTGCAAAAAAGTTTAAATTTAGAAATTGCGCTAGACATTTATTTAATATTTTGAGAGGATACTTTTCAATTATTTTTGTCAGTAAAGCGCAAATAATATTTCATTTCTAAGAAAAGTATTTTCATGTGATATTTAAAAGAGCAAAGAAAAGCTTGGTAAAAATTACGTCAGATTAAAAACGATTAATTTATAATGTCTCATTTAAAAGAACTTTCTTTTCGCTTTGTTAAAAAATACCAGGAGACAAAAACTCTGTTTACTTAATTCCTTTTATATTAGCTTATTTTGAAATGTTGTTACACGTGTCTACGACATCAAGTTATTTTTATTTCGACGTTTTATTTGTATTTTTATTAATGTTGTACGAATTTATTTGTTCTTTCGTTATTTAAAATAAAAATTATGTCAATTTGGCGAGTGGTTTGGCGATTTATATAATTTGGCGAAATTGGTCGACGGGATAATAAAGTAGTACCGCAGCGGATTTGGCGTTAAAATTCCCCAATCAAAGAGAAATGAATAGAAATTCGTTTATAGGGAGATCGCCACTGTTTTTTAAATTATAATTCAATCTTTCGAAATTTTTTTAAAGCCGATCAAATTAGCGTGCATTTAGAGCCTGCGGTGTCTGGACGGGGGTTGGCGAGCGTAGCTCGTAGGGGGCCGAGCCCCCTAGTAAAATACAAAAAAAAACAAAAAAAAACCTTATTAAAGAAATAATTGAAGCAAACAAAGTAGACATTGATGTTTCCGAAATTACAAGAGAGGAAATAAGAAAGTATCATATAAAGTAAGTTTTTTTAAATATTTAATTTGCTTTTTTATTACATAATTATGATTTAATAATGAATTATTTTATATCTAAAGGTATCATTAAGAATATAGTACTACTTTTGATATTCCTTCAAAAATACAGAATTTTCAAAAATCCGGCATAATCTCAGTCCCGTTGACACCGGATTTTTGAAGTTGAACTGTATTTTCACAATATTATTAATAACTGATGGCTATCCGTGGTAGTTAAAACGCATAAAACATAGAGATTGAAACAACTAAAAAACAAAAGTTTTTTTAGAAAGAACAGGGTATTTTAAGTTGTAAAGTTCAAATTATTGCTGAGGGGATTAGGTGCTCTTTGTTTTATAAAAGAAATGATGAAATTGTCAATTTTCTAATTATTTGCTGAAATTAATTTACACATCCGGAGAATATCCTAACGACATGCCGCAAAGATATGAAAATTTGAAATATGCGAAAAAGGCTCTTTGCCACCCCCATTTCCCTTAAAATGATAGAGAGTTGCACTCTTTAGATTAATTTTCCTCTGCATGTGTTTTTTAAGCATGCTCTTGTATGTTGCCAGTATGGTATTACAAAACTTCAACAAATATTACTCATTTCATTCGCTATTTTTTGAGTGACTCCTGCAGTTTTTTAAATAAAACTAAGAATAGAGTTTTCAGTAACATAAAATTTTATTTTTGAAAATTAAATATGTTTAGTTATATTTAATGCATTTCGTATTATGTCATGGTATATTATTACGTGTTTATTAACATTTTTTTTTTATAAGATCCTCAAAGTTATCGAGCACAGTTCTAAGGAAAGGGCTTATCAAAAGATCGTTTAAAAGCTTCAAAATTTTAGAAGTGTGGCTTTAAAATTACTTAAGGTTTACCTAATAATTATTTTTCAAACTTTTCAACAAAATGATAATTTTTGATTAATTAAATCATTTTCCTTCACAAAACCATTTAGTAATATATGAATAATATGCTAAAATATATTTAAATAAAAAGTAGCAGAAAAGGTATCTCTGCCCCGTAAAATAAAATATCTTTTTGCTTGTCATTTTGACTCATTTAATCCGACATAGTTTTTTTCTTAATAACATGCATTCTTCTAAAAAAAATAATCATTATAAAAGTGTAATGTGTGTAAATTTTCACAAAAGCAGTTTAGTATACTGGTTTATGAAGCATTAACAACATAATGCTATATTATTTTCCCAATTACATTTTTAAAAAGTAGAGCTCTTAAATGATAATGTAACACGATCTTAATACAGAAGTGAAGTTTCACTTGTAAGTTTTCAATCTTTATCTACACACAATATATATATATATATATATATATATATATATATATATATATATATATATATATATATATATATATATATATATCCGATACTTATATGAAAATGTACCCATTTAATTAAACAATTTTTAAATATAAATATTTAAAAATAATGGTTTTACAACAGTCATAGATAATTCAAAATTGTACTTAACACTACTTCAAGACAAATTGATTTTACGTGGTTTGGTAACTCATAATAAAGGATTTTTAAGATAAAATTCAATGAATAATATCTAAAATGAATTTCCTTTAGGTTACTGCTAGGGAATTTATCTAAGATATATCTCTCTATTCTAAAAAAAAGTAACTACCGCTGTCACCGCCGCCGCCGCCGCCGCCGCCGCCGCCGGTTTTGAATTTTTTGTGACCGGAGGTCTTTCTTCGCTAATATTAAGAAAAATAATGCATACAAAAATATGAAAATCGGTAGTATTATACAGAAATATTTTAATAAACACGCTGATGCAGACAGTTTTCAAATCGAAGAATTATTTTAAGAGATATTTAACGCTAAAGTTGGACAAAATCGTTCCATTAAAAAAGTTTTATAGGAGCAAAAACTATACATCGGAATTTAATAATTTTTAGATCATTTTATGCGTTATAATTTCCCGGTGTGCAGAATTAATTTATTTTTTTAATTTGACTCATTTTTCGAGGTTTCATTTCTATTTTAAATTCAAATTTTCAGCATTTCGAGAGATATTTTTTACTTATTTCGGAAAATTGTACTAATTTAACCTGTTGCCAAACTGTATAAACAACGGAAACAATAATGTTTGCTTCAAATTAAAAATTTATTTACACGTGACTATTATAAACAGAAAAGAAAAACTTTCAAATTAGAATTAAATAATTAAGTATAAAAAGCAGGAACTTATTGAAAATTACTTCATCTATAATTACACGTGAATTTTAACAGAGAAAGGATATTGTAAAGTAATAAATTCATTAACATGCGTTAGAAGTCTTAAATAGGAGAAATTACATCACATTTACGTCGCATTACACTTATTACGTAAAATGAACAAAAAATAATATTGCAAAATAGTAGTTTAAATTTAAAAATAGCGCGAGACATTTACTTGATATTTTGAGATGAACTTTTCAACTATTTTTTTTTTTTGGGCATCGCAAATAATATTTCATTTCTAATAAAAGCATTTTCACGTGAATATTAAAAAGGGAAAGAAAAGTTTGGTGAAAATTACGTCAGATTAAAAACGATATATTTAAAATGTTTTATTTAAAAGGACTTTCTTTTCGCTTTGTTACAAAATACCGGGAGACAAAGACTCTGTTTACTTAATTCATTTTATATTAGATGATTTTGAAATGCCATTGTATCTTTTAACAGCAGCTGATTTTTCCGTAAAATTCCCCAATCAAAGAGAAATGAATAGAAACCCGTTTATAGGGAGATCGCCTTTGTTTTTTTAATTATAATTCAATCTTCCAAAAAAATTCCATTAAAGCCGATCAAATTAGCGTGATTTTAGAGACTGCAGTGTCTGAACGGGGGGGGGGGGGGGCTTGGCGAGCGTAACTCGTAGGGGGCCGAGCCCCCTAGTTTTTTAAAAATTACAACAGTATAATCTCTCTATTCTAAAAAAAGTAACTACCGCTGTCACCGCCGCCGCCGCCGGTTTTGATTTTTTTGTGACCGGAGGCCTTTCTTCGTTAATATTAACAAACATAATGCATACAAAAATATGAAAATCGGTGGTTTTATACAGAAATGTTTGATAAACACGCTGATGCAGACAGTTTTCAAATCGAAGAATTATTTTAAGAGATATTTAATGCTAAAGTTGGACAAAATCGTTCTACTAAAAAAGTTTTATAGCAGCAAAAACTATACATGACAGTGTAATCATTTTTAGATCATTTTATGCGTTTGAATTTGCCGGAGTGCAGATTGCATTAATTTTTTTATTTTGACTCATTTTTTCAGGTTTTATTTCTATTTTAAATTCAAATTTTCAGCATTTCTAGAGATATTTTTTACAGATTTCAGAAAATTGTACTAATTTAAACTGTTGCCAACTGTATAAAAAGCGCAAGCAATAATGTTTGCTTCAAATTAAAAAATTTTTTACACGTGACTATTATAAACAGGAAAAAACTTTCAAATTAGAATTAAATAATTATGTATAAAAAGCAGGAACTTATTAAAAATTACGTCATAAAAAGTATACACGTGAATTTTAAAAGAGAAAGGATATTGTAAAATAATAAATTCATTAACATGCGTTAGAAGTCTTAGGAGAAATTACGCCATATTTACGTCACATTATAGTTATTACATAAAATGAACACAAAATAATATTGCAAAAAAGTTTAAATTTAGAAATTGCGCTAGACATTTATTTAATATTTTGAGAGGATACTTTTCAATTATTTTTGTCAGTAAAGCGCAAATAATATTTCATTTCTAAGAAAAGTATTTTCATGTGATATTTAAAAGAGCAAATAAAAGCTTGGTAAAAATTACGTCAGATTAAAAACGATTAATTTATAATGTCTCATTTAAAAGAACTTTCTTTTCGCTTTGTTAAAAAATACCAGGAGACAAAAACTCTGTTTACTTAATTCCTTTTATATTAGCTTATTTTGAAATGTTGTTACACGTGTCCACGACATCAAGTTATTTTTATTTCGACGTTTTATTTGTATTTTTATTAATGTTGTACGAATTTATTTGTTCTTTCGTTATTTAAAATAAAAATTATGTCAATTTGGCGAGTGGTTTGGCGATTTATATAATTTGGCGAAATTGGTCGACGGGATAATCAAGTAGTACCGCAGCGGATTTGGCGTTAAAATTCCCCAATCAAAGAGAAATGAATAGAAATTCGTTTATAGGGAGATCGCCACTGTTTTTTAAATTATAATTCAATCTTTCGAAATTTTTTTAAAGCCGATCAAATTAGCGTGCATTTAGAGCCTGCGGTGTCTGGACGGGGGTTGGCGAGCGTAGCTCGTAGGGGGCCGAGCCCCCTAGTAAAATACAAAAAAAAACAAAAAAAAAACCTTATTAAAGAAATAATTGAAGCAAACAAAGTAGACATTGATGTTTCCGAAATTACAAGAGAGGAAATAAGAAAGTATCATATAAAGTAAGTTTTTTTAAATATTTAATTTGCTTTTTTATTACATAATTATGATTTAATAATGAATTATTTTATATCTAAAGGTATCATTAAGAATATAGTACTACTTTTGATATTCCTTCAAAAATACAGAATTTTCAAAAATCCGGCATAATCTCAGTCCCGTTGACACCGGATTTTTGAAGTTGAACTGTATTTTCACAATATTATTAATAACTGATGGCTATCCGTGGTAGTTAAAACGCATAAAACATAGAGATTGAAACAACTAAAAAACAAAAGTTTTTTTAGAAAGAACAGGGTATTTTAAGTTGTAAAGTTCAAATCATTGCTGAGGGGATTAGGTGCTCTTTGTTTTATAAAAGAAATGATGAAATTGTCAATTTTCTAATTATTTGCTGAAATTAATTTACACATCCGGAGAATATCCTAACGACATGCCGCAAAGATATGAAAATTTGAAATATGCGAAAAAGGCTCTTTGCCACCCCCATTTCCCTTAAAATGATAGAGAGTTGCACTCTTTAGATTAATTTTCCTCTGCATGTGTTTTTTAAGCATGCTCTTGTATGTTGCCAGTATGGTATTACAAAACTTCAACAAATATTACTCATTTCATTCGCTATTTTTTGAGTGACTCCTGCAATTTTTTAAATAAAACTAAGAATAGAGTTTTCAGTAACATAAAATTTTATTTTTGAAAATTAAATATGTTTAGTTATATTTAATGCATTTCCTATTATGTCATGATATATTATTACGTGTTTATTAACATTTTTTTTTTTATAAGATCCTCAAAGTTATCGAGCACAGTTCTAAGGAAAGGGCTTATCAAAAGATCGTTTAAAAGCTTCAAAATTTTAGAAGTGTGGCTTTAAAATTACTTAAGGTTTACCTAATAATTATTTTTCAAACTTTTCAACAAAATGATAATTTTTGATTAATTAAATCATTTTCCTTCACAAAACCATTTAGTAACATATGAATAATATGCTAAAATATATTTAAATAAAAAGTAGCAGAAAAGGTATCTCTGCCCCGTAAAATAAAATATCTTTTTGCTTGTCATTTTGACTCATTTAATCCGACATAGTTTTTTTCTTAATAACATGCATTCTTCTAAAAAAAATAATCATTATAAAAGTGTAATGTGTGTAAATTTTCACAAAAGCAGTTTAGTATACTGGTTTATGAAGCATTAACAACATAATGCTATATTATTTTCCCAATTACATTTTTAAAAAGTAGAGCTCTTAAATGATAATGTAACACGATCTTAATACAGAAGTGAAGTTTCACTTGTAAGTTTTCAATCTTTATCTACACACAATATATATATATATATATATATATATATATCCGATACTTATATGAAAATGTACCCATTTAATTAAACAATTTTTAAATATAAATATTTAAAAATAATGGTTTTACAACAGTCATAGATAATTCAAAATTGTACTTAACACTACTTCAAGACAAATTGATTTTACGTGGTTTGGTAACTCATAATAAAGGATTTTTAAGATAAAATTCAATGAATAATATCTAAAATGAATTTCCTTTAGGTTACTGCTAGGGAATTTATCTAAGATATATCTCTCTATTCTAAAAAAAAGTAACTACCGCTGTCACCGCCGCCGCCGCCGGTTTTGAATTTTTTGTGACCGGAGGTCTTTCTTCGCTAATATTAAGAAAAATAATGCATACAAAAATATGAAAATCGGTAGTATTATACAGAAATATTTTAATAAACACGCTGATGCAGACAGTTTTCAAATCGAAGAATTATTTTAAGAGATATTTAACGCTAAAGTTGGACAAAATCGTTCCATTAAAAAAGTTTTATAGGAGTAAAAACTATACATCGGAATTTAATAATTTTTAGATCATTTTATGCGTTATAATTTCCCGGTGTGCAGAATTAATTTATTTTTTTTAATTTGACTCATTTTTCGAGGTTTCATTTCTATTTTAAATTCAAATTTTCAGCATTTCGAGAGATATTTTTTACTTATTTCGGAAAATTGTACTAATTTAACCTGTTGCCAAACTGTATAAACAACGGAAACAATAATGTTTGCTTCAAATTAAAAATTTATTTACACGTGACTATTATAAACAGAAAAGAAAAACTTTCAAATTAGAATTAAATAATTAAGTATAAAAAGCAGGAACTTATTGAAAATTACTTCATCTATAATTACACGTGAATTTTAACAGAGAAAAGATATTGTAAAGTAATAAATTCATTAACATGCGTTAGAAGTCTTAAATAGGAGAAATTACATCACATTTACGTCGCATTACACTTATTACGTAAAATGAACAAAAAATAATATTGCAAAATAGTAGTTTAAATTTAAAAATAGCGCGAGACATTTACTTGATATTTTGAGATGAACTTTTCAACTATTTTTTTTTTTTTTGGGCATCGCAAATAATATTTCATTTCTAATAAAAGCATTTTCACGTGAATATTAAAAAGGGAAAGAAAAGTTTGGTGAAAATTACGTCAGATTAAAAACGATATATTTAAAATGTTTTATTTAAAAGGACTTTCTTTTCGCTTTGTTACAAAATACCGGGAGACAAAGACTCTGTTTACTTAATTCATTTTATATTAGATGATTTTGAAATGCCATTGTATCTTTTAACAGCAGCTGATTTTTCCGTAAAATTCCCCAATCAAAGAGAAATGAATAGAAACCCGTTTATAGGGAGATCGCCTTTGTTTTTTTAATTATAATTCAATCTTCCAAAAAAATTCCATTAAAGCCGATCAAATTAGCGTGATTTTAGAGACTGCAGTGTCTGAACGGGGGGGGGGGGGGGCTTGGCGAGCGTAACTCGTAGGGGGCCGAGCCCCCTAGTTTTTTAAAAATTACAACAGTATAATCTCTCTATTCTAAAAAAAGTAACTACCGCTGTCACCGCCGCCGCCGCCGGTTTTGATTTTTTTGTGACCGGAGGCCTTTCTTCGTTAATATTAACAAACATAATGCATACAAAAATATGAAAATCGGTGGTTTTATACAGAAATGTTTGATAAACACGCTGATGCAGACAGTTTTCAAATCGAAGAATTATTTTAAGAGATATTTAATGCTAAAGTTGGACAAAATCGTTCCACTAAAAAAGTTTTATAGCAGCAAAAACTATACATGACAGTGTAATCATTTTTAGATCATTTTATGCGTTTGAATTTGCCGGAGTGCAGATTGCATTAATTTTTTTATTTTGACTCATTTTTTCAGGTTTTATTTCTATTTTAAATTCAAATTTTCAGCATTTCTAGAGATATTTTTTACAGATTTCAGAAAATTGTACTAATTTAAACTGTTGCCAACTGTATAAAAAGCGCAAGCAATAATGTTTGCTTCAAATTAAAAATTTTTTTACACGTGACTATTATAAACAGGAAAAAACTTTCAAATTAGAATTAAATAATTATGTATAAAAAGCAGGAACTTATTAAAAATTACGTCATAAAAAGTATACACGTGAATTTTAAAAGAGAAAGGATATTGTAAAATAATAAATTCATTAACATGCGTTAGAAGTCTTAGGAGAAATTACGCCATATTTACGTCACATTATAGTTATTACATAAAATGAACACAAAATAATATTGCAAAAAAGTTTAAATTTAGAAATTGCGCTAGACATTTATTTAATATTTTGAGAGGATACTTTTCAATTATTTTTGTCAGTAAAGCGCAAATAATATTTCATTTCTAAGAAAAGTATTTTCATGTGATATTTAAAAGAGCAAAGAAAAGCTTGGTAAAAATTACGTCAGATTAAAAACGATTAATTTATAATGTCTCATTTAAAAGAACTTTCTTTTCGCTTTGTTAAAAAATACCAGGAGACAAAAACTCTGTTTACTTAATTCCTTTTATATTAGCTTATTTTGAAATGTTGTTACACGTGTCTACGACATCAAGTTATTTTTATTTCGACGTTTTATTTGTATTTTTATTAATGTTGTACGAATTTATTTGTTCTTTCGTTATTTAAAATAAAAATTATGTCAATTTGGCGAGTGGTTTGGCGATTTATATAATTTGGCGAAATTGGTCGACGGGATAATCAAGTAGTACCGCAGCGGATTTGGCGTTAAAATTCCCCAATCAAAGAGAAATGAATAGAAATTCGTTTATAGGGAGATCGCCACTGTTTTTTAAATTATAATTCAATCTTTCGAAATTTTTTTAAAGCCGATCAAATTAGCGTGCATTTAGAGCCTGCGGTGTCTGGACGGGGGTTGGCGAGCGTAGCTCGTAGGGGGCCGAGCCCCCTAGTAAAATACAAAAAAAAACAAAAAAAAAACTTATTAAAGAAATAATTGAAGCAAACAAAGTAGACATTGATGTTTCCGAAATTACAAGAGAGGAAATAAGAAAGTATCATATAAAGTAAGTTTTTTTAAATATTTAATTTGCTTTTTTATTACATAATTATGATTTAATAATGAATTATTTTATATCTAAAGGTATCATTAAGAATATAGTACTACTTTTGATATTCCTTCAAAAATACAGAATTTTCAAAAATCCGGCATAATCTCAGTCCCGTTGACACCGGATTTTTGAAGTTGAACTGTATTTTCACAATATTATTAATAACTGATGGCTATCCGTGGTAGTTAAAACGCATAAAACATAGAGATTGAAACAACTAAAAAACAAAAGTTTTTTTAGAAAGAACAGGGTATTTTAAGTTGTAAAGTTCAAATCATTGCTGAGGGGATTAGGTGCTCTTTGTTTTATAAAAGAAATGATGAAATTGTCAATTTTCTAATTATTTGCTGAAATTAATTTACACATCCGGAGAATATCCTAACGACATGCCGCAAAGATATGAAAATTTGAAATATGCGAAAAAGGCTCTTTGCCACCCCCATTTCCCTTAAAATGATAGAGAGTTGCACTCTTTAGATTAATTTTCCTCTGCATGTGTTTTTTAAGCATGCTCTTGTATGTTGCCAGTATGGTATTACAAAACTTCAACAAATATTACTCATTTCATTCGCTATTTTTTGAGTGACTCCTGCAATTTTTTAAATAAAACTAAGAATAGAGTTTTCAGTAACATAAAATTTTATTTTTGAAAATTAAATATGTTTAGTTATATTTAATGCATTTCGTATTATGTCATGATATATTATTACGTGTTTATTAACATTTTTTTTTTTATAAGATCCTCAAAGTTATCGAGCACAGTTCTAAGGAAAGGGCTTATCAAAAGATCGTTTAAAAGCTTCAAAATTTTAGAAGTGTGGCTTTAAAATTACTTAAGGTTTACCTAATAATTATTTTTCAAACTTTTCAACAAAATGATAATTTTTGATTAATTAAATCATTTTCCTTCACAAAACCATTTAGTAACATATGAATAATATGCTAAAATATATTTAAATAAAAAGTAGCAGAAAAGGTATCTCTGCCCCGTAAAATAAAATATCTTTTTGCTTGTCATTTTGACTCATTTAATCCGACATAGTTTTTTTCTTAATAACATGCATTCTTCTAAAAAAAATAATCATTATAAAAGTGTAATGTGTGTAAATTTTCACAAAAGCAGTTTAGTATACTGGTTTATGAAGCATTAACAACATAATGCTATATTATTTTCCCAATTACATTTTTAAAAAGTAGAGCTCTTAAATGATAATGTAACACGGTCTTAATACAGAAGTGAAGTTTCACTTGTAAGTTTTCAATCTTTATCTACACACAATTTATATATATATATATATATATATATATATATATCCGATACTTATATGAAAATGTACCCATTTAATTAAACAATTTTTAAATATAAATATTTATAGATAATGGTTTTACAACAGTCATAGATAATTCAAAATTGTACTTAACACTACTTCAAGACAAATTGATTTTACGTGGTTTGGTAACTCATAATAAAGGATTTTTAAGATAAAATTCAATGAATAATATCTAAAATGAATTTCCTTTAGGTTACTGCTAGGGAATTTATCTAAGATATATCTCTCTATTCTAAAAAAAAGTAACTACCGCTGTCACCGCCGCCGCCGCCGCCGGTTTTGAATTTTTTGTGACCGGAGGTCTTTCTTCGTTAATATTAAGAAAAATAATGCGTACAAAAATATGAAAATCGGTAGTATTATACAGAAATATTTGATAAATACGCTGATGCAGACAGTTTTGAAATCGAAGAATTATTTTAAGAGATATTTAACGCTAAAGTTGGACAAAATCGTTCCATTAAAAAAGTTTTATAGGAGCAAAAACTATACATCGGAATTTAATAATTTTTAGATCATTTTATGCGTTATAATTTCCCGGTGTGCGGAATTAATTTATTTTTTTAATTTGACTCATTTTTCGAGGTTTCATTTCTATTTTAAATTCAAATTTTCAGCATTTCGAGAGATATTTTTTACTTATTTCGGAAAATTGTACTAATTTAACCTGTTGCCAAACTGTATAAACAACGGAAACAATAATGTTTGCTTCAAATTAAAAATTTATTTACACGTGACTATTATAAACAGAAAAGAAAAACTTTCAAATTAGAATTAAATAATTACGTATAAAAAGCAGGAACTTATTGAAAATTACTTCATCTATAATTACACGTGAATTTTAACAGAGAAAGGATATTGTAAAGTAATAAATTCATTAACATGCGTTAGAAGTCTTAAATAGGAGAAATTACATCACATTTACGTCGCATTACACTTATTACGTAAAATGAACAAAAAATAATATTGCAAAATAGTAGTTTAAATTTAAAAATAGCGCGAGACCTTTACTTGATATTTTGAGATGAACTTTTCAACTATTTTTTTGGGGGGGCATCGCAAATAATATTTCATTTCTAATAAAAGCATTTTCACGTGAATATTAAAAAGGGAAAGAAAAGTTTGGTGAAAATTACGTCAGATTAAAAACGATATATTTAAAATGTTTTATTTAAAAGGACTTTCTTTTCGCTTTGTTACAAAATACCGGGAGACAAATACTCTGTTTACTTAATTCATTTTATATTAGATGATTTTGAAATGCCATTGTATCTTTTAACAGCAGCTGATTTTTCCGTAAAATTCCCCAATCAAAGAGAAATGAATAGAAACCCGTTCATAGGGAGATCGCCTTTGTTTTTTTAATTATAATTCAATCTTCCAAAAAAATTCCATTAAAGCCGATCAAATTAGCGTGCTTTTAGAGACTGCAGTGTCTGAACGGGGGGGGGGGGGCTTGGCGAGCGTAGCTCGTAGGGGGCCGAGCCCCCTAGTTTTTTTAAAAAATTACAACAGTATAATCTCTCTATTCTAAAAAAAAGTAACTACCGCTGTCACCGCCGCCGCCGCCGGTTTTGATTTTTTTGTGACCGGAGGCCTTTCTTCGTTAATATTAACAAACATAATGCATACAAAAATATGAAAATCGGTGGTTTTATACAGAAATGTTTGATAAACACGCTGATGCAGACAGTTTTCAAATCGAAGAATTATTTTAAGAGATATTTAATGCTAAAGTTGGACAAAATCGTTCCACTAAAAAAGTTTTATAGCAGAAAAACTATACATGGCAGTGTAATCATTTTTAGATCATTTTATGCGTTAACATTTGCCGGAGTGCAGATTGCATTAATTTTTTTATTTTGACTCATTTTTTCAGGTTTTATTTCTATTTTAAATTCAAATTTTCAGCATTTCTAGAGATATTTTTTACAGATTTCAGAAAATGGTACTAATTTAAACTGTTGCCAACTGTATAAAAAGCGCAAGCAATAATGTTTGCTTCAAATTAAAAATTTATTTACACGTGACTATTATAAACAGGAAAAAAACTTTCAAATTAGAATTAAATAATTACGTATAAAAAGCAAGAACTTATTAAAAATTACGTCATAAAAAGTATACACGTGAATTTTAAAAGAGAAAGGATAATGTAAAATAATAAATTCATTAACATGCGTTAGAAGTCTTAGGAGAAATTACGTCATATTTACGTCACATTATAGGGGAAGACGGGGTACAATGAAACAAAATTTACTATTTTTTTTTCCTATCCAACATTTTGCATGCACAAAAATATAATTAATGCATATTTTTAATCTTGTATTTTCCCCATCTAAATAAATTTTTATTAGGTTCTAAACAATATCTTTATGCTTGAAAAATAACAAAAAATAAATGTCTTACAGTGTTTCATTGTACCCCGTATGCCGGGGCACAATGAAACACATACTGGGGTACAATGAAACACTCCAAATGATGGAAGCAATTTTCACCCGGTATAGTTTATTTTATTAAAAATGAGATAAATACAAAAACAAAACTTTACTAATATGGAACTTGATAAAAATATTATAGTCTAAGATGAAAAATAAGATAATTCTATTAGTTTAAGAAATACCTTTCATTTTATATTAAATTGGCTCAAGACAGTTTCAAAAATTAGCGTTTCTGCTTATATTTCAGTTGCTCCTGAAGGAATATGGGGTGGTAGTTTCAAGACAATGAGTTTTTTTTTTTTAAATTTAAGTTAAAAAAAAAAATAATAAATAAATAAAACTGGGTTGGAGTCTTTTTATATCAAGTATTTCACATTTGACTTCATTTAAATGTATGATTTCTCCAACGGTATATATTTCCTTATGTTTCCATTTATATGGATACCGCTTGTGCCTACATGTTGTGTGTGGATATCTCATTCTTAGTACCAAGATGACCAGCTGGACCTAGAAAAAAAATCTGGATCATCATTAGAGTCTGTAGCAGGCAGAGTTTGTTTTCAAAACAATCCCTTCTTAGATTTTTTTTTCTCTTTCTATTTTTTAATTGCTTAACGAGCATTTTTTACTGATCTGGTTAGAACAACACTCTTTTTTTTCTGTTTTCCTACTCTTACTTCTAATATATTATATTTACTACTTTTATTACTATAATAAAACATGTTTCATTGTACCCCGTCTGCAAGTGTTTCATTGTACCCCGCACTGAGGTTACTAAGTACAAATTTATTTTCAAACTTCTAATATTTATTTTTTTTAGTTTGGTTTTGGAGCTATGAAGACAACAACCCAAAGATAACAATGCACAGAAAAAATAATTATTACATATAAAAACAAGGAAAAAGAAACAAAATTACTTTTAGTAAAGAAAGTTACTTTCAATGGTGTAAAAGCAATAATCTTCTATTGCTACTGTTGTAGAAGTGTGAATGTATCCAAATCACATCAGTAATTGGAACATATAGTTGTATAACATATATATAAACTGCAACTCTCTATGAAAAATTTGATTGATTTTACAAGTAATGTTTCATTGTACCCCGTGTTTCATTGTACCCCGTGTTTCATTGTTCCCCGTCTTCCCCTAATTATTACATAAAATGAACACAAAATAATATTGCAAAAAAGTTTAAATTTAGAAACTGTGCTAGACATTTATTTGATATTTTGAGAATTAATTTAAAATGTCTCATTTAAAAGAACTTTCTTTTCGCTTTGTTTAAAAATACCAGGAGACAAAGACTCTCTTTACTTAATTCCTTTTATATTAGCTTATTTTGAAATGTTGTTACACGTGTGTACGTCATCAAGTTATTTTTATTTCGACGTTTTATTTGTGTTTTTATTAATGTTGAACGAATTTATTTGTTCTTTCGTTATTTAAAATAAAAATTATATCAATTTGTATAATTTGGCGAGTGGTTTGGCGATTTATATAATTTGGCGAAATTGGTCGACAGGATAATCAAGTAGTACCGCAGCGGATTTGGCGTTAAAATTCCCCAATCAAAGAGAAATGAATAGAAATTCGTTTATAGGGAGATCGCCACTGTTTTTTAAATTATAATTCAATCTTTCGAAATCTTTTTAAAGCCGATCAAATTAGCGTGCATTTAGAGTCTGCGGTGTCTGGACGGGGGTTGGCGAGCGTAGCTCGTAGGGGGCCGAGCCCCCTAGTACTATAAAAAATAATTAGTGAATGCATCTAAAATATTTTTTAAATCGCAACATTCTTGAGAATATTCTGTTATGGTAGTGCTACACAAATCTATGTTATTAAAATATGAAAAATTGTATTACATTATAAATATCATGGAAGTATCAACGAAGTTTCATTCAGAAATTAAGAAATTCTACGAATTGTGATTGTAAAACATAATTTTGAAAGTACTTGATAAAAAATGTGAAAAATATTTTATAATACAAATGTAAAATTATACTTATAAGAATAAATATTTCTTTTATAAAAATAGGGACATTTGACTTTATTTTATGATAAATGTATGCTATTTAACAAGCATTCAAAATGTCATTCAGGCTTCAGACGAAATATTTCACATTCTTAAAATTCACTGCATTACAGTAATAAGAGAATTTGCAATACCACATCCTTAGCATAGCGTATTTGCAGTATGTGTTCCTATCTGAATTACAATCATTCATTGAAAATGATTTCTTCTAATCATCATCGAATGTTTTATTAGTAAGACTGTTATTCAATTTTATACATATACAGAAAAGACAAATTTCAACAGCAATGCATTCTGAATAGTGATGGATATAAAAATATACATTTGTATTCGGACTGTGTTTCAAATTCTTTCTCTGGTTGTGAAATTCTCTTCTTGAATTTCATAATCCCGAAGAAATTCGAAAATCCTTTTGCAAGAGCGAATTATATAAAAAGAATTAGAGGTACTCTATATTTGAAGGATGTGTCTTTTTTTTCTTTCTTTTAGGCTTTTTTATTGCGATATTCGAATTAGTTTTCCAAAAGAACTTAAAATATTAAATATTTTTAAATGTTTAAATTAATAAGTTTATAAATAACATAAAAATTTGAAAAATATGTTTCGTTAAATCCGGTGTCTGAAATCGCTAGAAAAAAAAAATGTGTCGTGAGTGACTGCAGCGCCCCTTACAATTTGTATATAAAGGGTAGAAATATTATCATTTTGAAGAACGTGAATTTTTTTCTCGTGCGATTTCCTGTGTGTACAGATTCGTAGAAAAACACGAGCACCATTCGAGCAGGTTTCTGATTTCGATCGCGGAAAAATCGTTACATATAGTGATTGCTGATTATCCTTCCAAGAAATTGGTCATCGTGTCAGACGTAGCCAAGCAACAGTCATAATAATACGGAATGGGTGGAGGCAGGAGGGAACGACAGGCGACAGGAGCGAATGCAACCACCTCGACACACCACTACACTGGAAGACAGGGATTGCGCATGGCACTGATGGATCGCACTGCAACATCCGCAACCACAACACACCGAATGCCGTCTCTAACACAACAATCGTCGTCCGCAGGAACAGTTCGCCGTCGTTTGCAGTACAATGGATTGTCTGCTAGGCGTCCATTGCTTCGCATACATTTGGCATTAAACCACAGGCGATTCCGTTTACAATGGTCCAATGAACAGTAGAAATGGACATCCGAATGGCATAGCGTTGTGTTTTCGGATGAATAACACTTCTGCCTGCAGTATCACGATGGTCGAATTAGAGTTCGGAGACATCGTGGGGAGAGGCTGCTCAACTGCTGTATTATGCATGATCACACCGGTCCTGCACCCGTGTTATGGTGTGAGGTGATATTGGTATTCAACCCCCCCCCCCCCCCCCACAGAACGCATTAATGGTACACTTACCAGTTAGCACTATATCTCTGAGGTTTTCCAACCTGTTCTCCTCCCTTAACTTCAGGACTTACATGCGGCCACATTTCAACATGACAATGTGCGACCACATGTGCCACACAATGTTCAAGCTTTCTTCTTAGCTCACCATATTCTTTTGTTACCCTGGCCTGCCTGTTCTCTAGATCAATCACCCATCGAGCATGTCTGGTCAATGATTGAAAAACGCGTATCCCGGAATGCCGCATCCGCGAGTTCACAAGATGAACTATGACTACGTGTGGAGGCAGCGTGGGATGTCATTTTCAAACAACACATCCAAAGCCTCTTTCACTCTATGCCGCGGCGTGTAGCAGCGGTTATTATCAGACGTAGATGTAACAGTTCTTACTGATTTTCCCGTCTGCCTTATTTAAAAGAAGGTTGTCTTTGTACTCAATTAACACGGATACTATGTGTGATCACTAAAATAAATTTGACTTTGATATCTCTTGTCTTTCGTGGTGTTGCATTTTGGATGGCCAGCCGTGTAGTTTGTTTATAAATAACATAAAAATTGGAAAAAGTACGTTTCTATAAATAAGGTGTCTGTAATCGCTAGAAAAAAATGTCTTTATTGCTATCCGTAAAATAGATTAATACACAACATGTTTTATAAGTCTTTATTTTTTTAACATGTTTTATGTATTTTATTACGTTTCGTTTTTATACTCAAAAGATGAATGTAATTCTTTTAACAAAGTTTATTCCAAAAGAGCAATTAACATTTTCGGTTTATCACTTATTGCTCCACTGTTTTCCAAAGTGGTAAATCCTGTCTTTGAGCTTCCCTTAAACCGATCAATTTCCAAAAGAAAGTCTCTTTGCATCACGAATTTCTGCACATAGTAGAAGGTCCTAAAAAATTCAAAGTAAATTTTTTCTTTGCTATACATTGGGGTTTTTGTGAGTTCGAGAAACAATAACACTAAGAAAGAACACTAAGAAGCTTATTCAAATCTTCCAATTGAGTACTTGCTTTAAAGCTAAGTATATAAACTTTACAAATTTCACTGTTTAATTAAAAGGGGGCAAATAATAATAATAATGCAGATTTTACAAGTTTTAAAATACACATTTTGAGTACTTTCGGTCTGAAACCCAACAGTCATCATCGGGGAATATTTTCATTAATTGCTTTTCCATTCATTCAAATACGTCACTTCGTTTGAAATCGAAGATTCTACAATTCTTAGGGAAGCTGGAAGTCGAAGTGCTTCGGATTAATTGAACGGCGATTAATGCAATTATACTCTGACGACGGCTGCGGGATTGCAGAACGAAAGTATCCGAAAATTTAAATAGAAAGTATATTTTAAAACATGTAAATTATGCATTATTATTATTATTTGAAATATTTTAAGTAAATAGAGAACTTTTCAATGTTCATATTAGGCAGTTTATGAGTGTATCTAAGGCGAATGTTGAATTTCGTTTTAAGATTTTTAAAATTAAATATTGTAACAATATCTTGAATAAGATATGTTCTAAGCAGTGATTTAACTTAGAAAGACTTTCTTTTTAAAACTATGGGGCTCTGTCCCCTACGAGCTACGCTCGCCAAACCCCATTCAGGTTCTAAAAATCCGTTAATTTACTTTACTTACGGAAGATTACAGAAGATTGAATTATAATTAAAAAACCACTGGCGATCTCCCTGTAAACGGTTTTCCATGTATTTCACTTTTACTGAGGGATTTTAAGGCCGGTTGCTGTTAATTGCTGTTTTCGTGTTTGATTAAATAAGATTAGTTAAATATTTGAAAATTAGCTAATATAATATGAAATCAACAGAGTTTTTGCTTACCGGTATTTTTAACAACAATATAGGAAAATTATTTTAAATAAGATATTTTAAATTTAACTTTTTTAAATTTGACGTAATTTTTATCAAACTTTTCATTCTCTTTTTAATATTCACCTGAAAATACTTTTATTGTACATAAGAGAGTTAATATTATGAATAGAAAAGTAATGTTATTATTTGATTAGTATTTGATTTGACAACAACAGTTTAAAAGATCATCTCGAAATACTGCATAAATTTCTCATGTTCGTGTAAATATATATTTTTTTAATTTAAACTGATTGGCAGAGTTATAGATAATGTGCATGTTTGTCCACAAACAGGCGAGAATACTCAACTTGTTGTAGGCAAAAATTCGATCTAAATTACTTGAAATTATGTTAAAATGATCGCAATTTTCACATAGTTATGATATATTTTATTATATTATGGAAATAATACGTTACAAATTACTAACTCTGCGAGATATGTTACTTTCTGCCTACAACAAGTTGGGAAGTACATTTTTATTTGGGTGCGTGACGTCACATGCACATTATGTGTTATTTTGACATATGAAATTGGACGTCAATTTTTCATTTACTGCTTTTAATATATACTGGTGGACAAAACTTAAGGACGAGTCACAAAATGCCACTTTTCATTCACGCCAATACTCAAAAGGAAGTAATACAATTCGAATAAGTACTATGCCTGCAGGACAGCTAGTCCATATAACATTTCATTCAGGTCACACATGGTCACAAGAGTCACAGTCACTACGGCGAAACAAAAAAATAGGAAATTCCATACGTCTCTTTTATGAGTTTCAAATGACTACTATATGTGATTCCACTGACAGGTCACTGTGACTTCTGCTTTGTGGCGAGTCACCAGGTGACTTTACAATGTCGTTTCATTGAGACTCTCGTCCGACTCTCATCTGGAGACTCAATTTCAAAGTGATTGTGAACGTTGGATTATGATAAATCACCAAATAAAGCCACATTAAAGTCGCATGGTGAATTTCTGTCACATGACTTTGTCAAATGGTGACAGAGACCCTACTGTGAAGTAACCATTATGAAAAGTGGTGAAAAGTAGTGACGTCATTTTACATAAAATAAAACGTGTGCTTTAAGTCTTAAAATTGAAATATGTTTTGTACTGCAGTAGAGTCCCGCTTAACTGAGTTATTTTCTTCTGATGGACTGTTGGCTTCTTGTCAGAATGGAGAAAAAAATGGCCATAATTAAAAATATATATATATATGGTCATTTTTTTCCCATTCTGACCAGAAAATCAGTGTTCTAACTTTTTACGACTGCTCTTTCATCTTCACCCAAAGCTTCATTTATAATGGCTGTTTCATAATAATAGAAGCCATCAGTCCATCAGAAGAAAATGAAGTAATGGAAATGCCAGGGGCGACACTAAATTCTGAAAAAGCAGAATTCCTTTTCTCTAGAAGTTTTCTTTCTTTTGTAATATGCTTGTGTAAAAGCAATTTTTATGGCGTAATTTTCAAAATTTTCCTGCTTTTAACACGTAATCATTTAATTCTAATTTGAAAAGGAGTTTTTTCAATTTATAACAGTCACATGTGGATATTTTTTTAAAGGAAAAATTATTCTTTGCGCTGTTTTAACAATTGGTAACAATTTAAAATAATAACCTTTTTTTAAAAATATGTAAAAAATATCGCTGTTTTAACAATTGACAATAATTTAAAATAATATATTTAAAAAAAAAATATGTACAAAATATCTCTGGAAATGCTTAAAATTTGAATTTGAAAATAAAATAAATCCTCAAGGAATTAGTCATATTAAAAAAAATGAATGCAATCTGCACACCGCGAGTTTCTAAAGAATATTCTCAGAAAAAATGATTAAATTACTCTGTATTTCTTTTTTCCTATAAAACTTTTTTACTGGAACGATTTCGACCAACTTTAACATTTAATATCTCTTAAAATAATTCTTCGATTTAAAAACTGTCTGCTTCAACGTGTTTATCAAACATTCTTCTATAATATTACCCATTTTCATATTTTTGTATGCTGTAGTTTTCTTATTATTAACAAAGAAAGACCCCCGGTCACAAACAAATTATCCACAGCGGCGGTAACACTTTTTTAGAATAAACATACACAGTTGTTATTGTATTTTCTTTGTGTGTAAAATATATGTAATACCTATAATCTGTTTAATATCAAGTAATATAAAATAAATATAAAATTTTTGTTTTTTATGAATTTCAAGGATAAAGCAAAGAAAATATCGCATTTTTCACCAAAAATAAAATAAAATAAAAATAAAAATAAACTATGAATGAAGAAAATTTAAATATACCACTAATTCACATTCATTGCACAATCATGATCCATTTACTAAAATGGCTTTTTAGTTTACGTGTGATATCACATTTCCATTTGTCTTTCAAATACTAAATGCAAAGAATTTTATTCAGTCTTTTGAAAATTTCCTCTGCGAATTACGCCGATTATGACTCAGATGCTTGACGTTTTATGTCAAAGTTATTGATTCAACATTAAGAACGTCATTTGCAGTTCATTAGAAACTTGGAACTTTAGCATTAAAACACTCCATTTATGAAGGTATGAAGTGAAATGTTATATTTACTAATTAGGATAATTCTCAAACATAATTTCATGCACTTACCAATTTTAATATTTATTTAGAGCGCGCCTTGTGTTATGGAAGAGAAAAACAGTTTTTTGATATAAGTTATACATATTTTTCAAAAATAATTTCTTGATAACATTTTAAAAGTTACTAAAAAATATTTAATGCGGGTAGTAATGTTTTAGTATATAAAATATGTATATTCTTTTGGTTATTGTTACACTATGATTATCGAATATCAGATATTATTGGTTAAGAAGTGTTTATATTTCTTAATTTTTTTAAAGTACTATCGGTTTTTTATTCGATACATCTCTGTCAGTATCTGATACCCTTCTAGTAGTTGATCACATATTTTCAATATAGCGCTATTTCAGGCGGAAATGTGATTTACACATGGCACTACACATAATATTTTAGTTTGAATGTTAGTGCAACTGTTATTACATTGTTGTCAGCTGCCTACTATAAGATAAGCCATTTTGTGAATTATTTTTTCGATTTGAAAATGTAAGTATTTAGTTTTTGATGAGTTGGAGACAATTACGGTAAGTTAAAATAATCCACTTCCATCTTGCTTATTTCAACTAATATTTTTGTAAGAATTATTGTTATTCACAGACCAAGAATGACATTTTAAAGATTAATTTTTAGATTTTCGATTGATTTCTTTCGTTAGATCAACCACTGGGAAAACGGCAATAAGAAAAATTATGTATTTATAATTTTCTTACTATTTAATTTCAGCTGATTTCATTTTTGTCCATTATAGGACATTCATTAAGGGTTCCAGTAATTATGTTAGTTTACTGCAAAAGCATAAAAGGAAATAAATATAATAAAAACACATAGCACTGACTTTATTTGATGAATTACTGACGGGGCCACTTTAGATATATTAAGAAAGAAAAAGAACGTTAAAAAGCACAAATAAAAGTATTTAGAAACGGTATACAGCTGTTTCAAAGCCTCTAAGACTTCATCGTCAGTGTTCAAAATTTAAATAAAAATTAAATTAAATTAAAAAAGTGGATTAAAAGGAAGAAGAGAGAGCCAGAGATCCATATCCACACCCTACAGCTCGCTGTCAACGGCGAAATAGCGATACATGGTTTAGAAACAACCGATAATTCGCATACACAAGGAGACCAATCAGACCCTCACAATTACGAAGGGGGAATTTAATACTAGAAAAGCCGGAAATTTTAGTGAACTTTTATAAAAAATATTTCACACCGGAATTTTGATTTAAACCAGTTTAACTTTTTTTATTTAATGTTTTTCATCTTTGTTTCTTTTAAACTTTTTTTATAATGAAATTTCTGGTTTGTACTGAAGTACACCCATATGGTAGCGGTCAAAATGGTCGTTCACGGTCGTTCTAGTGTTAAACACAGAGGGAAAAAATGTCGAAAACGAATTAGATAAATGAGATTTCTGGATCAATTACTCCCCTCCCCCCATATAATGATGTGTCTTTGTTTTGATTTTGATTTTTCATGTAAAATAAACATAATACGAACCAGAGACGAATAACTTTTCTTGTTTTGAAGACATTTTACTGGAGGAGGCTGGGACCCTTGTCCCACATCCCTACACATAAGATGATGGTGGATAGTGGTTAAAGCAAATTCATAGCTTGTAGTATTTGGAATGGAGGGCATCCAAGTAAAAATTTGACAGAAATGCAAGGGGAAAGAGCTGATAAAAAGTTAACTTTGAACTTGTTGGGAAGAACTGGGTCCATATCCGACACCGACTTAACTACCCAGACATACACCGGGAATGGGGCAAGGGTAAACCCCAATCTTGAAAATGGGGGAAAAGAAAATAGTATTTGTATTAATTACTGTAGTAATTGTAGGCCAACTACTCCTAAATTACTGTACCTGAAATATTATAGTGGATATTTAAAAAAAACTTATAATTTATAAACAAATATTTGTGATCGTAATAATTGAATAATGATCCTGGCTTCTTCTGATAATTAATCTAATTATAATTATCTTAAATTGAGGAGGGAGGTAACACATCTCCAAAACTGCCCCAAACTGCGTTGTGTACTTTTAGTGCAGAAATAGCTTATAGACCGCGCAATTTTATTTAAACAAAACCTATCAAAATTACGCATAAATAACATACCAAAGAGTTAATCAAAACCGACCTATCTGTTCAAAATTTCATGTATAAATAACATATAGTTAAGACTGTAAATAATCTGAAATAAAAATTAAATTAAAGTAAAACATGGACTCGTGTTATATTAAAAACATAGGCCAAAATTAAACAATTAACAAAAGTTTATTTACAGTTTAAATAATATATTTACAAAACCAAATAAAGTTGTGTCACAAGATACCAGCGTTCCAAAGAACGAATTTGAATTACATTTGAATTAAGTTTACTTTTTAAATTATTATTACAAAGATTAATTAATGGCTTGGCTACCAGAAATTGTATATCCCTAGCACAACATAGACAACTAAAACAATGGGAATACAAAAATATTAAATAACACATACCTTCTGCCCAGTATAGTAGCAGATTAATTATACCCGTTGGTCACACACATATATTATCGCTGAATATTGGGTTTTCACATTCTACGTAAAGTTCACTAATTATTTAAAGCTGCTGATGATACCAGGTCCGAGAGTTGCCGATCATAGGGTTGTCCCTTACACGGGAAACCACGACCCGAAAGAACCTTCAAATTAACACACTGCGTGAAAGCAGTAAATCTTATTGAAACACAAAGTCCGAAGATAAGTAACACTGACTTCTGTCAGAAATAATTGGTGCATATTAAGACCTAACGGTCTAACTCGAGCTATAATTAGGCTATCGAAAACTTGAGGAGCTTTGGGTAACTCCTCGGACGTCATACTTGGAAACATATATAATATTCTGTCACAACATCTCTGTAGAAATATTACGGGTACGCATAACGTTTTTCAACCATCATTGTTGTGAATCTTAGTCATCTCTCTTGAGAATCTTAGAGAATCTACTTAACCATCACTGTTGAACAACTTCGAAATCTCATCTCTCTTGAGAATCTTAGAGAATCTACTTAACCATCATTGTTGAACAACTTAGAAAACTCTTCTATGTCTATAACTTAATTCCTCGCTTACGACATCACCTCGTATTAACAATATGAAGGATGGTCTTTTGCCCCCTTCATCAAATGATCGGCCAGTCTTGTCGACCCCCTTTTTTTCAGCCTTCTCGCAAAATCTCTGATTCGATACTCCACCTTTTTCGGGGTGCAAAGCACTCCGCTCACTAAGCGTCAGTGATCACGGGGCCTGAGACCCCGGGTCTTTCTTCCTCGCCCGTGTTGTCCATGTTTACGACTTCTTTTATGAGGTCCAATAAATATTCTTACGTCCAGTTGTAAATTCTGTTTGGCATTTTATATCAACCTTTTGTTAAGATTGGAGATTTTGAGTCTGTCTGAAAAGATCCCATCGAAGATAAAATACGACTGTGCATTCGTTCTCTTAACTAAGGCTTTACAGCGTAAATACATATATGAACACATTTATATCAAATGACAATAATAATAATCAAAATAAATACATATAAGAACACACTCTATATCAGGGGTGTCAAACTGTGGCCCGCCGGATACCACTAAAATTTTAAAGAAATTGTCGACAAGTCGAATCGCAGAAATTCGACGATTAGATAAAGCAAAGATAACTATAAAATTTTAGTGGTATCTGGCGGGCCACAGTTTGACACCCCTGCTCTATATATATACATACACACTTTATAAAATAATAATAATAATAATAATAATCAAAATATATAAATAATAGTATTTTTTATGGCATTAAAAAATAACAAAACCTGCTGAAGTGATATCAGGGGTGCTTACATCTGTTATATGATATCACTTCCAGCAGAACTCTTTTCCTGTTTCTATGTGTTCATGTAATACATTATTTTCTTTATATAATTATTGGTATCACTTGATTTTTTTTAAAATCTAGATTGACAACTATGTTTTGCGGATGTGCGAGTTATTTCTCGTCTACGGAAAAAACACTTTCTTGGGAACGATACGATTTTTTCCTTTAGCGGAGGCTACAATGAATAACTCGAAATTATCATTCGAACGATTATTTCCCCCACTTTCGTGCATGCTGGAGTTATTTAAGGGTTCTCAGGACTCCTAAAATTGGAAGAAGAAGAAAAAAAGACCATTTGCAACATTTAATATCTTTAAATATATTTGATTTTAAGACACAATTTTAATTGGGATGAAACATATAAATACGTTCTTTAATTTCATATATTTTAAAAATTACAAGATGCAGAATTAGCATCTACAATGGGCTCCAAACTGTCAGACATTTGAGCAGCAGAAAATCAGTATAACAGATTACGCGCAGGATTACAAAATGAATTTTGCAAATGGAATGCAAATTTTGGCGCCTACTTATACTTCAGATTATAATTACCCTGAACCTAAATAAGTTTGTATTTAAACCACTTTTATATTTTTTATACAAAGTTGTATTTAGCTAATGCAAAATTTAGAAACTTTCAATAATATCATCACCTAAAAAAATATTTTTTTCAACAATAAACAGGAAATTTTAGGCTCAGTTATACAGACTAGCATGAAACATATGTTTTGAAAATTTCATGAAAAAAATATTCAGAAGTTTTTAAGTTTTCGTGCGCGGTATGTCCAAAAACGTCATTTGGAGAAAATGACTTCAAGGTTTCGGAAACTCCGCTACAACTATTGAGCGGGTGTAATTTTAAAAGCCATAACTGCTGTTTTAACCCTAGAACTACCGGAAATTTTACTCAAGTTTTATAAAAACATTCTACACCAGAATTTTTACTTAAAACTATTTAATTTGTTTATTTAACTTATTATTGTCTGATTTATACATTTAGTTTGTTTTGAAGAAATTTCTGGTTTGAATAGATATTTTGAATATACATGTCGGGTCCATTGGACCCTTCTGGTAGACAGAGGGTTAACCTTCCGTCTACCAGACGGGTCCATTGGACCCGACATGTACATTCAAAATATTTATTCAAACCAGAAATTTCTTCAAAACAAACTAAATGTATAAATCAGACAATAATAAGTTAAATAAACAAATTAAATAGTTTTTAGTAAAAATTCTGGTGTAGAATGTTTTTATAAAACCTGAGTAAAATTTCCGGTAGTTCTAGGGTTAAGGGAAATTTTAAGGAAACAATTGTATCAAAATGTTTAGAAAATATAGGAGTTTAACATCTAAAAATATTAAAATTGCAAAAATTTTAAAGCTTTAAGAGTCTTAAGACCCCTTAATTTGATTGTTCCTTTTATGGCAAAAATATCTCGTTTCATCTGTATGACAGCACATCTCCCTTTTGAGCATGTTCGAGTGACTTCATGCGATTATGCCTCATTTGGTGAAAATCATTCACTTCTAAGGATTTTTTTTTTTTTTTTTTTTTTTTTTTTTTTTTTTTGTTATATACGGCCATTTTTCAAAAACGAATAACTTAGGCATAAGAAAACTTTCAACAACCCATTGTCCATTTGCTATCTATTATTTTGTTACAAAACATTGTAACCAATTAGATTTTGTTAGTTTGGTTCGGTATGACACCAAGGGGAGGTGCGGATGTTTTTCAACAGCCGCCTCAGCCGCTATTGTTTCAATATCTCCAGTAGCTTAGCAGATATACGCACATTTATATTTTGACGACATCTCTATTTTTACATATTTTTTGTAACTTATGAATGATTCTTTTATATTTTCAGTCCAGTCGGAAGCCGGTCCCTTTTTTTACTATGCAGTTAGTATGTTTTAACTACTCTTAAGTTTTGATTGCGCCGAATATTTTTTCTTTAGCTGTTTCACCTTTTTTTTTTTTAACTCGATTCTTTAACGCGGAATATAATACCATTCATTTCTTCGAAAGGTCTTCCTCCAACCTATTTATTAATTATCTTTTCATTTAAAAAACTGAAAGGTTTGCAAGTATAATAAAATTATACAAAAATAGTATTTTCAAAACTCAATCCAGAAACTTCAAAAAATGATTAAATATAATATTAAACGCTCCATGGATCTATTTCGTTAACCCTAGAACTACAGGAAATTTTACTCAAGTTTTATAAAAACATTCTACACCAGAATTTTTACTTAAAACTATTTAATTTGTTTATTTAACTTATTATTGTCTGATTTATACATTTAGTTTGTTTTGAAGAAATTTCTGGTTTGAATAGATATTTTGAATATATATGTCGGGTCCATTGGACCCTTCTGGTAGACAGAGGGTTAAATACATTTTTTTCTTCAAATAATGCTTCTTTCCCTTGATAAAAATTCGGAAGATTGTTAGCTATGTAATATTAATTTTGGCTTTAAACAGCATGTATACCTCACCCTTTGCATTACTGAGCAAAATACAATTCGTGTTCGGGATAAGATACTGACTGTTATAATAATTCATTTGAAATTCTTATCTTGGCTTCTTGGAGTGTGAATTTCTTGCATTTCCTGTATTGTCACTTGAATCTGGCGATTAAAAAAATAACATTCAGGATATGTGTATTAACATATGTATACTTTACTGTGAAAAAAAAAGTAAGATAAAAGCTTAAATTTTAAAATGAAAATATAAAGCGACATTGTGCAATCAAATGTAATTCAGTATCTATATTATAAAGGACAAACATATCTGTGCGTAACGCATACGTCATTTTGCGAATGGCAACATTTTGAAATTTGAAATAAAATTTTGGTTTTGCAATTTTCTCTATTGCAAATTTTTAAACTTCTAAACATCGCACGTTTTAAATTTTTACACCGTCGTATAAGGAAAAAAATGCTCTTTTAAATGCAATTTGTTTGAAATCTGTATCTCAATTAATTTTTGAGATATTAATTTGTTTGCAGTTTTTAATACCATTTTTCTTATCGTGGCAGCAAAAGTACCTCATTTCTATTGAAAGTCATTGAAAGTAAACGGAAAATAGTCGAAAATAGGAGATACTGTATCTTTTTGTTGCCATTTTCTCATAAAACCTGAAAAAATAGTTGAAAATAAAATATGGGCTATGTCAAGAATATTGTCTGTTATTCCGTGATAATGACGTCATATGCACACTTTTCTATAGACGAAGTTTAAGACTGGGTTGTAGAAGTGGATTACTTTAGCGGATCCAAATGACGTCATTTTATAAAAAAGAGCGTGTATTTTAATTCTTAATCCTGAATTATGTTTTGTAGAAGTGCGTCATTTTCACAGACCAGCTGCTTTGAAATTCTTCACAGGTGAAAACGCTTCACTTTTGAAAATAATGTAATCGAAATCACACACTGATAAATCGCAATGTTTTACAAAAATTTAGAGTGTCTTTATAAAAGAGAGGTGTCATGCAAATAATAGCTATTTATATTACAGAAATTGATGATTCTCGTCTGGATGGATTTGCTTCGCCGAGTTAGGAAAGCAAACAAATAATATCGTGTTCCTGAAGTTTTTGCCGAAAATTCTCTCGAATAATAAAATTTTAATGCTATTCTTTAGGACATTCTACTATAATTTTATCAAAATAACATAATTTGCTTAATTTAATTTTTCTTAATATGATATAATCTATATATTTAACACACAAGTGGGTTTTTTAGTCATCTGCCCTGATCTTTCTGCTGAACCAATTTTACTTATTATGATTTTTTTTTTTTTTTTACTGAAAGCTCTTCCTTTGTAGATGTGATTGCACTTGCACTATCTGCTTTTTTTTAATATCCCCACTTTTATATTTTATTTTTAAAAGCATTTTATGAAATTTCTCCAAAAGGATGAAAATTAGATAGCTTTCATTAGTGCACTTAAGAGAGAAATAATGAGGCGTTTTTAACTTTATTCAGGCTATTTTCTGATAAAAATTCAAAATTGTTGATAAAAATTGTTGTATAAGAGTTTAGTGGCGCAAAATCTCATTAGGAGCAGAATATTATATTAGGGACATAATAACGGAAAATGACATACTGCTTTTGAAAATACGCATTTTTCCTCAGAAATTTTCTATATTGTTTTTCTATATTGTACTGATACTAAGTTTCAGACACTAGGCGAAATGCTTATTTAAGTGAAATTTAAGTCATATTTAAAAGAAAACGATCATTTTCTTAGATAAAACTGAGCCTTTTAACACAAATGCGTCTAAAAAACATAAATTACGGAAATTTTTACTTTCCGAAATTGAGATTAGAATCTCAAGTAAAGAGTGCGTCTGTTCACATAAAAGATGTTGCTGACAATCGTGTTTTGAGTTAAAGTGATTCTTAAATGATCAAACAAAATATAATTTAAAAATAATGATGAATATGGATATGAGAAGTGCGTATTCAAATTTTGAGAAGGTGAAAAGTGCTGCTTTCATTCCGGAAATCTAAGCATAACAGCCTCAATTGATAACCACATCCTAATATCTGATCTATTATATTTTACTGATTATGTATCTATATTATAAAGAATTATAAAGAACAAACGTATCTGTGCGTAACGCTGACGTCATTTTGCGAATGGCAACACTTCACGATCAAATTTCGGTCTTGAAATTTTCGCTACAGCAATTTTTCAATCTTTTGACCATCGTACATTTTCAATCATCGTAGCATACGGAAAAAAATTTATTTTCAAATGCAATTTGTTTAAAAACTGTATTAATTGACTGATGTATTATATTTTATAAAATCATTTTTAAGCATGATTTTTTTTAAGTTTATCTTATCACGTGCCGGTTTAAATACATAATAATAATAAAAATTTTGCACATAAAGCAACAAACATTTTTCAGCATTTGTTTCTGACTATTTTTGCATAACGAAATTAATACTTCCTTTATAAACATATAAAATAATATTATTAAAAAACCCACCAATCTAACATATTTGTGAAAGACAAATTAACGAAATTAATACTTCTTTTATAATCAAACTAGCAAACCCCGCGGCTTTGCTCGCGTAATATTTGAAATATGCCACGTGATATTTATATGTCTAATTTTTATTAAAAGGTACTAACTAAATTTTTACTTATTACTTTTAAAAATAATTCAAAAATTACTATTTAAAACACAGTTTGATTAAACATCATTATTACACTGCATTAGGCAGAAATGAGACTTAAATTAATAAAACTAAATAAATGATAATTTAGAAAATAATTTGAAACCTTTATGCTCATTTAATACGCTCATTTCAGTATTCATTTGAAGTTTTGAATTTTTTAGAAACCATCTTCTTACATATTAAAATTAACTATCATGTCAAATTCCAAGTCCTACCATCTCTCTCAACAGAAAAGGTTATGTTGAATTAGGAACTATCACCATTAATTTGCCAAAATTAATTTTGAAATCGGTTTGTTATTTTTAATATTCCACAGAAACGTAAATTAGAAAGCTTTTAAAGGCCTTTTATACAGCGATTGTTGTTCCTCTAAACCCCAGGTGGTAGATTCATCGGCCTGTGTAGGATCAGAGACTGTTACCATTGATTCGCAACTATTACTTTTATAATCGGTTTATATTCCCTGAATTTGCATAGATATCGTAATTCAGGACTCTTTTATAATGCTTTTCACACATTCCCTTCGCTTCACCCCTTTTTAATTCGAATTTATTTTCGACAGCCCTTCGAGGGCATTTATATTTTATAAGTAACTACCATGCCATATTTAAAGTTTCTAGCCTTTTCAGTATCACAGAAATCGTAATTTAGAAAGATTTTAGCTCCTGCAACACTCTGGACGTAGTGGCACAGATATAAAATATAGCTTATGTTTGAGCAGGTCCTAACCACAACAATTTGTCATCAATATTTTTTAATCGGTTTAGTATTTGATAAGATTGCATAAAAATTGTAATTTATAACGCTTTTCGCTTACTTCAGCTTTTTAAATTTGGAATTTTCTTTCGACAGTTCTTAGAAAGCAGTTGCATCTTGTGTTAAACACCATACCATACAAGTGTTAGATCCGACAGTTGTGCAAAAAACGCAAATTAGAACATGTTTTGCTTTTGCAACCCTTAGATGGTAGTGAAAACAACATAAAATATAACCTTTGTTATAGCAGGGACTATCACCATTGATTTGCAACCATTACTTTTGAAATAGCTTTGGTATTTCCTGAGATTGAGTATAAATCGCAATTTAGAACGTTTTTAGTACGCTTTTCGCATTTTCACCCCTTTTTAAATTTCTAATTTTTTCGAAATTGTTCTTAAAGACCATTTATATCTAATAAATATGTACCTTGCCTAATTTTAAGTTGCTAGCCCGTACCGATCACAAAAATCGAAATTTAGAACGCTTTTTTGCTCCTGCAACCTCTAGTTGATAGTGATACCGACATAAAATAGCGTCTATGTTAGAGCAGAGTCTGTCAGCATCAATTTCCTACCATTTCTTTTGAACTCAGTTTGATTCTTCCTGAGATATCGCTGACAAATCGGCATTTAGAACGTTTTTAGAACGCTTTTCGCGCATTTTACTCCTGCATCTCCTCTGGGGTAGAAGAAACAGATATAAAATATAGCCTAACTTGGAGCGAGATCTGTCAGCATAATTTTTACACCATTATATTTGAAATCGGTTCAGTACTTCCTAAGATAGCATAGAAATCGCAATTTAGAACGTTTTTTACAACGCTTTTTGCGCATTTTACTCCCTTTTAAATTTCGATTTTTTTTAGGAAATGCCCTTAGAGATCATTGATATCTTATAACTAACTACAATTCCAAATTTCACGATTATAGGCCCTTCCGTAACGCAAAAACCGCAATTTAGAACGTTTTTCCCCTGCACCCCCTTTGGGGTAGTGTCACCGACATAAAATATAGCCTATGTTGGGGCAAGGGTTGTCACCGTCATTTTGACACCATTATTTTTTAAATCGGTTTGGTATTTCCTGAAATTGTGTTGAAACCACCATTTAGAACGTTTTTTAGAACGCTTTTCGCGCATTTTCACCCCTTTTGAATTTCGAATCGTTTAAGAACTGTTCTTAGAAATCCTTTATACCTAATAAGCAGCTAATATTTCAAATTTCATATTTCTAGACCCTTCAGTAACACATAAATCGCATTTTTACAACGTTTTTTGATCCTGCACCCTCTTTGGGGTAGTGGCACCGACATAAAACATAGCCTATCTTGGAGCAAGCGTTGTTACCATCATTTTGACACCAATATTTTTTAAATCGGTTTGGTATTTCCTGAGATTATGTAGAAACTACCATTTAGAACGTTTTTTAGAACGCTTTTTGTGCATTTTCACCCCTTTTAAATTTCGAATTATTTAAGAACTGTTCTTAGACATCATTTATATCTCATAAGTAACTAATATTCCAAATTTCATATTTCTAGGCCCTTCAATAACGCAAAAATCGCGTTTTTAGAACGTTTTTTGCTCCTGCACCCCTTTTGGGGTAGTGGCACCGACATAAAATATAGCCTATGTTCTAAGTTGGACTAAAACCATCATATTGATACCATCACTTTTGGAATCGGTTCGGTAGTTCCAGAGCATACCTCCTACAAATAAACGATTTTTACCTCTTTATAATATGAGTATAGATAAAAGAATAATATTGAAAAAACACAAATGTAACATATTTGTAATCGTACAATTTAAATTTTTAGATCACCAAATAGGATTTTTTTTTTTTTTCAAATGGAATTTGCAAAGTTCATCTCAGTTTACGAATTGTCTATGGTTTTAAAAACAATTTTAAAGCATGAAATATTTTTTTTTAATTTATGTATATCCGAACTCGATTACGAAAGATTAATCCGTTTGCCATTAAAACAAAATAAAGAGTTCATTTTCTTACGGCTAATTTGCATTAAAAAAAACTTCCCTATGGATAATTAAATAAAATAATATAAATAAAACACAAATTTACCTGACATGTATAAGCTCTGAAATGATCAGAATATAAAAGGATGCCATAAGTAATACAACAACTCTTGGCATCTTGGCAAACAACTCTTAGCATGCGGCTAATAAAAAAATATCGCTCTTGATAAATTTCAAAAAAATTATTTGATTGTATAATTCGTATTTTCCGTTTGAAAAATTCTTTTTTAATGTAAGGGGTCAATCTAAAAAATTTATTGCATATAAAAAATTATTAGTTTTCAATTTAAAAAAATGATTTCACCAATATTTTTGTAACCCGGGAAGCCCGGGTACGATCCCCTAGTTTTTTTAATATATAAAATGCAACTAAATTATCCGTGGATTATACCACAAAATGTTAATATAGTAATTTTAAAGAAAACTTTTTTGTGCGTGTGTGTGCGATGCAGTAAAATGCCGAAATTTTATATAAATGGAATTCGTTTTTGTAATAAAAAACAACATAGAAAAATCATGTGTCCAGCATAGATTATGAAAAACTTTTCAACATATACAGAATACTATATGTATATCAACAGTTGCAAAAGCAAATAAGAATTTTTTTGTTCATCCATGTATATGACGTATAGATTCGTATTTATACTGAATCATATGCTAAAAATTCGTTCAATTAAACGCATAGCACAGTTAAAAATTCCCATTCGGCAATTTTCGTCGATAAATGGAAATGTACTCTTTTCAGTCGTATTTATGGTTTCTATTATTCGCAATGTCTTTTATCGTATGCGTTTCGTTTACCAGTAGATGGAATGTTTTGTTGTATAAACTTAGCTATGAGCGGCTTAGTATGTAATGTTTTAAAATAAATTACAGTGCACTGGAGTATTTCATTGTATTTTTATTGAGTATTAGTTGTTTTTTATATGTGTATTCAACATGGTCCGCGTGCAACGAAGGATCCCCTGATATATTTGTGTTCCTGACATCAATCGAATTTTAATTTGAGTAAAATGTCGACATGAATTATAAGTGCCGAAAGAGTTCTGGGGTACAAAATTCGTCAAAAGCTTATTCCAAAAGTAAGTGAATGTGAATTTTCTTATATGTGCTCTTACATATATATGAGAAAGTTTAAGGGCGCTAAAAAAAGAAGGTTTAAGGCTTATATCTACTGATATAAATATAAATATTAATGATAAAATGACAGTGCGGAATTAAAAGATATTATTGAAAATAGTGAAATGCATAAAAATAAATCAGCTTTTGTGACAGAGATAGCAAACGCTATAATTGAAAATTGTAAACATGAGAAGCAAAAGTAATTGGATCTGGAAAAAATGACTTCCACGATCAAAACAGTAATTAGAACTGGCTAAAATTAAATTTAAAGCTAAATATAATATTAGTGAGAATGAAATAAAATTAGAATCGTTAAATCAATTCATAAAGAGCATTCGAAGTTTGATTGTAAAAATCCCTATCCGTCCTGAAGGATGTTTTTTTCTTTTCCTCTTTAGAACGAGCTTTTAACACTAAAATCGTGTCTGAACAATATAAAGCAGAAATTCTGTTTAATTTATTAGGAGACAAAATATCTAAAAAAAAAAAAAAAACAAACAAAAAAAAAAAAAACTTACATGACAGGGATGTCGAGAATTTTGAAAAAGTAAAACAAATAGAGTTAAAAGAATCTAACCAACACCTTATTTTTGCTTAGAACAATTTAGAAAAGCTCTTAAACAACCAAATAAGACTCGTCTACAGTTTGGTTCACGTCTAACGATTAATTGGAAATATTATTTAAATTTAATAAAGGTATCCAATTTCGAGAGTCTTAAATAACTTATGGTTTTGAATAAATTATACCAAACATTAGATAAAGAAACAACTTCCCACATTAGTTTGAGACAAGGAGATTTTTACCAGAAGAATTGGGACGAAAGATTGATTTATGTTTCACATCACGCGCAAAATCTCTTACTGAGAATTTTAGTGTTAATCGTAAGTATACTAACTCCAAAAGTGTAGCTAAATTATTGTTATCTGATGTTAAAACATTAAATTATGTTTTATGTCATGAACATTACACTCTTGCAAAATGTCCGCATTATTTAAAATTATCTGTCCGTGAAAAGGTGAACTTTATAAAATGTATTAATGTTTAAATTTACATTAATCCGCAAATAGTTCATCAAAGTGCATTTGCTTTTGTAAAAAAGTCATCTTAAAGCTATATATTTCTCCAAAACAAATAATAGCACATACGTGAAATAATATGTTGCATCGGAACAAAATAAACAAGGGAAAGTAAATGTGAAAGAATTTTCAGATTTTACACCACAAATTATGGCACATCAACCAGGACGCAAATGCTGAATAGTTCGTTCAGAAAAAACTTTATTAGTAACTATTCGAATAAATAGAGCAAAATTTTACTTTCAACTGTAATATGTTTTCTAATTTATGCATCGAAATGCAAATATAGATTAAAATCATACATGCCAACATCTCTTAATTATTCCGGAGTCTTATCCAAGGCAAGCATCTTTCAAACCGGAAAAAATATATAAGGGAATGTGTGCCCCCCCCCCCCCCCTGTAAGGTACATTTTAGATTTCAATTGAAATTTTTGATTAAATAAAATTTCCGGTTGACAATATGTTCGTCTTATATCAGACTCCAGAACAATTAAGAGCTGCTGGCATCTATGGTAAAATGTTTGTTAGATGCAGGCAGCGAAAATAAATTTAGATTTTTTGGTAGTTCCATAAATAACTACAGATTTAACGCCTTCGCGACCATTTGAAATCTCAATACAGGATTTCCCTAATATAAAATTAGCAGAAGATAGATTGAATATCCCAGAACATGTACATATGATCTTAGGAGCTGGAATTATTTAGCAGCTTTTGGGAATGCAAGGCTCACAGCGTTCCTAAAATTCTCTACATTTCTTACCAGTATTTCTAATCAAAAATCTTCGTGATAGATTCCTTTAAAAACTACAATAGAAGTCTACAATAAAGATTATCGTTTTAAAATAGTGGTAGCAAGGTGGAAAAATTTTATGAACACTGCGAGCCCTGTGAATGGGACGAATAAATGCTAATAAATCTGATTTATTCTGCAAGGCACAGTTTTCTGCTTTCTTGTATCGGGAAGATTTCCGACAGAGAATAAAAACAAAGTTCATTATAGGTTCACAAAGAAAGAAACCAACCTAGACAAGACACTTGAAAATTCTGGGGGATAGAAAATATCCAGGTTGAAAAACCAGAAAAAAAAGCGTCTTTAATGTGTGAGAAACATTTCATAGAAAATTATACACGAGAACAAAACTGTAAATATGTTGTTACAATACCCTTAAAAGGGAATCCAACTACTTTAGGAAATTCTAAACTAAATGCAACGAAAAAATTAAATTCTTTATGGAATCGTTTAATAAAAGACTCTAAATATTTAAGATTATATTCAGATATTTTTAAAGTATATCAACAGCTCAAACATTGTACAAACAAAGTACATTTTAAAAGAAAATCAACAAGAATATCAACGAAAGCGAGGAAAAAAATGAATCCTATTCTATTCCCTAACTTCGAGTGCGTAGATAATAGAAAAAAAGTATATCAATGTCTTTGAGAGTTGTATTTAACGTGTCTTAACTAAGGAAAACTCACTTAATTCTATTCAACATAGGGTGTAATACAAGATAATTTATTCTCAATTATGGAGGTTGTATTTTTATAAATGTATTGTTGAAGCCTACCTATATTTTACCTCACCTGACACTAGTATAATTCATGTATCTCGCGAACTCTGTTTTTTTTTTTTTTTTTTTTAATACCTGACTAACCTAACTTAACGCCAATAAATTATATATGTTAGTTAAATTTCATACGAATTATAAAAAATAATGAAGTACCATTTTAAAATTCATGACAAAAAAAATCATTTTGAAACCCTTTACTCATTAAGAAATAGAGATTTAAAAAATATATATTTTCTTGTATTTTTCATTGAGTAACAAGAAAACAAATGACAATTTAATTCATTATGTGATTTTCTATATTAATTATTATAACTATAAAAAAATTTGTCAATAAAAGTACACTCTAATGCACTACTCATTCTCTATAATGACACCTTTTTGAATTAAAACTGAATTTAAAGGTTACAAGAAGATTTAATTTCATCTGATACAAAATAAAGACTATTATAGAGCTGTCACAAGAACAGATAATCGTGTTAATTACTAGGTATCTGAAAACAGAATTCTTAAAGATACTTGCACTTTCGATTTTTAACTTTGAAGTGTCAAGAAAAGTTTCATTCCGATGCCGATTGTAAAGAGAAAAAGGATACTAAGGAATGATTTCGCTTTTATTTTACAAATTGAATAAAGTATCGGAAAATATCTACTTTTAGGAATTTTATCAAAGGAGTTTTAAGAATTGCTTTAAGATAACAAATAATGCTATTAAACACGTTCACGCTGGCGAGGTTGGTCACACTCGACTGTCTCCGGCTTTTTGCAAACCACTACTATTTTAGAGAAAATGTTGTTCCTTTAAATCGCCCAATTGTTCTAATTAAATAAAACAACATTTTATGTATTAAAATACTGGAATCATAAAAGCCGGAGACTTGACAGCTCTGAGACAGTCGAGTGTGACCACCGCGCTGCCGTGAACGTGTTAAAGAACAATATACTTCGTCAATTAATTTGTACAGTTATGTACTTAAAATTAAATTAAGATTTTTTTTTTTTTGGAAAAAAAAATATTTACCCATATTTTTTATTGAGTAACAAGAAAACAAATGACGATTTAATTCATTATGTGATTTTCTATATTAATTATTATAACTATAAAACAAAATTGTCAATAAAAGTGCACACTAATGTACTATTCCTTCTCATATCGACACCTTTGTCAATTAAAACTGAATGTAAAGTTTACAAGAAGATTTAATTTCATTTGATAGAGAATAAAGACTCTTACAGAGCTTTCAAAACAACAGAAAACTGTCTTAATTACTAGGTATCTGAAAACACAAATCTTAGAGATACTTGCACTTTCAATTTTTAACATTGAAGTGTCGAAAAAGTTTCATTCCGATGTCGATTGAAAAGAGACAAGGGATACTAAGGAATGGTTTCGCTTTTATTTTACAAATTGAATACATTAACGGAAAATATCTGCTTTTAAGAATTTTATCAAAAGTGTTTTTAAAATTGCTATAATTAAGATTTAATTGATTATGTAACTTTCTATATTAATTATTGTAAGTGGCTAGTTCCATGGGTAATTATAGTTTAAGTCACATAGCTGATAACAGCTATGCTTGTTGGGCATCATTTTTTCCCCCAAAATTTCGCTTGGCTTTATTCAATTAATGATATATGTCCGATAAAATAACTCACATTTTTCAGTTCTAATATACTGGTAGCCAAAAATCGTTGCTTGTGACTTACACTACAAGTACCCATGGAAATAGCCAACTATAAAATATTAGTCAATAAAAGTGCACACTAGTGCACTATTCATTCTCTATATAGACACCTTTGTCAATTAAAACTGAATGTAAAGTTTACACGAAGATTTGATTTAACCTGATAGAGAATAAAGACTCTTACAGAGCTTTCACGACAGAAATTACTAGGTATCGGAAAACTGAAATCTTTAAGATACTTGCACTTTCGATTTTTAACTTTGAAGTGTCCAAAAAGTTTCATTCCGATGCTGATTTGAAAGAGACATAGGATACTAAGGAATGATTTCGCTTTTAATTTACAAATTGAATAAATTATCGGAAAATATCTGTTTTTAAGAATTTATCAAAAGTGTTTTAATATTTGCTTTAATTAAGATAACAAATAACGCTATTTAAAGAACAAGATTCTTCCTCAATTTATTTGAACAGTTATTTACTTAAAATTAAATTCATAATACTAATTATTTCAAACACGGAAAGAAGTTAATCTTTATTAACAAACAAATGTAACAGAGAGTTACAAATAATGTGTATAAAGAGAATTATTTATTAAAGGGGAAACTTTATGAAACGAACATTTTATGTAATTATGAAAAAGGACAAACGTTTTTAAATCTAGGGAAATATACTTTAGCCAGGTATCAAATATGCAATAACAACTTTCGTGTTACCGATGTTTTTGAAAAGAGTACTTCAGAGTATAGACTTATCGAAAATCAATCTATCTTATTAAAATCCGCGCCCATATCTATGTAACCTCAAAAAGTCGGAAACCACAGGGCGTAGGGCTATGAAATTTGGCACACTGGTTGCTGGTAGAAGGCCCATGAATAATTGGTGTTCTAACCAGTTGTAATTTTTTACTGTAACGTGAGCTATACATATTGTGTACGCCAGGCTACAATACTAAGAAGATGTAGCATGTATTATGATAATTATTTTACCTCGAATGAAAATAATTAGAGATTATTTAATTGCGCTTAATTATTAACTTTTTGAAAAATAAAGAAACACATTTTATCACAAACATCAACAAAAATTTTTTATTCTATTTATTCCCTTATTCCAAATGTATCGTTTTATCGTCTACTGCTATAGCAACATTAAAAACTAAATTTAATAAAAAACATTTAGAGTAGTAGATTTTTTTTTAATCGAATACTTACTGAAAAACGCAACACTTTAATGATGAAATTCTTATTCTCTCCTGTGCGTAGAACGGACTAAACAGCTAGTATATTGTGAATATAACATTTATTAAAATCGACATTCTTTTGCTGCCAGTGATTCATTTAAACCTTTCCGAGTAATTCTTATAGTGATTTAATCAGTTTTCTCAACCAGATTACAGATTTTGCCAGATTCTATCAATTCACAAGTAAACATTTTCATGTACAAGAAGTTAACAAATTTTAACATATTTTATAGAAAATCGGGATAACCTAAAAACATAAACAAAAGATTTATTAATATTACTAGTTTTGTTACTACTCTTAAATGTATAATTTTCAATTACGCAGCTGAAAATGAGTTATTTAGACTTGGTAGGATGATAAGAAGAAGATTCTGGTCAGAAGAATGATTGATATACTATAAAAAATACTACATTTTTTTTTCCAAAATCAGTTGCGGTGAAAGAAACTTTGTTTTCATAAATGCTTCTTAAAATCTCACAAATACATTGGTTTCTGAAGTTTCTAAAAATAAAGATACACTTTTCAGAATTATGCTGGCTTGAAAATATTACTGTTTATTTTATTTCGTAGTAATTTCATGTTTTCATAGATTAATAAACATATATTTTTTAAATGTAAATGTCGTAATACCTTGCATATTTCTGCATTAATATGCAGATATTTGTGAATGTTTTCCAAAAATAATAGCGTCTTTACTATATTGTTTTACATTATTAGCACAAAAAGTGCTGTTAACTCAATCTTTTTCGCGTATGTAATTTAACGGAATAATTGATTCGCGGAACATTGTTACAGCTAATTTTCAAAAAGAAAAGCAAATGCAGTGCAAATACCATCTGGAAGCATCCTGTTTGTATGTTTTATATATATATATTTTCAGTTTTCGATAACTTTGTCAATTTTAAAGTCTAAGTTTTAAAAGCAAGTATATTGCAACAGTTATTAATGACTTCGTTTTGTTTTTATGTAAACAATCTGTTTCTACAATATGTCGCGCTATAATGGTAGGTGATATCTCTCAAATGCGGTGCGTGAGGAAATTGTTTATAGACATGATAAAGACAAAATATATAAAGATCATGACAAGCTATTAAGCCCAACCAGTAGCACTGCACACTCGGCTGTTGGCGGCTTTTTTACTTTCTTCTATCTTTACGAGAAGACAGTATTGGATTCGTGAAAGTTTTCGAATTCCGGTTTTCGACAGACTTATATCTTTTAGAGGTCAGAGATCCCGAAAAACATGTTTTTACAAAATGTCTGTATGTGAGTCTGTGAGTGTGTCTGTCTGTCTGACTGTGTGTGACACAAATTTTGTGGGCTCTCTATCGCAAGAACTAATGAACGGAATTTAATAAAAGTTTAGATTTAGTTAGTACCTGATATAAATTTGTGCTGGTTTTTTTGTGTAAATCGCCCAGCAGGTGGCACTGCTATGCTGCATTATTCATGATTTCCACAATAGATATATGAGTCAAGAACTAAAGTACGGATTTTGAGACAATTTCAGATTCCATTAGTAATTCATGTAATTTGGTGCTGATAACGTTTTGGTGTAAATCGCCCAATATGTGACACTGCTATTCTGCATTATTAATGATTATTGCAATAGCTGTATCTTAATAACTAATGTACGAATTTTCATCAAATTTCAAATTCAGTTAGTCCCTGATATAAGTTAGTTCTGTTTAGTTTTAGGTGTAAATATCTCAACAGGTGGCGTTACTGTGCTTCATTTTTCACGATTTGCGCAATAAATGTATCTCAAAAACTACTGCATGAATTTTTAAGAAACTTTAGATTCAGTTAGTCCTTGATATAAATTGATCCTGATACGGTTTTCATGTAAATTGTCCAGTTTGTGCGAATGCTGTGCATAACTTTTCACGCTTTACGCAATAGCTCTATCTCAAAAACTAATGCACGGATTTTCATCAAACTTCAAATTCAATTAGAAATCCACATACGTTGTTGCTGGTTAGATTTTGGTGTAAATCACCTAACCGGTAGCGCCAATATGCTGCATTTTTCAGGATGTATTAACATGTATAAGATAGAAGAAATTTTCGGGATTGCCACATCCAACTAGTTCTATTTGTGGACATTCCAAAAAACTGTCATATCACCTAGAAGTCTTTGCAGGGCATCTTAGAATGAATATAGATTCATTGTTTAGTTTATTTGCGATGATATTTATTATAGAGCAGTCGATTTAAAAATTAAAGAACTCAGAAAAAACAAATTTTATGCATTAGGTCATTCTAAATTTTCTTAGGATATTTCACAAATATGATGTTTAAACTTTTTCATATACATTTATATTTTATCATTTAGTTTAGACTCGAAGTGACTTTTTTATCAGATAAAAAACATTCTTATAGGTTTCTGAGATGAAATTATTTTTGTCGCTTAAAAAAACTAAATTTCGATCAAGTAATGAAGCAAAATAAATTCTTTTGAAACGATATACTATTCCACTTTATTTTTCTTTTTTAAACTAAGTTAAAGATATTTGAAAAATATTTCTGACAATCGAAATAAAATTAAATATTCTTTTAGACTCAATTTTAATAGTTTTCACATCATTACTTTTGATAGTATTTGGTGGTCTTTAAAAAACATGTTTGTCTTTGATGTTTTAGCAACAATAAATTTTAATTGATTTAAAATTAAAATTTTCAGAATAGCTTGTACTAAAATGTTTGGTAAAAAGACACTATAATTAACTACAAAGTATTTATAAATGACAAAATTACTTATAAAAAACGAAACAAATACGTTTTTTATGCTGAAAATATATTAAAAGCTATTATAGATAAGTAGTTTCTCAGTAGAATTCGTTTTCTACGCTAAATAAATAAATATTCTTTGTTTAGTTTTCGTTTTTAGTGATATCGTATATTGGCCAATTAATTACAATCTAAAGAAAAATTTTATTGTTTTGTCTGTATTGACCTAAAAATTTACTTGAGGATCTTTATAATGCATTAATATTTCAACTATCGTGGTAGATTATAAGTTGTACTATAAAATTTTAAAAATGTGTTTATTCTTCACAGATATACAAATTTAATACAAATTTATTAAACTACAAATTTATTTAATACAAATTTTCAAACGTTTTGGAAGGATGAAATTTGAGTATAGTTGTTTGGAAGTGTAAAAATAAAAAATAATTTAAAGTGAAAATTTATAGCAATCATACAAAATATTATTTAACTTAAACTCACAGTATAAATTTATTTACGACCTGTATTTATATCTTTATCAATATGAATATTTATGCCATACACGTAAACTGTTTTTATGATTTCGCTCATGAATATTTATTTGAAATATTTAAAGATAACCTTAAAATTTCAGAAGATAAAAATAGTTCATTGTAATTTTTGCTAAAGGATTTATACTCAATGGTTAGTTTAATTTAAAATTTATCACGTAAACTAGATCGAAAAGTTTACTTGCAATAAACTTATCCTATTGTTTTCATTCATTAATTAATTAAATGCAATCGTTGCGTTTTTAGTCTTGCCGTGTACAACCAAACACTAATCTCTTATTCATTTTATTGTGTATTTGATGTTTAAAAAAACAATAACTTAATATAACTAGTTGGTGTTTCAAAATTTTAATATACAAAATTTGCATTAAATTTTCGTTAATTAGTATTTTGAAATATTTGGATGCAGTGATAATTTTTATAAGAGCTGGTGATATCAACAATCCCATTTTTTTATTATAATGGTATCCTGATAATTGCTTTATAATAGACCTTTCATGCATATGTATTAATTTCTGTTATAATAATGCTAGAAACAGGAAAATTAAATCATTATGCTTTTGTTAACTTAATGTATATTTTAAACTATACAATTATGGGTTCTAATGTGTGAAATATAATTTAATTAGTGTTGGAATGAATTACATAGTAATATAAATCACAGTTCACTTAAAATTACAATTTTTTATGTAATATATTAATTAATCAGTGGTAGCAATTGATGTTATAAAACAATAACAAAAACAATCTAAATTCTCACGACTAAAGAGAAAATCCGTAAATTAATGAGAGAAACAGAAAAGAGGTTGTAGGAATTGATTTATAATTCTTGCAATGTGTTGTCGCAAACCATGTGACAGTCTAATAACAATTTCATTAAATATATTTTCTACTATTTAATATAACATTGCCGCAATATATTTTTCCATTATTTCTTTGAATACGTTGAATAGCTGAATATATTTGTGTATTATGTGCACTAAATAAGTTGAAGTTATTTTACAAAATACAACACTGTGTTTTTTTTTCTGAGAAACATACAGTAATTAACTCTATAGTATGAAATGCTCTACACTGGTGCTAAAGTTATATACTAATGTGCTATCTTCAATATTTTAGCATTATTGTTATAAAATTGGAAAGCGGTTATTCATTAACCCTAGAACTACCGGAAATTTTACTCAAGTTTTATAAAAACATTCTACACCAGAATTTTTACTTAAAACTATTTAATTTGTTTATTTAACTTATTATTGTCTGATTTATACATTTAGTTTGTTTTGAAGAAATTTTCTGGTTTGAATAGATATTTTGAATATACATGTCGGGTCCATTGGACCCTTCTGGTAGACAGAGGGTTAAGCATGATCTGAATTTTCCATAAATGTAAACACTAGAAAATACAAAACGAAACAAAAATTTAAAAGCAAACTAGCATGACAGTACCACTAGAATTCATTCTTTGACATAAAATCTACCTTTTGTTTTGTAAGAAACGCCAATTAAATTTCGTTTTATTTCCAGATTCTGCTTGTTCATTTATGTTTGAAATGCCACTTTACCGATATTTTAAAAACGTATTAGCTCCTTTTTAGAAAACGACATATTGTAATTTTAATACGTCATACATAAGATGTTCCTCTAACTTGAGCGAACAAACTTCTAATGTCTTCTTATTTCAATTATTTTATTCACTACAACCTGTTGCCTGCTTTAAAAATGCAATACAATTTGTCCTTTAAATGTTATGTACTTGTTTTATAATAATTTTTAGAAATAGAAAAATCCTATAATTATAAGTTATTGTACCGCCGCGATATCGTTTGTGTTTCTGGAGTGGTTCACATAGAACTCTTGTAACTATGTTGGATTTAAACTTTCAACTGTTATTTTCGATTTCGATGAACAACTTGGTTGTACTTTTTTAGCTCACAGGCTATCAAAGCCTGAGAGCTAATGTGCACGCCAGTTCTGTATGTACGTACGTACAGTCGTGGAAAAAAAGTAAACACCCCTACTAACTCCTCAACAAATCATCGTAAACGAAAGTTACTGGTGCCGAACGATTGGAAATAAAGTCTACTTTTAAATGATGTATATAAAATCTGCATAGGGGGCCATCTACATATTAAAACGGATACAAACTTCATTTTTTTTTCAATGGCAATACTCAATTTTAACGAGATTTTCCAAATCTTCGGTTCAAACTATGCCTAGACACCAAATTTCAAGTCATTTGAACCCTAAAACTAGGCTTGTATATTTACATCTTTTTTTAGACCGTTCTGATAAATGAAAGATTCATATTTAAGCCAGAGTTTGACTAAAATTCCTCCTTATTCTGCATTACACGAACATGGAGACTTAATTAGGATTAATAAGGAAAACTGGATTTAACTCCAAATAAATGATAATTAGAGTATGTTTTGAAGGTTTTAAGCTTATTTCATTTTTCATTTGAAGTTTCGATTTTTTTAGAAAACATTCCTAAAGACCATTTACTTCGTATACGAATCCGCCATACAAAATTTTCAGATTCTAGTTATTTATTCTTCTGAGATAATTATATTACAAAAAAAACAATTTTAGAACGAACATTTTATCAGTAGCATACACTGTACAAGACAAAAATGTAATTCTACAGATGTAAAGTCACAGAAAACTGTATGCTTACTAAAACTTTACCTGTACACTTTACAAAAAAGAAGTAAATCTACAAAACTAGTTTTTGTAAAGCTACAGAAATCTGTAGCTTTACAAAATAATCTACTAAAGTTACAGTAATTTAGCTAAAATTGTATATGTATCTCGAGTTGCAGCTACATAAAAAGTTCTAGACATCCAGTTTCCAAAAAATTCTTAGTAACCTTACAGATTTTTTGACTTCCGGTGCAAAAGTGTATCTGTTACATGAATTTTTGTTTTTGCCATTATATAAAAAGTTCTAGGAGTACAGTTTTCTAGAAAATAGTTAGTAACTTTACAGATTTTATTTTACAGTGTAACACATAGTTTTGAGCCATATCTCCACAATTTATCTTTTTTTGACTTATTTTTTCTATTTAGTTTTATGTAATTAATGGATGACACTTTATAAAGTTAAGAAAATATGTTTTCAGAAGTATTCTTTGTATTTTTTTCATAGAATATATTTAAAAATGCAATTTAAAAATAAATAATTATCACCCAAGTTTTTAAGAATGAGGATAAAAAAATACTTGAGCTACGACAAAAAAAGAATATTGTTTTTTAGATAAAACTTTCGTAAATCTCATGGGTGATTGAAAAAAATTTATAAGTCGATTAGTGTTGGGAAATTTTTTCATTAATCACAAAATCACGAGAAATCAAATCAAGCATCGTAAGATATGGGGGAGAAAATTAAAGGTTTTTGTAAGTAAATTTATATACGTCATAATTCTAATAGGAATGTACGACGTAAAATAAAAGTGAGCGTTTTAACTCTTAAAATGGAAATATGTTTTGTACTATCTATATTTATATACATATATAACTTTTTTTTTTTCACCGGGGGCGACACTAAATTCTGAAAAAGCAGAATTTCTGTTTTCTTGTTTTTTGCTCTTAAGATTTGAAAATCAGTGTAACAAAAGATGTTTATAACGTATTTATAAATTGTACAAAATACTTGTAATTCATGAATGGATTCAATTGTTTAAGCTAGACAATTAAATACTTTAACATTTCTATGAAAATAGCTTTAAATAATAAAAAATGTTGGAGGTTAAATTAAACAAGGTATTTTATCTCACGTCTCGTTTATTAAATATCACGATTCCATAATAATAACAATAGTAATAAATTTGAAAAATTAATTTTTAAAACTGCTCCAATGTTGATTTTCAGCTTAACTTTACAATTCTGTTTAGTTTGAGTAACAATCACAACAACAACAACAAAAAAAAAAACATATATCTATTCACCCGTGATGTTTAAAATTGATAAAAGTTTAATTATTACTTTCTTGTATTAAAGATGCACAATTTCTTACAAACATGAAAAAAATTGATGGAATTAATTATTTAAAATTATGATAATTTTATCATACGTTCAATAAGTATTTTTGTACTAAAAATTTCCCATTTCACATTTTCAGTCAGTTATCTCAATGGAAATTTTAATCCCGTTTTAAGTATAATAAAAATGTTGTAATTAATTTATATACCGAATGAAATATTTGCTTGAGTTTAATCATTTCTTGAAAATACTTTTAAATATATATGGCACATTGTCATTTTTGATAAAGTTCCATTATTTTAATTAATTTTGTGAGACCCAAGATTAATATTGTGAGACTAATTTTGTGAAAGCCATAATGAAGTAAAATCTCTATTCATATCTAGTTTTACTATTAAAATAAAAAATAACCCATGTAAATCTTATAATAAGCCTAAAATGAAGAGTCTGTGCATGCATTAAATTATTTTTACCTAGTGTGTTACTTATTTACATACAAAATCTCCAAGCGAATTTATCTGCTTTATCTTAGCCTTTCCATCAACTTGCATTTGTTAAAAAAGATCAGCATTTATAATTTCATAATAGCCGCATAGAACTTCCTTTAAAAAAATGTTTTAGAAAAATAACTTTTAATCGCAAAAGTTTTTTTGTAATCGTCTATAAATGGTCGAGATAAAAATAAAAGTTTCATTTGTAGTATACCTCCAGGGAATTTAAGTTTTAAAATCAAACATATAAAAACAAGAATTCTTTTGTGGAAGTTTTTGTCACGAAAAGAAAGTACCATGAACTAGCAATTAATTGCAAGGAAGCTGCTTGAAGGCAAAACACAGCGAACTGAAATTAAACTTTTTTTACTAAACAAATCAAAGATAATATTGTTATTGCTTTATTCGTAGTTTTTTTCAACGAAGAAACAAATTTTAATTTTCTAGAAAAAGTGAATAATTAAGAAGAGAATTTTACTGTATAAAACAATGTGATATACAGGATTTACTAAAAAGATTACGCACTTTCATTTTTTACTGGATGGAGGTACGTTATCAATGTAAATTTTAAAAGTGTTAAATAATAGATTACGTTGATTGACTGGCCCTGTATTAATTTTGAAAAGATTACCCTTTTTTAATTTATTTACGGTCTTTGGCGTTATTACTTACATTTAATAAACCTTTATATATGTTCTGAGAAATATAACAGCGATAATTCCATTTTTTATAACTAACACTCAGCTCGTTATGAAAAATTGTATTTTATGAAAATTTATTAAATTCGGATACATATTTCACTTAATGGAAGATACCAGAAACTTCATTTTCTAAAGGAAGTATTTTATTCCTGTTCATTGTGTATTCGGTCATGACACGATAAAGAAAATAATCAACATCGACAGGAAACTTATAAAAATTAATTTTACTGATAACTTTTCTACCACAGCTTCTTCTTCAGCATCTTTTATAAAAACAAATATGGTGATAATTATGTATGAATATTTTATCTTAAATGCTTAATACGAAAGTCTGAGAAATATTTTAAAGATTTGTTAGGATGAAATGGAGACTTACTGTTGGAATGTTATTCCATTTGGAAGGCATGAATACGAAATTCCTCAATAGTAAAAAATAAAATGGTTAAAAGTTTTACCTTTATGTTTTGATGTATTATTCAGTAGAAATATATTCTTTTTGGGATGAACAAAAAACATTTATTTGAAGATTAAATACAATAGAATAATATGCTGGACACAATACTGATAACACTCCACAATAAAACAAAACAGATGAACAGTCTTGAGACTATGTACAAACACAAACATAAAGAAATACTTTTAACTATGTATTAAATATTAGTTTGTTGCAGTTTTTAATGTATACTATTATTATTCCTTTGGAATATTATTGGATTTTTAATCCAGCAGCATTTTGCTGCTAACTGCTATAAGGGAGGGAGAAACACTATCTGTGCTGAGTGTCTGTGCCATTAAAACAACAAAGATGATTGTCTGATGCTGCCATCTGGTGGAATGTTCTTGAAACAAAAGAGCAATTTTCTAACACTTACTCTATCATACTTTGTAGTACAGATTAGCATCATACTTTCATCACAAATTTACCAGACATAAGTTAGTATACAGCTGATACATCATTATAGATAATTATTTTTTTTTTATTATTATTGAAAAAGTTTTGCTTTTAAGCCTTTAGCGCGCAGCTTTTCATGTATGCAAACAACACTGTTTTGAATTAACATCGAAGCATTCAGACAAATCTACTAATCAACATCGGCTGAGATAAACAGAAGCATAACGACTCCTGTAGGTACTCAATACCACTGCATTGGTACATTGGTACTGTTTTGAATTTAATAGTTTTTTTTTATTCGCTTATACCTAATTCACACCAGAAAATTAAAATTGCAATAATTGCTATAATTAAAAAAAAAAACAGTCATTCCGTATTTAAATTAGCGAAATTAGCCATTGAAACTTTCTGGTGTAAAGTCAGATTCTCTGAACTACGTACTTTCTGGAATGTATTATGGAAGTTAAAGGGCTAAAATTTAAGTTTTATAAAATAAATAATTATATAAAATAAAATATTTGCATTATTTTAGCGTGAAACAGCCACACGACAGTAGTTTTTACTTGTGTTGCAGATGCGCGAGAGAAGAAAAGATTGACGCATTATATGAAAAATGTATCTCTGATTTTTTCATTATTTTCCCTGTGTAATAAACCTTTCAGAGCATCATATATAATTTTTTCGAAACAAAATAGAAAATCGCGCATTTAAGGTTAAGGAGACGTGAAAGAAATTTAGAAATGTCGGCGACTTAGCCACTGATATTAAGGGAGTGATTTTTAGGGTTTCGTTCATCTGAGGAAATCCTATTCGTCTCGCTCCTCTGTCTGTCTGTCAGTCACAGAGCCCGTTCTCAGAAACTATATATGTTATAGACTTGAAATTTTGCGTACTTATAGCTGAACAACTCACATCAAACGACAAATCATAATATTTTGAAAAAAAGTCTTATATTTAACCCTCTGGGCTCTAACATGTGTATTTTAAGCTTTAAAAAAACTGAGCCCCTATTTAAGTTGAAGACTTGAAATTTCGCGTACTTATAGCAAAACACTTGCGATCACAAGAAAAATCATAAAATTTTCACAGAGGTTGTTTATATTATTTACCCCTCAGGGTTCTAACTTGTGTATTTTAAGCAATTTTTCTAACCTCCCCACATTGCACCCGGTGGGTAGTTTTCTAACTTTTGACGACATTCCTTTGACCACTCTTTCATATTATGCACATATCCTTACATATTTCAGTTCCACATTTTACCGTCAGAGTGCGCCTACCTATCTAGGGTGCTATGGGCCAGATCCCCTCGACTAATATATCTACGGATAGGTTGTAAAACGGAGTTTCGTTCGGGTAGAGGTTCGTGCAGAATAGAGTGCGACCTCTGGTTGAGAAATCTGGAACTAACATATTTCGCAAAAGGATAAAGTGTTTTGAAAGGCATATGAAACGAAACCCTCCGTGCGATCTGTGATCACACTTACCCACTTGTTCTAGGTTAATCTTCTGTCAAGTGTAACTCCCAGATATTTAGCATTTTTAGTCCAGGGAATAGTGGTGCTATTAACAATAAAACGGATAGGGTATGTTAATTTTCATAGAGAAGTTCATTTCAATCTATTTCAAAGTTACAATTAAAAAAAAATGTGTGGTTTGGGAAATATATTATGGTCGGACAAGTTTTTTAAAACCCGGAACGTATGTTCAGGAAATAAAATAATAAATGTATTTTATTAATAAATTAAATATACGTAACACTTGTTTTAAGCACTTTGATTTCACTCTTAATGTAGTCTATGTGATATTTTACCTTATGACAGAGTATTTTTTTTTTTTTTTGTTCTTATCATACATGTTTTTAGTAAATAGAATGTAATTTATGGTGAATTTCTTAGCGAAATAAAACTTACATAAAATCATCAATTATATAAATATTTAGAATATCTTTGTTGAAAGAGACGTTTTCTACGATTTCTCAAGTCATTATATAAATTCGTTTCCCCTCAACGTATTTCCGGTTGATAAAAAAATACACAAAAACTTTTATACTAACAAAATAAAAATTTTATGGTATCTCATGTTATTTTATTTTGTATTTTTTAGTATTTATAATATGTTAGATATTGTGCATGTTACTCTATACTTTGAGAGACATTTTTTTATTTATTTTATACTATCTTATATCCCCTAAGGGGATGAATCTGTTTCTTTCTTTTTCTGAAAAAAATACTTGATATTTTATAAAAGAATGTTGGAAGAAAAATCGGAAATAGCAAAAAAGATTGATTTTAACAATATAATAAATAAAGAATTATTACAATCTACGTATTTTGATCAACTTCCATAAATTATTTTTATAAAAGTCGCATTTTACATTGCACACTTCGCTCAACATTTACTATAAAATATTAGCGGCTATTCATTTAAATATGAAAATATTTTGCAAAGGAGTTTTTTGTAGACCTTTTTTTTAATATATTATTTAAAATAAAATATCGATTTTTATGTGACTTAAAGCACAGAATTCGATAAATTCATAGTATAACAACTCAGTATGAGATGGTCGTAAACGAATTGTTTTTTGTTTTCCTTTTTTCCATATTAAAGCATGGGGAATATTTTTTTTATTATCTTATGAGAATCATTGATAATGTATGTAAAAATTTTATTTCAGAATATGTTTAAATCTTTGTTATAAGCAAAATGATTTTCAATGAACCAATTTTTTTTTTTTTAGCTTATTAGTAAGTTTTTTTCAAAATAATTCTCAAAGAATCATGCATCGGTAGTTGTTGTATGGCATTCCACTCGAAAATATGTCCATTGTTTTCCAAACATTTCAATCCTAAAAAGTAAAATTAGTTCGAATAGATAGATAGTTTTGCAGACAGCTATTATAAACTAAACATGATTTTTCTTACAGAACTTTAATAGTGCAACATAAAATTCTAGGAATATTTTATTATATATAAAAAAATTTCTCACATTTATGTGTATATAGTTTCTATATTAATTCAAAGTGGCTATAAATTTTTGCGTGCCGATTCTCTTTCATATTTATTTTGAGTTTCTTTCTTAACAGTTGTGGTATTTTAATTTAATGCTATTTCACTAATTTGCTAAAATGTCTAGGATAGTTCTTTAAAATAATACTATATTAAGACCGAAGGGTCTTAATTCATAATGTACATCTGCTAACTTTCTACTTTCTTTTCCGTTAAATAAACGTGATTTGAAGCAAAAACATTATTTCACAAAATGTTTTCTTCATCCACGCGTGTGTGAATTTCTTTTATTGTTCATAAAATCTATGGTTTTAGTTGATTAACCCCTTAACCCCTTAACAGTGACATTTTTTTTCTTACAAAAAAATTAAAAATGGGGCTGGACACCACTTTTTCCATACTAAAATATTTACCTTACTTAATCGAAAAATATCTGACAATCAATAAAGATAAATGTACAGTTACAAATTAGTGGTATCAAAGTGCTTTTAATAACGAAGCAAGAAAAGTGTTCTTGCCCAAATCCAGTTCGGGCCACACTGTTAAGGGGTTAATTCTCGCTCCCGTCATATTCACAGGCTGCGACTTTTACTCAAATTGTCTGATTCCCACCAGTTTTATAAAATAGTGAAATTGGCTATATTTTAGCATCTTTTTCCTGTCATTAAAGAAGGTAAATATTTCTTTTTCATAAAAGTGGTGCCAATAAGCAATTTGAATTTTTCAACCGTAATTTAATTCGAGCGCTAAGGGGTTAAAGAACCCAGAATGTTAACAACTATGTTATTATAATGCAAGTATGATAATTATTTAAATTAAATAAAATCAGAAATTTTATTAAATTATAAATGTTATTCACACTATTCAACCAGCTCTTGTTTATTTCAATAAATTATAAAATAAAGTCCATTTTCACTTTTTTCATAAACATTAAATTTTTATGGTCACAAAAAATATATATTCATTTATAAGTTTCAAAATAAATTAATAAATATTAAAGAATGCTTAATATAGTATGTTTAAACCTCTTGCCATTGTTATGCATCTCTTTTCATTATAAATTCTTCTAACATTAGAGTAAAACAACAACAGCAACAGACAAGGAAATGAAAGCAACAGCTGTTATTCCTGAATACTAGACATCTTCGCTGCCATCTGAATAGAGAACAAAGACAAGTAAACATAATTTGTACAAAGAGCACAAATTAGGGACGAAAGAAGAAGAAAGTCTTCAGTAGCATAATAACATTCAACATCAAATCTAGATCAAATGAGTAATTGCTTTGGTGAAAATGATTTATAGAAGGGTAATTATTTTACTATATAAAGTGAATAAATAGTGCCATTATTCTTGATAAATAATAATTTAAAATGTAAGAGTAGTTGTTTAAAGAATATTTTAATAGCTTTAACCTTTTTTTTTTTTTATAAATAAACATTTAAATTATATGAGGATTATAACGCAACGTAAAGTTCCAGTTTTCTTTTCAACTTACTGAGTTTGTTCCCGTAATTTACTAAAAATTAAAAATATTCAGATAATTACGAGGGTAAGTCCGAAAAAATCCCCTCTAGTTTTTCCTGGAAACTTTAGAACAATGGGATAAACCAAAAGCATTTCAACGCGAAGATATAAAAACACCAAATCTTATAGAAAGATCTTTATCCAGCAAATGAGGCTATTGCAGTAGTTGCGCAAAGTGGTAGGGACTGCCTGACTCGCAGACTGATCTTAGAATATGGTTCATTTTAACCCTAGATCTACCGGGAATTTTATTCAAGTTTTAATAAAACGTTCTACACCAGAATTTTTATTTAAAACTATTTAACTTATTTATTTACCTTATTTTTGTCTGGTTTATATACTTAGTTTATTTTAAAGAAATTTCTGGTTTGAATGAATATTTTGTATGTACCTGTCGGGTCCAATGGACCCGTCTGGTAGACGGGGGGTTAAATTCGTATTCAAAGGAGAAAGGGAGAGCGGTTATCCCTCATCAATTGCCACGGGGAAAACGGGAGCAGAAATCCATAACCGAATCGAATAATACTACAAACCAGATGTGATGTTGAGGTGAGGTATGACGAACTTCAGTACCGGACGAGAAAGCCCTTGTTTGTTTCTCCCGCATTAGGGCGGAGTTCGTGATCCCAGATCACGTGATCTACGCAAACATAATATGTTGAGAAAACTTGTCATTTTCCCCTTGCCCACCACCCCCTGAATACTAGGCCTGAGCGCTGACACAAAAATGGCGGCTGCCGAAGTTGGATTTTCTTTTCACAGTGTGTACGGTCCCTTAAGTATTCGTACCGATTTTTTTTTTTTTTTAGTTTTTGCCTCTTTATTTAGAGAAATCCTTTATAAAATACTGGTCTCTACATTTAAGGGACCGTACCTTCTATTAAAAAAAAAATCCGCCTTCGACAGCCGCGGGGGACGGTGTCTTACCATAAGACGGCTTTCGACGGCTGATTGATTGCCTACCAAAAATATTTCTTACTGAAAAATGGGAGTAAAGTTTATTATTTATTAGTTTATCACGTTATTATCACTTTTTATACGTTTTATAACGTTTTCTTTGAAATATATGTTTTTTTTTTTTTTATATCCAGGGTATATGGAAAGCGTTATAACATGTAACATGCACTTTAATTGCAATGAAACATTAGTGAATACTATGTTTGATATTGCTAATATTGAATATACTAAGATGGTTTTTCATAAACAAAATATATACGATGTTTTTTTTTTTTTTTTTTTTTTTTTTTTTTTTTTTTTTTTAAATAGAAATATCAAATATGTGTTTTTTCATTAATTTGGATCAAACCAATCCTAAACAAATATGTATTTCATTAATTTTACTTCCACTTTAATTTGCAAATAAAACAGTTTTCTGGTGTTTCACCATTACTACGTACACGGAATGTAAGCTTTATGTAAATATTGACAAGGCCACCGCTCTTTGAAGACTAGCTCTACATGATGACATAAAATGGTGTATTGTTTAAGCGTTTGCATGGACCCCTGGACCTTTGTCCTTTGATCCTGTCTTTTAGACACTAATATTTTGTAAAAGGTTTTTTTTTACGTACTTAATCTCATAAAAATAATGCAGAGAAAACTTATTGATATTCAAATGTAAGATGCTACTTCATTCACGCAAAAACACCCATTCGCTAAAGTTAATCCTATGGAATAAATTTTTAAAGATATCTCGTTTACATTTCAATATTTTTAAATGATTTTTTTTTTTTTTTTTTTTTTTTTTTTTTTTTTGCAATTGATAGTTGCTGTCGATCTGTACAAAAGCTGTGTTTTACATTTTCGATTTTGCTTACGGGTTTCCTTTATTTGGAGACTTTTACTTGCAGATCCCGTTTCGAAAGTGAAAGTATGCTCTTTATAAAAATTTGCAAAGAAAATCGAAAAGTAATACACAACCTTTGTACATATCAACCGCAAAAAAATCGTTTAAAATATTAAGTTGCAAGTGATCTTGAAAATTTCTACTTTAGGATTAACACAAGCGGGGATGACCGATCCCACTTTTCAGAGTGCAGCGACTCCATAATAGTACCGAGAGCTAACTCACTGGACTACTTTCTACCGCGATCGCATCACACTTTCAATGCGTGAATGTAATGATTCCTGCGCTTTAACCCCTTAACCTACGATTTACTTTTAACAGCTCCACGGTTTGGCAAATCCATAGCTACCACTAAAATTTAATAGAGATTTGTGTTTTATTTAATCATGGAATTTCGACGATTAAATTAAACTATATATACTGTAAAATTTTAGTGTAAGAAGAATTTACATTTGGCTCGATCATCGTACGCGGGCTATGCCCGTTATTGTAGGTTAAGGGGTTAACTAATATTAAAAACAATTTTTCTTTCTTTTTTGCATACATTCTGTCAATATTAGCTATTTCTTCGCTTTTACAGATGATTTTATGAGCAATACTTAACAAATTTCCATGTTGCTTATCTTACCAATAATTTCATTTTTAACTATTATCAAATTAAAAATTTGCGATGCATTTAAACAAAATCAATAGCTTTTTTATAGAAAAAATATATGTTACTAAAAATTGCAACAACTTTGGGATATTTTAAAAAAAATTAAATATGGAAGTAAATCTATGTTCTGTCAAAAAAGTTCATCGGGAATTGTTTGACATTGTATTTATGATTTGAGAGCAGCATTCAATGCATCAGAATAGGGAGTTAGCTCTCCATACTATTGTTGAGCTAAGTGGTGACAAGGCACGCAAAAATCGCAATGTCCCCCTCAACGATAAATCCCTTCCGTATCGAAATGTTCGTATCTGGCTTGGCATCTGATAGTAAAATAATACACCGTGTCTTAAAAGTTTAGACAATCAATAAAATGTGCATTAACACAAAAATTATTAAGGTACAATTAAAATTCGTGAGATAGGTAATAAATAAAAGCAGTTTTGCTGATATACACATATAAATTATGATCAAAGATTTGAAATTATAAAATATACATTAAATTATGTAAAAATGTGCTGTTCCAAAAGTACAGACACCTGTAATTTTAGATGTAAATTTCCAACTGGCGAAAAATGTCCGGACCAGGATTCGAACCCATGACCTCCGGGCTGAAGCCACCAGTGCTCTGCCATCTGAGCTATTCTGGTCGAACTTTTTCACCCATCTAACCTTGATGACATCAAGGTTAGATGGGTGAAAAAGTTATCAAGTTTAGATGGGTGAAAAAGTTCGACCAGAATCGTCCGGGATAGCTCACATGGCAGAGCACTGGCGGCTTCAGCCCGGAGGTCCCGGGTTCGAATTCTGGTCCGGACATTTTTCGCCCAGTTGGAAATTTACATATAATATGATTTGTTTACCAATTAGAATAACTGTGTTAAAATTAACCTGTAATTTTTTTGGTTTTTACATTTATAAAAGTAATTAAAAACTACTTTTAATATTTAACCCCTTAATTCTCGCTCCCGTCATATTCTCGGGTTGTGTCTTTTACTCAAATTGTTTGATCCCCACCAATTTTATAAAATAGTGAAATTGGCTATATTTTAGTATCGTTTTTCCTGTCATTAAATAAGGTGAATATTTCTTTTTCATAAAAGTGGTGCCAATAAGCAATTTGAATTTTTCAACCGTAAATTAATTCGAGCGTTAAGGGGTTAATTGTATTGCCACAACACTTTATAACATCATATATACGTTGCTCTATAGAATTAACTAAGCATTGCCATACAGAAGAAGGTATCTCATACCATGCTTTCACAGTTGTAATTTTTAACTCATTTACGCATGTATATTGCTTTCCATTTTCATATATTTTACGTGATAAGATCCCCCATATGTTGTCCATGGGATTCAAATCTGGACTAAGTGCTGGTCAGTCCAATAGTGTGATATTGTTTTGCCTAAACCATGTTTTGGATGATGTGGAGGTATGGATGAATACCCCATCTTGTTGGAAAACACAGTCCGGTGCTGCTAGCAAATTCATAATTTGCATTAAATTGGTACGTAAAATATCCTGATGACCCTCTGATTTCATTTTTCTTTCCATAAATCCTAGAAATCTTTGGCGAGATACAAAACCTTGCTTAAAGCAGAGACGTAAAGATGCATATCTAAAGTGGGCTGGAAAACATATGTCATACGGTGAAAAATAGATCTCTCCAATCTTCAGTGATGAAAAGAAATGCAATTTAGATGGCCCTGATGATCATAAATTTTACTAACATGACCTAAGAAAAGAATACAAGAACTGTTTCAGCAGGCAACAAGGCGGATGATCCGTAATGTCCTGGGGAGCGTTTTCTTCAACGGCCAAACATTTCTAGGATTTATGGACAGAAAAAGGAAATCAGAGGATTATCAGGATATTTTACGCATCAATGTACTGCCAATTATGAATTTGCTAGCAGGACCAGTCTGTATTTTCCAACAAGATGGGGCATCCATCCATACCTCCACATCGTCGAAAACATGGTTTATGCAAAACAATATCGCACTATTAGACTGGCCAGTACTTAGTCCAGATTTGAATCCCATGGAGAACCTATGGGAGATCTTATCTCGTAAAATATATCAAAATGGAAAGCAATATACATGTGTAAATGAGTTCAAAACTGCAATTGACAAAGCGTGGTATGAAATACCTCCTTCTGTAATGCAATGCTTAGTTAATTCTATGGAACAACGCGTATATGTTGCTATAAAGCGTCGTAACAATACGATTAAATATTAAAAGTAAGTTTTTAGTTACTATTATAAATGTAAAACCAAAAAAAATTACAGGTGAAAATACGTTTGGGACAGCACATTTTTATATAATTTAATGTATATTTTATAATTTCAAACCAGTGATCATAATTTATATGTGTATATCAGCAAAACTGTTTTTATTTATTACCTATCTCACGAATTTCAATTGTACCTTGTTATTTTTTATATTAATGCAAAGTTTATTGATTGTCTAATCTTTTGGGACGCGGTGTACTCTTAATTAAATTATTCGCATTGATGACTTGAGGATTGTGTGTCATTCTCTTTTAAATAATCTAATATCTTTTGAACGCAACGATATAGTTTAAATGAGACTTTATTTTTCAAATAACAATTTATTCTAAATTTGCTATTATTTTTTTCTTTCTGTAATTAATATTGATAGAAAAAAGTAATCAATTGATATTAAAGTTATCCATAATTGATTTTTAGTAAGAAATCTGAAAGGTATTCAATATATTTAACCTTCATCCGTGGGTAATAGTTAAATGGTTTTTATTGAAACGATAGAAATTATCTAAACAAGAGATAAAATTTTCTGAATAATATTCAATAGAATGAAAAAAGCTATTTTCAAAATTGTTTCTTAAACCTAATTATCTCTTTTTTATGGTCGAAGAATTATTGTTATTACGTTTCACTTAACAAAATAATATCTTAAGCTGTAATTAAAATTACCCAGTTATAACACATAATAAAAATTTCGATTAACTATAAAAGCAAGTAATAATGGCATGCAATTACATTTTTTTATGTTTTTTTTTTTCTAAATTGATACTTGTATTTCTGATTAAGTAATGGGATTCTCTAATGTAGTGAAATATAATGAATGGAATTTTGAAGAATTCATTTTCACACAGTAATGTGTAAATATCTAGTTCAAAATAGCAAAATACATTGAGCGAATGTGATAAATTAGGTATATGCGACAAATATGGGTTTCAACAAATCTATCTGTTTACACTTTTGTTGTTGTCTTTTGTCTTCCTTTTTGCTCTCCTTGTATTAACCCCTTGAGGGTCACCGGCATATATTATATACCACCTACTATTAATGAAGTTTTACACCAGAAAAAATTTATTAAATTTTACTTTTGTAACTTTGGTGGAAAAAAAAAAAAAAGCCGTAAAATTGCTTTTATTTATAATTGAAATAGAATTTTTCAAAGATTCCGGTGGGAATTCAGCATTTCACAAACGTAATTGCTTGCCCCTCAAGGGGTTAACTCAACTTCATTTTTGTATGAAAAGATGAACTTTGTAATCGATTTTTTAGTTTACTTCCTGACAGGCTAGAATTTCAAAATTTACGTTTACTCTTTCTGATGTCGTTTTTTTTTTTCTTTTTTTCTCCTTTTTCACACTTTTTTAATTAACTCAACTTAGTTTTTGTATGGAAAGATAGAGTTTTATATTCTATTTTTAATTTACTTCCAGATATGCTAAAATTTCAAAATTCATGTTTACTCATGTGATGTTTTTTTACTCCTTTTTAATTAACTGAAATTAGTTTTTGTTTGAATAGATGGAATTTTGTAATGAATTATTTTTATTTACTTCTAGACAAGCGAAAATATCAAAATTTATGTTTACGTTTCTTATTGTTGTTTTTTGTCTCACTTTTTACTTTATTTTAATTAACTCAAACTTGTTTAACTCAACTTGTTTAACTTAAATAACTCAAACTCGTTCTTGTATGAAAAGGTGGAATTTTATAATCGATTTTTAACTTTCTTCCAGACAGGCTAAAATTTCAAAATTTATCTTTATTGATTTGATGTTGTTTTGTGTCATCCTTTTTCACTCTTTTTAAATTAACTGAAATTGGTTTTTGTTTGAAAAGATGCAATTTTGTAATCGATTTTTTAATTTAATTCCTGATAGGGGAAAAATTCAATATTTATGTTTACTTTTCTTATTGTTGTTTTTTGTACCCCTTTTTACTTTCACTTAATTAACTCAACTTGGTTTTTGTATGGAAAGATGGAGTTTTATAATCGATTTTAAACTTACTTACAGATAGGCTAAAATTTCAAAATTTATGTTTACTCATTTCATGTTGTTTTTTGGCACCTTTTTTCACTCTCTTTTGATTAACTGAAATTGTTTTTTGTTTGAATAGATGAAATTTTGTATTGATTTTTTTTTAATTTACTTCCTGATAGACGAAAATTTAAAATTTTATGTTTACTTTCCTTATTATTGTTTTTGTCCCCCTTTTTACTTTCTTTTAATTAACTCAACTTGTTTTTTGTATGAAGAGATGGAATTTTGCAATCAATTTTACTTTCTGATAGTTTACAATTTCAAAATTTATGTTTACTTTTTAATGTCGTTTTTTATCTCCCTTTTTACATTTTTTTTAATTAAACCAACTTAGTTTTTATATGAAAACATGAAATTTTGTAATTTATTTTTAACTTACTTCCTGGTAGACCAAAATTTAACAAATTATCGACAAAGAATTTTTGATGAAAATACAACATTTTAATATTTTCAGAACCTAAATATATAAATAAATAACATAATTTTAAGAAATATGTTTCTTAGCCCACCAGTGGGGACAAATCGTTGAATGTACTTTATGGTTACAAATATATACGAATTTGAACAACGACTGATTTAATTATGCGTCAAACCATGTTTACCATTAAAGGCAACTTGCTGTGAAACTGTAACAATGAAATACTTTAAACACTAAAAAAAAAAAAAAAAAGATTAAAATTAAAAATAAAATGTTGTTTTACTTATAATTATGTATAATTTAAAACAAAAACACTTTATTGTATTAATACTTTCATAGTTATTAAATTATAATTGTACATTGAGAAAATATATCTATTTAGCAATTCTAAGAATATATTTTAAATAATACTCTTTATCATTCCTATTGTCATATCTCAAAAAAGAAAGCGATCAAAAATTATATATTTTAAAAAAAATTACTAGTTTGCGTATTTTAACACGGTTAAAAAAAGCGGTTAAAATTTTCCATTATCGGGTTCAATGTCCACTCAAATTAACACTTTTAGACCGGATTTTTTTTAAGAATCATAAATTGCAGTCACATTTTACAACATACCAATAATCTTCAGTGGCATTAATTATGAATTAGCTTTCTAGAACCTATGAATAATTTTCCGTGGCACTGATTATCCACTTAATTCTTGCATAAACAATTCATTTGAACTGATATTCAACGAAGAATAACTACACTATTCAAACAAGTAAAATATTTTTTTTGGAATAATGCAAATATATAATAATGGAAGTTATTCCCTTTAAAAATAAAATAAACATTCTTGAGAAGGAATTCCTGTGTGTCTTTATAGAAATAAAATTACCATTTGAAACTTTTGCTCCGGATTATTTCAATGAATTATTAATTAAATCCAAATTTAACAAACTATCTGACAGCAAATATTTAATTTTGAAATAATGTAAATTGAGGATAAAGAAATTATTTTATTTAGTATTTGAAGGTAGGTACATGTAAGAAAAAACGCAGGACTAAGAGGTCTCAGGACTCGTAAATCTTCAAAATTTTCGAAATTTTAATTTTTTGAGGTGTTAAACTTCTATCTTTTCTGAACATTTCGATATGATTATTTCCTTGAAATTCCTATTTAGAACAGAAGTTATGGCTATTAGTATTATACCCGCCCAATAGCTAAAGCGCCGTTCCCGAAACTTTGAAGTCATTTTTCTCCAAATGACGTTTTTGAGCCCAACGCGCAGGATATCTCAAAAATTCTGAATATTTTTTCATGAAATTTTCAAAACATATGTTTCATATTAGTCTATATAAACTGAACCTGCAATGTCATTTTTATTGTTCAAGAAAATATTTTTTACACGATTATATTGTTGAAATTTTTAAAATTTTGTATTAGCTAAATACAACTTATTATTAAAAATATAAAAATGCTTTAAATACAAATTTATTTAGGTTCAGGGTAATTATTACAATCTGAAGTATACTTAGGCACCAAAAAATTACATTCTAGTTGCAAAATTTATTTTGTAATCTGGCGCGTAAGCTGTTATACAAATTTTCAGCTCGACAAATATCTGACAGATCTGAGCGCCCTATAAATACCAATTCTGTATCTTGCACTTTTTTTAAATACATGAAACGAAAGAAAGAACTTATATCTTTTAATCCCAATAAGAATTCTGTTTTTAAATGATGCACATTTTTAAGATATTGAATTTTGAAAATTGTCTTATTTTTCTTTTTTCCCAATTTTAAGAGACCTGAGACCTTTTAATCACACTAAAAATTGTAATGAATGGGTATACACGAATCAATAAAAAAATCCGAAATATTGAGATATATCAGTTGTTAAATGAGAGAATATGTATTGACTTGCAGTCTAATAGTATGTTTTTATAACACGGAATATATTTTTAAAAAAGCAGGAAATCCTATTATACAATACTAAGGGAGCTCGGCCCCCTGCTCGCTTACGCTCGTCAACCCCCGTGAATTGCTACGCAATTCACATTGGGATCGTTATCCGATCCCTGCTCGGATTGCTCACTCGCCACTATTTGTATCAGCACTAGCCAGAATGAGTGCTATCATAAATTATTACAATGTATTAAACTTACAAATATTTTTAATGCATAAAAAAGTAATGGAAATCTTTGTTGAAAATGTAAATAAAAATGTAGTAAAAAAACATTGGAAACATAATTAATTTAAAATCTTAGTGGAAACACAATAAAAAATAGTTTTAGTTGGGCCGCTATGCAATCCGAACAAGCAACATATGAAATTTACAAATATTTTTAATATATAAAAAGTCATGCAAAAGTTTGTCGAGAAGTAAGCGAACTGGTAATTGACGACGTTTAAATTTAAATGACACATTAGTGTCAGATGAGTTCCTTCTCCTTTCAATTTGCCTATAGTATTAAAATTCCCGGCTTAAATTCATTTAAAACTATAATAAGAATCTATAAAAGATCCCATGTACCACGCAAACGAAATGTAAATAAAACGTTTTCGCCTGTGTCAAAATACAATCTTGGATCAAAAAGCTGATTCGCTGTATTCCTCATGTCACCGTAAAACGGACCAAATGCAACTGTCATTCATGCATTGCACAAACGGTTTGTGTTAAAAGATAGATTCTGTCGGGATTTTCATTTGCTGAGTTGGTTGGGGCACGTGACCGTAACTAAACCACTGAGAATCGTCGCTGTGGCTGTTGCCAAATAGCGAGCTACAAATACAGACTTTTTTTCGGGCTACGTAAGAGAAATATATATATAGATATTATTCAAATAATTATATTTGAATTTTGCTTTTTAAGCCGAGATATAACAGAATACAAAAATGGATCTTTAAAAGATAACGAGTCTCACACACTGTTGTAGTTTAAAGGGTTAACATGGAATTCAGAGTGTGAATTGGAGTATTGTCTTTGTCACCTTTCATTTCTTAAAAAGAGACGTCACAAAGTCCTTACAGACTTGCATTAATAAACTTTATTTCAAGCATTTCTTTCTTTTGAAAAATGTTTGGAAAATCCTTCTTTAACCTTTTTTTTCGTTTATTTAGTTTCATTTTCTGCTTACATAAAAGGGAATTCTTCATACAAAATTTATTAAAACTTCAACAATATATTTTTTACACCCAATAGCATCTTAATCTTTAAGCTTTCTTTTAATTTCTTTTTTCCACCTCTTAATCTCTTTTTTCAAGTACCTTTAATTCTTTTTGTATATAGCTTACTTATACGACATTTCGAAAATTTACTTACGCATGAAATCAAATTAAACAAACTTTTTTGTGATACATGTAACATAATAAATTTTCTACAGTATCCAATTGTATGCTTTCTTTCAAATTATAAAACTTTTAATGGATACTAAAATAATAACGTAAAAATGTAAAAATACAATTAACAAAATGTTTTTATTTAATTCAGCAAACCCAATAAATTATCATAGCACTAATATGTTTATTTGAAACATAAAAGAATGCGTCGAATAAAGAAATAGTCCGCCTGGGTATAATGTGGAAAAAAAATTAGTTTCAAGTACCAGAGAGAGAAGTTGGAATTATTTTTGAAATAAGGTTAGTTGGGGCAACTGGGCCATGATTTTACAATGTGACTCTGGAGCTTCTGACATTTCAGCTTCAAAAAGCTAATACTCATTTGGATTAAAGTCTGAACTTCTGTAAATGTGTTCAGTTAGGTTCCTTCTATCAGATAGACATGCTCAAAATTATATTTTAATATTTAAAAATATAAAATTTTGCATATTTCATCTTTCTTTCCTCATGGGTCCAGTTGCCCATATAAATGGGGTAACCGGACCAGGAGGGTCTATGTTCAACAAGCGTTTATTTATTTATTTTTTTCATATGGGATATCAGGTCCTGTTTGAAAAAGTATAAACAACTTAAAAAATTTTAAACCAGGCAGATCATGTAAATTATATGTGAATAAAGAACGTTGTAAGGGAAACCTTTGCTGTCAATGTGTCTAAAAAAAGCACTAAAAGTGAAAATATTAGATTTATTTATACCTAAAACATGAAAATTAAGTAAGTACATACGTACTTTAGTATAGGTATTAAGTATAAAAGTCACATGGGTATTTTAAGGGGGAAAATTGCTAGGTAAATCTATTAACAAACGGCTACGTAAGTACTTAAGTACTTTATCTGTATCTAGGTGTCGCATTAGGAATATAGGTCGCATAGGGAAAATTTTGTTGTTCCTACCAGAACTCTTAATGAGGTACCTTCATCAGCACTTTATTTAACATATTATAAAGAAAGGTGCCATGAAGATATTATTTTCTAAATAGTGGTAGGAACAATATAATTTTCCCTATAGAATGATACTCCTGTGTATCGTACGATTTCAGGGTTTGGCTATCTCGCTTTCAGAAGCAAGGTACATGGATTCGTAAAATGTTGAATTAATTTAATGACACCAGTATTTGCAAGACAATCTATTTGAAATCAAATAAAAGTATATTTTTGCGTACTTAATAAAGGTGAAATTTTCATTATAAAATTCCGGTGCCAATGTGGCAATTAGGAATTAAAATTATGTGATGCCATAACGGCATCACCGCCTCTCAAGGAGTCGAGAAATTTGGTTTGATACAACTCAATATGCTTTTGTTAAATTTTATTACGTGATTTTAATAAGGTATTCTATAATTTTCTTTATTGTGTGCAAAAAACAATGGAGAAATTTACTTCCCGTTGTAAGAGAAACTCAAAAAAATTATTTATAACTATTGGGATAACTGGATACATCATGGCCCAGTTACCCCGGATACCATAAATCCAGTTAATCCATTCTGGAAATATTTATGGGGTAACTGGGTCACCGGGCTTACATTTCAAACATGAAGTAAATAAGTATAGATACCTAATAATATTAACGTAGTTATACGCCTAATCTTAAAAAAAAAGATAGTTTAATAAAAGTACTTACAGTATTTTAATAAAAAGCCGAGGAAGTTCAACCAAGTTGACGTTGTTTTTTTAAAAAAAGAAACGTTAATTGTCAACAACCTATCACAGCAAAGAGAAAGTTATGACTAAATTGGCACACGTTGTTTTGGGAAGTAGAGGTTAAGGGGCATTGTTCACAAAAGCTAAAACTTAAAATACATCAACGGTTTTTTATAAAATAGCCTATGGCCCAGTTACCTCGTGGGTCCAGTTACCCCAACTAACCTTAACAAATAAAAATCATAATTTATATAGACTAATAGATCCCACATTTCTAAAAGTCAATTAAATTTCCATTTTATCGCCAGCAAGTAAACAATTGAGATAGCACAACAAAAAAATAGTGTAAAACTGTATATGATAATTTTGTCACATTTATATGTAATTTTATAATAACTGTTTTCTAATTAGAACTTTTTCTATACAGAACTAAAAGGAGATTCTGCGTGACTTTATAAGTGACTGTTCTTTAAAATATACACTACAATTAAATTCAAATTTTCCGTTCTTTAAAAGATATAGTCTAAACATATGTTTTATTAAAAGTTTATGAAGTGATAATTAGTCAAAGGGATTAGTGTGATATAATTAATTCGAAGAGACTGAATATATCAAAATTGAAATTTTATTACTATAAAAGTTATTTTTCCTTATACGCTGGTGGTTCAATAATCATCGTCCCTAGTTTATATAAAACATTTGACCTGCGATGGTTGATGTGGAATATCGGAGCCTAATGTCTTAAATGCCTATATGCTCAGTTTCAGAACCGTAGCGCTGGTGACTAAACTGTCGATTACATAATTTCTCTGTTCATCAAAAATCAAAGGATAATACTTTTGATTAACAAAATGCATTAGGCATATTTTTATTTTTATTTTTTTTAAGTCAGAAAATTATTTTTTTATGTATTGTTTTGCAAAATTTAAAATTCACATTCCATCATTTTTGACGGGGATTATATACTAGTACAATCGTTGTGTAAAAAAATTCTATCTTTGTAACCATGTTTCCGAGGGGAAAGGTGATGTTATACCTTAAGAAACTTTATTCTCGTTAGAAATTCATGATCATCTTTGTATATTATAAAAATAATTGTTTAAATTTGACATATATTTTTTAAGGGGACAGTAAACGTTTATTTTATCAAAAATAGACCCCAAAATGGACATTTCTTTTTGTGTGTATTATTATTATCCAAATCATTCTACGTCATTTGTTGAAAACCGCATTTAATTATATGAATTTTCTTATTTCCTTAATATGGGGTGAAAGTGTATAAAAAAATAAAACATTGCGAGTCTTGTGAAAGACAAAAACAATTCTTAACTCGTAAGTTAGATTATATTTTCTATATTCTCAGTCATAGTGCTGTTGGTTTACAGAAGGCAAAACCCTTCGCGCTTTTGCGCATGCGTCAGGTCTGCTTTGATTTTATCAAAATAGGGATGAGCGGAGTTTCTTTAGCTGCGTTTGACTGATTGCCAATCTTAGTGACAACGTACAAATGAACGCTGACGTAGATCTTCGGAAAATACTCATTTCAGCGGCACACCCCCTTTGGATAGTGGAATCGTGTCAGAGTGCTAGGCGCGGCTTCCAAAAACGTACAGTACATAAAAAGTTTCTCACACAATAAATTCGACTACGCTTGATCGCTAGTACATAACTTTTTCTTTACATAGACATCATTTTAGCATAACATCCTACGTCAAAACATAATTTAGTACATTGAGTTCGAAACCTAGGGGCTTTTAGAAAGGCCATCTTGATAAAAACAGGACAGCGTTTTCGCCGCTAGGGGACCGGAGGGAAGGTTGAAATCTAATGCCTATCATGCTACAATATGAAGTTTATATCTAAAATAACATGCATATATATATATATATATAGCACATTATGTTTTAAATGCGTTTGTCGGACCCAGAATCCTGCACCATAAATAAACTAAGTATAACCATAAAACATCCAAGAAATTTAAACAGATATAACCTGAACAAGAAAAAAACAACAAAAGGCTGTGGCCTCTTCAGCGGTGGGCATTTTAGAAAGCACAGCAATGTTTCAGATTAATTACAATTTACAACAAACTATTATTCAGTAGTGGCAGTGGGTTTCGGCCAGAGTGTCGCAAAGCATAAATCAAATGCATAAAAACAATTGAAAGCATATAGCGAACACTCCCCCACCGGACCCGACGCCACAATAAACAGTGCATCTCGAAGATACAACTGATTCAGAACGTATGTGTAATGTATACTGAAACAATAAAATTATTTTACCCAAATCCGAGCAACACAGCCACAAAAAACAATAACTAAATTCCAGTGATCCATAATCTGTCCATAAACGTTCCATGTCTGTTGCCACACAATTGCAGACATCCTTGTAAAACCGTCCAAAAAAGGCTTTAGGTTATACAAATCATTAACTGTCAATCGCATAGCAACTCCTCAAAAATGAAGACTGTCTGTAAAACTAGTATATTTATTAATGAAATTCAAAGGTATATTGTTTTTATAATACAAAATGCTGGTTAAATTAAAAAGTTCTTTAAAAAATAAATTTTTATTCGAACAGAGTTTATAGTAGCGAAATATCTGACCTATTATGATATTGACGTAAACGCGTTTATGGATATTTGAACTCCAATTAACTAAATGGTTAACTTCAAAATTAAAGTTATCCCGTTTATTATAAATTGATATGTGTATACCGTTTGAAATGTTTATTTTCAAATCAAGATAATCAGCAGCACTATTATTTTCATTTGTTTTTTTCAAAACCAGCATATCAGGATAAATGTTACATGATATCCCCAAAAAATCGCGATCACAGTTCAAAATTATCAAGTCATCGATATATCTAAAAGCCAGAAAATTAACATCTTTATTGACACTACAAAATTGAAATTCATAATAAAATAAAAATAAGTTAGCTGCCGTTGAAGAATAACTTGTTCCCATTCCTATTCCATTATTCTGTAAATATATATTTGAACCTGTATAAACATAGTTGTTATATAAACAAAAATTACATAATAATTTAAATAAATTAAAATCTAAATCTGTGTCAGCTATAATTAAATCGACAACCTTTAAAAGGACATCATTTAACCCTGCAATAGGAATGTTTGTGAAAAGATTCTCAAAATCATATGTCTGGACACTTTGTATATCATCTTTAATTAGTTCATTCCTGATCTCATAACTGTTCAAAATAATCCAATACATATTACTATCTTTATACTTAAATTTTAGTATATTTAAAATCTTTTTTAACATTTCCTCAAATTTGCGATTAAATCCGTTTCCAATGCTGTTTACATTACTACAAATAAATCTGTACTTAATTGGTATCTTATGAAATTTAGGTGTTA